>CM031615.1:24793927-24818927 GCA_018398815.1 Conus ventricosus
GGCAGTTGAACTGTAGCCCTGAGTTCCCAAAACTCTCCCACGTACTAATTACCTCCCTTGCAGGTCCCAGGCTCTGTTCCGGACAGCATTACGGGCCTTTGTTCACGCCGGAAGTCATAGGCAGCCAATGAGATTAGTCACATTGTGGCAGACTTGATGTCAATCAGGTGGACAGGATCAATGTCGGGATTGGGGTCGTTTTCCCTTCACTGGCGATAAAACAGCTCGTGGCTGCAAGATCGCAGTTATCCGAAGCTGCTGGCTGGTGTCGCGTGCTGCCCTTGAGTACTCTTCCCTTTCTTCCCTCCCCCTCCCTAAGATGAGAGAGAGAGAGAGAGAGAGAGAGAGTAGGCGAGTTTCGTTGATAGGAGAACTGGCAAGATGGCAAGCTTTATCCTTACAGCAATGGATGCGAGAGGCGAGGGGGAAGCCTCGGCGTTTTGATCGTTGCATTTACCTATCAGAGAACGTTATTACTGTTCGCGCACCAATAACAGAACGTTACAATTGTCGGCCATTTTCACTAGCATGAGAGAGAGAGAGAGCCCCAAGACAGTCTAGCGAACTGTCGCCTTTTCCTAAGCCCGCTCGCCGCTAGCGTTTGCCATGAAACGCTGATCCGTGTCAAGCAAGCGAGAATCCGCGCCACTTCCCCTCTGTGAAACGCACAAAGTGACAAACTTGTACTCGGAAGAAAAGCAAGGGAGAGCGAAGAGCGATAGGGTTGGGGGCTTGAGTGTGGGAGCACTGTAGCTTTAATGGGGTATCATTGCGGGAAAACGGTTACTTTCTGGTGAGAACAGCTGGTCATCTCGTGGGATGTGGTCGGGGGCCTTTATTTTCCGTAAAATCGCCGCACTATCCCAGGCAAAGTTATTTTCTCGGTATAAAGAGCTGTTTTTCTGTTGTAGTTCGCCACAGTCAACGGTTGCTTTTCCGCCATAATCGGCTAGTGTTTATTTTTAATTGTTCTCAAGCGAGAATAAGCGGTTCTTCTCAGTAAATAACTGTTTTCCATGATAATTAGCTGTTTTACGGGAAATACCACTCCCCGGGATAATTACCCTTTTCACCGGAAAATAACTATTCACGCGCAAAATCTAGCTGTTTTCACAAGATAATTACCTCTCTTCACTGAAAAATGACTTTTTCGCGTGATAATTGCCAACTTTTAAGGAAAAATACAGTTTCCACAGCATGATTGCCAGTTTTCACTCGAAAATGACGGTTTTCCAGGATCAAGAAGCCGTTTTCATGGCAATCTGTTTCTTCTGGAATCATAGGTAGTTTTCTTGCTTATACAGCCGTTTAGCTTGTAAGGCTCTCAAACGTGAGCCATATTGGATTCTTCTTCTTCTACTTCTCTTTTCAAATGCAGTCTTCTTCCTCTTTTCCTTTCTCTCCTTCTCCATAGCTTACTCTTGCATTCTTACTGTGTGTTTTGAACTATGTTTCAGGTATGTGTGGGATCAGTGAAAAGCTCAAAAGTTTGTCGTCTTCTAGACTCCCTTTCTCTGTCTAATTTCTTTCCAGTTCTTAAAACAGATCGCCCAGGGCTGTCCTTGTTTGTTCGTTTTGTTTGTGTGTTGTTTGGGGAGGGGGGGGGGGGGTTGTTTTTGCTTCTCCATTGGACATTTTTTCATTTTTTTCTGGTCCTGGTCCATTTCAAGACATTATTAAGGCCAAACTACACGTGAAAATACTGCAAACAGTTGATGTTGTCCCAGGGGACGAACCTTTTAAAGAAATAACGCTCGACTTTAACACTCGCCGCCCCGCCCTCCGATCCAAACTGCAATCGGCGGTCGATAATATCCAAATCAGGAAACGACTCCCAGGTCGATAACGGCTCCCCCGCAGTCTCTCTTTGGCCTTTAATCTGCTAAACATGCATCAGGCATGGCTGGGTAATGTACGTAGGGCCAGAGAGCAGGGAGAGAATCGGGTTAACTAGCTCTTCCCCTCCTCTTTCCCCGAGTGCTGGCAGACATGGTTTGCACCGAGACTGGCGTACATGCCACACGCCACAATTAGGATTTTGCACCAAATCACTATATAATCCATGTAAGCGTTTTGAGGCGTGGCATAAATTTCAGCCTTTTTTTTTTTGGATAAGTGGTTTCTCGTTCTTCATTTTCACTGTCCTAAATGTTATTTGTTTCCGCCTGAAGAAGACCCACGAGGTCGAAATGCATTGTGTCTTGTCCTGCACTCTGTTTGTCTGTGCCCTTGGCGGTAATTAGCCCCCACTCTTTCTAAATGTTGCATCAAAACGTGATGTCAAACTAATAATAGATCAACTGAACAACACCTCCCCTCCCCCCTCCCTTCCCTTCCACTTATTTCACTTGGGTTTTTTTTTTCCAAGGATATAGCCGATGAAATCATTCACGGTCTAGAAATACATGAGCTATTCCTAACGTGACGTCCCATTTCAGGTCTTCGCACTCACGCGTGAACCTGTCTTTGCGCTGGGTGGTCTTCCCAAAATGGTCCTATTCCTTTCATTGTAATCTGTCTGCTTGGAACCATCTGGCTCGAACCTAGATGGCCATATGAAAGAAAAGCAGGTAAATTAACTTTTAGACAGAATAAAGATTCTCAAGACAATATAACTGTGCCAATCTATAAATACTCAATTCCTTAATAAGCAAAGTCTTGGCGCATTAATTTTTTTTTTAGTGTACAGCCACATTCCATCCACGACGAACGAAGTTTCTTAATTGTTTCAACACCAATGTCCCAATAATTCACCAATGGGACGTTGCACTAGTGCGCATCTATGCTTCAAACAAGGAACGCTACAGGTTTGGTTTTTCTTCTTTTGTTTTTATTTTCTTTGTCGTGGGAAAAAAGGGGAGAGAACCCAAGACAGATGCGTTTTCCGGTACGGTACGAAATTTTGTGAGAGAATTATTTCTGGAGTGGTGAAGTTACAAAAGTGACAGTAAAATGATCCGGGAAGCGCCGAATTCCACACCAGCTGGATTGGAAAGGGTTAATATGCAATTCCCGTCGTGTACAGTCGATAACTGGTCACTAAAACAGTATTCCGGTCCTGGTATCTGACCGAAAGAATCAACAGTGCTATGGTATGGGGCTAGCACTGCAGACAGGCATCCAGCCTGATGTGGAACTGGATCACAGGAATGAAAGCACTTGTCACGTGACTAGTCACGTGTGCCTCGACCGTCAAGCGTTGAACCCAAACACGGGGACAATTTGGTTAACTTTTCTCCGCTCCCAGCGCAATATTGCCTCCCCCGCAGTCTTTCTTTGGCTCATAATCTGATAAACATGTATTATGCTTGGTTTGGTAATGTGCCTGAGTCCACGGAGCGGGCAAAGAATCGGGTAGACTAGTTAACGAACACATCTCCTCTTCTCCCTTATTCCCCGGGTGCTGGCTGACAAGGTTTGCACGGAAACTGGTCGTGCCTACCACCCACGACGAATAAGTTCATTTCGACTTCCTTAACCTTGTTTTCCTTAACAGTAAATCACCAGCAAGGTTTCGCACGAGTGCAGGTTTCTGCACAGAAAAAGGGACGCAACAGTCAGATTTCTTTTTGCACTTCATCGTGGAAAGAAGAGAAAGCTTGTGACAGAGTTCAGACATGGATTTTCTGGTGTTGTACAAAAACTAATGAGAGAATTGTTTCAGGAGTGATGAAGTTGCAGAGCAAAAGAAACCCATCTGGGACGGAAGCGCTGAATTCCACAACACCTGGAACGGTAAAGAATAAAAATAGCTCGACCCTTTATGCAGAGGCGATAAATGTGCACTGAATTAGTACTTCTTCTTCTTCTTCCTTGTCAGCGACCACAATCAACTTGATGATTATTCTGTCACTTATTCAAGGGGGTCCGAACAGAAGAGAAAAAAAAACAAAAAAAAAACTGGGTGTGGCTTTTACTGGAAACGGGAGGCCCTTGACACAAAGGTGTCGATGGACTTGGCCTCTACAACGTCCTGGGGCAGATCGTTCCAGTCCTTAATGGTACGAGGAAGGAACGCCTGCTGTCTATACAGTGTTCTGCACCGCGGAACGGTGAACTGCCGATCGTGACCGCGGCGTCGGCGCGGAGGTGCGGGGCGCAGGCTGGCTTTGATGCCTTCTGAGCTGACCAGATCATTACGGATCTTGTACAGCATTGATAGGCGTGCTGTACGTCGTCTGTCCTGGAGGCTGGGCCACTTCAGTTCTTCAAGCATGGCTGTGGGGCTGGAGGTGTTGTGGTAGCGCCTCATCACGAAACGGGCTGCCCTGCGCTGCACTGCCTCAAGCTTGCTGATGTTCTGCTCTGTGTGTGGATCCCAGATGCTGCTGGCGTACTCCAGATGGTCGCACAAAGGACATGTAGGCCATTTCCTTGATCTTCCTAGCATCAAACAGAAAGGATCAGCGTGACCTGGGGAAAGATATCTCCTGATTTTTTTTCTTTCCAGAACAGTTAGTTGTCGCCTTTGGGCGGCTGTAGGATTAATGAATTAACGAAAGCAGAAAAGAACCCAAACTACCGTAAAGCTAGGTCGCCACGAACGGAAGTTTACGTCACGTGACAAGTCACGTGTACCCTTGACCTCAAGTGTTGCACCAAACTGGTGGAAAGAATGTGGTGACCGACGTAATGAAACAGTCTCGGGTCGTTTGTTCTCTTTCTCCATTGCTGTCAAACAAAACTTTCCGCCAGAGCTGCAGAGCCCAGAAGACAGAAAATGGAACACAGAGCTTGGTGGAAACCTTCAGATGGAGAAAGGGAAGGAGACACACCTGAGCTGAATAGACATCTGCCCACCATTATATCTACACACACACACACACACACACACACATATATAATATATAATATATATATATATAATATATATATAATATATATATATATATATATATATATATATGTATGTATGTATATGCGGCTAACCTGAATTCTTATCCTCATGTTTCTTCATTTTTAATGAAAACGGGGATATTTCTGAGTATTCTTCAAGAAGTACTAAATTTTGCAGTCTTAAACTGTACATGTTCTCCAGTTTCCTGTTTGTAGCAGTAAGTTAAACAAGAAAAAAAAAGCAAAACTTCAGTAAGGGCTCGTGTACCTCCTTCCTTGTTCATGTTACATCTGTGAACTAATAAAAACTGGTTTTCACCATTTTCCTAGCCTGAAAACTTATTCACTACATCTTCCAGGTCAGAGAGTAAAAGCGGTGGGCAGGAGCGATCTTCGACATGGTGGTAAAAGCGGGTAGGATGGGGATGGAGAGGGGTGGAGTGGTTGGGCGGATAGGGCGTGAGGGGCACGGGATGGGAGGGGGGGGGGAGGTGGATTGGCTGGGTGGGTTGGCTTCAACCAGACAACAATGTGCGTAATCTTCTTGATCCAGATTTGTTCTCGATTCCTTAATCATTACACGCATGGAGCTGAGACCGCCTTTGTGTCGCGCGGTTGACTCGAGTGTTGAAATGTCTTCGTTTCACTCGCCGCATTTCTAGACACTGTTCCTACGTGCCGACATAACGAACCATTGAGCACACGCAGAGCGAAAATCACGAAAGGAAAGATGGTTCTAATAATGACGAAATCGGGTTTTGACCAGTTCGAACGGGATTCGCGGTTTTCTTTGTTTCTTTGTTTTTCTTTCCTTTTTTTTTTCTCTTGTTCTTGTTCTTTTTTCTTCTGTTCTTTTTCTTTTTTGTTTTTTGGTTTTTTTTTTGTTTTTTTTTTGCTTGTTTGTTTTTTGGTTGCTGCGAGCAAGTCACCCAGCTCTCCGTCGTTTACGAGCTGAGAAAAACTGGGCCCTCGGAAGGATAATGACGAGAACAGTTTCCCAACTGTTGGCAATATCACTCAGAGGCGATTTCATACATTTTTTCGTGAGCCGTCCTGAGGTTGAAAAGTAGCATCCTCGGAGCCTGAAAAGTCGCGTCCCCGGAGCCTGAAAATCCGTTGCGAATTTGTCTTAGGCCTGAATTGAACAGCACAACAATTCGCAGGTTTGAAGGGCGGTGTGTGTGTGTGTGTGTGTGTGTGCAATAGGCCGCATTTCCGGATGGAGCAGGAAAGGGGCACCCTACATCTCATATCGATCTACTAGTTTTATAGAATGTATTGTTTGGAACACACACACACACACACACCACACACACACACACACACACACACGCACACACACACACCACACACACACACACATAAGTTTTGTTTTTTGGTCAATAAATCTTCATGTTTCCGATGAAAACAGGTTTTGATACAAATGATGTGCAGCCCTATGACTGTTGTCAAAGTTTGGACTTTGACAACACGTCCCCCACACGACTGCGTGTGAAACAGTTTAGTACCCCACTGCTGAGCCTAGGGTTCAGCACAGCCTAGGTGAAGTCAGCAGGGGAGGGGGGGGGGGGGGTACCATGCCATGTCAAAATTAATGCGTTTCTTATCTGAACACAATATGCTTTTTTTTAAAAGAACCGCTCTTTTTACCCCTGACCCCCTTTGTGTCGTCGCCAAAAGTTTCTCCAGCGAACAGGCTACCCCCAGGAAGGGAAAAATCCTGGTTTTTGTGTTGAGCTTGAAAAGGGACATTTCCCACCCACTACAATGCAGTGCGATAAGAGGGAATGCAGACAGGCAATAAAATACGGTGGTACGATATATGCATGGAATGCAATACAAATGGTGCATACGAATGATGCGATGGAATGCAAAAAAAATTGGTGCAACGTTTGATGCGATAAATGCAATACAATATGAGCGATCGATAGATGCGATGGAATTCAATACAATAGGGTGCGATAAATATGATGCGAGGGAATGCAATACAAAGGGTGCGATTAATGATGCGATGGAATGCAAAACAATAGGTCGATACGTTGAGGATGGAATGCAATAAATTTGGGTGCATACAATATGATGCGATGGAATGCAATACAATAGGGTGCGATACATATGTGCGATGGAATGCAACACGTGCAATCCAATATGGTCGATACGATATGATGGAGGGAAGCAAAAAATATGTGCGATTTGTATGATGCGGGGAATGCAATAAAATTTTGGTGCGATACGATGATGCGAGGGAATCAATACAATATGGGCGATATGAATGTGCGATGGAATGCAACACAGGCAATACAATAGGTGATTGAATATCGATGTGCCCGGGCATGACACACTCAAGCAACGCACGCAACGCAGCAAAAACGCAACGAACACAACAGAAGCACGAAACGAAAAACCCGCAAACAATACAACGCAACACAAGCAAAGAACAAAACCCAAAACGCAAACGTAACACAACGAAAAACGCAACACAACAAAACGCACCCGCAACGAAAACGAAACGCAACGCAACGCAACGCAACCCCAACCACAAACAACTCAAACATCGCAATAGACCAAAGGGCAGAACTTTCCTGGTTTTCGCCGCACTGCAAGCTTTGTCTTTCCTTGAAGCTGATATACAAGGCGGGTGGGGTTTAAATACTTGAGCCATTTGGTCGTGTCTGTGTTGCCGATTGAAAGGGGGGGAAGTGGGGGGGGGGGGGGGGGGGGAGTGGGGGAGGGGGGGGGCGGAGGTCGGGAAAAACGAGCTTCATTTTTTTTTCCCCCTTTTGTTTTTGCAACCCCCCCCCCTACACCTCCCCCTCTGCCCCCTACCTCCCCCCTCGTCCCGTCACTTTGGGGTTTACTAAAGAAAAAGGTAGGAAAAAGTGCCTGATACGGGCTGCCTTCTTTGATTGCTTTTTGTGGGAGAGCGAGAGAGAAGAGAGAGGAAGAGAGAGAGAGAGAAGAGAGAGAGAGAGAGAGAGGGAGTTCGTTTTCTCCCTAAAAAAAAGGGGTTTTGAAAAAACCCCCTTATAAAGATTTTTTTTTTGTAATGATGGGGGGTAGAAAAAGTTTTTGGGGATTTTTTTTATTTCGTTTCCTCGGGTCCCCCATCGTCAATTTTCAACATTTCCTTTTTTTTTTTTTCCCAAGTTGTTGAATGCGGTCAGGGCTTCCTCCGTCTGTACCCCCCCTCTGCCCCTTTATTTTAAAAGTTCTTTCTTCTCTCTTCTCTCTCTTCTCTCCCCTTTTCTCTCTCTCTCTCTCTCCTTCTCTCCCTTTAAACCACACACACACACCACACCACACACACCACACCACACACCACCCCAAAACCCCACATGCGCGATTTTGGGGTGCGCGCGCACAAATCACACCAAAAGCAGTGCGTCCCAACACCACCATACACCGCGCGCTCACACGCACGCACACAGCACGCACGCCCCGCACGCACGACGCACGCCGCACACACACACACACACCACACACCACACAACACACACAAAAAACACACACCCACAACACACACACCACACAGCCCAAACCAACACACTACACCACACACACACTCGTTCCAATCACGTCTCCTGTCCCAACCCAAACCGTGACTGTGGGACCCGAGTCAAGCCACTCTGGGGATCAGCACCACAATCCCGACACCGAACGTGCTGGCCCCCACACGTTGACAGGAAAAAGGACCTGCAAACTGCCCAAGCTGCTCGATTACGGCGTGGGGGGTGGGAACGTTTTGGAAAGCACGCGTGCTGCCTGCCCGAGCACTTATTGGCTCATGGGGACGTGACAAGAAAACATCACTGTTATCAATCCTTTTTATCTGCAGACCCTCATGCTCTTATCTGGGAAACCCTTTTTTTTTTTCTGTGAACTACTCCATGCCAGAATACATTATCAAAAAATGAGCAAGTTTTTTTTTTTCCCCCCCTTTCTTGGTTGTTAGAGCGTTTTCTCAATCTAATGATAAAGCAGATGTCAGTTTTTTCAAGGGGGAAAAGTTTTTTACATGCAGGCTTATGCTCAACACAGAATTTTAACTTATATCATTTTATGACGCTTCGCGCATGCCTACTGTTACAACACGGGAAATTTAATATTTCATTGAGGCACTTCGGCATGCCCAATGTTACAACACAAATCAACCTATTTTATTGATGACACTTCAGCGCATGCCCACTTCACAACACAAATTCAAAAACCATGTTCATTGTGACCATTCAGCGCATGCCGGTCTGACTGAGGGAAAGGGGACGACTGGGTTTTATCCCACGAATCACACCCAGGGGAAAGGGTTTCACGCTCACAAGGGTTTGTTTCACTTCCCAAAGGAGATTCCGAATCACCTTCCATGACTGTTTTTGGGCCCCAAAACGGAGCCGTGTCCTTTGTTCTTTCAGCAGTTTGACCCCACTCTCTCAACACCCTCAGACCCGTTTCTTCAATAATAAAAAACAAGTATGGTAACTCTTGCTCCATGTGAAATATTTTACAGACCCGTAATTCCCAAAGAACATTTTTTACAACACCAAAACGCCTTTGCAGAATGCACCACAGAGCACACACAACAAAAAGGGGACATCCTTACTATAGTTGTACAACGAAAGTTTGGAATATGACAAAATGTAACCTTCGCCAAAGCCGAATTATAGTTTCTTTTAGTTTGTTTAATCGAAAACTTGAATATGGCAAAGCGTGCTAATTTAACAAAGGGGGGGGGGGGGGGGGGGGGGGGGGCGGATAGTCGTTTGGGAGAGCGCCGGGCTCGTGATCCTGGGGTTGCGGGTTCGAATTTCGGTATAGGGGGATTTTTCCCTCGGAGTTAACATTGGTTCTGACTCCATTCCCCATATAGTCCTTCGAATGAGACTATAAACCGAGGTTCCGTGTGTGAACGCACGCATAACATCTTGCACACACGTAAAATCCCATCACCAACTTTCGGAAGAGAAGGCCAGTTTGGCCGTTGGTATGAATGACACGTGACACATAGCATGCACCTTCCCCGAAGATGGAGTATGGCTGCCTTAATGGCGGGATAAAAAAGGGTCATACACACAAAATTCCACTGCCTGGTTATACAGGGAGTGTCCGCAGGAGTATCAGCCTGCGTACGCAGAAAGAAAGAAAGAAAACAAAGCTGGAATGTTTCAGGAAGTTCGAGAATCATGACACAGCGTAGCCAGTCAAAAGGCTTGGAACTTGCCAGAAAGCTTGGAAACTTCGACGTATCTCAATCGTACGCCAATAAAAACAGTTCGTAATTTCAAGAATGATCAAGGCATAGCACGACCACAAAAAGTGCTTGGAACATTCTTGAAACAGTTTCTGGAACCATTCAGGAAGGCTCTTTGCACTCGGAGTTGATGAAGGTGAAAATGCCGACCATGCTTCCTGCAAGTCAGAAGATGTAACTATTTTTTGGCGCCTGGGGAGAAACATAATGGCTGAATGTGATTTTGTTGTTGTTGTTGTTGTCGTACCATGGCTAAAAATAGACTCCAGGGATCATCCAAACAGCTGAAGCACTTGAACACTATCGTACAAATGCATCAGCTGGGGATGAGAACATTACGTGTGTGACCGTTTTTGATTACCCCCGCCACATGGGCAGCCACACTCCGACTTCAGGGGATTTTGGAGACTGATGGTGTTATGCTAGGAGTTTGTCACGACTGAAGACAATCCCCGCATAACTATGCAGAGCGTAACAACATTTTGATGTAGCCTTGGCGTTCTAGCCTATGTCAGTTGGTCTGACACAACCTAAGCCAGGGGAATGTGATTTCAAAACATTTTCTTTTTGACCCAAGCTCTTTAAGGCAACTGTTATCTTGTTCATGTCGAACATGAAGTGGATTTTAAACAGAAAAAGCTGAAGAAAAAAACTAAGTTATTAAACCCTATTATTTGTTTCAATTTCTGTCCTTTTTATTTATGAATATTAATCATAACTATGCCACATTATATGACTTGAAAATTTCCGGAAACTTCCACGCAATTGGGCCGTACTGGCCTGTTGTAGTTCTGGGACTCTGAATGACCTTCCGGTAGTATTATGTCGTCTGTGAATGCTGTGGTGTCTGACAAAATAATGCCACGCAGAACTAAACACATTGGAGGCAAAATCAGATAAGCCTAAATTGATCCGAATCAATAAACCATAGTAAAACTGATTTGTGTGTAACACTGACATAGCCATAAGCATCGAAGTTTCAAAATTGAGACGGAAACCTGCAGATGCAGATTCTCATCCCCACAGCATAAATTACACTTTTACTACCCCTGAATATGCACAGGCTCCGGGTCATTCTGTCAGTGTCACATACACACAAACATGGTGGAACCTTCCGATGTACCCATTTCTTCAAAAAGCTGATGCAGCGCAATTCAATGCTTTCAGCTTAACCCTCATATTTTCGATTCTTTGTGTGCGTCACTCTGACTGTTTTGAAATCATATACATATTTTGTCGTTGACTTTATACTTGAATCAACACCAGCGAAAACAGGCGCGTTGTAGATAAGGAGCAGATGGGAGGTGACCACACAATGGAAATAATCCATTTGTCACGAGTTTGTCACGAGGCCTACGACGATTGACCCATCTAGGGTGGTGGAATTGTTCATTTGTTATTATCGTTGTTGTTGTCGCGTGTCCGTCCCTTGGTGTGGCTTGTGGTGCGGTTGCACCTTGGTGTAGTTCAGCTCAAGTTCGGTTTGCTTTCTCTCTCTCTCTCTCTAATTCCACTGCCCGTGCAATCCATCCTGCAGGTTCACGGGTGGCTGGTACCTTTCTCTCGAACTTGCTGTCTATCGGCCTCTCGCCTGTCTTTTTACCTGTCGCACGTGCTTCATTTCTTTTAGCTTGAGGTATGCTCACTCTGTGACGTAGCGTGGCATGTTGCCGCCATCGCTTAGGCAGGTTTTCTCTTCACTCGAGCGGAAGATGTCTCTGGAGCGCCTGCTCCGGTCCTGGTTCTTCACCATTTCGTCGAAGGTACAGTCGGTACCTTCATTTCCTACAGTCGGCCTGTAGGGAGAGACATCACTTCATCTTTTTTTCCGCATCTGCGCTGCTGTCCTCTCGACTGGACAGAGGGCAGAGACAGTCGTTTGACCCGCCTCTTCTGGGTCACCCACGGGTAGCTGGTAAGCATCAGTTTCGTGGTTTGTTTGTTTTGGTTTTTTGTTGTTAGCCGGCTTATTCTTCTCTTTTGCGCAATTTTCTTTTGTTTTCAAAATTGTAAAAGAAATATTGTTTGAGACCTTTTCTCTGTTAATTCAATCTTTAACCTGGCCATTCTAAATTATATCCAAAATTCTTTCTCCTGTTTATGCATCTGGTGATGCGTAGTCGGTGGGGATGGGAGAGAACCTGGTGATCCAGGGTTGGTACTTGCTTGGTCTCGCTCGTCCGCCCCTGTCACATTCGCCGGACTCTTATTCTTCGGCCACCGTCTGTTTGTGTGTGCAAGGAGAACGAGTTTTATGTTCGCGAGTGTGCGTACGCATGACTAGTCGTTTAGATGTGTGGTTGGAGATTTGTTTATGCATTGAAATATTGATATAAAATGTGGGATAATTGTGCCATTGAATTATTATTATTGGCAAATGTGGTGGCAGATGTAAAGCGATTAGTTCAGTTCCTAAGAAAGGAAAATGTTAAACGTGAGTGAGAGAAGGATGAAGATAATTCATATTTGTTTTATAGCCTGTTAATTTAATGCAGTCTCTTACCTGCTTCGTGTGAGAAGACTTTAACGAACATTCCTGATTTGATTGTTTGTTGTGTTATGCTCAGGTCTGTGTTGAGCTGGTGTTGTTGGTGTATTTAGTAGACCTCCCCTCGCCCATCATGCGAGTGGCTGTTAGGATTTAACAGCATGGGTCAGACTGTACTGACTGCGGGTTCCAGTGCCCTTCCCTCCTCTCTTCTTTCCTCCCAGTTACCTTTTCCCTCCTCTCGGGGGCTCCACCCGGAGTTTGGACTGGTTGGTGCCACGCACTGGTTGGGGCCACGCACTGGTTGGTGCCACGCACTGGTTGGGACCGCGCACTGGTTGGTGCCGCGCGCTGGTTGGTGCCACGCACTGGTTGGGGCCACGCACTGGTTGGTACCCGCGCACTGGTTGGTGTCACGCACTGGTTGGACCACGCACTGGTTGAGGCCACGTACTGGTGGAAAAGCCCGTGGACTTGACCGGCCGGTCCTGATCCCCGTCCAGGACTTCCAGCAACAACGCCACGTCCCCCCCCCCCCCCCCCCCCCCCGGGACGCGCTCTCCACCGTCTGTTTGTGGTGTCAAGGGTGTCGGCCTTGAACGACTCTCTTCAAGAACCGACCCGGTTTGGAGCACCTAGTGCGACAGGGTGCTCCCAGTAGACTGGGGAGAGGCAGGGTGTGGGGGCGCTACATGACATAGAAAGGGATGGGTGCTGGAAAGGTTTATTTATAATTGTGTATATGTTGTGTGTGTTGGAATGCTTGATTGTGATTGTGCATAGTGCGTGTGTTGGAATGCTTATTTGTGACTAATGTGTGTGTTGGTGTGAATAAATGGGGTGTTGTATCGTAATCTTTCTTGTGTGGTCTCTTGCGGGGCGTGCGAGTTCAGTCACTCCCTTCACTCCCATCTAGACCGATCCTGTCAGGGCAGACCTCCAGAGGTCGGTCGTGACATTTGTGGGGCTCGTCCGGGATGTGAAGGGCTCTGACTGTCCTCTCTCGTTTCGCGAGTACCTGTTTAGTTCCGTCTGTTTTGTATACGTTTAGTTAGTTTGTTGTGGTTTGTTGTGGTGGTTGGCTGGGTGACTCTAGCGTGTAGGAGTCTTTTGGTGGCCTGAAGGAACATCTGGTGTGGCTGGGGAGTCGAGGTGAGACCAGGGGGAATCGACCGCGTCCAGACCTCCTTCCGCCGGGTGCCTCACGCAGATACGGCCGTAAGACTTTCCTTTCTGCTGCCACTCAGTCTGTCATTCCTGTTTTGTAGTTATCCAGTTTTTTTTTACCGGGTGGTTATTGAGTACAGGTGGGTGTATCGGACGTTAGTGTCACTTTTTTCCTCTCTCCGATTCCGTCTGCCATTTTGATTTTTTTCCGGTGAGCCCCACCGCACTGTTGCTCGTGCTGTGGAGCGCGGTGTTGCCAGAGTGGGAGCAGCCGGAACACATCCGCACACACACACACACACATCCCTAAAATATTTGTTTCTTTCTAGTGGAATTGTCTTTCCCCTGTATTTGAGAACCGTAGGATATTGTTGTCATGGCAACGTCCGTGTTGGTGGTATGGCGACGCATGCGTCAAAGAAGAAGGGTCTTCAGGAGGTAGTCCCTACTATTAGTACCAGTACTGCGACTACAGTGACTTATACTTATTCCAGCGCTGTAGCCGATAGTCCAGGGAGTACTTTCACTACCTCTTCGCTAGGGGATCTTCCTGTTGAGACCCCGACTGGCACTTCCGCTCGGAAGCGTCAAAGTATAGCGAAGCAACTGTGGGCTTCTGTTGGTCGCAGAGACCGAAACCTTCTCCTCTCCATGCTTCCCCTCGTAAGGAGTATGCCCCGGGGACTTTCTCATGGGAAAGTCGAGACCCAAGGGACGGGTCAAACGGGTCATCCTCCCGTGTCGGGAGTGGCGAATCCTGCCCAGGACATCGCCTCCGTCCTTATGTTTCTGGAGCGGCAGCGTAGTGAAGAGGCTGCTAGACAAGAGGCCCTTCGTAAGGAAGAGGCTGCTAGACAGAGGCTCAGCGTAGGGAAGAGGCTACTCTCCGTCGGGAAGAGTTGGATCAGCGCAGAGAGGAGACTGCCAGACAGGAAGCTCTGCGTAGGGAGGAGATGGAACAACTTCTTTCACGGTCTCCCGCACCTGTAAATCAGGGGTTGATCGACAGGCAAGTGATAGAGTTAGAGGCCCAAAGTTAAAGCTTCCAGAGTTCAGACCTAGTGAGGACATTGATATGTTCTTAGAGCATTTTGACAAGGTTGCTAGTTCATACCAATTGTCTGAGGAACAAAAGGCCATGCACCTTTTTTCTGGATTATCAGGTACTGCAAGGGAGTGTGTGCTCACTCTAAATGAAGGCGCGTCTTATGCAGACATGCATTGGCTCTGCGTAAGCGTTTCCACCTTACTCCAGAGACGTACAGGAGGAAATTCAGGTCCATGAAAAAGAATAACGATGAGACCTTCGTGCAGTTTGGAGATAGGCTGCGTAAAACGCTAGGGTACTGGCGTCAGTTAGCTAAGCTGGAGCTGGAGGATTTGATTCTCATCGAACAGCTGACCAACACTGTGTCCCCAGAGTTGAGGATCCGTATAGGCGAGACAGCACCTCAGGATTTCGCGGCTGCGATTCATACCGCTGAGGTGTTTGCTGAAGCCCGTAGAGCGTATGGGCATCGCCCAGATACGGACAGGAAGACCCCCACAGATTTAGTGGCAATAGGGCGCCGACGACTGCTAGCGGGTCGAACAAGGCAGGCAGTTCATCGGGACCTCAGCACCCCGACTGTGTTTTCTTTGTGGTCGTCCCGGCCACATTAGGAAAGATTGTCCTAAAGCCGCCGGTAGTCATGGGGCTAGTTCTTTCCAGCGTCCTCGTGCCTCGGCTAACGTGGGTTCCATCCCAGCTTCTGGTGGTACGGAGTGCCCAGTGTTTCTCTCTATTTGGTTCTTCCTTGGTCGACACCATCAGGGATTCGGGAGCATCAACGATCTTTGTGGATAAGGATTTGGTTTCCCCTGAGGCTCAGCGGGGTGCCAGTTACGATGTGTGCGGGTTGGAGGCTGGTTTTACCTCCACCCGTCCTTCTGTACTCATTCCTGTCTCCACCCCCTACTTCTGTGGCGAAGTGTGGGCCATCGCGGTGGAGCGACCTATGTATTCCCTTCTCATAGGAATACTATCACCTTTGCGGACGGACGCAGTCAGTCTGTGTCTACGGATCTGCCCGTACAGGCGTGTGTGGGAGTTACCACATGCGCCAAAGCTAAGAAGCAGGAACAGGAATTGCGTCCCGTTCTTCAGCCGATCTCTGACGAGGTTCTGGCCAGGGCCGATCCTGCTACCATGATCCGTCTTCAGCCAGGGACTTGGATGTCCAACGCCTGCGACAACTGGTGGGTCGTCCCGCTCAGTCGGCCCGACACGCCAAGGTGAGCTTTAAGCTCCACAAGGGGATTCTCTTTAGGGTTTTCACTCAGGCAGATCGTGTGGCCAAGCAGCTTGTCGTTCCCCAAAGCTTGAGAGAATCTGTTCTCCGGCAGGCCCACGATTCACCCATGGCAGGTCATATGGCTCAAAGCGGACTCTCGAGCGGGTAAGACAGGACTTCTTCTGGCCAGGGATGAATTCTCAGGTTAGGCAGTACTGCCGCAGTTGCGATGTCTGCCAACGGACAACGCCTAAGGGTCGCTTGAAGCGTGTTCCCCTAGGGTCAGTGCCACGGGTTGGGGAGCCATTCAGCAAGGTTGGGGTCGACCTGGTGGGACCCATTAATCCACCATCCAATCGCAGTCACCGCTACATTTCGTAGCGGTAGACTATGCGACTCGATGCCCAGAGGCTGCCCCGATTAGGACTATCGATACCCCTACTGTTGCTGAAGCTCTCCGGCAGATTTGGACACGCACTGGCGTGCCCAGAAGAAGTACGGCCGGAAGTTTGTACTGGAGAGCGATCATCATCCTCTCCAGTGCTTGGACCGGATCCGGCCAGTCAGTCGTCGACTTATGAGTTAGGCAGTGGAACTGCAGAGTCATTTTCGCCATATCAAGGGTTCCAGCAATACGGATGCTGACTATCTTAGCCGAGCTCCGTAGTCAGCACATTGGAAAATCAGTCAGAGGGACACTTCCCCTCAACCAGAGTTATATCCCCTTTTGGTCTCTGTATCAGGTGTAGTGACAGTTTTCACTTCAGTGATGTTAACGGTAGTGAATCTCCACTGTCTCGGATTGCTACTTTTGTTCTTGCAAGGTTTGCTTAGTTGTTTGATAAATGTAGTATTATGTATTTGCCTGTGTGGTTCTATCGTGGAATGTTTGTATTGGATTTATCGTACTCTGTCGATCACAGAGGGTTGGGTTTGGTCCCATTGTTGTGAATTTGCACATGCGTCGAGGTTCAAAGGAGCACTGTACTCAGAGAAACAGATGCTTTTAGAAGGGGGGTTTGTCACGAGTTTGTCACGAGGCCTACGACGATTGACCCATCTAGGGTGGTGGAATTGTTCATTTGTTTATTATCGTTGTTGTTGTCGCATGTCCGTCCCTTGGTGTGGCTTGTGGTGCGGTTGCACCTTGGTGTAGTTCAGCTCAAGTTCGGTTTGCTTTCTCTCTCTCTCTCTCTAATTCCACTGCCCGTGCAATCCATCCTGCAGGTTCACGGGTGGCTGGTACCTTTCTCTCGAACTTGCTGTCTATCGCCTCTCGCCTGTCTTTTACCTGTCGCACGTGCTTCATTTCTTTAGCTTGAGGTATGCTCACTCTGTGACGTAGCGTGGCATGTTGGCCGCCATTGCTTAGGCAGGTTTTCTCTTCACTCGAGCGGAAGATGTCTCTGGGAGCGCCTGCTCCGGTCCTGGTTCTTCACCATTTCGTCGAAGGTACAGTCGTACCTTCATTTCCTACAGTCGGCCTGTAGGGGAGAGACATCACTTCATCTTTTTTCCGCATCTGCGCTGCTGTCCTCTCGACTGGACAGAGGGCAGAGACAGTCGTTTGACCCGCCTCTTCTGGGTCACCCACGGGTAGCTGGTAAGCATCAGTTTCGTGGTTTGTTTGTTTTGGTTTTTTGTTGTTAGCCGGCTTATTCTTCTCTTTTGCGCAATTTTCTTTTGTTTTCAAAATTGTAAAAGAAATATTGTTTGAGACCTTTTCTCTGGTTAATTCAATCTTTAACCTGGCCATTCTAAATTATATCCAAAATTCTTTCTCCTGTTTATGCATCTGGTGATGCGGTAGTCAGTGGGGATGGGAGAGAACCTGGTGATCCAGGGTTGGTACTTGCTTGGTCTCGCTCGTCCGCCCCTGTCACATTCGCCGGACTCTTATTCTTCGCCACCGTCTGTTTGTGTGTGCAAGGAGAACGAGTTTTATGTTCGCGAGCGTGCGTACGCATGACTAGTCGTTTAGATGTGTGGTTGGAGATTTGTTTATGCATTGAAATATTGATATAAAATGTGGGATAATTGTGCCATTGAATTATTATTATTGGCAAATGTGGTGGCAGATGTAAAGCGATTAGTTCAGTTCCTAAGAAAGGAAAATGTTAAACGTGAGTGAGAGAAGGATGAAGATAATTCATATTTGTTTTATAGCCTGTTAATTTAATGCAGTCTCTTAACCTGCTCGTGTGAGAAGACTTTAACGAACATTCCTGATTTGATTGTTTGTTGTGTTATGCTCAGGTCTGTGTTGAGCTGGTGTTGTTGGTGTATTTAGTAGACCTCTCCCTCGCCCATCATGCGAGTGGCTGTTAGGATTTAACAGCATGGGTCAGACTGTACTGACTGCGGGGTTCCAGTGCCCTTACCTCCTCTCTTCTTTCCTCCCATTACCTTTTCCCTCCTCCCGGGGGCTCCACCCGGAGCTTGGACTGGTTGGTGCCACGCACTGGTTGGGGCCACGCACTGGTTGGTGCCACGCACTGGTTGGGACCGCGCACTGGTTGGTGCCGCGCGCTCGTTGGTGCCACGCACTGGTTGGGGCCACGCACTGGTTGTACCGCGCACTGGTTGGTGTCACGCACTGGTTGGGAACCACGCACTGGTTGAGGCCACGTACTGGTGGAAAAGCCCGTGGACTTGACCGGCCGGTCCTGATCCCCGTCCAGGACTTCCAGCAACAACGCCACGTTCCCCCCCCCCCTCCCCCCCCCCCCCTCGGGACGCGCTCTCCACCGTCTGTTTGTGTGTGTCCAAGGTGTCGGCCTTGAACGACTCTCTTCAAGAACCGACCCGGTTTGGAGCACCTAGTGCGACAGGGTGCTCCCAGTAGACTGGGGAGAGGCAGGGTGTGGGGGCGCTACATGACATAGAAAGGGATGGGTGCTGGAAAGGTTTATTTATAATTGTGTATATGTTGTGTGTGTTGGAATGCTTGATTGTGATTGTGCATAGTGCGTGTGTTGGAATGCTTATTTGTGACTATGTGTGTGTTGGTGTGAATAAATGGGGTGTTGTATCGTAATCTTTCTTGTGTGGTCTCTTGCGGGGCGTGCGAGTTCAGTCACTCCCTTCACTCCCATCTAGACCGATCCTGTCAGGGCAGATCTCCAGGGGTCGGTCGTGACACCATTAATAATCACGAACAAGCTGCCATAAGATTGTCTGAGGGGGGTAAATAGAGGGGGGTAAGTACCTCGCCACCAGTACCGTTCAGCGACAATGCCCATGGCTCCAGGCCACTGTGATCTGCTATGGACTGCTATCGTATCCTGACACTTAACACGTAACTAGACGGGTAATCGGGAGAGCGCAGACCTCTGTTATGGTCGAAGGATAGTGAGTGGATGCGACCTTTGGTCCGAACCTGCAGCGCAAAATCCGCACCAAAATTGAGTGGCTTGGTCCTCGCGCCGGTTTTTCATCTTTCAACCGTATTTCTTTACACTGACTTTTGACATCATCTTGCCGAACGCGTCGTATCTTCGTCTGTCATTGTGAATTTGTTTTACAGATCCACGCCACAGTTGAATGGGTGCATCCTGGGATCACGTTCCATCTTCTCACCAAATTTCTTTGACATTTTTTTCCGCTCAGCAACCCAACCTCTGGTAGGGCCTACACGAAAGCACGTGGCCACCTGCGCCCGTCCAGAAGTCAGGTGTCGAATTCGGTTCAAATCTAGCACACTTAAACCTCTATTCCGTGCATGAGTAACACGTTCAGAGCGAGTATTGTTTAGCTGCTTTAAGCGAGCGAATTTCAAACGATTTATTTTGGAATTTTCTCAGTTTTTTTTTCTTCCAACACCATGAGTCAGTGAAATAAGGTTATTGTGAGGGCAGTTTTCGATGAAATTGTAGAGGACGACCTCCACAAATTACTCAGAAAGTATGAATGCAAAAGCTACGTACATTACATAGCTGCAGGAAATGCATAATATGACCGTGAAGAATTCGAGCTTTACTCGCATTTTATCTCATTGTAATCTGTCGGAACAGTAAGTACTGATGAAATATGTCGTCGGTCCCTATTTATTGAGGAACCATGAATTACTGGATTGTTCAGACACAATAAAAATTGGAATATGTTGTAACGGTATTTCTGTGTCAGTTAGCCCATTTCATCTGCTGATCCCCCCCCCCCCCCTTTTTTTTTTATCGGCTGTTCCTGCGTTACTACTGTACGAATGAACCCCCCCCCCCCCCCCCCCCCCCCCGATCATCAAACAGAACAACCAAAACGTGCCAGGCTAAGAAGGCTGCACAGCCAGTTGCCACATCAGTGCTGAAAGAGTAAACATGGCTTTGATATTTCTTGCGTCATCTTACTGAACGGATTCTGGATGCTTTTTTTTTTTTCAATCTCCGGATTCGTTTCATCGATCTATTAATGTTGTCGTCCTTAGATCGCATTTCATGTTTGCATGAAGTTTTGATAAACTCGGAGTTTTAGGTGTGTTTTTTTTTAACCCTTTATATTGGCGTCATTCAAACAAACCGAGAGACAGACATGCAAACAAACAGACGGGGTGGACTTGACGGACGCAATAACTGAAAAGAAAACCATTTATGACTCTTAACTGTTGCTAAAGTGTAGCTGACCTTTCTGACCATTCCGTAAAGCTGTCGTTGTCATCATTTTATTTCCTTTGATTCGGGCTATTACAAAGCGGCTCCATCGCTGATCTATCGCCGACTTTCACGCAGAGACACCAATGTTCCGGTAGCCTGAGATTCTTTTAACTTTGTCTTCTCACCCCATCTTGTCGGAACAAAGGATGTGTTTGTGAATGAAAGTAGAGCGAGATTTACTGTGTGATTTATGGACAGCGTGGGTGTTACGTGACGATGTTAGACATATTTGCAGCTAAAACGCTTGAGAGAGACAGAGATAGACAGATACACACAGAAAGAGAGAGAGAGAGAGAGAATGTGTGGGTCACTGAAGATAGGGGAGGATGGAGAGCACAGAAGTATGCCTTGTGGAGTAACGGTAAGCACGTTTTTTTTATATTCACTTTGAATAGAAGGAAAGGACAAACACAACTGAGGGATACAAGCAAGACGAATGCGCTACATAGTACAGGGAGGGTGGCGGTGGGGGGGAATTGCCGTATACACAGACAATCAATGAAAGGAATATGAAGGGGCAGAGAGAGAGAGAGAGAGAGAGAGAGAGAGAGAGGAGGGGTAAAGGGATGGTGAGTAATGCAAAACAGTGAAACGCAGAGACAAAGAAAAACGGAAATTTAACTATTACCGACCCAAAGAACAAGCTTGCGTTCCATGTATACGAAGTACCGTTCGAAAGACAAAACAACTCATAGCTTACCGGGGAGAGAGAGAGAGAGAGAGAGAGAGAGAGAGAGAGAGAGATTTTATGAATAGTGAGGGGGAAAAACTTGAATACGAGCTTATTTATGAATATTTCAAATGAAAGAAAGAATAGGCCCAAACATATCACACACACACACACACACACACACACACACACACACACACACACACACACAGAGAGAGAGAGAGAGAGAGAGAGAGAGAGAGAGAGAGAGAGAGAGAGAGAAAGAGAGAGAGAGTAGCATGATCGGGACCACCTGTGTCATTTAACTTCGTCACGTGTGGCATGACGTGCTGCAGGGTACAAACACCATGGTGGTATTCAAATTGGCTCGCTCTCACACCCACACACACCCACACGGCCCTGGCCTTTTATTTGGTCTTCCTGTGTCCATGGGGAGTTGGAGAGGGAAGGAGGGAAGGGGCGGGAAAGGGAGATGACCGGTGTTTAATCAAAGCTGGTCTTGTCAGGTCAATAGACACACAAATTGGCAAACAATACGTGCATCCTGTTTGTTATTTTCGTCCTCTCCTGAGAAGGTTTCAACATTTCCCATTCTGCTCTGCTTGCTTCTTGAAAATGTGTTTGTGTGTGTGTGTGTGTGTGTGTGTGTGTGTGTGTGTGTGTGTGTGTGTGTGTGTGTGTGTGTGTGTTGACTCTAAGAATACGGTTCTTTTTAGGTCCATTTAGATGTGTTTTGACGATCTTTTAAATGGAATACAAGCCCAAGTATCTTTGGAGAAATCTGAAACAGTAGAAACTTGAAAACAGGTGTTCAGAGAGGAAGCCCGCCTCAGATAAGAGTATCGGACCTGAATCACTCAAGTGACGGGGCCACATCTTGGCCATGACTCCCAGATGCCCTTCTCATGTCAGAAATATTGTTTGGCGCTGCCAGGACTGGAACGTGCACTTCCTGAATGGTTGGGCGCCTCAAGGTGCGCCTCTATTGATGGCTTTCTCACGCACATCGTACGCCTGTCCTAGGTTGGGAAATTCAAGCCGTATGAAGTTCACTTTTGCTCTCCCTGTACAAGATCCAGCTGGAATTCTTTTCAGCAATCTCCGCCGTTGCCTTTTGGATCCTCTTCTTACCAGAACCGAATCGAAAGCTGTTTCATAAGATCATACGAAAATGAGCCTATAACTCCTCTTGTGAGGACTGTGGCTTGGAACCAGATTGTCTCAAGCCGCCGGCTAGACTGGGATACTGCTCAGTCTTGCATCAGACGCGAACTTCCTCTATTCTGCTTTCATCTGGCACAGCGAGTTCAGTCAGGTTCACTTGTTGTGAGTGAATACAAAATCCGGTCACATGATACTTGTCCTGATGGTCTCTGAAGATTTCCCCCCTTTTTTTTTCAAGGTCTGCTGCGCGTTCCCAGTGTTCCACGGAGTGCAGAAAACCCTGCTTCTATGCCCTTGACGTCACAGCTGTTCCAGACGATGATCTGTGGCTTCCAGCTGTGTGGAAGTCGTGGCTGGAGCTTCTGGTGTAGTAGCGTTTCCTCTGGTAGTGTTAATCGCATGTACGGTCTCTTTGAGAAGTGGGTTGTGTGTCCATGTGCACCTTCACCTGCCCTGTAGAAGCTTCAGCGGAAGCAAACTTACGGACAATAACATGCATACGCAAGTTTAACGAAAGCAAACACAAAACATGAACAGTCAGCTGTTTTTATTTTCATGTTTGGCATTTGATTGATTTCTTTTTGTCCTGGCTAAAGGGTGCGGCGCTCAGGATCCCAAGAGAGTCTTATGCACTTCACACACACACACACACACACACACACACACACACACACACACACACACACACACACACACACTCACACACACGAGAAGGACATTGCACACAGCACAGATCTGGGTCATGTCGAACGGATCGTACATCCGTTTTCTGATCTGGATCTGAACCACAGATCCGCACCAACATTTCATGGATTCGTCCTTGGGTTCACGTTCCAAATTTGGGAACTTCGCGTTTCACGTTTTTACCAAATTTCGTTGAAAGCAGGTCCGTATCCCAGACAGCAAGGGTCCTAGCACCCACCTAGGTTCTGGCTAGATTCAGCTTGTCCAAGCTGGAGCTAGCTAGAACCTAGGTGGACCCTAGTACCCTTGCTGTAAGGGATAGTTTTTGCATAGTCTCGGCGAACAGATCCCGGTTCAGCGGCCACACGCCACGATTAGGATTTCACACCAAAAAACACACTATATAATCCATGTAAGCGTTTTGAGGCCTACCATAGATTGGAGCCAGCATTTGATGTTGAACTCATACTTGATCAAAAGAGCCACTCCTCGTCAATTATTTCCCTTGTTTGGAGGGGGGGGGGGGGGGGGGGGGGGGGGGGGGGGGGACCTTCGCTGATGAAATCACAATCTTCAAATACGTGACCTTCCCCTTACTTGACACACATTTCAGGCCTTTGCACTCACTCACCCGTGATCCTATCTTTGCGCCAGCTTGAAGAGCACAAAATAATCCCATTCGTTCGATTTGAATCTGTCTGCTTGGAACCACCTGGCTTGTACCTTGATGGCCATATGAAAAGAAAAAGAAGAGAATCCTTAAGCAAGGCCTTGGCGCATTGATTTTTGGTGTGCAGCCTGTACGTGGATCAGGTTCGTGCCACAGGTCTGTGCCATTTTTTGTTTTAAAGTTAATCCTTGAACCATATTCCACCTTCCATTTTCATTTAGTTCTGTTGAAGCTGGTTTGAGGTTGTTGTTGTTTTTTCACCCTTAATGTTGGTAGCAGACAGACTTAAAGAAGAAATCAACAACGTGGGTGAAAATGTGACTTCTCTTGCAGAAGCAGTGTTTCGACAGGGAGAAAGAAAAGAAATTATGCATCGATAATGACTACATGTACCTGGAACTGTTATTAAAGTAGGCCAGCTGGCCTCTCTGGTATGGTCATTACTTTAAACTTGGATTCTATCATTCTATTTCATTTGTTGCAGACTGTTATAGAAGGTTAAGTGATTTATTGCAGAGTTTTACGCAAAGACTCAGGTATATGTTCCAGGTACCTGAGATCTTTTTAACTTGTGTGTGTGTGTGTGTGTGTGTGTGTGTGTGTGTGTGTGTGTGTGTGTGTGTGTGTTCGCGTGAGAGAGAGAGAAAGAGAGACAGACAGACAGACGGATAGACAGACAGACAGACAGACAGAATGACTGTGTATGGATTGAAAGAAAAAAAATGATCCACAATACGATTTATAGTCAGCGTGGGTGTTATGTGACTCTGTTAAATAAATTTACGTCCAAGTTTACAGTCGAGAAATATGAGAGAGAGAGAGAGAGAGAGAGAGAGAGAGAGAGAGAGAGAGAGAGAGAGAGAGAGAGAGAGACAGACAGACAGACAGACAGACAGACAGACAGATCATGTCCAACTGACATTTCATCGACTGACAGTCAGGAGAGGAAGATTTTATAAAATAAAAAAAAATTTAAAAAAACCGAGCAGAAGTAGAAACTACAAGCAGAAGTAACAAGCAAATATACTGGCCCCGGATGAGAGAGAGAGAGAGAGAGAGAGAGAGAGAGAGAGAGAGAGAGAGAGAGAGAGAGAGAGAGAGAGAGGGAGAGAGAGAGAGAGACAGACAGACAGACAGACAGACAGACAGACAGACAGACA
>CM031615.1:24821427-24838927 GCA_018398815.1 Conus ventricosus
GAATATAGAATATACTGTCTTCAAAAACTTCGGTCTCTCGCTGGTAAAAAGGACATCTTAGATGTGTTTTATCGTTGTTTTGTAGAATCAGTGCTGTCCTTTGGCTTTTATGCTGGTTTGGAAATCTTAGTGTGAAAAACAAAAACATTTTAAACAGAGTGGTGAGATCATTGGTAAAAACCAAGGACAGTTAGATAAAATGTACGAATGTCGTGTCACACAAAAAGCTGTGAACATTGCTGCCGACAGTTCTCATGCTCTTTCAAAAAACTACAATGTTCTACCATCTGGACGAAGATTCCAAATTCCAAAACAAATAGAACTAAAAACAGTCTCGTTCCCAATTCCATCAAACTCCTGAATCAAACTGAACTTTCGATGAAATCCGGTTCACAAAGCTTGTTTGTAGATCATATGTGTGTGTGTGTGTGTATGTGTGTGTGTGTGTGTGTGTGTGTGTGTGTGTGTGTGTGTGGTTGGGTGGACGTGATTTGTGATTTGTTAAATATAGACCCATAAGACATGTTTTTATGGCCACTCTTAATTTCTCTTTGAAGCCAATAAAGGTTCTTGACTTGACTTGAAGATGTTATGCGTGCGTTCACACACGAAACTTCGGTTTATAGTCTCTATAGTCTCATTCGAAGGACTGTATAGAAAATGGAGTCAGAACCAATGTTAACTCCGAGAGAAAAATCCCCCTGAACCGAAACGGCCTGGCGGAGATTCCGGCGCTCTACCAACCGAGCTATTCCGGACCCATGCATACATACAGACATATGTACATACATAAATACGCACACACATACATACATACATTCATTCATACATACGTGTGTGTGTGTGTATGTGTGTGTGTGTGTGTGTGTTTCTGTCTCGCTGCCTATGTGCGTGTGCGTGCGTGCGTGTGTGCGCGTGTGTGTGCGTGCGTGCGTGCGTGCGTGCGTGCATGTGTGTGTGTGTGTGTGTGTGTGTGTGTGTGTGTGTGTGTGTGTGTGTGTGTGTGTGTGTGAACGCAAAACGGAGTAGACAAACTAGTAATGCTTGCCAATGATATCATCAGGACAGTCAGTGTCTTCTTTCTGTGGTCATTTTCCATCCCCGTCTGTACCCTTCCTTCTGTATCCTCACAGTTCATAACGATGTTAGATGTTTCAGTTCGATGGAGGTCTGGGGCAGTGCAAAGTTATTCTTCCACCTGCCGCCGTGGCGAAGTGGTTAGCGTCGCGGACTCCCGGCTGGGAGGTCGTGGGTTCGAATCCCATCAGAGTCATGTGGGTTTTTCTGCCCCGACCGGCTCCTACCCAGAGTTGGGTTTGCTGCGGACTCTGTTGGGAAGACTGGGACCACACAGTCGAGTTTCATCCACTTAATGGATGCGTTTCTGAGAGTGTTGCTCAAATTTCATGACCAACAGTGCAGGTGCCTGTATCTCTCGGCCTGGTTGACGCCGGGATATATTATGAAAGGAAGCGTGGAGTACAACCCTGTCATGTAGTCTCAGACCGAAATGGAAATCCTCATTCTCATCGATCAGCATTAAAAAAAAATGTCTCAAATTCTGTGGCCCTTCATGCCCTGCTCTCATGGTGACCTCAATATCAATATCCTCTCCACGTCTGTGGCCCTGGTTTGGTTCCGTCGGGTTCACCGGTATCGGCGAGTCCATGGGGGTGTCGCTGGACGAACGTGGTGGCGCCCTCCGGAGGGAGAGCTTACTCACGCCGGTTCCGCGACTAAGCAATTATTGTCGTCAGTAGGGGGCTTAGCAGGTGGTGTCCTGCGTATGTTAGATCAGAACAGGCGCCACTGATCACCACCGAAGTGACTCAGCACCAGTGCAGTGTCTCCTTCGGTGGGTTGCCTCTTGACGACTTGACATCGACTGCTCCCTGTGGATTGCCGGTGCCGGGGCTGTGGACGGGGTGTCGGAATGAGCGGCGTGGGTGCACTGCTTCTGAGGTGGCGCAGAGGTTGGGACAGACAAAAAAAAAAAAAAAAAAAAAAAAGTTATTCTTCCTTGAACTTTTTTGTGTTAACACTGGCCGTTTGTAACAGGAAAGGCCCTGTCCTCATCATGGTAATGGACTGTACAGACAGTGGCTTGCTCGGTTCCTAACAAGCACATGAGGAATCTGAAAAAGAAAATGGCAGAGTGAGAGGAGCGGTAAACAATGATCATCGTCAGACTATCGTAATCAGGCTGGATACATGAGACCAGGTGAAAGAGAAATGCAGCAGTCTTCTTCAGGTATGTTTTGTCAGTTCGTTTCTCTCACTGCTATTTCTGTCAAAAACAGTCTCCGCGGCTTTTGTGGCAGTAAAAATCGTCTTCAGATTTTTCAGTTTTCAACTGGTACAACTGCTGTTGATGACAAAGAAATTAGTTGAGTAGAGTTGTCAGCACACTGAAATCAGTACATGAACAAAACAAAAATCAAAACAAACAAATGAAAACTTGTTTGTACTACAATTGGAGCTAGTAAAACAAAGAAGTTAGTTGGCTATAAGTGGATCTTGCAAAATTGCAATTGATGGCCCAAAGAAATTAGCTGAATATGGCTGGATTTCTCTGCTGACCGCCGACTGTGATACTACAACATCAACTGAACAGTTGGTATCCTGTTGCAGTTGGCACACACACACACACACACATACACACAGACGCGCGCGCGCGCGCACACACACTCACACACACTCGTTCTCAATCATCGTCTCCTGTCCTAACCAGAAGCCGTGAGCTGTGGCAGCCACAGAGTCAAGCCACTCTGGGTATGCAGCACCACAATCCCAGACACCGATGATGTGCTGGCCCCGACACGTTGACAGGAAAATGGACCTGCAAACTGCCAACGCTGCTCGATTACGACAGTGCGGGGGTGGGAACAATGCACATGCTAACGCGTGCTGCACGTGCGCCGAACTGCAGCTACCGGTCAAGAATACGTGAGGGGCAAACACTTGTTGGTTTCAAGGCGGCACGTTGTCAGCAACCGCCACACGCTGTCTCCTTTGTTGGGATGGGTGTTCTGGTAGACTGGGACAGCTTCAATGAGAAAATGCCAGTCAAGGTGCTCTGAAATCTTTCTCCTTTACAGCTCAGCCGGTTTCACAAGACCCGATCACACACACACACACACACACACACACACATACGCGCGCCCGCATGTACGGCACACGCGTGCGTGCACACACACTCACTCACTCACACATACTCACTTAGACAGACACACACATACATACACACACACACACACACACACAGCATGCACGCACACATGAACAGAGAGAGAGAGTCTTATTCTTATTTCTTTCTTTTATTTTTCATTTATTTATTTTATATTTGTCGTGTGTAAAACAGTTCCTCATCGAAGAAAAAAAGACTGAAACATACAGCAGCGTTATTGAATACGAGCCCAAATACAAGTGAACACTTAAAACAAAGTGCAACTGAATGCTTAATCGATATACAAGACACTGGTATTTTCAACAAATGTCTTCTTTAGACGTCAAGCATCAGATGTTGAAAATGCACAAAGCAATGTTCCCTCGAGTGACACTAGCAGGAGAATAGACCTCATACAATTGATATTATATAGGAGGCACGTGATAACCTGTATGGTTTTACAGTATGCAGCCATTTTCACATTATCATTGCAATGAACAACGCTTGGAAATATGCAAGGGAGGTAATCTATGTTAAAGCTCGCGTTCAACGCGAGCGAGTCCGCCGTTTTCATGGGGCAGATGCCACTAGTAGGCCAAAGCAGTTTTACCCCATTAGTTGGACTGTGTGTAGGGGGGGGGGGGGGGGGGGGGGGGGGGGGGGGGGGGGGGGGGGGGGGGGGGGGGGGGGATGATGTGTGGTGTAGTGTGCGTGCGTGCATGTGTGTGTGTGGTTACAGGAAGGTTCGGTCAGGTTCAGCAGGCAGAGGGATGCAAGCAAGTAAAAAATAGTGCGAGTAAGGAAACCTTGAATCGGTTGCTGAAAACCATCTTAACGCCAAAAGTCTGTCTTCTCTAATGAGGAAGAATAGGATTGCCTGGGCTGTTATATTCAGAAAATTACTCAAGACTTGTCAATGACTTAGAGATTGATACACTGTCGTATGCAAGGGTTTTTGTTGGGGTTTTTTGCATTCAAAATAGAGCAATTTAGGTGTGTGTGGTGTGTGTGGTGTGTGTGTGTGTGTGGTGTGTGTTAAGGGGCATGTTTCTGCATGTGGACTGAACATAGGACTAGTACCAAGCGTCCAGGATTTTACACGAAATGGTTTTACTTGAACCATACTGTATCCTGATCTCATCTGTTGATTCAGATCTGCACCAAATTTCAAATGACCTTGTCCTCGGACCACATTTCATTCAAAGGGAAAAAAAAGGAAGCACTGAGCCCATAAACGAAGGAACAAACAAATTACAAAACAGACATGATGTGTTTAGACTTACTGGGTCCTCTTCAGGCAGGACAAACATTAAAAACAATGGAAACAAAAGACATTTGAATGTTGTTTGTTCTACATGAAGACCCAATAGGTCGGAATGCGTTATCCGTTTGCAATATGTTAGTTCCGTTGTTTGGTGGCTTAGTGATTTCATGTTTGCCTTTATATTTTAGTTTCCGCCTGCAATTACTGTACTTTGATAACTACATTCCACTTAGTTTCGTTGCAACTGGTTCAGCAGTCTTGGTGCAGACGCACAAACCCACCAACAGATGTGGACAAAAGCATGATCTGCTTAGTGGAGGCAACAACACTACTTCTAGTTTTCAGTGGACCCGAGCTCTGGGGAGCGAATGCGTTCCCATCTATGAAGCTGAAGGTCAGACTGTGCCCTGCAGTCCATCAAACAGTGGCAGATTTCATGGTTTTAGGCGAGGACTGACCTGATGGATGCAGCACTGTTCTCTGGATCAAAGGGTTTTAGGTTCAATTCTTGTTGAGGCAACCTGGTTAGAGGAGTTGACAACACCGATACACTTGCCTCAAGTCCTGTGTGTGAACTCGAGCATTTAAAAAAAAAAAAAAAAATCAACCTTGCACACAAATTGAATCCCATGCCATCCTACATAGAAGGCAGGCCCTTGTATGCCATTGGAATGGATGAGAAAAAGGCCTGAATGACATTGTGTTCAGGCATGATCCTCAAAAATGGAATGTAGCTGCTTAAGTTAATAATGGGTGTATGAACACTGAATGAACAAAAATGTCACCAGTGGTGAATTGTGGGTATCTAGCCAAGGAACGAACAAGATGCCTCCAAGTCTCCAGTGAAGGAGGTGGTAGTAGTGGTAAAGGGGGCAGATGACATGATTGAAGGATACAGGCAGGAGTGGCCATGTGTAAGGGTTGAGGTATTAATCAGTGTGCAAAACTGGAATTAAAACTTTGTTCTGGCTTCAGATCAAAACCATGAGGGAGGGGAGGGGGGGGGGGGGGGGGGGGGGGGGGGAGGGGGGAAGGGGAGACTCACTTTCTCTGCCTCCTAAAAGAGAGAGCTGTGTGATGGATGTAGTAATGCAGAGATCCTAAAACTGGATAAAAGAGATAGAGCAACAGACAGGAAAATGAGTGCATAACAAAGTTATGGATATGTCTGGTCACTGTCAGTATTGTATGGCCAGAGGCTGTGATGGATGCTTTGGCAGTCGAGGATCTTCGCTGTTCTGTCCACGGGCAATTCGAAACAGGGTAGAGTTGCAACCAGTCCAATCCTTCATGTTGTCCATCTAGTAGCACCATCCTATTCGGAAATGTCCACCTTCAATAGTACACTGTTGAATGGTCTTGGAAAGGGAGTCATGGCGAGACACATATCGTTAGCTGCAACCAATACTTCGAGTTGAGATTCTTATCTTCCAGCGTATTCCCTGCTTAAAATGTGGAGATAACGTATTCTTAAACTGGTGTACTTGATTTTTTGCATCCCAAATCTGTTGCCTCACTGGTTTTGGGCACATTTGGGGTAGCAACCAGTGCTACTTGCCAGTCTGCCACAGTCATTGTGACCATCATTCTGTTTCATGATGATCTCTCAGCGTGTTCGAAACCATTTACATGTACATTCGTCAGTCTGATGGTATATCACATTTCACTGATGAGCAAAGAAGGATGGCAGGTAAATAAGAGAGACAGGAGGAAAAGGGAGGTGATTTAATGATGAAAAATAAAAGCATGAACACCATTGATTAGTGAAAATTTATTTACATCATTTTTAATTTTGTTACCAAAAAAGTCCAAATTCATTAAAATCTCACAATTGTTATGTAAAAGTCAAACGGTTTTCCATGAATTAATTTCATACAATTTCTACTCTAGGCCCTTGATCAGACATCTCACCTACCAAATTAATTAAAAATGGCACTCTGACTTCCAACATTAAACTTTATTTGGTTGTCGGCACACTTTATACACTGGCAACTGCCCACCATATACAGTTTAATTTAAATCCATTTCACACTGTCTATGTGTAAACCAGAGCTCTGTCATCATTTATCCAAAGCTATCAAAGGCTGACTGGATCATTGGATCACAGTGAGATATGCATATCAGACTGAAAACAACAAAATTAGACTGGAAAAAAAAAAAATTCATTGCGTCACAAACTCCATTTCAAAATGAAATCCATTCATGACATAAAAATCAAAAGTTAAATCATGTCAGTCAAAAATAAAATCTAAATTTGGACAACGCCATGCAGTCTGATGCAGTATTCCATTCAAAAATTTAACGTAATATGCATATTCTTGTTTATATCACCTGTGTGTGCACCAATATGCATTTCTTGTGTTTTTACAAATAAAGCTCGACAATTCTTTTCCATACAAATCTACAGAAACTTGCACAATAATATCAACGGTAAAAGCTCCACAAACATACTCAGTCCTAAAATGCAATACTGTCCCCCACCCCTAAAAAAACTGTGGGTCAGTTGTACCACAAGCTGATAAAGAAACATAAGTATGAAAGAATCGTTACTGCTTCCATGCATACTGTTGCTTTTTCAGACACCTTGAACCCCCCCCCCCCCCCCCCCCCCCCAGTCTAATTTGATAATAACAGTGTTTACTGTGGCAGCAGTTGATTGTGAAATTCAAAAGTGAATCGGCTCTGAAGTTCATGTAACAACACAACATGAAAGCAAAGCACTGCTTGACTATGTGTTTCCCAAAGAGATCTTGGTAAGCCAAATTCTTTTTTTATCAGCGTACATATCTAAGTGGAGATTAGGCTGCCAAGAACAGATGATCATGTCTTCTGCACTTTCAGTTGTCCCAGAATTCATTGCAGTTTCAGCTTTCTTAGAAACAATTCGAACTTGTTCTATGTAACATGGGTTGTTCAGCATAAAAAAGGGATGCAACTTTTCAACAGAACATGTCAATGGGAAAAATTATGGCTTGCTTGCTGGTCTCATTGTATGTGCTTGTGGTTATACCCCATACAAGAGAAGACTGTCACCTTTCAGTAAAGCACTCTTGAGCTCTCTCATACATCATCCAATAACAATTGAACAGGTTACTACAGTAAGCTGCCTGTAGCTTAAAAACAAATGTAAATTAATGCTTAGCTTATGTACATAAAAAAATCACATACATTTATGATGTAAATCAAAGTTTTGACACGCTTCAACCTAGCCATGCCATATGTTCATTTTTCTCTTTATTTTCCCATGATTGTTGAAATCCATTTCTCACCTCAGTGGCTGTGATCAACAATGGATAGTATAACCCCTCCAGTGCTAAGCCTCAAAGAAAGCTGACCAGTGATAGTTGATTCGAAAGTCATGAACAACGCTTAATGCAGCATTTACACCTGTAACAGATTCTGTCAAAGCTTGATCAGGAGAACACATCCAGAGCTGTTACTGATCTTAAATGCAAGAGATCTCAAGCACCTGCAGAGTGCATTTTTTTCCCTGCTGGTACGCATGTGCAGGGCTGGCAGCCTGCAGAGTGCCTTCATGGAAAGAGCTTGGTTTGCTTGGAAACAGAGTGAAGTAACATCATTGAGCTGAAGATCACAGTAAGGTCTCCCACTAAGGAAAAGCAAAAATCACTGAAATTCTTGAGGGCTAGGAGGAGATGGTGGAACATGCCCCCCCCCCCCCCCCCCCCCCCCCCCCCCCCCCCCCCCCAGTTTTGAAACTTGCCTTGAAAATGGTACAGTCTGAGCTAGAACTGGGCTTAGAGGTATGCGTCATCCACTTTCCATTCCCACTACAACCAGGATCATTTGTAATTCCTGTGTCAATCACAGGTATTTCTGAAGACTGTCTCTTGGTTCACCTGTCCCTAATGAAAGAGGTCAAAACAGTGGTATCCTACAGCCCCAAGAGGGGGACGCTCGGTCCTGGTGACACCAGACAATCACCAAGCTACAATCGTCATCGGTGGGCGTTTAGTCAGCTGGTGGCCAAACTGAAGTGACTCGGTGACATTGTTGGGTTGCCTCACAAAGATCTGATACCAACTACTCCCTGCAGATTACCACAGGTGGGACAGCGATAGTGAGAACTTGGTTGTGGCTGTGCACGGAAGAATACCAATGGTGGGGCACAGAAGATGAGCATGTTCTCGCTGGGGACCTGATCCGTCTGCCCCATCCCACACAGTATCAGGAGCTTACCGTCATCAGTAAGGGACATGGTGTCCTGCCTGTGCTGGGTCGACACAGGCGATGTCGAGGTGACTGCACCACTGGGATATCTCCTGGTCAGTGCCCTAATACCACCTTATACTGAAGATCTCCTGTGAATCGTTAACTTTGAGACTGTAGGAGAATACACCTGCGTGTAGCTGTGTACAAGGGTAGCTGGAATGAACAGCAGTGCACGGACAATGAGGTGGAGGGGTCAGTCCTGCACGACGGTGGACATGTACACTCTCTGATCCATGGACCCCATGAACTTGCTCTCATCGCCACGCAGACACAGCATCTCATTCTCCAGCTTGGGTCCCGACTTTTCCTGCACACAGACACCAAGTACCCTGTTACAAATGGTGAAAGGAAGGAAGAATGAAACATCAGGAGCAGTGGGGGCTGAGACAATTCATAATGTGACTTGAAGGATGGCATATGGGGAGTGGGGATATGTGAACATGTGTAGTGGTTGTAAATTTACCATATGGTGAGACAAGTGTTTGGACTTGATCCTGAGGAATGCTTCATTCTTTAAATCATGTCCTCCATAACCCTAACAGGCTACAGGATAAACACATATTTGTACTGGTTTGTGTGTGTATGTGTGTGTGTGAAAAGAAACATCACACCTTCCTACATTCCAATCACTGTATTCCCCCCACTTCACAGTGTTCCCCAGGAAGATGCCAACAGAGTATCAATATTTCTGATCTCCCCCCCTCCCCCTTTAATCCATGAACATGAATATTATTGGGGGGGGGGGGGGGGGGGGGGACACCCTTCGCAAAAATTTGCCAGTCCTATTCTCTCTCCAGTTTTAAAGGCAGTCTCTTCTGTACTTTTTTTTTTTTTTTTTTTTACCTGGGGCAAGCAGTTCAGCTCATCGTGGTTACACCTACAATAGTACAAAGGGGTTCATTTTATGGTGCCTAGCTGCCAATGTTTGGGGACAAAATTGGTAGTTCTGTTGGGAAGAGGGATAGGAGAAAACAAGTGCTTCCCTACTGAGATCATGGCCCTGGACATCAATAAGCCTAGCTACCTTTCATGTAAAGGAAAGAGAGAAGCCTGGTGAACATGCATGGAGAGTAGTGTTTTCAGGTAAGTACACGTGGATCAGCATCAGATGCTGTTTTTCGCTTCTTGTTTCCGTACTGTCTTCTTAAAAACAGGTAAAACATTCAATAAAACATGCGGAAAAAATTGGCGATTGAGAAGACTGAATAAGTTTCAAATTAATGAAAACTATTATGGAAAAAAAAAAGTGTCTGCCTTACCTTATACATGGAGGTCTTCTCATAGCTGTGCTCTCCGCATTTCCTGAAAATGAAAAAATCATAAAGGGTAATGCAGCGAGATGCTTTGGTTTCGGTACACAACACTGAGAAAGAAAAAAAAAAAATCAACAAAGTCACACTGATCAACACTCGTACATGTCCAAGCCTAAAAACAAAGAAAAGGGAGCAGTGCACTGTCTAGGGTGTGACACTGATCGTCTCTGAAGTGATTTGGTGGTCTCCTCTGTCGGGGGGCATCAAGACAACCCATTATTGATAGCTCCCTGTTAACTGCTGGCGCTGGGAATGTGACCATCTATGGGGCAATCGAAATGAGGGGAGAGGGGGAATAACTCTGAGAGGGGACGCAGATCACACACACACACGCACACTCTTCAGAGTGGTTGTGTTCAGAAAAACCACAATTAGTGTGAAAGGAACGTACGTGATCATGTGACTGACACAGGCAGCAACATTACTGAAAATATGTCAAAATATATATGGTGCATGTAATGCTTCTTTTGATACAGAACAGACAACTTAATTTTTGACAAACATATATATTTTCTTCAGACATAAAAAAAAATATATAAAAAACACAAACACAGAACTAAACACTCCAAATCATAGTCAGTACAAAAATGATGGCAGAAAGGATTTTTCTTCTAATTGACAAGCACTCCCTCTCTCTGACATCCATGTACATGTGAAGGGAACTCATACCGATGACCGAGTTGCCCTTGTTTTATCCAGGTTTTCCTCCCTTACTTTTTCCATGTCCAACGGTCATGTTATATGTTGCTCTTCAGTTCCTTTCTACCATTGACCCACTATCAAAGAACATTTCCAGCAACTTTCACCAAAGCTTGATTATTCATCATGTATAATTTTTCGGCTTCACTGGTGGCTGCCTATTCAGTAGTTTATTTCTATTATTTTTCAATTTGATTTCGGAAAGTTCCATCTTCACAATGCAAAAAACTCAGATAACAAACAAAGGAACGCCTCAACAGACTTATCCGGTAACAAAGGCAGTGCGGGATGCACATGTGTGTACAAATGTGTGTGTGGGGTGTGAAAAGGCAGAGAAAACAATGGACTGACAGGTTGACAGAATTTTTTGGAGGCTAAAAACAAATGTGACCCCTCTTGCCCTGCACCAATGGTGACCTGTTTCAAGCTCCTTTCGAACCCCCCCCCCCCCCCCCCGCCCCCCCACCCAGCCCATGATATCAGCAGTCTCATGGGCATAAGATGAAGGACTCCTTCCACAGGGAGTTGTTCACTTTGTCCACAGGACTAAGCATTCATTGTTCCTAGCGGTGGCCGTAGTAGACCGCAACCTGCGTATGCAAGATCAGAACAGGCATATAAACATCACCGGATAACAAAAGCTCCCTGCTGGCATGCTGGTGCTTGGACTGCGACTAAGTGTGGCTGTGTATGATGAGGTTGGTATGAGCAGTCTACGAGCTACACCACTGGGAGGATATGAAAGACGGAGAAAGAAAAAAAAAAGCACAAACACAAGATGGCAACTACACACAACAGTGGCTAGAGAAGCAGTGACTGACTTGCAGGGGGAGGCAGGATAGCGGTGCAGGGACACAGTGCGATGTTTGCACTTCTTGCAGGCGAAGAAACGTTGCTTGCCTTTGTGCCTTCGCACCACGTGGTTCTCCCGTTTGCACCGCTCGCTCTGGGACATGGCCGTGTACTTGCACTGCACACAAGTCCACAGTCACAGTTCTTTACATGTCAACACACACTGTGTTACTGTTCTTCAGAATGTGTCAACACCTGCAGAGTCATCGTAATTCACATGTCAACACACACTGTGTTACTGTTCTTCAGAATGTGTCAACATCTGCAGTCATCGTAATTCACATGTCAACACACACTGTGTTACTGTTCTTCAGAATGTGTCAACATCTGCAGAGTCACCATAATTCACATGTCAACACACACTGTGTTACTGTTCTTCAGAATGTGTCAACACCTGCAGAGTCACCGTAATTCGCATGTCAACTCTGGCGGGTCCTCATTATTCAAAACGTGTCAATACCCACAGAGTCATCATCATTCTGAACATGTAACACCTGCAGAGTCACCATTATTCAAAACATGTCAACACACAGTTACCATTATTTAGAACGTGTCAACACCCTCAGTCACCATTTTTCAGCATATGTCGACACCCTCAGTCACCATTTTTCAGAACATGTCAACACCCTCAGTCACTGTTCTTCAGAACATGTCGACACCCTCAGTCACCATTTTTCAGAACATGTCAACACCCTCAGTCACCATTTGTCAGAACCTGTCAACACCCTCAGTCACCATTTGTCAGAACATGTCAACACCCTCAGTCACTGTTCTTAAGAACATGTCGACACCCTCAGTCACCATTTGTCAGAACCTGTCAACACCCTCAGTCACCATTTGTCAGAACATGTCAACACCCTCAGTCACCATTTGTCAGAACATGTCAACACCCGCAGTCACCATTTTTTCAAAACATGTCAACAGCCTCAGTCAGTTCTTCAGAACCTGTCAACACCCTCAGTCACCACTATTCAGAACCTGTCAACACCCTCAGTCACCACTATTCAAAACATGTCAACACACACAGTTACCATCATTCAGAGCATGTCGACACCCTCAGTCACTGTTATTTAGAACATGTCAACGCCCTCAGTCACCACTATTCAGAACATGTCAACACCCTCAGTCACCACTGTTCAGAACATGTCAACACACACAGTTACCATCATTCAGAGCATGTCGACACCCTCAGTCACTGTTATTTAGAACATGTCAACGCCCTCAGTCACCACTATTCAGAACATGTCAACGCCCTCAGTCACCACTATTCAGAACATGTCAACGCCCTCAGTCACCACTATTCAGAACATGTCAACGCCCTCAGTCACCACTATTCAGAACATGTCAACGCCCTCAGTCACCACTTTTGGCGTCATATACTGTACCATGTCAGACAATAGCATTCACGGCAGTTAGTCTGCTCTGCCAGGCCGAAGTTTTTGTGAGGCTAATGCAGTGATAAGACAGTCACGTGGTGCCCAACCCACTTCCGCCGTCGGAAGAAGCCAGTGTCAGCCTCCCATACCTCATTCTCTCTCGGCCTGCCGTCCAAGCAAGATAAGTCTTGTGCTCTGTCTTGCCTTCTCTTTGCCGTTGTGTTAAGATAGCTTTGTGTTTGCTTCTTTGCTTATTTGTTGTGGCTTGCGCGCTTCACCCTTTCATTCTTGAGCCGGTGGGGCTTTTGGTTTGGTGTGCTTTATTCATTTGTTTAACCACGCCATCCTCGCCTTTGTGCCTTTGTCTCGGCACTCGCGACCTCGCCTTCCGCTCTTTTCGATCTTCGAAAGTCGGAACTCCATCGCCGGTTTCACCCTTTCTCCCCATTTTTGGCCTTTACGGCCCCTTGTTCAACGAATCTCAGTCCCTTCTCCTTCCATTTGGACTCCCGATTCGCCTAACTTGCACGTCGTCCACTCGGTTTCCATTTCTTCGCCGGTCGTTCCGCCATTTTGTTTCGACCGGCCAAAACCGCGTCACTTACGATCGACCTTCCTCGATCTAACACTGAGATCTCGTTACATTTACTACACTTTCAGTGTCTATCCCGAGGTTGGTTGAGCTCTTTATATCCCTCGATCCACCTCTTTGTCTCCCCTTTGCGATCGTGCGTTCCGTGTTTGTTCCCCACCACCAGTGCCCAACATGGTGAAGGACACTAACGGCTCGAGGCGCTCCACTCTTCGGCAGTCGCTCTCTACCCCGGAGGGGCCGCGTGTCGATTCCACGGGACAAACCGCTCACGCACACGATGAGCGTACGGTCGGTGTAGAGGAGGGTTCCGCGCAGGGGACGCGCGACCATCATTCCGATTCCCCTCTCACGGCGGCGCCCGCACACTCACAGCGACTGCATTTAGTCCGCCCAACGCTTTGCCTTGTGACTGGGGCTAGGCCCTTAACGAGTCAGCCACCACACGGCCAGACGCTCTGTGTGTTTTTGGACGCTTCGAGACTGGTGCAACATTTTAAGTTATATTTACTGTACAGAGATTTTTTAACTATAATTTCTGTATGAAAGCAATGGCGCAGTGAGTACTTGAGAGTGTGACAAAAGCTGGCATTTCAGTCTTCTCTGTGAGTACCATAATTAAGTTCGTGTTTAAAACTTTCTGACAGAACTTTGCGACCGGCGCAAGCTGTGCTGCGCGCGCCGTGCGTCGTTGGCCGCTGAAGCAAAGACAGCGGTGGAGGGCGAACTATCTTTGGCCGAAGTAGGCCAGGCGTTGTCAAAAACTTTTGTGAATGAAAAGTTAGTTAGCATTTGTAAAGGGGCCGTATTTACACCGTTGTATATATACATATTTCTTCATTGTTGCTACATTTTATATGTACTATGGTTGCATGTAGAGCAACGTAGGCCTAATTAAAGGGAAACGTAGAGGATAGTAGAAAGAAACTCGTGGAGAGCGTGGCAGCAGAGAGTCCTCAGAAGAGAAGCCCCCTTCAAGCAAGTGTTTCGGCCCTTATCTCCTGACACTCTAGGGGGGTTGGGCCACACCCGGTTCATGACTCCGGATGTCCCTCTGCTGCCCCTTTTTTTTTTCCCCATCTTGGGACGAGCCATGGCTGGGATTCGAACCCATGACCCTCTGGACATGCTCATTTTCTACTTACTGACTCGCGCTTTAACCACTGAGCCACAGGGACACCTGATATTTGTAGGGTAATTAAGCCTTATGAAGTTCACTTTGTTCCTCCTTGACCAGATCCAGCTTGAACACCTCTCTGCCGCTTCTGCCATTGCTTTCAGGGCTTTTTTCCTTCCCTGCAACTGAGAGCTGTTTCATGAGGCTGTATGCAGACGTTCCTACAAATCCCCTCGCTCCAATTTCTGCAGTGAGGACTTTGACCTGATAGCCTTCTCTCCTCAGGCTGTTTGCCAGATCAGCATACTTTTCAGTCTTGTAGATTTGAGCTGCCTCCATTCTGTTCTCATATGGCACCGTGAGCTCGATCATGATCAGCTGCTTGGTTGACTGAGAGTGGACTACTATGTCTGGTCTATGCCACTCTTGATGATGATCTCTGGGTGACTCTTCCATTCTGGGAGGTCTGCAGTACACTCCCAGTCATCTGCCCCATCCAGCAGACTCTGCCTGCATGTTTCGAGTGGCACTGTTGTTCTTGGCCATGATTTGCTGCCTGCTGCCGTGAAGAATGTTGCGGGTGCTCTTGGAGTCCTGATTCTCCCTTTTGTGGTGTTGGTACTAGCCCAGACTACTTGTACAATTTCTTTGAGCACTTGGTTGTGCCTCCATGTGTACCTTCTTGAGCCAGGGCTACTTTACATGAGCTTAGAACATGCTCACTGTTTGTTTTTCATGGCAGAGGGGGCATGCAGGATCGTCTGTTTTCCCCCACTTCACCAGGTTTGCATTTGAGGGCAGAAGGTCATATGCAGATCTTAGAATGAAGCTGATCCTGAGAGGGGCCATGTGCCAAATGTCATTCCAAGTTAGACTTCTTTGGAGTGCATTCTCCCACGTTGTCCATTGCCCTTGCTGGCTCTGCTGGACTGCTTTTTGGAGTCTTTTTTGGTCTTCTTCTTTTCTCATCTCCTGAATCATCATGTCTCTTTTGGCTTTTCCTTTGGCCTTTGACCACCATTCAGTTTTGGTCACCCCCAGTCCTTGTCTGTTGGTCTGTGTGTGTCTGTTATTTCTCTGATCTTGAGACTTTCTTTTGCAGAATCCATCGCCTCTTGAACTTTCCATTTTCTGCCTGTCTTCAGCTGGGGCTTTTATTTTCTTCTTCCCCCCTTGTTTCCCGAGTCCTCCCGCATGCTTTGAAGTCGATCTTTCCCCGCTTTGTTTTCTCCCGGATGGATTTCAGTGGTAGTTTGGCTTTGCTTGGCGACAGTACAAGGGGGCGATGTCAGTCAGCAGGGGGGAAACCCCCGCCATTTCCTTGTGAACTTTTTGATTTTGGCTTTCCCTTGCTCCCTGTGGGGTGCAGGGTGTCGTTAAATCAAGGGCCCTAGGAGCTTTTGGGGATCAGGAACTGCAGGGGCCCCAAGGGCCTTGTATTTTTTCCAAGGGAGCCCACACTGGTCAATGGTTCCAAGCCTTTTTCCGCCAAATTTCTTGGTTTTTTTTTGCTCTTTGTGTGTCTTTCAGGTTTCATCATACCATTTCCAAGGCTCTTGATGGTTTTAGTGAATGTTGGAATGCCCGGTTTTGGCCCAAAACTGGGAAAACCACAGTTTTTGGCCACCCTTTTTTTCCTTTCAGGGAGAGATCCCTGAAATTTTTTGGGTTGAACTTCATTTTTGGATGAGGCAAAATATGGGCGTTTCCGCCCTCTCCAGCAAATGGGGTGTCTCGTTTCTTGGATGAAAACACTGTAGTGTCATCCATGAAGGCCTTTGGGAGGGGCATCTTGAAACCCTCGCCAAGGTTTTTGTTTGTCTTGCGTTGGGTTTTTTGCTGCTTTCAAGATGATTTTCCCTTTTCCCGCACGAAAGTATCGGGGGGGGTTGCACAGCCCATTGCAATTTCCCCCTTCCCAAAATTTATCAATCAGTTGTGTACTCCCTTTGGGAGAGGAAAAACCCCAATTTTAGAAGCCATTGAAGTATTCTTGGATGTCGGGATGGGCTTTGGCCATGGTACAAACTTTTAAAAGCCAAAATGTATATCTCATGGGGCACGTCCTTGGGGTTTTTTCCCGGGTCAAACCAATTTCCAGGTCTCTCTTTTCTGTTTTTGCTTTTTGGGTTGCGTTCCCGATATTGGGCGTGTTTTACACAGCCCCCGCCACGCCTGGGGTTGGGCCCCCTTTGGAATGGGAAAAATCCAAATACTTGTTTTTTCCTTTAGGGGACTTGGTAGCCTTTTTGCCCCGCCCGAGAAAAAGATTTTCCCTTCGAGTTTAGTAGTATATTGGGTGTATGGTGATGTCAAGGGTTTTGCTTTTGGGGTGTACACAAACCCTTGCCCCTATCCCCTGGCCGCTGATTTTTCTGGTTTCTCAAGGGCCCATCGCAGCAGTGGGGCCCACCCGCCCTTGGGGGAAAAACTTGTAAAGCTGGTAAGGGAAATTTCCCTTTGGCCCGGTGTTTATTTTGGGTTGGGTTTGCGCCCCCCTTTTTTTGTTTCCGCCAACGTTGGGGGTTGCCATTGAAAAAATTTCCCCAGGGGGGGTTGGCCCACACCAGGAAATTTTAATTTTCGAGTGGTGCTTTGCTCTGTGAGTCAGAGTATGTTTTCCTCAGATGCTGCTCAAGAACTCCTTTGTCCACACATAGGGTCCCAGATTTGGCTGCTCAAACAGTGTTCTGGCAAACTGGAAGGGGTCTCTGAAGAAGCGCTCTTGTGTCTTCTTCTTTTTGCTCTTCCTCTTCCTCGCAGATTCCGCTTTGCTGAGGGCGCTGTGTTTTTCTTTCAGGTCTTCCCACAGTTTTTCCAAGCCTTGTTTTTCAGCTGGCAGTGCGGTCTTCATTTGCTTCTTGAGGTTGTTCTTTTGGACTCTGATC
>CM031615.1:24843916-24930453 GCA_018398815.1 Conus ventricosus
CAATTTAAAATCAGGAAAAATAAAATCAGGAACAATTAAATTCAATTTTGACACAACCGCGGTGTGTAGTTCACACACACACCATTCACACACACAAACACATAACAATCTGCAAAACCCTCTCTTTCAGGCAGAAAAAACAACTTACCTTTATTTAGGCTACACTATGTACATTGCATGTCATGCATGGTTTTCACTGTGCAGACTTCAGAGACCTGTAGTAGGCACTCTTCAGGTCTGCATAGTCCGAGGTCTTCTATTGTTTTCGCCGCTATTTCTTTTATAATGGCTGTCCCCTTACTCCTGCCACACTGAAACTTCTTTGCCACATCAGAGTCTTTAAACATCAGTTTGAACGCTTTTGTAAAAGTATCCAAAACGGTGAAAGGCAGATTCAGTTCAGCAACAAGGTCGACGAGCATAACTTCGGCACGAATCACTTCATCTGTTGATTCTGCTTTGCTGGTCGACGAACTGGTGAAAAATCCAGAAATCTTGCGAGTGTGACCACAAGATATCTCAAAGTCCTTGTGTTTTTTGGATTCGACATGTCGACGACAGTCATCTTGGCCGCCATGCGCGATGGAGAACTCGCACTGGCAAACCGTGCACCAGCAAAAGTTTTCCCCTTTCCGTCCTTCTTGTAAACATGACCACCTCTCACTGTATTGTTTACGAAAGGTTTGCCGACGGCGATCTTGTTTTTTTCGCGGCTGCCGCTGGGGTCCATTTTGAGGTTCATCATCATCTGTCTCGCACACTCGCTTCGCAGTCTTCATGCTAGCCATGTTTGATAGTCGAGCGCGCTTTGTCTGAATCTCGGCTCCGTTCGGTACGTTTCGTCGACGGATATGGCAGTGTGAGCATGCGCACTGCGCTTCAATTCAATCGTCCTAACCGTCATCCGGTTTGTCCCTCTGTGAAAAATTGTCCACTCGTTTGATTTCGTTTTTTTGTTTTTTTGTTTTTCCGGAACACGCGATCCCTGACCGTAACATCCGGAACAAACCTCGATTTTTATGTTTTTCCGTAACAAATACGGCTATTCCGGTACTGTAGGCATGTCTGTATTATACTCCCTGTTTGGCTAGTATACTTACCATGTCAGACTCTAATGCCCGCCCTGCCTTCCCCACTAGCGCCAAGGTTCTGGGGTTACCTTGCGCGCAGGCCTCGATGAATGAGGTATGGGAGGCTGACACTGGCTTCTTCCGACGGCGGAAGTGGGTTGGGCACCACGTGACTGTCTTATCACTGCATTAGCCACACAAAAACTTCGGCCTGGCAGAGCAGACTAACTGCCGTGAATGCTATTGTCTGACATGGTAAGTATACTAGCCAAACAGGGAGTATAATACAAACTCCCCATATTCAGAACATGTCAACGCCCTCAGTCACCACTATTCAGAACATGTCAACGCCCTCAGTCACCACTGTTCAGAACATGTCAACACCCTCAGTCACCACTGTTCAGAACATGTCAACGCCCTCAGTCACCACTATTCAGAACATGTCAACGCCCTCAGTCACCACTGTTCAGAACATGTCAACACCCTCAGTCACTACTGTTCAGAACATGTCAACACCCTCAGTCACCACTATTCAGAACATGTCAACACCCTCAGTCACCACTATTCAGAACATGTCAACACCCTCAGTCACCACTATTCAGAACATGTCAACACCCTCAGTCACCACTATTCAGAACATAATGGTTAAAAAAAAACTACAAACACCCGGAGTAAGTGCAAAATATATTTCGCTTTATTCAAAGCTTCTTCAGTTGCAACCATGGACCTAACTGAAAGAATGAAACACCGAACTTAAAACGTAAACAACTGAATTAAAATCAAACACTAAGTCTATTTAAAATGCACAGGTTTTTTCAATACAAGAGTTCAGTAGCTGAACATGATCAACACTATTCAGAACATGTCAACACCCTCAGTCACCACTATTCAGAACATGTCAACACCCTCAGTCACTTACACTTATTCAGCACAATGGCCGACAGAGGGTGAAGTCTAGAAGGAAACTCCCTCACGCTGAAACTTTCGCCAACTCCAAGAAAATAGATGAGCAGAATTGTTTTTCCTGTTTGTTCTCAACAATACCCATGCATTCCATGCATCGAAAGTCCACGCAACACAGACCAGATGCACTGCCTGTAAACTAGATTTTGAGTTATACAACGGTGGACTCGGTCATGTATGTTGCCATCTTTCGTCAGCTTTAGGTATTTGATGATCCAGTGAAAACTTGTGCTGACAAGCAGTATTCTACAAACAAGTTTTAGAAATTGTGTCCTGAAATGAAAGTAGAGGGTTGGCACCTCTATATTTACAGGTGTGCCTGTGAAAACGCTTTCCCTCTGTAGGTGAGTGAGTGTGAGCCTTTATCCTTCATAGTCTGAGTGAGCTTTTCAACAAACAGTGCAGCATTACCTGTTCGCAGGAGAAGACGGTGACCTCCATGGACCTGATGGTCTTCATCTTCTCTTCCATCATCTCCTTCTTCTCCAGGTTGTCAAAGTAACGCTCCTCTCTCTCCGCTTCAGCCTGCACAGCAGTTTTATGCAGGTTCAGTGGTGATGCATATAAAACAAACGGTTTTTACTGCTGTTTGATGAAGCTGACTGTTGTAATATCATAACCCTGGAAGCATGAGTGGAGGTTTTCCCCACACCCATGTACAGAACATAAAGACATCGTTGACTCACCTGAGCTAAAGCACCTGTGTGAGAGGACCGGGCATTCAGCAGCTGTTTTACTTCTTCCGAGTTGGGATCCACGTTCCCAAGGAGGCGGGATTTTTTCTGGGCAGGCTCCGCGCTCTGACCCAGAAGTTTGCCATTTCCTTCCTCAGGCTTTTTGCGTTCGTTTTCTGAACATAAAAAAAAAAAAAAATGCATTTTATGGGATGGTAAATCATATTGACTTTATTTGTGACTACATGTAAATAATGATCAGAAGGATCACTTCTGATGCAAACAAAGCTCTTCGCCTTACATAGTAACAGAATGTGTGTTACATGTAAAAATGGTGAAGGCATTGGCATTACTTCAGCAGTCTTTGGGAAACAGGTGTTAAAGATTTCAAGTTCACTCGCTGACAGCTTAATGAGGGCGAGCATCTCCTTTCCTCCGCTGCTGTACCTTTGAGCGCTAATTGTGTGGACTGCAGTGGTGTGTTCAAACAAGCGTATTTAGTGACCAAGGTCAATGGTGTTTAACCTAAAAAAATTTGTGTTGTACAAAAATGGGGAGTTTGTATTATACTCCCTGTTTGGCTATTGATACAGATCAGGCTGATAATGCCTACCTAGATTCATACTTTTCTGTTCTGGTTAATGGCCCAAAGCAAAGTTTCATTCTGTAATGTGATTTTAACGAAAACAGCGCAACTGTGATGGATGACATGAATAATGATCTACTATCAATATACAGAATTATACCGGATTCTACAATGAAAAAAAAAAATGTCACAGCCTGCATATGAACAAAGACACCTGTATCACCTTCAAAAGAGCACAACTCACCAATATTTTCATGCACACGTTTTCTGACTTTGTCTGGATCTGGTGGGGCTGCGCGGACAGCGTTTGGGTTGGCCTTGTCCAGCCCACCGATGGCCTGCACCTTCTGGATGGCTTTTCTCTGCCAATCAGACAGAAAACCCCGGCTCCGAGCATGTCAGAGGACAAGAGTAAGCGCTCACACCTTTTCCCAGCATTACAACATTGTAAAAATTACCTCTGGCAAAGATCTGATAAAAGAATGACACCCCATCCCCACCCGAAAAAACCAAACAAACAAAGGAATAAGAAAAGGAGAAAATAAGAGAAGTATGTTATTAACCCCTACAACCACACTACATGGGGTGTACTGATTTCTCTTGTGAAGAGAATCATTCGTTTTAACTCCTCATTGATTATCGTTAGGAGTTTGTCCATCCTTGGCATGAAGACACACCATTTACATTGCAGTATGTTACTCATCATAACGGAAAGAAATCACAAGGTAATGGTTTCCTAAAGCTTCCAACTTTGAGAAGTATTGAAAAATACAAGGAAAACCCAAATTAGAAGTATGCAGGAAAAAAAAAAAGATGGATAAAACAAACAACATGAACAAAAAACTTGAGATGACATGTACTGGCTTCAGAGAAAAGAGCATAATTAACTTACCTCTCCACATGGGGTATCAAGAAGACTGAGCGATAATTTGCAGATTTAAAAGAATCTATCACAAGTGATTGATCACCATTTCACCCAACAATTTGAGCCGAATGGCACAAACTTAATAGGAACAAATCAGAAAGAATCTTTGCAGTTTGTGTCCATTGTCATGACGTTGGTTTTACTAGTGAACAGAATCTCAGCTACTGAGCCAACCGGTATATTGAGCTAACATAGAGAGAGCTGAAAAGCAAGGTTCAATCAACTTAGATTCAGGCACTTTCTGTTTTTAAATCCATTTCAACTTTGATACAAACACCATGGGCAGAGGTCAGAAAGGACATTTCTTTTTATCATGTAGTGTCATTTATCGTCCCACACACCATTAATTCATAGTAACACCCAATGATGGTTCTTCGATTTAGGAGCAACTTGTATTCTCTGCCTGGCTGGCAAGAGGCCAAGACAGGAATCTGAATCCATTTTCTCACTGAGGATTAAAGTTCAAAGAGGAATTTTACTTTGAAAAGTAATTTTATCTGATACTTACCTGTCCAAATGCCTGACCTCACCATTGAGAGAGCGAGAGAGCAGGGAGCTTGTTACGCCTTCATAGCCAGTACGGTAAGAGGAGTGATAATTCGTAATGTGTTCAATGGGGGGGGGCTGACTTGGACAGCAGACCAGTCACTGGAAACTGTAGTTCCTGTCAGATAAACTTCTAAACTTGGCACCGAAACATAATTTCTGTAAAAAATCGTCATCACATCCCTTTTACCACTTTCACCCCTACCAAACATACCTGCATCATGAAGGGTTTGGTCACAGTCAGAGGTCACCTGGGGGCCTCCTGGCCAGTGGTCACCGACCCTTGCCCTTTTGCAGCAGGACCCCTGCTGAATCTCCTCCCAGCGGGAAATGGCCCTATCCTAAGCCTTGGCAAGCAGAGGAGCACATCCCGAACGAAAACACACTTCCCACTTCTCCTCTTCACTTACAAGGCACTGAGGGGTCGAAAGTGGCAGAAAAGATGGGGAAAGTTGCTGGTCTGTCTCTACACCTTGGATCTAGTACCAAGCTGATGTAGCTGGGAGAAATGGGTGTCTCTTTTGCCAGAAGTGGCCGACCGACTGTAAGGCTGGCACGACTTGAATTTTAAGATTTATGGGGAACATCCAGAGCAAAAGACGCAGATCATGTTGGTCTAGGCTTGAAGGGGTTAATAGCAACACGAAGGGTGGACATGCAACATTACATTCGAAGCAGAGAGAATGGAAAATGATGAAACAGACTCTACAGCGCACAACGGCAGAACCAAACGCTGGAGAGAGACGGTAATAACGCACAACTTTGCGACATTTAGCGACAAATTTCTCCCTTGTGAAGAAAGAGAGAAAGACGCCTCCTGTACTGAAAATAAAACGAGCCTGAAAGGCCGCTAGAGAGAATCCAAGGGCGCAAAAAAAAAAGAAAAAGGAAAGAAAGAAAAGAAAACCTAAGACCAAACTTCAAAGGACAGAGGGGGAGCATATTCCCTTGCCAAGGAAAAGAAAAAACGGATTCATGTTTGAATATGGTGCAATGAAATGAACTCTTTAAACAGGATCTTTCTTCTGACCTTAGCAGCTGTTGAAGCACGATTAGCTCCCAGCTTACTCTATTTCCTTTTCTTTTTTTCAGGATCCTGATATTTTGGTGACGTTCCACGCCAAGCAGGGACAAGGCATTTGTCTGGACAGGCAAGTATGAGAAAAAGCTTGGATTTCTTTCTACCTGTGACTGGTTATGTCTGAGATGTGGTGAAAGAGATTATTTGCCACTTTACAGAGCATTCCAGTAGTTTTTCTTTCTATCTTTAAAGTAAAGTTCTTGTTGATCATCTTTATGCTTCTATGAACACAAAGGCTTATTCAAAACTTTTTCATTCCAGTAGTTTTTCTTTCTATCTTTAAACTAAAGTTCTTGTTTATCATCTCTATACTTCTATGAACACAAAAGCTTATTCAAAACTGAAAAAAAAAAAATCTTTTTTCAAAATGTGTTTTACTGATTCATTAGAAATACCTTTGAGAGAAATGTTCATGATACTGAATGTTCAATCACGCAGATACTAAAAAAATCTTGCCGCATAAAGAAGATGAACCAGGGATGAAAACAGTTTTAAAAAAAAAAAGAGGAGATTGGCGGGGATCTGGGGTTCACCATGGGCCCCCAGTGGGGTACATGGGCAACAGCCCGGCGGGGGTCAGGGGGCGACGCCCCCTGAAGCTGAAGCATATTTTGTATTAAATATGGCATAAAAATCTTTAGAAATCACTTTTTTGCTTCTAAACAACTCATTCTATAGAACAGCTTTCAACACCATGAAGACTGAGACTGATGTGGAAAGAAACTATGTCAATTGAGACAAACATTTAGCATGATGAATCCTCAGAACTCTAGCTAAAGAAAATTTGACAAACAGTGCCTTCAGGACAAAAATAATAAGGCCTGTAGATAAGTAAATCAGAGTGGGAAATCAAACTAAGTAAATCAGATGTATGAAAACGACTGCTGGACTTCAATAAACACAATATGAACAATGATTACTTTGAAGTCCTTTAAAAAAAAAAAGCTGAAGCTTTTGGGCCTTAGCACTTCCTCAGGAAACACTAAACACAAAAAAGAACATAAAAGAACAAATGACATAAAAACAAACTGATGTCACAACAGTACCCCCCCCCCCCCCCCAACTTCCCTTTTACAACTAATCATATACCCCCCCCCCCCCCCTCTTGACAAGTGTGTGTGTGTGTGTGTGGGGGGGGGGGGGGGGTGATTGTGTGTGTGTGTGGGGGGGGGGGGGGGGTGTTTGTGTGTGTGTGTGTGAGGTGGGGACGGGGGTGGGGGGAGGGGGTGAAGTGTGTGGTGTATGTGTGTTGTGGGTGAGGGTGGGGGTTGGGGAGAAGGAGAAGTAGAGGAAGTATATAGGTAGTGGGGGGAGTGGGCTGGTGGAAAAGGATTTCATAGGGGGCTGTTAGCAGGGGGCTGTTAGCAGACACCTAACAAATGTAGCAAACGTTTGCATTATGCCAGGGGAAAGTGTTACACAATACTGTTGTGACATCAGTTTATTTTGATGTCATTTGTTCTTTTATATTCTTTTCGTCACTTTGACGTTTTTCCCTTGCTTTGAAGACTCTACGAGTGGAAGTACTTAGAGTAGGAGTCAAACTATCTTTGGAAATTAAACGTAGATTGTTGCATACCCAATGATCTAAAAACATGCTGTAATGGTGTGGGAAACACACACATTTTCTGTTGGTGACTGGGATGCTCGATGTGATCTCTGATTGCCACAAAGCCACGACTACCAAAGTAGACACGTTTTTGGCAAGGCTCGCAAAACACTTCAAATTCGCCGTCTTTGTCATGTTTTCTTATTACATCCGCGACTCTGCGGTCACACACATCCTTCTGCTGCCACTCGGTCTTCTAGTGGTTCACATACTTCTTTCTTTTTTTTTTCGTTTTGTTTGCACTCACTGGTGGCAAAGTCTCACTGTGAATCGACGCCATGATGAGAAATGATACTGGAAGGAAACAGAATGAGAACTACGCCGTTTGAGAACATTACCGACAGAGAAGAAATTCGCTGTGCAGACAAGTTGAGATCGTTTCTGAGCATCATTCTTCGAATAATTTTCGGCGGAGACTTTTTCTTTCGGCGGAGATGCGAAAAAATAACGGCGGAGACGGCGGAAACGGCGGAGGAGTTTTCATCCCTGATGAACAATCAAAATCCAACTCAAGATATTGTCTTTTAATCTTGACTTCAGTAACAATATACCCAGAGAGCTTCAAATCATCATGTTTTATGCAATCTACCTTGAAAGGGTAAAAAGCAATGATACATTTTTCCTGTCATGATCACTCACCTTTGCCACATGGGTTGGATTGAGTTTACAGAGAGACCCAGCTGATGATTTGGCAAACAAGTCGATTTTCCCCCCGGGGTAAAACCCTTTTCCCCCAAAGTGAAGGTATCGGGACACAGCAAACAAATGAAAGTGATAATTACTTCAAAACTAAGCATCTAAAGTCCTCCCCCCTCCCCCTTTTAAAAAAAAATCTTAAAACAGGTTATACGGGAAAATGCAACTCAAAATTCCGACTTTCCCAGCCAAGACCTGCATTTTCAATCCCAAACCTTACAAGACTTTGTTCATAATGCAATGTCTTAAAGTGATGTCATAAACACAAACGCACAAGAGACAAAATGTCACGTTGAGGGCACAAAATAATTTTTTTTTGCATTATAAACCTAAAATGATGTTGAACATTAAAGCACCATGCATAAAAATCAAGCAATTGTGCTTGATTCTTGAATTTCCAGGCTATTCTAGGCCATAGTGGCGATTTTCCAGACTTTTCCAGGGCTTGGTAAATGGACTTCAAATTTCCAACTTTTCCAGACCTGTATAAACCCTGTTAATGATTTGTCGGTATGTTTTAGTAAATAAAAAAGCCAATGAACAAATCTGATAACTCGATAATACAATGCTTCACTTACACGGGCACACTTAGTGATGTTTGTCCTCTACATGTAATTCCCAGAAACTCACAAACTTAGTCAACCTTGACAAGTACTTCTACTGGTATGAGCCAGCACTTTTTAATTTTTCCCAAAAAGCCAAAGTAATGGTGTGACTCGGCACTTTTAGCTATACACAGATCAAAGTAACGGTGTGAGCCAGTACTTTTAGCTATACTAAAAAGTCAAAGAAAAGATGTGAGCCAATACTTTAATTTATGCTGAAAACTCAAAGAAATGGTGTGAATTTTCAACAGTATCTGCACTAAAAATTCAGAGAAAGCATGCGCCAGCACTTGTACTATAATACAAAGTCAGAGAGTGTGCCAGAAATTTTAGCTATACCAAGAAGTCAAAGTGTGTTACCACACTTTAAGCTACATGACAAAATCAAAGTTGTGTGCCAGCACTTAGTTTTTAGTCATACTGTAGTTAAAGAAAGTGTGAGCCTGCACTTAGTTTTAGCCATACTAGTTAAGAAAATTTTAGCCAGCACTTAGTTTTAGTCATACTGTAGTTAAAGAAAGTGGAGCCTGCACTTAGTTTTAGCCATACTATTAAAGAAAGGGGTGCCAGCACTTAGTTTTAGTCATAACTATAGTTAAAGTATTGTGAGCCAGCATTTAGTTTTAGCCATACTATAGTTAAAGAAAGTGTGACCCCGCACTTAGTTTTAGCCATACAAATAAAAGAAAGTGTGAGCCAGCACTTAGTTTTAGCCATACTATAGTTAAAGTATGTGTGACCAGCATTTAGTTTTAGCCATACTATAGTTAAGAAAGTGTGTGCCAGCTTTTATCTTAGCCATACTACATTTTAAAGTATGAACCAGCACTTATTTTTTAGCCATACATATGTCACGCCCGACCCCTGGGGGTCTGCCCTGACAGGATCGGCCCTAGGTGGAGTGAAGGGAGTGACTGACCTCACACGCTCCGCAAGAGACCACCCCAATAAAAAATTTACGATACAACACCCCATTTATTCACACCAGCAAAATAAACATTCCAACACACGCACCATGGCACAATCACGATCAAGTACTCCCAACGCACACAACATGCACAATCACGATCAAGCACTCCCGCACCCACAACATGCACGATTATAAATAAGTATTTCGCCATACGACGCACATGATCACACTTACAGCATTCCAGCACATATAAACAAATACACAATTATAAGGAAATATTTCCAACATTGACCCTTCCACACCATGGAGTGCGTGCACACCCCTGCCCCTGCGAGTCTGCTGGAGCACCCTGTCGCCTAGGTGTCCGAGCCGGGTTTGTTCTCGCAGGGAGTCGCTCAAAGCCGACACCCTCGACTTCCAAGCGGGCAGTGAAAAGCGTGTCCGGGGGGGGGGGACGTAGCTGTTACGGGGAGATCCTGGACGGGGTCCAGGCCGGCCAGTCAAGACGGCGGGCTCTCTACCACCCTGGGTCCCGCCAAGGCGTGGCCTCGATCAGCGGGTGGCACCATCCCGTCCGTGGGTCTCAACCAGAACGTGGCCTCGACCAGTACGTGGCACCATCCAGATCGTGCTCCGGGTGAACCCCCCCGGAGGGGGGGGACGTAGCTGGAGGAGAGTCGAAGAGGAGGGAAAGAAGAAGGAAGGAGGAAGGAAGAAGGGTACTGGAACCCTGCCGTCAGAAACCGTCTGACCATTGCTGTCAAATCTAGCCACTCGCATGATGGGCGAGGAGTTTTTCCCAACGCACACAGAAAATCCATCGAATCAAGTCTTCTCACACGATGCAGGTAAAAGACTGCATTAAATCAACATGTTATAAAACAAATATGAATTATCTTCCCCTCTTCTCTCACTCACGCTTAACGTTTTCCTTCCTTAGGAAATAAATCAACACAGCGACCAAATCGCTTAATAACTGCCACCACATTTGCAAATAATAATCAATGGCACAACTGTCACTTTTTATAAACACATTTCAAAAAAAACACAAATTCCAACCACGCATCCGAACGACAAATCATGCTACGCACGCTCGTGAACACAAAACTCGTTCTCCTTGCACACACAAACAGACGGTGGCCGAAGGATAAAAGTCCGGCGAATGTGACAGGGGCGGACGAGCGAGACCAAGCAAGTTCCAACCCCTGAATCACCAGGTCCTTCCCTTCCCCACCGACTACCGCATCACCAGATTACATAAACAGGAGAAAGAATTTGGAAATAATTAGAAGGGCCAGGTTAAAGATTGAATTAACCAAGAAAAGGTCTCACACAATATCCTCTTACAATTTTCGAAAACAAAAGAAAAATTGCGCAAAAGTGAAGACTAAGCCGGCTAACAACAACAAATCAAACAAACAGACCACGAAACTGATGCTTACCACTACCCGTGGTGACCCGAAGAGGCGGTCAAAGGACTCTCTCAAACCCTCTGTCCAGTCGAGAGGACAGAGCAAAAGAGGGCGGAAACCGAAGAAGCGATGTCCCTCTCCTACAGGCCGACTGCGGGAATGAAAGAAATGACTGTACTCTCGACGATAAGGTAAAGAACCAGGACGGGAGCAGGCGCCCCAAGACATCTTCCGCTCGAGTGAAGAGCTAACCTCCGCACAAGGGCGGCCAACATGCCATGCTGCGTCACAGAGTGAGCATATTTCAAACTAAAAGAAACGAAGCACGTGCGACAGGTAAAAAGACAGCGAGAGGCCGATAGACAGAAAGTTCGAGAGAAAGGTCCCGGGCCCCCCGTTAAAACTTGCAGGATGAATAGCACGGGGTGGAATTAGAGAGAGGGAGAGAGAAAGCAAACCGAAGTGAGCCTGAACCATACCAAGGTGCAACTGCACCACAAGCCACACTAAGGGACGGGTACACGACGACAGCAACGACAACAAACAAATAAGTAATTCCGCCCCCCCTAGGTGGGTCGAACGTCGTAGGCTCGTACAAACTCGTGACAAACCCCCCTTTCTAAAAGCATCTGTTTCTCTGAGATTACAGTGCTCCTTGAACCTTGTCGCATGTGCAACTTCCCACAAGGGGACGAACCCAACTCTCTGTAAACGACAGAGTACGATGAATCCAATACAAACATTCCACGATAGAATCACACGGGGAAATACAAATACTACTTTTATCAAACAACTAAGCAAACCTTCCAACCATGAAAGTAACAATCCGAACCATTGGTGATTCACTACCGTTAACATCACTGAATGAAAAACTGTCACTACACCGATACAGAGACAAAAGGGGATATAACCCTGGTTGAGGGGGAGTGTCCCTCTGACTGACTTTCCAACGTGCTGACTACGGAGCTGGGCTAAGATAGTCAGCATCCGTTTTACAGGAACCCTTGATATGACGGAAAGTGAACGCATGACTCTGCAGCTCCACTGCCTAACTCATAGTCGACGACTGATGGCCGGATCCGGGCCCAAGCACTGGAGAGGATGATGATCCTCTCCAGTACAAACTTCCCGGGCCGTAAATTCTCTTGGGCACGCCATGCGTGTCCAAAAACTGCCGGAGAGCCTCAGCAAATAGTAGGGGTATCGATAGTCCTAAAGCGGGCAGCCTCTGGGTACCGACTCGCAGAATTCTACCACTACCGAAGTGTAGCGGGGACCGCGATCGGATGGAGGATTAATGGGTCCCCACCAGATTCGACCCAACCTTGCTGAATGGCTCCCCAACCCGTGGGACTGACCCTGGGAACACGCTTCAAGCGACCCTTAGGCGTTGTCCGCTGGCAGACATCGCAACTGCGGCAGTACTGCCTAACCGTGAGTTCATCCCCGGGCCCGAAGAAGTCCTGTCTTACTCGCTCGGAGTCCGCTTGGAGCCCATATGACCCCGCCATGGGGGGAAACGTGGGCCTGCCGGGGACAGACTTCTCAGGCTTTGGGAACCACGAGCTGCTTGGCCACCGATCTGCCTGGGTAAAACCCTAAAAAGGGTTCCCCCCCGTGAGCTTGAAGCCACCTTGGCATGTCGGGCAGAAAGAGCAGGGCGACCTACCAGTTGTCGCAGGCGTTGGAATCCAAGTCCCTGGCCTGAAGACGAACAATGGAAGCAGGGTCGGCCTTTGCAAAGAACCTCGTCAAAAATCGGCTGGAGAACGGACGCAATTCCTGTTCCTGTTCTTAGCTTGGCGCGGTGGTGACTCCCACACACGCCCGTACGGGCAGATCCGAGACACGGACTGACTGCGTCCGTCAGCAAAGTGACAGTATTCCCTATGATAAGGGAATACAGAGGTCGCTCCACCGCGATGGCCCACACTTCGCCACAGAAGTAGGGGGTGGAGAAGGAATAGTACAGAAGGACGGGTGGAGGTAAAACCACCTCCAACCCGCACACATCATAACTAGCGCCCCGCCGGGGCCCCAGGGGAAACCAATTCTTATCCACAAAGATCGTTGATGCTCCCGAATCCCTGATGGTGTCGACCAAGAGGAACCAACAACGGAGAGAACCTGGGCACCTGAATCACCAGAAGCTGGGATGGAACCCACGTTAGCCGAGGCGCGAGGATGCGGGAAAAAACTAGCCCCATGACTACCAGCGGCTCTAGGGCAATCTTTCCTTTTGTGGCCAGGACGACCACAAAGAAAACAAAATCGAGGGGCTGAGGTCCCCGATGGACTGCCTGCCTTGTTCACACCCACTAGCAGTTGTCGCACCTTATGCACTAAATCCTGTGGAGGGCTTCCTCTCCGTATCTGGGCGATGCCCATAAGCCCTGCGAGCTTCAGCAAACACCTCAGCTGTGTGAATCGCAGCCGCGAAATCCGAGGTGCTGTCTCGCCTATCCGGATCCTCAACTCTGGGGGCACAGTGTTGGTAGCTGTTCAATGAGGATCAGATCCTCCAGCTCCAACTTAGCTAACTGACGCCATACCCCAGCGTTTTGCGCAGCCTATCACCAAACTGCACGAAGGTCTCATCATTTTTCTTCTTCATGGACCTAAACTTCCTCCTGTAGGCTCTGGGGGAAGGTGGAAACGCTTACGCAGAGCCAACTGCAAAGTCTGCATAAGACGCGCCTTCATTTAGAGTGAGCACACCCTCCTTGCAGCACCAGATAATCCAGAAAAAAGTGCATAGCTTTTGTTTCCTCAGACAATTGGTATGAACAAGCAACCTTGTCAAAATGCTCTAAGAACATGTCAATGCCTCACTAGGTCTGAACTCTGAAGCTTTAACTTTGGGCCTCTAACTCTATCACCTGCCTGGTGATTAACCCCCTGGTTTACAGAAGCGGGAGGCCGCAAAGAATTGTTCCATCTCCTCCCTACGCAGAGCCTCCATCCTGTCTAGTTCTTCCCTACGGGGGGCAGCCCCCCCTACGCTGATCCTCCTGTCTGGCAGCCTCCTCCTCTACGCTGAGCCTCCAGTCAGCAGCCTCCTCCCTACGCTGAGCCTCCTGTCTAGCAGCCTCCTCTCTACGCTGAGCAGCCTCCTCTCTACGCTGAGCCTCCTGCTTAGCAGCCTCCTCTCTACGCTGAATAGCCTCTTCCTTATGCATAATTTCCTGTCTGTCAGTCTCCTCTCTGCGCAGAGCCCCCTGCCTAGCAGCCTCCTCTCTACGTGATCCAACTCTTCCCGACGGAGCCTTGCCTCTTCCCTACGTTCTTTCCCTACCAGGGGTTCCTGCCTAGCAGCCTCTTCACTACCTGCCGCTCCAGAAACAGAAGGACAGAGGTGATATCCTGAGCGGGGTTCACCACTCCCGACCCGGGAGGATGATTTCCCCTGACCCGTCCCTTGGGTCTCGACTTTCCATAAGGAAAGTCTTCTGGGGGATGCCCCCTTTCGAGGGAAGCCTGGGGAGGAGAAGGTTTTCGTCTCTGCGACTCAACAGAAGCCCACAGTTGCTTCGCTATACTCTGACGCTTCCGAGCGGAAGTGCCAGTCGGGTCTCGACAGGAGACCCCCAGCGAAGAGGGAGTAAAGTACTCACTGGGGTACCTGCTACAGCACTGGAATAGGTAGAAGTTACCGTAGTCGAAGTACTAGTACTAATAGTAGGGACTACAGTAACTTTTTGAAAACCCTTCTTCTTCCCACGCCCGCGTCGCCATACCACCAGCGCCCCGGACGTCGCCATGACAACAATATCCTACAGTTTCCAAATACAGGGAAAAACAATTCCACTAGAAAAAAAAAAACAAATATTTTAGGGGGGTGTGTATATGTGTGTATGTGGGGTGTGTGCGTGTGTGCGGGCAAGTTCCGGCTGCTCCCACTCTGGCAACAAACCCCGCTCTACACACGAGCAACAGTGCGGTGGGGCTCACCGAAAAAAAAAACCCAAAAAAAAAACTATGTCCGGCTGCCCCCACTCTGGCAACACCGCGCTCTACAGCACGAGCCCAAAAAGTGCGGTGGGGCTGGCCGAAAAAAAAACAAAACAAAAACCTAGCAACGGAATCCGGAGAGAGGAAAAAAAAAAAAAAAAAAAAAAAAAAAAAAAACTAGCGTCCGAACAACCCCCCGTACTCAACAACCCGGTAGAGAAAAAAAAAACAAGATGGCTAAATACAAACAGGAATGGAAGACTGAGCGGGAACAGAAGGGCAAGACTTACGCCGTACCTGCGTGAGGTACCCGGCGGAAGGAGTCTGGAAGCGGGCGACTCCTCTTGGTCTCACCTCGACCCCCCCAGTCACACCGGATGGTCCCTCAGGCCACAAAAAGACTCCCTTCACACAGAGTCACCCAGCCAACCACCCACGGACAAACACGACAAACTGACTAAACATATACAAACAGACAAAACTAAACAGGTACTCTGCGAAACGAGAGAGAGACAGCCAGAGCCCCTTTACATCCCGACGAGCCCCCACAATTGTCACGACCGACCCCTGGAGGGCTGCCCTGACAGGATCGGTCTAGGTGGGGGTGAAGGAGTGACTGACCTCACACGCTCCGCAAGAGACCACACAATAAAGATTACGATACAACACCCCATTTATTCACACCCGCAAAATAAACATTCCAACACACGCACCATGCACAATCACGATCAAGTACTCCCAAAGCACACAACAGCACAATCACGATCAAGCACTCCCGCACCCACAAAATGCACGATTATAAATAAGTATTTCGCCATACGACGCACATGATCACACTTACAGCATTCCAGCACATATGACAAATACACAATTATAAGGAAATATTTCCAACATTGCCCCTTCCTAACACCATGGAGTGCGTGCACACCCCTGCCCCTGTCGAGTCTGCGGGGAGCACCCTGCCCGCACTGGGTGCTCCGAGCCGGGTTGGTTCTCGCAGGGAGTCGCTCAAAAGCCGACACCCTCGACTTCCAAGCGGGCAGTGAAGAGCGTGTCCCGGGGGGGGGGACGTAGCTGTTACGGAGATCCTGGAGGGGGGTCCAGGCCGGCCAGTCAAGACGGCGGGCGTCTCTACCAGCCCTCGGTCCCGACCAAGGCTGGCCTCGATCAGCGGGTGGCACCATCCCGTCCGTGGTCTCAACCAGAACGTGGCCTCGACCATACGTGGCACCATCCAGATCGTGCTCCAGGTGAAGCCCCGGGAGGGGGGGGGACGTAGCTGGGAGGAGAGTCGAAGAGGAGGGAAAGAAGAAGGAAGGAGGAAGGAAGAAGGGTACTGGAACCCTGCCCGTCAGTACCGTCTGACCATTGCTGTCAAATCAAAGCCACTCGCATGATGGGCGAGGGGAAGTGTATTCAACGCACACAGAAAATCCATCGAATCAAGTCTTCTCACACGATGCAGGTAAAAGACTGCATTAAATCAACATTTTATAAAACAAATATGAATTATCTTCACTCTTCTCTCACTCACGCTTAACGTTTTCCTTCCTTAGGAAATAAATCAACACAGCGACCATCGCTTAATAACTGCCACCACATTTGCAAATAATAATTCAATGGCACAACTGTCACATTTTATAAACACATTTCAAAATAACACAAATTTCCAACCACGCATCCGAACGACAAATCATGCGTACGCAACGCTCGTGAACACAAAACTCGTTCTCCTTGCACACACAAACAGACGGTGGCCGAAGGATAAAAGTCCGGCGAATGTGACAGGGGCGGGCGAGCGAGACCAAGCAAGTCCAACCCTGAATCACCAGGTTCTCTCCCTTCCCCACCGACTACCGCATCACCAGATACATAAACAGGAGAAAGAATTTTGGAAATAATTTAGAATGGCCAGGTTAAAGAATTTAATTAACCAGAGAAAAGGTCTCACACAATATCCTCTTACAATTTCGAAAACAAAAGAAAATTGCGCAAAAGTGAAGACTAAGCCGGGTAACAACAACAAATCAAAACAAACAGACCACAAACTGATGCTTACCAGCTACCCGTGGGTGACCCCGAAGAGGCGGGTCAAAGGACTCTCTCTACCCTCTGTCCAGTCGAGAGGACAGAGGCGAAGATGCGGAAACCGAAGAAGCGATGTCCCTCTCCTACCAGGCCGACTGCAGGAATTGAAAGTACTGACTGTACTCTCGACGATAAGGTAAAGAACCAGGACTGGAGCAAAGGCGCCCCCAGAGACATCTTCCGCTCGAGTGAAGAGCTAACCTCCGTCAGCAATGGCGGCCAACATGCCATGCTGCGTCACAGAGTGAGCATATTTCAAACTAAAAGAAACGAAGCACGTGCGACAGGTAAAAAGACAGGCGAGAGGCCGATAGACAGAAAGTTCGAGAGAAAGGTACCGGCCACCCGTGAACTTGCAGGATGAATAGCACGGGCGGTGGAATTAGAGAGAGGGAGAGAGAAAGCAAACCGAAGTTGAGCTGAACCATACCAAGGTGCAACTGCACCACAAGCCACACTAAGGGACGGGTACACGACGACAGCAACGACAACAAACAAATAAGTAATTCCGCCACCCTAGGTGGGTCGAACGTCGTAGGCCTCGTGACAAACTCGTGACACTATAGTTAAAGTATGAGCCAGCACTTAGTCTTAGCCACACTAAAGTTAAAGTAAGTGTGAGCCAGCACTTAGTTTTAGCCATACTATAGTCAAAGTAAGTGTGTGCCAGCACTTAGTCTTAGCCTTACTATAGTCAAAGTAAGTGTGAGCCAGCACTTTAGCAAAACTAAAAAATCTAAGTACATGTGTGCCAGCTCTTTAAACTATATCAAGAGCTCAAAGTTGGTGTGTGCCAGCACTCTTCACTATACTTAAAGTCAAAAGTGTGTGCCAGCACTTTCAGGTATGATAGAAAGTAAGAGTAATGGTGTATCCAAGCACTTTCGGGTCGGTGAAAAGATGAAGTAATCATGTGAATGGTTGAGGTAAACTAAAAGGTATGTTCCAGCACTGTACACAATATTAAAAAGTTGAAAACATGATTAAACCAAACAAAACAAAATAATATCTCATAGGGCGCTGTGAGAGTAAGAGAAAAAAAAGTGTCTTTGTTGACTTTTTCTTCTATCAAAATTCATACATTGTGATTTTTTTTCAACCATACTAACATCTTTGGCGGAAACTGGAAGACATCAATAGATTTTGTGTACGTGTGTGTGTGTGTGTGTGTATTTTGTGCATGTGTGTGTGCGTATGCACGCAGGCTATCCTGAATGACTCCCATTCAATATACAGTTCTGATCCACCGATCCATGATCAGTTCAGAATCCTCTGTTAACTGATGTGTGGAACAATTTTTGTAAATCTCTAAACATCATTTTCAATCTACAACCCTGACGGCCACTGTAACCTTTCATCCTCTCAATCACAGCTGCCTGTCTGAGGATGGGTCAACTGACAAAACTGCAGTGTTTCAAATGTAAATAAAGTTGAACAAACTTTACCTGCAACTGTGCTGCCCTTCGACTGCCAGGTGCTGATCTTTTCTTCCAAAGTCTTGCCATCGCCTAGAACGATCACTTCTTTGCCTGCAGGCAATGGCTCTGGCAGTTTGAGAATTTCAGACTGCGAATGTGCAGGATTTTTGGTCTGTGACTGTCCAGGACTTTTGGTCTGTGACTGTCCAGGACTTTTGGTCTGTGACTGTCCAGGACTTTTGGTCTGTGACTGTCCAGGACTTTTGGTCTGTGACTGTCCAGGACTTTTGGACGGTGGTCTCAGACCGCTTTGTTGCGACGTTTTCAACTGCTGCCGTCTGCTGTCGATTCTCTCTTTTATTTGTTTGCGATGTTCCTTCAGCAGATCTCCGGCATTGATGGACTGGAAGGTGACTGCTTCCCCTTTATTGACTCTTTTGGAATCTGAGGGGGAAAAAATGGACGACATGTTTTCAATCGAAAAATTAGATGGAGTAAAGGAGGTGGGAGAGGAAGGAAGGGGTTCAGGGTGGAGAAGAAAGGGATGGGGAGGACAGGTGAAAACAGAAAGTGAGGCAAGTGCGTGGGTGAGAGACAGTACAGGTAGACAGCGAGAGCACAGGATAGACAGAGATACCACAAGAATTAGACAGAGAGAACACAGGATAGACAGAGAAACCACAAGAATTAGAGAGAGCAAAAGATAGACAGAGAGAGCACAGCATAGACTGAAGTCTGAATGCGTAAGCTAAGGAAAGACAGAGAGCATAGGACAGGCAGGCCGAGATGTGACAGAGAGAGGGCAGAACAGAAAGAAAGCAAGACAGGCTAAGACGGAGCACGATGGAAAGATCAAGGTATGACTGAGACAGACATCAAGCTCTTCATTTAAAAACAAAAACAAACAAAAATGTTCAAGAATGTTCTTGATCTAGAAAGCAAAGAAGTTCATCCAGATCTTTAAATAGTTTCCATTGTTTCATCCCCCCAAAATGCTTGAAAAGAACATGTTCACGTTCCTATATGAACACCGAGTGCGTACAACTGACCCAAACAGTGTGGTCACCATTAGTACTTAATATTACCTTTGGTTTTTCCTTCAGCATTGGCGATGTGTCGTACCAGATTCATGGAGCCTGCCGTAGGCACTGACAGCATGTCCATGCTGAAAGAACACATAACATCAAGATAAACCTTCAGCCGACCCTGTGCTGAAAGAACACATAACATCAAGATAAACCTTCAGCCGACCCTGTGCTGAAAGAACACATAACATCAAGATAAACCTTCAGCCGACCCTGTGCTGAAAGAACACATAACATCAAGATAAACCTTCAGCTGACCCTATGCTGAAAGAATACCTAGCATCAAGATAAACCTTCAGCCGACCCTATGCTGAAAGAATACGAACCATCAAGATAAACCTTCAGCTGACCCTATGCTGAAAGAACACCTAGCATCAAGATAAACCTTCAGCTGACCCTGTGCTGAAAGAACACATACATAACATCAAGATAAACCTTCAGCAGACACCATGCTGAAAGAACACATAACATCAAGATAAACCTTCAGCTGACCCTATGCTGAAAGAATACATAACACCAAGATAAACCTTCAGCTGACCCTATACTGAAAGAACACATAACATCAAGATAAACCTTCAGCAGACACCATGCTGAAAGAACACATAACATCAAGATAAACCTTCAGCTGACCCTATGCTGAAAGAATACATAACACCAAGATAAACCTTCAGCTGACCCTATACTGAAAGAACACATAACATCAAGATAAACCTTCAGTCGACCCTATGCTGAAAGAATAATAACATCAAGATAAACTTTCAAGTGAACCAGCCGCCGTGGCAAAGTGGTTAGTGATGCAGGCTCCCGGCTGGGAGAACATGGGTTCGATTCCCATCCGAGCTGTGTGGGATTTTTCTGCTCCAACCTGCTCCTACAAGAGCTGAGTTTGCTAAAGGCTCAGTCAGGAAGACTGGGACCACACAGTCGATTTTCATCCTTCAAATGGATGCATCCCTGAGAGTGTTGCTCAAATTTTCTGACCAACACTGCAGGTGTCTGTATCTTTCAGGCCTGGTTGACCCAAGAACACATTATGAAAATAAGCGTAGAGTGCAGACCTGTCATGAAGTCTCAGACCAGAATGGAAATCTGTAGCATCATCATTCTCATTCATCAGCATTAACACACAAAAAAAGTCTCAAATTCTGTGGCCCATCATGTGCTGCTCTCATGGTGACCTCAGTTTTGATGTCCTCTCCACGTCAATGGCCCTGGTCTGATTCTGTCGGGGTTACCAGTTGCATCAAATTCATGGGGGCTGTCACAGGATGGACATTTATGGCGCCCTCCGAGGGTCAAGCTCACTCATGCCGGCTCTGCGTCTAAGCAATTACTGTTGTCAGTGAGGGGCTTAGTAGGTGCTGCCTTGCGTATGTTGGATCAGAACAGGCATCACTGAACACCACCGAAGTGACTCGGCAGCAGTGCAGTGTCTTCTCCGATGGGTTGCTTCTTGACGACTTGACACTGATTGCTCCCTGTGGATTGCCGGTGCTGGGCTGTGGCTATGGACAGAGCACTCGGAGTGAAAAGCATGGGTGCAGTGCCACTGAGGTGGCACATAAGATGGGACAGAAAAAAACATCTTTCAAGTGACCCTATGCTGAAAAAACACATTACATCAAGATAAACCTTTAGGTGACCCTATGCTACAAGAACACATATCATCAAGATAAACCTTCAGTGGACCCTATGCTGAAAGAGCACAATAACATCAAGATAAACCACCTTCAAGTGACTCTATGTTGAAAGAATGCAATTACATCAAGTAAACCTTCAGGTGATTCTGCATTGAAAGAACACATAACATCAGGATATACCTTCAGGCGACTCTATGCTGAAAGAACACATAACATCCCAAGATAAATTTTCAGTTGACCCTACGCTGAAAGAACACAGATCGTCAAGATAAATCTTCAATGAACCTTATGCTGACAGAACACATTACATCAAGATAAACCTTCAGTTGTCCCTATGGTGAAAGCACACATAACAATAAGATAAATCTTCAGGTGACCCTATGCTGAAAGAACATATAACATCAAGATAAACCTTCAGTTGTCCCTATGGTGAAAGCACACATAACAATAAGATAAATCTTCAGGTGACCCTATGCTGAAAGAACATATAACATCAAGATAAACCTTCAGTTGACCTTATGGTGAAAGTACACATAACAACAAGATAAATCTTCAGGTGACCCTATGCTGAAAGAACATATAACATCTAGATAAACCTTCAGTTGACCCTATGGTGAAAGCACACATAGCTTCAAAATAAACCTTCAATTGACCCTATGGTGAAAGCATGCATAACAATAAGATAAATCTTCAGGTGACCCTATGCTGAAAGAACTATCTAATTTTGAGATAAACCTTCAGGTGACCCCATGGTGAAAGAACAGATAACATCAAGATAACTTTCTGGTGACCCTATGCTGAAAAAACACATCTCATCAAGATAAAACTTCAGGTTACTGTACGCTGAGAGAACACAATAACATCAAGATAAACCTTCAGTTGACCCTGTGCTGAAAAAACACATGACTTCAAGTAAGCCATTGGCTGACCCTATGCTAAAGGTATAAATAGCATCAAGATAAATCATCAATTGATGCTATGCTAAAAGAATACAAAAAATATAAACTGATGTTATGCTTCAAGAATGCAAAACAACAGTATAAACAACGCCTAAAGAATACAAACCATCAATATAAACAACGCTTAAAAAACACGAAACATCAATATATACAATGCTTATTCTGGAATAAAAAATGTCGATATAAATCACTCAGCTGACGCATGCTAATAGCTTTGAAAATGTCAGATAAGCCATCTTTTGTTGCTATGCTAAAAGAAAAAAAAAGTAAACATCAAGATAAATCATCAGCTGACGCTATGTTTAGAGAATAAATACTTTCAAGATAAACCAACAGTTGATGCTATGCTGGAAGAATACATCGGGTTAAAAAATTAGTTGCCATACTGAAGGAATAAACAGCATCGCGTAAGGCCATCTGTTGGTACTAAGCTGAAAGAATAAATAGCATCAAACCAACAGTGTGAAAGACTAAACACAATGAAGCTAAACCATCAGTTGAGACTATGCTGAAAGAATAAACAACAAGAAGCTATTCTTTGCTGCGAGAGTACACATGTGTTGGGACCACCTGCGCTGCTGTGCACTATTGAGAGCTCAAACATCAACATACACATGCATGAGTATCTCTTGGGTATGTCTGTTCAAGTGAGATGCACGAATTATGTACACAGCACATACTTTTGCGAGCTACACCACTACAATCAACAATATTTTGATTTGAAGTTGTCCCAATATATAGTCAAAATAAATTTGGCTGGATGGTTTTTACGAAGAACACTGACCAATCATTACAATCTTCAGACATCTAAGTTTTGTTGAGCAGTGATGTCAGCAGCACAGGTATGAATTTCACAGAAACAGCAGGTTATTTGGAAATACAACAGGTGACAAAGTGATAAAGGTGTTCAATTTTGATTTTCATGCAGAAGTAATTTCATTTCTGTGAAAAACTTTGGAGATTGCTGTTCAAGATGCTGACTAGACCAAGTTAAAAATCTCAGTCATTTGCCATTGTCACACATACAGTGGTTTATCTTTCAGTGAAACTGGCTCTGCCCAGTAGAATTCTCCGTTTGTAAGGAAAGCCTGACTGGCGACTGAAACTTTTCTTAGCTCTACACACTCATACGTTGTTTTTCTGCTGCCCCATCTTGTGTGTGTTCTAAGTGGAAGTACTCTTCCTAGGGAATACTGCTTACACAGCCATCCCCTGTCCTGTCCTTCACAAACTCATTGACAGCTGTCCACGAGGCGTCATCAGTCGCTACATTAGAGCCACACCAGATTACCTCCAAATTTTGGGTTTTGGGTTTTTTGGTGCATTGTGTGTCTTTTCATGGTCTTATCAAGAGCTCCAAACCTGGTGATGTGATGTTGCATAATAGCAGAGATAAAGCGAAAAAACACTTGTGGCACAGAGCAAGATTACCTATGTGTTTGGAGCAACAGCGGAACACCCGGCTTTAACCAACTGTGCTGAGAAAGAGGATATGTTAAGGAAAGGAAGGGAGGGTAGGCTACCTCTGTACACTTGGCTGATACTCTTCCCTGCTGTGAAAGATGCTGGCAGCAGGAGGGGGAAAACGTCTGCCTTCCTCATTACACTGATTTATGGCCTGCTCTGCCATGTGGGAGGGGAGAGGCTAGGACGTCAGATAAAGAGCGCGCTACAGCAGGCTTACTACTGGAAGTCTGGTTTGCTCCAAATTATGAAGAGCCCTGCGAGGCAGTTTTCAAGCAAGGAATGACTATTTTTTGTAAATGTGTGTTTTTATGTTTTCTGTTGAATACTATTTGATGCTGCTAACAGCACTTATAAATTACAACTTGAACTTGAACCATTGTGAGTTATGTGACTATAGAAGTACTCGTGTGACTTCTGCCATTGTTTAAAAACTTCAAGTGGGCATTTCTCAAATCTGCCATTTTGGAGATGAACCGGTGTGCCTCTGAAGTAGCGCAGTATCAGGTCCTCAATGGGCCACTCACCGGAGGAGATGCTGCCTTGCTGCTGTGTCCCTTTGAAGGTGGTTCAGGAGGGGCTTGATTGGCCTAGCTGATAAAGCATTCTTTTCTTGACCCGAGAGTCTTGGGTTCAGTCCCTATTCGAGACAGCAAGATTTGGGGAGATGTTCTCTTCAGGGTCAAATATATGCAGACATCCTCGTCCACCAGGTCCTTTGGACCAGACTTTAAACTGAGGTCCTTTATGTGTACATATCTATTGAAAAAAAAAACCACCAAACAATCTATGTCTTGCGCATAAGTTAAATTGCATTCCATACTCTGTAGAAGAGTAGGCTATCATGTGTCGATCGGAAGGATGTGTAAAGATTTTTTTTCAAATGACCTGAAATGAAAAAAATTATCACATGAAAACAGGTATTGTGCTTAGACATCATCGCCGAAAGTGGAATGGGACTACTTAAACAGCAGACGTAAAATCTGTCACTTATGCACACATCTGACCAATAGTTAACCTCAGAATCCTAGCTGCAGAACGCACTGTCTGTTCTTAACAGAGGACACAACCAGCCTAAGACCCCTACATACAATACAGCAGACAGATAGACACACACACACACATGGCGTCCGTACATACAAGGGCTGTTTGTGCTGAGCAGACAGAGTGGACTGCACTCTGGCATTGTGGGCAGGCAGCAGGTTCTGGATGGCCAGCGTGTTGACCTTACGCTGCTCCTGGTGAGTCATCACCGCCTGCAACTTGGACAGGGTCACCTTGTCCTTCTTCCCTCCACCGCCCCCTTTGTTGCTGCAATGATCGCAGTGGCTTCAGAGTTACCATAGCCCTACTGACCACATGGAGACCTTGGGGGTGGATTGGTTGGGGGTTGGGCAACAGGGTTCTGGAATATTGACGCATAAAACAGTTCTTATGACTGATCACTATTTCAAAGAAAATTTCAGTTTTCTGACAATGAAAATACGGCTGAAAATATTTTTTTCAGATTACTGGTCCTATCATTCAGTGATATCTTCATGCGGGGAGTGGGTGAAAAGGTCTTATGGGAGCTTGTTATAATGCCAAGGGTGGTGGTGCTAGTGCTTGTAATTGCCAATGGAAAGCTACTATTATGAGCAGAACTTTCTACTTACTTCTGCATCTTCCAGGGGCACATTCTTAAAAACCAGGGACACATGTTGCAACATCAGAAATCACAACCAAAACAAAACAACAAAAAAAAACAAAGTGAGACCTTGCCCATATTCACTCAATGTTCAAATCCTACAACGGTGTTGTGGCGAGTTGAGATGTCCTGAAGAGATCAATGGCATGTCAACTTCAAATTTCAAAGCTGGTTGTAGCTGTGCAGATTTCTTGTTGACACTGTGATGTGAATCATATATTTTGCCTTTGTTTCATTCTGACACCATTTTGTCTCTCTAAAAACTTCCGCATGTCGTCTACCATAATTGTCAAACTATACGTTATTTTTTTTTCTTCCCAAAATTCCAACTCTTGTGCCAGCAGCACTGGCAGCAGCCTACTTAAGAATTTTTCCGATTTTATTTTTAGCTTGTCTTAGGGTTATCTTCTGATCTGAAGCAGTTCGCCATAAAGCTGTCTCCTCCTGATCTGCAGTTGAGTGGACAAACTAAGAACCAATATTTGCAGTAACAATGTTTTTGTGCTTGATCAGTCATTCAGCAGCCCATTCCCAAGCAAACATGCTAAGTCAAGAAGCCAAGCCTATTATGCAGATTTTCAAATTCAAGGCTTTTGATCTGGCTCTTGAAGAGGGCAACCATGCAGCAGGTCAAGAATTGGGTGTCAACAAATCACGGTCCAACGGTAGCATATAAAGGGTTGCAAACTTTCCCAATGTAAAAGACCAAAGCAGTCAATCATTATTAACGGTTTCAAAAAAGGAGGCATGGTCTGCACAGCAGATGACACAGAAGTCACACTCACAGTGAGCACACGCACAGAGGTGGAAGTATGACCGTGTCGAACGGACAGTCATCCCAAACAACACGGCCCACATCAATGAAGGGTTCTTGGAACTGTTCTTGTTTGAAGACAACTAGCTGATTCCTTTCCCTTCACTGCATGTATCACCCTTTCCTGTTTGTCTGACAGTTCATAATAGTCATATTTCAGAATACAGGGATGACTGTGTTTGCCTTTTCCTCTTCCGTTTTCAAAGCCATTTTCTTGTGGCTAATTGATCAGTTGCTGCTTATGTGATTTTTTTCTTCTGATTTCTAAAGTAAAATTTGGCAGGTGTGTCTTGCAAAGTGGTGCAGTTTATAGCTGGAAATTGATGGTATACATATGCGCATCAATCGATTCGACAATGTTCGGGCCGTTCCGACAATATCGGTTGTCTTGTCCACTAGCTAACACAAGTCTGAGCGCATTCATTTCAGATTTTTTTCCCTCAAGACATAAATCTAACAAGTAAATTCCTTGTGACAGACCTTTTCCATTGTTTCCAGGGACAAATATAGATACTTTGGGATTGTAAGCAGCCCTAGGTAAGTTTAGCACACACACAGACAGACAACCAAAACAGGGTGGTTACATTCATTGACTCAAGAAGTCTAAAGAATGGGTGACATACACAGAAAATGAATGTGGGTTGTAAGTTAACCATGATGTATGGCACTGGGTAGTTCATTCACAAAAAGTACGGTTACTGTACACCCTTGTCATATAGGCCAGTGTGCTTGCTCCGCCAGTAAAACAGTGTAAACATGTACTCATTTGATATTGCAGAGCACTTTAAGATGGCGGAAAGTGCAGTAGAAATGTTCCTTCATTATCGTTATCAGTAACACCATTTCTCACCGTGAAGTGGTGTAGCATTCTCCCCCATAGAAAAACGTGTTGTTCTGCAGGATCTTGCTCTTCAGGGATGACTTTGGAGTGGTTCCTGGGCAGCTGGAACAAAGGACAAGAGACTGGAACAGACTGCAGTGTGACTAAAAAAAACAATGCAAAATATATGTGAACACACAAAACATGACAGGAAGTCACGCTTGTGAAAGACGCAGTAGGAAACAGAGCAGAGACATTTCGAAAAACATGTCTCTTCAGACGCCTCAAATAACACGCATCAACATACACAAAAAAAACAAAAAAACATTTTCCAAATGTGTCAGCAGCAGAGAGGCAATGCAAGAGGCAAAACAGTTCAGCGAGAACTGGAGCAGAGAATGAAGAGAGAGGATGGGTGGATGGGAGAGCAGGAACGTGGGGGGCCCACAGAGTCAGGCGGGGATGAGGAGAAGCAAGAAGTGCGCTGAATCTCTTCGACCACAAGTAGCACATGCATTGTGTATTAAATAAGCACTACTTTGCACCTTCTTTTTTGTTTGTTTACTTCTACTTTGCCTTAAAACAGATCTCTGTCATTTTTTCTGGACGCGGCAGGTGTTGTCGACTCAGACCATTGCACATCATCACAATACTTGACACCTGACCCCACCACTCCCCTCCCCTTCCACTCTGAATACAAACTATCATCTGTGATCAAAACAGATGGCCTTGCTGATTTTCCTGCAAACTTATCATTCATCCTTTAAATCCGGATCATTTACCATTCTCAGAATCTCTGCTGTGCCAATTCTGACTGCATACAACCAAATAGATTTTGAAGAATTCTCATTTTTTAATACCACGGAAAAACAAAAAGTAGTCCCTCTATTCTTTTGCATGCTAATCCAGCATCACCACCCTATGAAACCAGAGATGAAGGAATCCCATACCTGCCATGAAGTTCATTTCGTTTTGCCGACTGTTTGCGGTAGGCTGCTTGTACATGGTACGTACAAAAGTCACCCAGTTTTCTGGAAAAAAAAAGAAAAACAAAATAGAAAGAAAGAAAAACCACACCCCATACAGACTGAGAAAAAAGGGGGGTGGGGGTGGGAGAGGTGGAAGGATGGGGCCATATGTTACATAGGAAATATTGTGTGTATTGATAAACCAGGACTTGAAGACTATATACTGTACCATCACTGGATTAAAACTACAACAATACAGAGAAGAGAGAGGTAAAAAGGAGACTGAATCTAAAAGAAAGAGAGACAGACAGGGATAAGATAAGATAATGTTGCTTATAGCCCAGCCGACCGCAAAGGGCCACATCAGGGCTGTGAGACAGACAGGGAGAGCGAGTGAGCAGGCGAATGAGACAGAGAGGGGGAGAGAGAGAGAGAGAAAGAGAAATGGAGAGAAATGCGTGTGTGTAGCATGCGCATGTGTATGTATGCATGCCTGTGTGTGTGTGTATGCTCTTACATGTGTAAGTGTATGAGTTCACATGTATGCATACACCTGAAATGTGGACATTATTTTTAAGCAATTACAGAAATTTACAAGCACTCATGAACAATCAGTTTAGACATTTAAACTTTCGTTAGTGTATGTTGAATTTTTTCAAATAAGGCCATATCATTATGTCATGAGGTACTATAACAAAAGCATAGCCATTGAGTTAACCAAACTGGTACACAAGGCACCCTATGTAGATTAACAAAGCAGCAGCATAATTTGAAATGTTGACAAAATTGATATTCTAATGTGTTCTGGTTATCAACTTACTTGTTGATAAAACTGGCACTGTTGTGTTCTACCGATACTGTGACTCACTTGTCAATAAAATTGGTACCCTTTTGTGTTCTTATAATGCCACAACTTACTTGTTGACAAAATTGGTACAGGTGGCACCACGTTTAGTTCTACCAATGCACCAGCCAAGGTCCTTCGACTGTCCAATTTCCATCACCTGCTGAGCATTCTTCACTGTAAAGGCCACATCACCAGGGCTCTGAAATCACACAACACTGTTCATTGTAAAGGCCACATCACCAGGGCTCTGAAAACACACAACACTCTTCACTGTAAAGGCCACATCACTAGGGCTCTGAAAACATGCAACACTCTTCACTGTAAAGACCACATCACCAGGGCTCTGAAAACATCACTAGGGCTCTGAAAACACACAACGCTCTTCACTGTAAAGACCACATCACCAGGGCTCTGAAAACATCACCAGGGCTGTGAAAACACACAGCACTGTTCACTGTAAAGGCCACATCACCAGGGCTCTGAAAACACACAACACTCTTCACTGTAAAGGCCACATCACTAGGGCTCTGAAAACACACAACACTCTTCACTGTAAAGACCACATCACCAGGGCTGTGAAAACACACAGCACTGTTCACTGTAAAGGCCACATCACGAGGGCCCTGAAAAAACCCAACCACTATTCATTGTAAAGGCTACATCACTACGGCTCTGAAAACACACAACGCTCTTCACTGAAAAGGCCACATCACCAGGCTGTGAAAACACACAGCACTGTTCACTGTAAAGGCCACATCACGAGGGCCCTGAAAAAACACAACCACTATTCATTGTAAAGGCTACATCACTAGGGCTCTGAAAACACACAACGCTCTTCACTGTAAAGGCCACATCACCAGGACTCTGAAAACACACAACACTCTTCACTGTAAAGGCCACATCACTAGGGCTCTGAAAACACACAACCATTATTCACTGTAAAGGCCACATCACCAGAGCTCTGAAAGCACACAACACTGTTCACTGTGAAGGCCACATCACCAGGGCTGTGAAAACATCACCAGGGCTGTGAAAAACACACACACTGTTCACTGTAAAGGCCACATCACTAGGGCTCTGAAAACACACAACACTGTTCACTGTAAAGGTCACATCACTAAGGCTCTGAAAACACACAACACTCTTCACTGTAAAGACCACATCATCAGGGCTGTGAAAACACACAGCACTGTTCACTGTAAATGCCACATCATCAGGGCTGTGAAAACACACACCACTCTTCACTGTAAAGACCACATCATCAGGGCTGTGAAAACACACAGCACTGTTCACTGTAAAGGCCACATCATCAGGGCTGTGAAAACACACAGCACTGTTCACTGTAAAGACCACATCATCAGGGCTGTGAAAACACACAGCACTGTTCACTGTAAAGACCACATCATCAGGGCTGTGAAAACACAGTACTGTTCACTGTAAAGGCCACATCACCAGGGCTCTGAAAACACACAACACTCTTCACTGTAAAGACCACATCACCAGGCTGTGAAAACACACAACACTCTTCACTGTAAAGACCACATCACCAGGGCTCTGAAAACACACAACCATTATTCACTGTAAAGGCCACATCACCAGGGCTCTGAAAACATCACCAGGGCTGTGAAAACACACAGCACTGTTCACTGTAAAGGCCACATCACCAGAGCTCTGAAAGCACACAACACTGTTCACTGTGAAGGCCACATCACTAGGGCTGTGAAAACATCACCAGGGCTGTGAAAACACACAGCACTGTTCACTGTAAAAGCCACATCACCAGAGCTCTGAAAGCACACAACACTGTTCACTGTGAAGGCCACATCACCAGGGCTCTGAAAACATCACCAGGGCTGTGAAAACACACAGCACTGTTCACTGTAAAGGCCACATCACCAGAGCTCTGAAAGCATACAACACTGTTCACTGTGAAGGCCACATCACTTGGGCTGTGAAAACATCGCCAGGGCTGTGAAAACACACAGCACTGTTCACTGTAAAGGCCACATCACTAGGGCCCCGAAAACACACAACCATTATTCACTGTAAAGGCCACATCACTAAGGCTCTGAAAACACCCAACACTGTTCACTGTAAAGACCACATCACGAGGTCTCTGAAAACACAAAAATCTAAGCAGACATACAGTGCTGGGCTTGACGAATCAGTAATTTTTTTGTGACCGCTATAAAGTTAAGGGATGAGTTATATATTTTTTCCATGGCCTCCAGGTTAAGGTTAAGTCCTGTAAGTCTTCTATGGCATTCAAGTTTGGGTTGAATCATGTCCCTTTTTCGTGGCATCCAAGTCTGGGCTGAGCAGGCATCTATTTTCAATGATCATACTGATATTAGCTTGTGTGCAAGTGGAGACAACTCCCTGGAACCGAATTCTGGCATCGTGAATACTATCGTGAAAATGACGATCTCGAAACCATCCTCTGGCAACTTTCATAGAGATTTACACGCTTGTCAGCCAATCTGTTGCTCTTTCTTTGTTTTGTACCTGTACAAGTACGGATCACAACAACGGACTTCCAGTGCCCCCCACTGTTCCAGACTCTGCGCCTCCAGATTGGGGCTGCAGAGCCACCTCCGCGTACATCGATGAGCTGCAGAAACGCTAACGTCATCTTCGGATCCGAAGGACTACCATCACCTGTACAAGTAGTGCTGGTGGCCCATCACTGATCAAGCTTCGTGTTGCTGGTGCTATCAACATTCCCTTTATGTGTGCTGGACCACTCACCTGAGAAATCAACGATTTGTTTGTTTTTTCCTGCTGTCTTCGCTTGAAAGTTTTTCTGTGATTTGGAGACCGGAAAATCATTCATCGCTTACCTTTTTGAAGGCACCCATGATATTAGTGTTCAGCAGACTAGCCGTATACCTTTTCCATGGCATTCGTGATGTTAGTGTTGTGAAGCTCAGTCACATATCTTTTCCACGGCATATATGGTATCAGTGTTCAACAGACTAGTCATATTCCTTTGCTATGGCATGCTTGGCATTCTAGAAGTTAGGACTAAGTTGAACAATGACAATACCTTTTCCATAGCATCCATTATGTTGGGGTTGAGCAGACCAATCACTGTGCCCACGTCCATCTTCCACAGCTGTTTGTACACCTGGCCGAACAGGAAGAAGCTCACTGTAGTGTCCGTGTCCTGAAGGTCACTCAGCTTCCAGATGCTGTACGTCTTGCCCTGAAATCATCCAACATAGTCCTTTTGACAGGTCAAGTCAGCGTAATAACCAGCAGGTAAACGACTGTCTTCCAAAGTGTAAATACACAAAGAAATCAAGTATGAAATCACCTGTTGATTCAGAGTACTTTGCTCCCCTTCAATGTAATATTTTGCCATCAGAGAGCCATCATCAGGATGGTTGCTAATCCCTCCATGACAAGTTTTTCTCATGCATGCACTGTGGCAACAAAAAAGTTTCATTTCAACTAGCATTCCTATGCTGATGCAGACAAGTACAGCACTGTATTTTTCTCTTCACAATACAGAGCTGTGGTTTCAGCACCTATCTAAGCCTACAAGACAGTGTTTGGGGGATTTGGTGCGTTAACTTCCATCCTATTCAGTTTGCTAAAGAACAAGGAAACCGGACACTTTCCATTGCTGTTTATTTTGTTACCATCTGCTGCGATTGTTACCCACCCCAAGTCATTTGTTTCCCTTTGAAGGGAAGAAGGGGGTGATGAAGAGGCTATCAAAATTGCCTTTATTGCTACTGGTTGTCCTCTCAACAGTCAGTGACAGTTGTGGGAAGAACAGACAGGCAAAATCTATGGTGTGACTCACGTATCTGTCATAGGCTTCACTTTGAAGTCAATCAAATAATAATCTCTTACCCTAAATCTGCAAATTCTGCCCAGAAATAGAAGCTTAATGTAGATGCAACAGATAAAATTTAAACTTCTTCAGTGAAACAGCCTTGTCTTGCAGCAATAATTACAACAACAACAAAAAAGAAAATCTACCACAAATTACTTTAAAACCTGATTCATGAGCATACTTTGGCTCAAATTCATACTCTCTCGCCGGCTATTTCGATGTTTCATGGCATGTTGTCAAACAAGCCTGATGCAATTTTGCCACACAAAAGTACGCAAGAGTTGTCGCTCTTAGTCAAAGCCCCGGCCATGTTACACTCCACAAGTGCAATTACTGAGAGAGACCTTTGTCTCGAGATTTTTTTCTCTCTCAACTTTTTCTTAAACAGTTTGTCATATTCGTTGTATCTTTGCCAAACATGAGTTCAAAACATGGCAAACTCGTATGGGTAAACAGGTCTGCTATAAGATACATGAACTCTACATACAACTTAATCAGTTTTCCGGGAGGTACCAGTCTCGGCTTGAACTTAGCATTTTGTTCTGCCATGTTTCCATAGGCTGTCTTCCCTTCCTTGAATCTAATCACAAAATGCCATCACTTGAGCTCACCGTTTGAGACTTGCGTGCTTCAGACTTCTGTACGATGACCGCGATGGTGACCCAGTCCCCCTGCAGGTCGGGGGTTTTCAGCTTGAGGTGCATCTTGGACACTGCGATCATCCTTCGACTTTCCATCTTTGATGCCAGCATGATGGACGAAACCTTGGGGTTTCTGGAAAAACAACCGTCCTTTTTAGCATTTTTTTCCCCATGTGTTTTTGTAGCTTTAGAGGGTTCTTTACCCTCATTTCTTCATGATACAAAGCAGTGAAGTAACCGTTTCAATATCGCGGAAATCAAAGAACTTCTGTAAAGAAATTATTTTTAACATGACACCTGAGACAAGATAATTTCTGTGAAAAAAAAGGCTATTTACATGACACGGAGACCAGAGAATTTCTCTGTGATGTAGTCCTTGGTGTCTGCTTCCTTTTTCACAGTGCTCTTGCTGCTACCACTGCTGGAAGGTCTGGAAGGATCTGTGGAGGTGCCTGAGCTTTGGGATGTTGAATGCGCTGCTCTGGATGTCCCTGAAAATGAGAAACATAGTGTCTGTCAATACAAGGTCTATCAACCTTTCCACAAGTAGGCTGTTAAAATATTCCAGACAGTCAGATCAATTTTCAAAGAGTACCAGACAAACTGGTGCACTGTTAAAAAAACAAACAAACAAACAAAATAACTGCAAGTTCAAATCACTCAAATCTTCTATAAAATCTAGTAGTGGTATAGATCTGATGTACTCGTGTCTATGTTGCTGATGCATTTGTGGACGGAGCACAAGCAAGACTCACACAATGTTGTAATTGACGGAGACGCTCTGTAGGATGGTGAGTGAGTCTGATGCTGTCGTTGTCCCTGTTGCAAAAGTCTCTTTATATCCTTCCCGCTGCTGCTCAGTTGTGCCTTCTCTCCTGAAAACATGACCGAAGTCTTGTATTGTGCTGGTTTCCCTTCAGAGCTTTTACTATTGTCTGTGATTTAAAACTTTAACAAGACAGGAACATGATTAAACATGTTTAAACAGGAACAGTTCAACATGAAAGCCTTTGTCAACTTTACATAAAAATCTACTGACCCCGACAATGAAAAAAAATCCAATGTCATACAAAAATCTTATATCTAGAATTAAGGTACAATGTGTGAGCGCATGTTTTTTCTTCTGAATTTGGATATGTTGACACACAAAACTAAAAACAGATGAATGTATATATTTTTCCATTCCTTCATCCTATCTCAATTTTCTTCCTTTTGAAAATCACTCTTGATCCCCCCACTCCCGCTCCTCCCTTCCCCATACCTGCGTCTTTCTCCAGTCACTTACCATCCAGATCCTCCCAGTCACTGTCGCTGTCATCCCCAAACAAGCTGCGCTTCAGTTCCTGTCTCTCCTGGCTTCTTGCTGTTCCATTTTCTGCAACATCTGCCAAAAACTTGCTGGATGGCTTCTCCTTCGGACCCCGATGCTCCACAGAATCCGGTCTATCTGCACCCTTGGATTGGTAGGTGTTGACAGTTCGAGTCTTCTTCTTCTTCTCTGTTCCATCAGAAATCTGTTTCACACTGTTTTTACACTTTGTGGAGCCATCATCATTTCGCGATGTGGAATGCTGAGGTTTCGAATCTGAAGAACTGTGCAGGGCAGAAGAGGCAGCATCCCTAATGGCACCATGATTTGAGGTGCTGGCAGGATTTGTAGATCTCCCTGTTCCAGTGGCAGAGCTGGAATGGCCCAGAGATCGTTTCTTCTCCGTATGACTCGAAGCTGAAGCTGAAGACAAGGGTTTAACTTTCTTGCTACTGCTATTAAAGGTTTTGCTGGACGTGGGCGAGGATGAGGAGAAACCCTGTGAAGATGACGCGGATGCCATTTTGGGGATCCTGCCGAAGATGAGAATGCAATTAAATATGTTTTAAAAAATGAACGTGCAAATTAAATGAATGCAATAATGTATGATCCAGACTCTTCACAGCAGAAACTTGGTATGCAATGTTAACACTGACAGAACAACTTTTCAGAGGAGCTACAATGGACTGAAGCATTCTTCTGGGTCATTGGCCTTCCTGTCTGAGCAAACAATAAAAAATAAAAAAAAGAATACGCAAACTTTAACAGATGACAACACCTTTGAAAACCCCAAACTCTGTGCACATTGAATTAGAAATTCAGAGGAAGCTTTCAACAACAACCTCAAGAAATCCCTAACAAAAAAATTGTCTCTTTACAGGAAGTCTTGATCTGGGGGTCAATCTAGAAAAGGGGAAGATAAAAAGATGTTCCAGAAAAATGTAGAGTACACAAAGATCAAAAATACTCCAGAATTATTTTTTTTAAAAGTCTTTACATACAGTCTTGATTACGAGTTGAATCTAGACAAAATGGAAAGATGTTCCACAAAATCAAGTCTTTGATGGAGGGATGCTTCATTTGGAAGTCAATGAAGCAAAGACGAAGATGAAAAATTCCGGAACAGCGAGTCTTTACATGGAGCCTTCTTTATTGGGAGATGAATCCAGTGTAGACGAAGCTGAAAAATATTCCAAACAAACCAATTTTTACAGAGAGTCTCATGGGGGGTAAATCTAGTAATGTCTTCAAGTCCAGTCACTGGAATCACTTGACCAATTCTTATTTCTTGTTGCCTTGTGTTCAACAAGGCTAAGACAAAGTTACGTCTAGGACGATCTTGCCTGTCGGTTTGGCATGGAGTTTGACGGTGGTGCTGCTGGGTGGGGCGACTGGCCGGGGAGAAGTGGCTGCAGCAGTAGTGGGGGTCCGAGAGGCCAGCATCTGCTGGATCTCCACCATCCTCTGCTGCATCATGGCCAGCTCATCTGTCAGCACATCCATCAGGCAGGCCACTGATTACACAGAGATTTTGTTTCTCGAGGAGACAAGTGCACTCACATGCACCTGTTTGCATCTTTCATGTGTGAGTGTACATGTGTGTGTGTGTGTGTGTGTGTGTGTGTGTGTGTGTGTGTGTGTGTGTGCGCGCGCGCGCGCGCACATATGTGTGTGAAATTTCTGAGACTCAAATCACTACTGTGATTATATCTAATCGATAACTGTTTCCATCTTCTTAACTTTCTTTTTCAAAGATGCAAGGTTGTTGTTCTTTTCTTCTCCCCCTTCTGTCCTCCTGGTCTTCCTGTATTTTACCTTGCAGTTGTCTGACATGCTGAGGATCTTGCTGCGTGGGGCCAGTGCCATATTGGCTGGTTTCCACACAGTCCGAATCACTTCCAGGAAGCTCTAGTCTGCTGGTTCCCTGCTCCGTGTCTTCCTTTTCGTTATCTGCCTCTGGGGACAAAAACACGCAGCAAAATGAAATGACTGCAACTGGTAGTATGAAATGATGTGAGTGACTGATATGTTTCAAGTAAAACAAGAAAACATGGTTTAAACAGCACCATCAGGAAATGTGATTTGACAACCTGATGTAATGATGATCTGGAATTTGATCCTGAATTTTCATAGTGGAAGACCACAGAACATTAAATAAAAAATGTGTTGTACAATTGCCGATAACTAACTGATAAAAAAAAAACGAGACTGACAGAATGGGAAACAGGCCGTCAGGGAAAAGCAGGATTTCTATTAACCCATAAATATGCTTCCCTGATGCACAGGATCTCTGTAGGTTCGTTCACCATGTCTTTGGAATCTTTTGAAATTTTCAAGTCAAACACCTGTCAGACTGTGTCTAACGAAACTTTGAACATCCAGCTTAGAACTGTCCACTCATCATCATCAGTCCCCTAGCCCCAGAGTCACTGGGGCACCACTTGAACTGACAATCGTCCTTCATCCTCCTCTATCCTCTGCCACTTTCTGAAAATCACCAGAGGCCAGGCCTGTCCACTGCATGTTGTCCTCCCACCTCCTTCTCTGTCTGCCCCATCTTCTGTTTTCTTACACAGTGTCTTGCTGTGGGCCAAGGGGGGTAAACTCTGTTCCCAGCGCAGCGATTTAAAGATGTGATTTTTACATGCATTTTCTATTACCCTGGGCACTGGAAGGGTTAAGGCAGTCGCAGATAACACTGGGTAGTGAAACGGGCATCGACCATTTGCTTGATTGCATGTACACAAAATATTATATTAAACAAAATTGTACAAAGAGAAAGGAAAACATCCATACCATTGTCACTGTCTGAACTTCCATCGAAGAAAGCAGCAATGTCCTCTGCAGTGACTTCCCCCTGATCTTGCTGACCGCTCGCATCTGTAGCAACAAAAGCTGTTGTTCTATTTTCTTGCAAGTCATGTTGATTTATTTTCATTATGTCCCGAACTTGCCACCTAAATTCACATCAGGCAGACACTATCTGATATTGTTTCATTTCTTCATTATTTGAAAACCTACTCATCTGAATTCTTGAAGAACTAACAGGAGAGGCAGACTGGATGTTATGTGGTTTTCAGACATTTACATGTCATCATGCAATATTTTTCACAAAATGGAAACACTACAAGGGAAAGAAAATGTACATACTGCAGCATTTTGTATGTACAAAACTCTACTCTTCCAAGCCAAAATTTGCTTTCAATGACTGCATCCTTCCTATGGATATCAGTCACTGTTTCAACTACTGTACTCCCCCCCCCCCCCCCCCCCCCCCCCCCCCCTTTGAATCCGTAATAGTACATGCAAAGCCACAAACCTTTCAATTACCCATCAAAAATGCTGAAACAAAATCATACAGAATAAAATCCACAAAGCATTAACATGCTGTAGTTTATTGTGTAACTGGATTCGATTGAGTCATCTGTATTTATCCTTCACATTACCTTCCAAGTCCGAGTCCTGATCCAGCATTGAAGACAGCGTTTCCATGTCCATCTCCTCTTCGGCAGCACGGTCAATGGCTCTGGCCCCAGCAAACTGACCATTTTCCTGTGTCATTACTGCAGAAGCTCCACTGGCAGCTATGAACGCAAATGATCACCATCCCATAACATCCAACCTTAAATTGGAAAACATAATTCAGAGACTATCCTGTGCCAACCAGTTCTGCCCCGCTCCCCTCCCAGAATGTCCTTAACTAGCTGCTAAGAGATAAACAATCGTGCATGGTCTACACCGAGTGTAAGTAAGCCGACGTCATGCGTTTGGCAATGGACTGTAACTCATTGATTAGACACCACTGACAGCATGAAGTCACATGACAGGACACAATAACACACAAACGCACGCACACACACACACACACCTGCTCAAGGCCTTAGTGCATGAGGAAGAAAAAGCTGCTTATCATTGTAAAAGGGAAGGGAGCAGGAGCAAAAACATGGCAGTGTTTCGTAAAGGCTTACATCATACAATCCTGCTGCTTCAATAACACAAGAGGGGACCTTTATTCTTGACATGAGCTTGCATGACAGACAAAGCCACACCGGCCCTAAAAGCAGATCTGAAAGTGTATTCATGAAAGCAAAATACTGCTGTGCACCCTTTTATTACTGATTTCAGACAACAATATGAGCCTTCACTCTCTGAAAAGGTTTCAGGACTAGTGGTACCCTCTCCTTTGGAGCTTTTGTTCACAGAATGAAAGGACGTAATGCTAGTTTATCATAACTTTGCATTGGTAAGAAAAGGATGCAGGCTCCTTAGTTGAAGTCGATGGCCACCATTGGGCATCTTAGATCTGTGTTACTGTTTAAGTGTTATCCATGAAATTTGGCCAGAACTGGCATAGTGATAAAAGCTTGTGCCAGTTTGACACGATACAGTACATTATGCCAAATATTGAGAGTTTAGTGTTATCCATTAAATATGGCCAGAACTAGCATATTGGTAGGAGTTTGTGCCAGTTTGACAAGATACAGTACATTATGCCAACAATCTTTTGTTAATAATCGTAGCAATAATGAGCTTTGTTAATCAGGGTGGGGGAGAGGTGGGTGGTGGGTGGGCGGCAATTCAAATCAGTGGTGGGAATGGTTTTAAGGATGAAATTCATGTTGCTTCCTTTCCTGAATGCTATTTTCAGTTTGTATTTTGCCGTTCTGATTTCATTAAACGCAACTAACGATTTCACAAACGACGACCAGTCACTGCACTCTCTGAGCACTGCAGACCTGGACAGTTTTCTGCTTTCAAATCACCTGCAGGTGAGGATGTTTGCTGGCACAGGTTCTGAGCAGAGGACACGTCATCAGCATCCTCCTCCTCCAGAAGAGCCGACAGAGTGTCCAGATCACAGTCATCGTCTGCCCATAACCGACAGGCAAATGCTTTGAAACCAGTTCACACAGTACATTATTTTATTAATAACTCATTGGTATAAATGCAAAACCAGAAATAAAAGCAACCGATGACTCATTCTCACCCCTCTCCTCTCCTGACCCTTTCACGTTTTCTGGCATTTTATGAACCCAGTAAATGTTCACTATAATTTCTCTTTATTCCTCTCATCTTTGCATCTTGATCTCTCCCAATAAACAATAAATGATTAACAAATAAATTTTCAAAAGCTTTTCTAAAGAAATTATTATTTAATAGGTGCGTATTGTCTAATTATCTCATAATGATACTTAAATATACTTTTGAAAAAAAAAAAAAAGTGTAACACATGATAATTTCTGACCTAGTATTTACTCCTATTTCTCTGGTTCCAGTTCTTTATACATTACTATTGCCATATTTGTAAACACAAATCAATCATTTTGTCTTTTATACAGTATCTAATTTACATACCATGGGTCAAGACTGATGAGCACATTCATCTCAAACATAATTCTAATGCAGTCATGTGAGATGCCAAGATTTCAGTGATAAAGAGTTAGTCCATCATAGCATCCTTTGTTGTTATCCAATAGTTTTGTTTTTAAAACATTTATTACTCATCGCATTAGAGATGAAAATACATGCTTATGATAAATATCAAACCTGATCAACAAAATTCCTTGTTGAGGTGGTCTCAGTCACACATTTAATTCTGGCACAACTGATATTTCAGTTTCAGTATACTTGTCTTGTGATTCGTTTGTCTATGTTTTGTTTTTCTTATGATGCGCTATCAATTATATTTTAAAAAATTTCAGTATACTTATAAAGAATTATTAAGTATCATAAAGATAAATATTCATAATCTGAAGAAATTATATCCACATCTGATTTCTTTTACCAGTGGCATTCAGTGTATAAAGGAAGTGTCGACCGTTTCATTTTGAAAGCTCTCATTCATTCATATTATGCATAGTTCAGTTTGAGATGAAAAACACACACCACCCACAAACCATACACAAGAAATGATATCAGATCCAAAAAAAAAAAAAGAAAAAATTAAAACAACTCAAGAGTGCTATGACTGCTTGTTTTCAGGTCTCCAAAGAGACTGATCTAGCAATCAATAGCAGTTCCCATGGTCAAGCGCCAAGTGGTACTCTAATCTTCAACATCCTACTTTACTGTATACAAAACTAAAGAGATGAAAGAGCAGGATACTGTAGAGGCCAATAACACTGTCACCTTTTTTTTCTGTCCATGGCCTCTTGTACGCAATGACTGATGGAATCAACATGGGGTTTTTTTTCAGTGGCAGGCTCCTATTTTGTACAGTGTAACAAAATCGTTAATTGCGGTCAGATAATGAGGAAGAAGAATGATGCCAAGAATGCCAGAGTGTGATGGCAAGAGGAAAGAAAATACATAATTGTATTTAAAAGTTTTCTTGCTGGTGAATGGAAAACTGAGAGCCTGAGGACATGAACTGATTCTACATGAGTTAGGGCTGCAGTAAAGTGGTTAACATCATGGACTCACGGCTGGGAGGTCATGGGTTTGATTCCCCTCAGTCATTTATTTGTGGGGGGTTTCTGCCACAACCAGTTCCTATCCAGATTTCAGTTTGCTATGGTCTCAGATGTGAAGACTGGGACAGTTGATTTTCATCCTCTCAGCGGATACCTCTCTGAGAGCGTTGCTCAAATGTTCTGACCTACACTGCAGATGTCTGTACCTCTTGGGCCTGGCTGACACCGGGATATATGATGAAAGTAAGTGTAGAGTACCTGTCATGCAGGCTCAGACAACAATGGAAATCTGTGACATATCCTCATCTATCAACATTACAAAAAAAACTCTCAAAATCTGTAGCCTTCATGCCCTGCTCTCATGACAACCTAAGTTTCAACAGCCTTTCTACGTCTATGGCCTTAGTTTGATTCTGTCAGGGTCACCAGTACTGGCAAAATTCATGGGGACTGTTGTTGGATGAACATGGTGGCGCCATCCAGAGTGAGAGCTCACACATGCGGGCTTCACGACAAAGCAATTACTGTTGTCAATACGGAACATAGTCAGTGACACGCTGCGTATGTTGGAATACAACAGGCACCACTGAAGTGATTCTTCAGCAGTGCAGAGTCTCCTCTAGTGATTTGCCTCAGGATGACATGACACTGGCTGCTTCCTATGCATTGCTGGTGCTGGGGCTGTGGTGGGATGGGCCAGGCGGTAGCTGTGGAGGCGGGGTCGGAAACAGTGGTCTGGGTCCAGTGCCACTCAATTGGCAGGGACAGCAAAAAAACAAAACAAAAAAGAGTGTGTGTGTGTGTGTGTGTGTGTGTGTGTGTGTGTGTGTGTGTGTGTGTGTAAACAGACAACACACACACTACTGATATTATTAAAAGCAAGTCATACCATTCTCTCCCATTTTCCTGTGCAATGAAGTTCTTTAGTGGTGGATTCTGAGGCTCTTCTGCTTTTCAGTGCAGATCAATACTGGCAGTGAACTGTTTCCAGGACGACCTGTGCAACATGGGAAACACCGACTTAGTTGTAGGTCTTACACTAATGGAACCACTGGTACATCAAGGCCCTTCATTCATCGATTCAATGATTCAATTAGATGTAAATCAAGAGTTTGAAATTAATGACAATGAAGGTCTGCCCTTTGGTGTGGCAGAGTGTGTGTGTGTGTGTGTGTGTGTGTGTGTGTGTGTGTGTGTGTGTGTGTGTGTGTGTGTGTGTGTGAGGGAAAGAGAGAGAGAGAGAAAGAGAAGGAGAGAAAGAGAGAGAGAGAAAGAGAAAGAGAGAGAGAACAATGAAGAAAGAGAAGGTAAGGTAAGGTAATGTTGCTCACAGCCCAGCCGACCGCAGAGGGCCTTATCAGGACTGTCACCACATTAAAATCAACTCACAAGTCATCATCAAAAAAAAAAAAAAAAACTTTCACACATCTCTTTAAAATACATCTTCTAAAAACACACCAGAAACTTTGTTAAAAATCTTTCTTCCCTAAAATCTTAAATCAGATGAAAAATGTTAATCTCTTTCAGAAACTGAAGAGGAGAGAAGAGAGAGAAAGAGAAAGAGAGAGAGAACAATGAACAATCTTTATTTCTTCAGGCTCCCAGCCCCTAGAAATGAGGTCAAGTTAACACATAACTAAAAGACACATACATTACAACCAATCAGCTTTCTAGCGTGAGACTGTCAACAAAGGTTTGTCTTGACTTCATGGCATTAAACAGAAATACACCAAGCTTCCTAATATTGAAAATAGACCCATTTCTCAACAAGACTGTATATGGATTGACACCAAAGTTAAAGATATTTTTTCCTTATGTCATTAAACAGAACACTCATATGAGAGAGAGAGACAGTGTGTGTGTGTGTGTGTGTGTGTGTGTGTGTGTGTGTGTGTGTGTGTGTGTGTGTGTGTGTGTGTGTAGAGAGAGAGAAGCAGGTGGGGAGACACAAAAAAATCATTCTGTACTTCATCACTAAGGAGGGTGAATGGAGTCAGTGGTGAGACAGAAAAACATTCATCCTGTACTGTATCAAAACTCTTGCTTTAAAAGTTAAAGAAATAGGAAGAGGGTGAACTGCTGTATTCAAAGGGTGAGAGATAGGGGTGAATATGACTGAGCAACTCAGCAAGCCGCAGTGAAAGATCAGCCATGCATAAAACTAAAGCAAAATGAGAAAAATTTGTAAATATGGGTGTGCAGTTGGAGGAAAGGACTTTCACTATACCACAACATGATATTCTCACAGTTCACAGTGTTTGGGGACATCACTTTGGTCTTTCAAAGCTTTCTCCTGGTACTTTTCTTTTTTGGAGGGGGGGGGGGGGGGGGGGGGGAGGTGGTGGGGAGAGCTTCTGGACCAGCAGGCTGTGACTGACAACAGAATGCCTTTGCAAAGTCCATGATGATGAAGTCTGTATAGTTCTCATGTTCCATGTTGGAAAAAAGGTCATCAGTGCGACGTCAATGAGTTAGGTCTCAAAGGATCTTGACTTTATAAATACATATGAAATTCTGGGCAGAGAATGTTATTGGTGGTTCATGACTTGTACACAATATATATATCCATGGGTATGCTACTCTGGCAAAATTCAGTTTCCGTACTTCATGCCAGCTATAATACCACCATGTAAACTGATGTAACTGCCCACGGTCAGAAGCTAGAATCTGTTGCAAAAAATTTCTAGCGGTGAGGGATCTCAAGGACAACAAAGACAATCATAGCTCTGTTCAGATTACAGCCTATGGAAGGACAAGAACATCTCCACAAAACACAACATCAGGCTACTGTGTGTACTTGTGTGTTCCAACTTCCTGCACACATGCCAGACAAGGACCCTCACAGCAAACCTGGATAGAAGATTCCAAGCCAAGGAAATGAGATGTTAAAGGAAGATATCAGACATCATACCACTGATCATATCTCCGATCAACAAGTGCGTCAACCATCAGGCAGCACACAGGACCATGTGGAGATCTGCTGACATCAGTGAGAAAAAGAATTCTATGCTGGTATGGCCATATAACAAAATCCAATGGCCTTGGCAAAACAATCCGCCAGGGAACGGTTGAAGGAGGGAGACTGAGGGGAAGGTAGAAAAAAACAAGATGCAAAGCATATAAACATACTCCCAGTTTATCTTGAATACACGTAAAATATTCCACAAAGAAGAAAGTACGTTTTGGGCCATAAAAAAGAAAAACCGTTTTAGGCTGTTGTAGCAGTTAGTAATGGAAGAAAATCCGTTTTGGGCCATTACAGCCGTTAGTAATGGAAGAAAATCCGTTTTGGGCCATTACAGCCGTTAGTAATGGAAGAAAATCCGTTTTGGGCCATTACAGCCGTTAGTAATGGAAGAAAATCCGTTTTGGGCCATTACAGCCGTTAGTAATGGAAGAAAATCCGTTTTGGGCCATTACAGCCGTTAGTAATGGAAGAAAATCCGTTTTGGGCCATTACAGCCGTTAGTAATGGAAGAAAATCCGTTTTGGGCCATTACAGCCGTTAGTAATGGAAGAAAATCCGTTTTGGGCCATTACAGCCGTTAGTAATGGAAGAAAATCCGTTTTGGGCCATTACAGCCGTTAGTAATGGAAGAAAATCCGTTTTGGGCCATTACAGCCGTTAGTAATGGAAGAAAATCCGTTTTGGGCCATTACAGCCGTTAGTAATGGAAGAAAATCCGTTTTGGGCCATTACAGCCGTTAGTAATGGCTATTATGGTAAAATAAAACATCGGGCATCATCTGTGATCCATAATGAACATACGTACAAATTTTCAGAAAGATCGACCGAGTACTTTCTGAGATATTTCATAAAGAAGAAAAAACGTTTTGGGCCATTATAGCCGTTAGTAATGGAAGAAAACCCACTGTAACGGTAAAATAAAACATCGGGCATCATCCATGACCTATAATGAACATTGGCCAAGTACTTTCTGAGATATTCCATAAAGAAGAAAAACTGTTTTGGGCCATTATAGCCATTAGTAATGCATGGAAGAAAAACCATTCTGGGCCATAATAGCTGTTAGTAACCATTATAACGGTAAAATAAAACATTGGGTATCATCTGTGACCTATAATGAACATACCTACAAATTTTCAGAAAGATCTGCCCAGTTTTGTCTGGAGCGAGTTGAACGCATTTTGACCACGGACAGACAGACAGCATTTCTTCAGTCCCACTGTAAAGTACTCCCTGTTCTATAAGAACTGGGAGTACAAAAAGCAATGGACTGAAAAAAATTGCAGATAGAGAGGAAAAACGTTTGCAGAGACCCAGGCCTTCGCATGCAACCAACAGAACTGGAGGAACCTGGAGAGCTGTTCTTAAGTCAAGGGGGGGAAAAAGACGACAGCTTCATGCAAAATGTACATGGGGGTAAACATGGATATTTGTCAAATTTTGCATGGGTGAGAGAGACCAGCCATCAGTTTGATGGGTCATGATGTTCCTCCTCCTTGCAGACAGGCATGATGCAGACAGTGCGCCAGTCAGATCAGATTCACATGATGCTATCTATAAATTGGCAGTCAGCATAGGAGCTATTTCATCAGCCTGCTCTGACAGAACTTGAGGAGAGATGTTACCAGGTCCACAAGCTTTGTATGGATCAAAGTTGCACAAGGTTTTCTCTACTCCCTCTTCTGTAATAATCATATTTTTGAGTGTAGAACTGAGATCGACACTTGGATCTTGGTTTTTCTCTCACTTGCTGTGTTCTCTGCCCTTGCTGAAAACAAATGAGGACTGGTCCTTCAAAATTTGCGCTATGAGTATTGGAGTTTGTGACCAGAGGCAAGTTTCACAGATGCGAGAAAATGCAAGGTGGCTGGCTTATCCTTGCCGCAAGGGATGCGAGAGGAGTTAAGAAATGGGCAAAAGGCAAAAATCCAAATCAAAATGTGACTACTTTCAGCATTCTGATCATTGTGTGTTCCAGCCTGAGAATGTTACTTCTTTTCCTGAATTCATCACAGGATGTAACAACTGTCAGCCATTTTTCCTCACATGTGGCGATGCCCAAGACAGTCTAGTGAACTCTCACCTTTTCCTAATGGTGCTCGCCTCTAGGGTGTAATAAGAAACACTGATACTCATCAAGCAAGCAAGAATTCTTGCCACCTCACCTTTGTGAAACGCTTCTCAGTTGCCCTTTGGCCCTCAGAAATGAGACATTTGTGCTTGATCTAAGTGCCAAAGTTCAAAAGACTTTGGCAGGGTAGAGTACAATGCAGATACCAAAATTATCAATAATCTGTGATTCATATTCATGTGGGTGCTGTCTCAGATGTTATCAGTGATAACAAGCTTATATGGACCTAAGTTGCACAAAATCTTCCATACACATTCTTCTGTGACACCAACAAAAGAGTGTAAAACCTTTTTGGAAAGATGTAAGATGTGAGTGTGATGAATAAGACTCACTAAAACCTTATTACCGATGACTTTTTAACTAACAAATCATATACTCATGACAGGAATTTTAAAGTCCTTATGACTAGCAGAGCTACATGCTCATAACCATCATGTGTACTCATGATTTAGTACCAAAATATCATATTAGGTATGTGGTATGTGTAAATCTTGTGTTGATGCCACTCCTCGCAGGCCTTCTATGTGTGTGACTGAAATGTTGGCTGTCAACTGCAGGCAGGGTCTGACTGTGAATCATCACTCATGAATTATTCATGAAACCTAACCAAATATGGCAGCCTGACGTGATGTAAAGAGGTTTCTGCATACTGGTTTGCTCAGGCGAATTTTGTATAGATAACACAATTATCTTAAGTTCCCGAATGAACCGTCACTTCGGCACCTGAAATCTAAAAACGTGACTCACTTAATCCTTGTTGATATATAATACAGTGCATAGATTTGTCACTTATGAATCTGCTAAGTTTCATAATTTGAATAACTATGTTCGGTCATTCCTAAAGTTAATAAGTTCAAAGCACTGAAGTGGTTGGTCAGCGGGATGTCAAAGACAATGTAACTTGACCTGCTGTCAGTCACCTTGGATCACTTGTCGTGAACTTCATTTTCTGGGATCACATGACACTAGTTTGCATTCGCAGACTTCTAGTGCACTTCAGCCAGTGAAATTTATTCACTTAAAAATCATGTTATTCCGTTCAGATGTCCGATTGAGATGCTTTCTGCACAGCTAAATTGCAATTGGTTTTTTTTTGTGAGTGTGCTTTCTAATGTTGGTGTTTATTTCATTTATTCAGTTTATTCATTTAATTTTTGCACATACTTATCAAATGATTGATAGTTTCAAACTGAGGTGACTGCAGGCGGTAATAATTTCACAGCAGACTCCATGAAAGCCTTGTTCAGAGACTGATGTGATTGATCTTTGAATTTGTGATTGATTTTTGAATTTCTGAAAGAGATCAACATTTTTCATTAGATCTAAGATTTTACGGAAAAAAGATTTTTAACGAAATTTTCAGTGGTTTTTTTTTTTTTTGTATCTTATAAGGAATTGTGAAAATTATTTATTCACTGAAAAAAAAAAAAAAAAAACCCTTTTGAGTTGACTTCGGCGCGGTGACAGCCCTGTTATGACCCTTTTCGGTCGGCTGGGCTGTAAGCAACATTTGGTTATATTACCAAATTTATCGAATTTATCCACCCACCCACCCCAAATTTTTTTTACCTAGATCAGGATTTGGGGCGTTGTATCAAGTACAACTTAGCCTTTAGGCTTTATACGCCCCTTCTGTGCGTGTGTGTGTAATATATATATATATATATATATATATATATATATATATATATATATATATATATATATATACATACATACACATTTTTTTTTTAATGTCTGTTGGTCCAGTCATAAACTAGCTCAGTCTAATTATCCATCAATTTCATACTTCATTTTAGTTATTAATTCATGTTTATCTATGAGGTTCGTAAATACATTAATACTAGGTGCACGTTTCATGTTAGTTGTTAATTCATTCCAAAATTTGGTTACTCTGTTAGTAAATGTAAATTTTCTCAAATTAGTTCTGGAATATTGTTCGAATATCTTATCTTCACTGTTCCTTGTAGTATCTTTCTGTGAAGCACACAAAAAGCATGCCCTATCAACATCATCAATACCATATACCAAATTGGTTCATAGCCTAAGAAAGTAAGAGCATCCCAAAATTCCCAAACTTCTCCCAAACTTTCAAAACCACTTTCTGGATTTTTCAAAGATCTTTAAACGGCCCTAAAACTGAAATTAGGTAGATAAAAGGGACATGTAAATAAGCACAAACACACACACAACAGGCAGACAGATTACCTTTTAATAGAACAGTTCCTCGTTATCACACCAATCTTCTGGCCTTGTCTGTTTGTGATGACCCAAAGAAAATGTAGACTATTATATTCCTTTTTTCCAGCCACAATGCACTGCCGTTGTTTGAAAAATGAATCACTGGATTCTGCAGATCTGTCCTATATGTCACAAGACTTACAACTGTCAATTCCAAAGGCAGTCAATGTGTTGTAGTGGAGATTACCTTTTAATAGAACAGTTCCTCGTTATCACACCAATCTTCTGGCCTTTTCAGTGTCTGTTTGTGATGACCCAAAGAAAATGTAGACTATTATATTCCTTTTATCCAGCCACAATCAATGCACTGCCGTTGTTTGAAAAATGAATCATTGGATTCTGTCCTATATGTCATTAGAGTTACAACTGTCAATTCCAAAGGCAGTCAATGTGTTGTGGTGGACCACAAGGTTATTTAAAATTAAATGCAAAAGAACTGACACACACACATAAATTCAAACATGGGTAGCAGAATTTCTGGCTCTACTTTGCTCCAGTTTTTTCAACAATGAGCTTGTCTAAGTCATTCACAGCCACACGTTTTTCCTGTGATTTCTTCCGCAGTGCGTTGGACTCGGCAATGAGGGTAAGCCTGGCTTTGCTTTCTGCTTCCTCCGCCTTCTTGTTTGCAGAATCCTCAAGGGCCTCTGCATCAGCAAACATACGACTTCGTTTCTTCTGTAAGTCGTGAATTTCAGCTTCTTCTGCTTTTCTTTTTTGGGCAGCCTTTCTTCGCTCCTCTTCCTGCCTCTGCTCCTCCAAGTGAACCTGGTATCTGCTGTATGCACTGGATGCATGTGACAGCATTTCTTCGCTCCTCTTCCTGCCTCTGGTCCTCCAAGTGAACCTGGTATCTGCTGTATGCACTGGATGCATATGACAGCATTTCTTTCGCTCCTCTTCCTGCCTCTGGTCCTCCAAGTGAACCTGGTATCTGCTGTATGCACTGGATGCATATGACAGCATTTCTTCGCTCCTCTTCCTGCCTCTGGTCCTCCAAGTGAACCTGGTATCTGCTGTATGCACTGGATGCATGTGACAGCATTTCTTCGCTCCTCTTCCTGCCTCTGGTCCTCCAAGTGAACCTGGTATCTGCTGTATGCACTGGATGCATATGACAGCATTTCTTCGCTCCTCTTCCTGCCTCTGCTCCTCCAAGTGAACCTGGTATCTGCTGTATGCACTGGATGCATATGACAGCATTTCTTCGCTCCTCTTCCTGCCTCTGCTCCTCCAAGTGAACCTGGTATCTGCTGTATGCACTGGATGCATGTGACAGCCTTTCTTCGCTCCTCTTCCTGCCTCTGTCCTCCAAGTGAACCTGGTATCTGCTGTATGCACTGGATGCATGTGACAGCCTTTCCTTGGTGACTGGCAAGACAGGACACTACCAGTGTGCTGCAACAACCTGAAAAAATGTGTCGTCTGGCTTTCAGGCCCTCTGGCTTCAGATTCTCAACAGTTGTTTTCCTTGTTGATACTAAAACCTCGTTCAACTGTTGCCTGGCCATAAGACAACAGCAAGAGTTGCTGGATCACCTTCCAAAGAAGCTGAAAGTCCGAGTTGCCGCCAATATGTTCATGAAACAGACAATCAAGCTGATGGGTGGCATCCTTGTGATTAAAGTTCCTAAAGCTTTCTTCTCTTCAGTAAGCACTTGTTCACACAGCTTTGAATATTGCCTCTTGATCATGTCGCAGTTTTACAGCCCTGACTCTACCAGCGTCATGAAGAATGTTCAGTGTCTGCTCCAACTCACGAGTTACTCTGGCTTGGTCTTTGGTCTTGGTAGAACACACGCTCTTGGCTGCATCCAAGACAAGTTCTGAACAAGTTGGTATTTGACTGGAGCCTTGTCAAGTACTTTTAAAAGCAAGGCCTTGACAAAGTCCCTGCATTCTACTCTAAATGCAAATCTCTGACTGTCTGATGCTTTTGTTGTAAGGATGCTGCGCTTGGCACAAAAGCCAATAAACAACTTTACCTGGCTCCCTCAGGTTATCACCATCCCTAAGGTCAACATGCATTACACCTTTGAGTGATCCACCATCACCAAGGACTTCAGTCTTCACAATCTTTGTCATCAAATCCTTTATCAAACTCCCCAAATCTTCAAACAGAAAGGGAATCAATGGTCTGTCAGTCTGGTACAGAGACAGAAAAGGTTCAATTTCCCTGGCAATGGTAATAAAGAACTCCAGTTTGGACTTCAGCAGGGGGTCTCCAAGACATTTCACCAGATCACTGAAGGACTTGCAGGTTGGCTGAGTGACTTCCTTGCTTTTTGCTGCAGTACAATATGCAACAATGTAACTCGCGTTGCGCCTGTAATTGAAGTTCGTTTCTGCTCAATTCGCTGCGGTTCATCCGATCGCATTTATTTTATTTTATAGTTGCTTCCTCTTATATGTTAAAAATTTCATGGTCCCCGTTTTTTTCAGAGTGGATATCTTATATTGGTGACATAAATCCAAATTCACAAACTTTCACAAACCATATTCATGTTTTCTTATTTTTCAAAGACTTTCCAGGGCCTGGAAAATAACATCTTTTTTTCCCCCAAACCCCTACGAACCTTGTGAAGGCATTTGACAGCGTCCCACATCGTAGGCTTGTAGCCAAAGTAGAAGCCCACGGCATCAAGGGAAATGTCCTTCAGTGGATCCAGGACTTTTGAGCCACCAGTCGCAGCAAGTCTGTGTCAATGGTGTGAAGTCAGAGAGGGGAGAGGTGACAAGTGGCATTCCACAAGACAGCGTCATTGGCCCAGTACTGTTCTTCATACATAAACGATCTGCCTCGGCATGTCCAGAGCCCCGTCAAGTTATTTGTTGACGACACGAAGGTCTTCGTAAGGAACGACAATGACACGGCCATGGCAACACTGCAGGACGACCTGGATCGCCTTCATGAGTGGTTGACGAACTGGCAAATGCGGTTCCATCCTGAGAAGTGCTGCGTCATGAGAGTGTGGAACCCGAAGACAGACAGGAAATACTACATGAGGCCAGGATGCACAGGGGGAACAGACTGTGGTGGAGCCAGCAGAAAGTGAGGTGGAGAAGGATCTTGGCATCCTGATCGACAAAGGGCTGACCTTCAAGAACCACATAAACCAAGTGACTGCAAAAGCAAACCGATTCCTTGGAGTCATCCGACGATCATTTGATTTCCTCACCCCTACGGTCTTCATCCTGCTGTACAAGTCTCTGGTTCGCCAGATTCTCGAGTATGGGCACACAGCGTGGCAACCCCGGCATAAGACATTGTGTTGCAAGTTGGAGGATGTTCAGAGGCGTGCCACCAAACTTACTGCATCCTTGAAAGATAAGCCATACCCAGAGCACCTTGTTGCACTGAACCTGCCCAGTCTCAAACATCACCGTCTCAGGGGGAATATGATCAACATGTACAAGTACATGCACGGCCTGTACCTGACCAACTGCCCCCAGTTCAGCTACTTCCAAGGCAGAGACACCTGAGGGCACAGCCTGAAATTGGAAAGATCACACTGCAGGCTTAACATCAGAAGCTGCTTTTTCGTACAGCGTGTGACCGCCACCTGGAACAGCCTGCCAAACAGTGTGGTCACAGCCCCATCAGTCAATGCTTTCAAGAACAGGCTCGACGCACACTGGAAGGAGCTTCCTGCAAAGTTTGACCCTGTCTGTTATCATTAGCTACAACTGTCAAAGTTTTGTACCACGCATGACAATCAGTTGTACTAGTGGAAAAGGACCTGTGAACAAGCTCCTAGGAGCTTCAACACGGAAACTATCCAGTATCCAGTAGAGCTTCTGATTGTCTCTTTAGCATTGGATACCATACAGTATTTCCATATTCAAGAACAGGTCTAACTAGTGTCTTATAAGTTATATAATTGTAAAAAAAAGTGTCCTTTTCTATAAATGTTAAGGTTCTTTTTATTATTCCAATCATTCTGTTGGCCTTGTTGATACTATTCACAATATGTTTGTCAAATTAAATAGCAAATTTTTGTCGAATGTCACACCTAGGTCTTTCTCTTCCTCACATTTAGATACTTTTACTTCCTTGTCCCCAATTTTCATTATATAAACGTTTTGTGGATTTGATTTTCCAATATGAAGTACTCTATATTTTTCTGCATTAAAATATAGGTTCCAAATATCAGACCACTGTACTAATGTTTCAATATCCTTTTGTAATTCCTTGTACAATATCGGAGAGTAATAAAGTTTTGTGTCATCTGCAAAAATTTTACGTGTACTCTTTAATTCCACCAGACGAAGTGCAGGGGTTGATGGCCACCGAATGCATTAATTCACTGAACAGGGGGACACGTTAAACATCAGTGAAGCAACAAACCTTGTTTTTTTGCGTTGCGGTCTTCTTGTGCTCGGAATCATACCAGGCCTAATTGAAGTCTTCCTTTTGTTTTCCGCGCCATCGAGAGGAGCTAGACCCTCACGTGCATTTTCGAACGTAAGAAAACCGGAAAACACAATTTCACTTTCAGTTCATACTCTTTCTAAGAAGACTTTGAGATACCTGATGTAATCGATACAGCATTAATAATAATGTCATAGTAAGTGCTGCAAATGACAAAATAATACGAAAACACTTCAAACTCGTGCGACGGATTGGCGATTTGAAGAGGTCTCATCCGGCCAGGTGTGATTTCACTGTTGAATGTAAACATTTGGTTTCTTTTCCGTGTTCTTGTCAGTGTATGTTGCATTTTCACTTGCTCGAGCACTTATTGTTCTTTCTTATGCGCAGGCGTTTTTCAAAATATGTAAGTTAGGGAGAGGTTTTATGGAAACACTAAAAAACATTATTCCGGATCAGCTGATAACGGTTTAAGCCTACTTCTTCACATTCGATTCAGATTCATCGATTAGGCCTATGGTTAGGCCTACACGGTTTTGCCAATGGCATGTGCTGACTTTTTTTTCTTTGCAAGTTTTCGTTTTCATTGATCGATTCAGCTTTCTTCTAGTCTGGATGTTTGTCACGCATAGGCTCTCAGTTTGTGTTAATTTTGTTGTGACAGCAAAATTAACTCTGAAACTGAAATTAACCTACTGACTTCTTATTGAACTAGGATCCTCGCACATTTTCTTCATCTTGATTTTTACAAGGAATACTGGTAGGATCCAGTCACTCTGGGGTAAAGACATAAAATAGGAAAGGTTTCACAACGTCAGGTGGGTCTCTTCAGCTGCTGCAGTTGTCCACAAAAATACATGTATCCTGATCTGTGCACTCCTTCAGACAAGGCCATCCAACAACCCTACTTACCAGTGGGAGAGAATCTAACTAGCTAGCTGACTGTAGCTGAAGCCTGCCACAGCTTTCTTGAACGAGGTGGCCTGTTGACTGTTTCAGTTGGAAATGGTGGAAAATACAATGGAAGTCCATTCCACTCCTGTGCAGTGCTTGGAAAAAAAGAATTATCATCAAGGATGCTGTTGGATCTTTAATTCAAAAGGCCACATAAATAATGTTTGAACACTAAGCTTACATAAGCACAGCCTTTTGCATGGAAAACACGAACATTCGGTCTCAAATTACATTCATCATGCCCTGTCAACACACTGTTGTGTACTAGGTCACATGACACGTGGTGGGTTGACAAATTAGAAAATTGCTGGTTGGAACATATTGGGTTTGATCTAGTAAGTTGGACCAATGGCATACCTACTTGTTGGGCTTAGTGCATGCAGCATGCGTTTGGTCAACTGACATATATTGGTTGATGATGGAGATGTGATGTCTTGTGACGGTTTGATTCTTCTTGCTGTAGTGATGTTTTTCATCTCAAGTGTAATATTTAGAATGGTGAACAGGCCTTTTAAGGCCTCTAACACCTACAAGTTCAAGTTCAAGTGAGGCAATAAATGTTACGACTTGTATTCTCTAAAGATGGTATGATGCATCAGTTCTAGAAGTAGAGGAGGAGGAGGAGAGAGAAGACCTATGTAGACCTGGAGTTTACAAAGTATCATATGGTGTTGTCGTGTGATAGCATGATTCATCCAGATCTATACGGAATGTTACAGACAGTTAGATGAGGATCTCTACCGCTCTTTTGACGTTCATGCTTAGCAGGGTGCAACTAGAAGATAACCAGTCATTTACCTCATCTGTCAAGAGAAGTCTGCCTATCAGTCTGCTGTAGGATGTCCATCTTTCACTGAACCCAGTAGAATGGTTTAGAGAAAGCAGTAAACAATACACTCTTATCTGGAATGCACCAAGGACTTTCTTGCTGAGCAGAACTTTATGAGTTAGATTTGTCATTTCAAGAATACTGTCTGCTCTTAGTGTCAGTGTCAAGCTCACACATGATTTGTTCAGAAGGATGTATCACCTGTGACTTGTAATAATTGATGAGTTTTATGTTAACTTAAGTGGGAAGTTGATACACAGTAGTATGATCTTAGAGCTGATTTTTAACATTAACAGCTATGTCTTAATCATGAAAAAACATCATGATCATGCCAGCTCAAATAAAGTATTTTAATCAAGTGGTTCAATGTCAATCTATTTCATGTTATGTTAAATATTGCTTGATATTAGGAAATATTGACTGGTTCTTTTTTCCCCCTTATGAGCGGGCTTCTCCTCTGTGTTGAAGTATGCTTGCTCTTTATGTTTTTTCTTATGTGGTGATGAGTTCCTGGAGTTCCTATATCTTGCTACCTTCTAGAGAAAACATTTCCTTAAGGTTGATGGCACCAGTGAATGTCAGGACTCCTGATAACTCACGCTATAGTTCACACAAACAAAAGTGAGCAGCAAAGTTTGAAACTTCTGTCATCAGAATGAACTGTTTCTGGTGATACAAGATACAAGCCACATCAACTCTGTAGCTATAGCAACAGTGTGTTTAAAATATATATATGCACAGTAGCTCTTGTAGTTGCAGGGCATTCACAAGCAGAACTCAATCAATATTGTTTGGAGAGAAGGCGTTGTCAACAAAGTTGTCCATGTAAATTTCTTTCACTTCATGGGCAAGGTATCTGGTTTTCACCCTTTTTCAAACCAGATGGATAATACCCCATACAAATTGTGAGAGTAAAGTGATCCTTTCAACATAGGTGAGGAGCTCTTGAAAGGAAATGCAGATTGCAGGGATCGCCATCCCAAATATATATTATATATTTAATTATGCTGTTATTTGAAGCCTAGTATGCACAAAGTTTTCATGATAAGTCTCCAGGTAATTTTTTAACAGAATGGGAAACAAGATACAGCATCTAGGCACATCGCTACAATAGTTCAGAATCTCTGATTGTGAGAGATTTGAACTGAGGTGGAGTACGTTTTGTCAGAAATGAGTTGGCATTAATATAACTTGCCGCATAAATGTGTCTTGGATCTTATGTTGTTATTGATGTCAGTAAGAAGGGGGGCGAGGCAGCACTACCATCAAGTAACAAAATAAGATATATAAAAAATTGCCAGTTTTTTTTTGCACAAAAGAATCTGTTATAAATGTAGACTCTGAAAAGAAGAGAAAAGTTAAATAAAGCCAACTGGAAATCTCATTGCTTGCATAATTTTTGCATTGTATGTGTACATATCCTGTCAAACTCTTTGCAAGCTACAACCAGACCTCCCTCAGGCATTGGATGGAGCAGCATGCCTAGAGCTGCAATATGCTGTACCCCTCTCTGGAGGACACCACCCACATCTCTCAACTCCCCATATTATATTCCTAATGCTGTTCATGATTAATTTGTTTATAGAGGTGTGATTTAAAAATGAATGAAATGTTTGATGAAGTTGCAGCTAAGGAGTTAATTGACCTGACAAGGGTTCTGGCAATTTTTAGTTTTGGCAACAAAAGGGGTGGCGATGAAATGTTTCCATTGCTGTAGATTTTGACCTATCACTAGCCTGAAGCTTTTCGCAGTTCTGTTCTGTGATTAAGAAATCTTTTTAATACACAAAGTAACCGTGTAAGTTTGGTGGAAGGATGGTGACCTGTATTCCAGTTTCCTTTTGCTACAAAGTCAGTATGGTTGTCATCAACTCCCAGTTCCTATTTTGACACGTCATCTTGATGCTTAGCACCTGACCCTGCTACTTCACTTCCCCCTGTCCCTTCTCTCTGTTTCCGTCAGTCAGTCTGTCTTGTCTCGTGAGTATGAAATATCCATCATGAAAACAGATGGTCATGGAGATTTTCTGTCATGCTTATCTATTATAAGTGAAATCCAGAGATTTTTCTGTTTTCAGAATCCCGGCCTGAATGATGAACTGAGTGTTCATGTACTCCTAAATTCAGTTGGGTCATTACATGTCAACAGTGGAAAGATTTAATCTGGCTGATTATCAGTCATAAGTCAGTATGTTCTCTTCATTAGTTTAGATATTTTTGTTTCCAGTGCAATCTCATTGTCATATTGTTACTGTGTTATTTAGACATTTTATTGATAAAATCACTAATTTGCATGCATTTTCTTTGCATAGACGTTATTTTCCACATTAGTTGATGACACTTAACTAGAACAAATTCAAAACCAACAGCAAGAAAGCAAAAGCAAAAATCCATGAGAATCTCTTCTTTGTCTTTTAATACTTGAAATGTTTAATTTTATCATGAAAGGGTTCTGGAAAATCTTAATTTTTTTCTTTTGTTGTGTGTTGCAGACTTACTCATGTTACTGGATGTTTTCAACCCATTCAGCTGTGACAAGGTTACTCTAGAACCGCTAAGTCTGGAAGAATATCAATCCATTAAACGTTGAAAAGAATTTGAATCTTTTTTTTTTCTCTATGTGTGTGTTCTCATCATTAAAAAGTATATCTTCAAAACATCAAAATAGTGATTTGCTTTTAACTAAGCAGCTGTATTTGGCATCATTTACTGTGGCAGTGTACCTATGACTTGATTCTACTTGTACAATTTTTGTTTTCATCATCAGCATTGAGACACAGAGTGAAGTGTTATTGATAAATATTTGATTAGAGGGGACAAAAGTAAGCGATTCACAATATGCATGACTGGTTCACAACAATGATTAGATGCATTTCATTGAAATCTGTTCAACAAATGTCAAGGAAGAGAAACGGGTGACAAGAAAAGGGAAAGTGATTGAGAGTCAGTAAATTCCTACAGTTCATATCTTAATATTTCACGGCGGGTCAGAACTGGTGAACCATCATGTCGGAGCGGCCCCGGAAAGGAGGCGAGGGCGGGACCAGGCCTAGTGAGCGCCAGAGAGGAGACAGCAAGCTGGAGGTGAAACCGCCCAACAGAGAAGCAGGGGATGGGCCGACGCCCACCAAGGAAGGCAGAGAGAGGTAATTAAATATGGAATCACAAGGATTAAAACATATTGTTACAGCACAATTGTAACTTTGGCTCCATGACCATACAAGTGTAATAACAACAGAATGTAACTGGTTGTGTTTCCCATTGACTGCTTGTGTTTCCCATTGACTGCTTTTGTTACAACATGAAATACACCCATCGTGTGGTACACACATTGAAATAAAGTGCTTTAAGAACTAGTTTCTGTATCAGTCACCAGGGCCCCCATTTTTCTGCAGACATGGATTTCAGTGAAATATGAAAACAAGAGTGAGCAAAAGAAGAAAACACAATCTGCATAGGGGCCAGCAAGGGCAGAAAAATTCCACAAATGAATGGCTCTGATGGGAATCGAACCTATGACCTCCCAGCAGGAAGTCCGCAATGCTAACCAAACTGGCAAGGTAGCTGGCCTATTTGATGAATTTTTTTTTTTCTTTTTTTTTTTACTACCTCTTTTAAATGTGTGTTACAAATGGCGACTGAGACACACTTTTCTGGCCCATACTGGTAGTTTTATGCAAAAGCAGTTAGTGATGATATATTCTTGACAAAAGCCTGCATGGTCAGTTGGGCTAGAAAAAAAGTGAAAGCTGCAAACAAGAATGATCTTGCCTGTTCTGTAACCCTTAAGAACTGTCATCACTTTATGTCCCTTTATCTGTTGCGGTTCTCTGTGCCACTCTGAAAAGTTGTTAAGGACAGACCTGTCTACTCCTTGATGTTGATGCTGTCCTTGCACCTTTTCTTCTGTCTGCCTGTTCTTTAACCCCATTTAACCTGTACCCCACCCCTTTTCTTCCGTCTTTCCACTCCCCTGCCATGCAGCACTGTGTCCTTCAGGACAGCTGATAGTGAAAGGTACCTGCGCTATGTCATATGTCTCTTCTGGAAAACATTGAGCTGGTCATGTTGTGGACTTTCCCATTTATAATGTGCTGTTTGTATGAGATGTTCATAATCTTGCAATGACATCTTATCATGTTGCAACTGGATTTGGGTTTGTCCCTTGAGATACGTGTACAGGAATTGTGATGGACAGTGACCATGGGAGCGTGGTTTTGATTTGAAAGAGATTCTTGTCAGTTTTGTTAATGCTTCTGTTGTACAGGCTATTCTGGCCAGGACTTTTGGTTTGGATCTTTGATGCATGACATTACTTATGTGGAAAAATGTGTTTTAAAATCATAAAAAATGTTCATTGTGTGTAATTCAACTTATTGTGTGTAACATATGTCCATAGTGCAGTCTCCCATGCTAAATGTTTATGTACATATCTCTTTTCACATTTTATACTTTTTCTTATAGAACAGGGAGTACTTTAGAATGGGAATGAAGAAATGCTGTCTGTGTGTGTGTGTGTCCGTGGTCAAACGGCTGTAACGGCCTGTAACGGTTTTTCTTCTTTATAGAATATCTCAGAAAGTACTTGTCCAATCTTTGTGATAATTAGCAGGTATGTTCATTATGCATCATGGATGATGCCTGATGTTTTAGTTTACCCCATTATAGCCGTTACTAACGGCTGTAACGGCCTGTAACGGTTTTTCTTCTCCATGGAATATCTTAGAAAGTACTTGGCTGATCTGTCTGAAAATTTGTAGGTATGTTCATTATGGGTCTCGAATAATGCCCGACGTTTTAGTTTACCATTAGAGCCATTACTAACGCCTGTAACGGCCTGTGACGATTTTTCTTCTTTATGGAATATCTCAGAAAGTACTTGGCCGATCTTTGTGAAAATCAGCAGGTATGTACATTATGGGTCAAGGATGATGCCCGATGTTTTAGTTTACCCTGTTATAGCCGTTAGTAACAGCTGTAACGGCCTGTAACAGTTTTTCTTTTTCATAGAATATCTCAGACAGTACTTAGCCGATCTTTGTGAAAATTAGCAGGTATGTTCATTATGGGTCACGGATGATGCCCGGTGTTTTAGTTTAGCTGTAACGGCCTGTAACAGTTTTTCTTCTTCATAAAATATCTCAAACAGTGCTTAGCCGATCTTTGTGAAAATTAGCAGGCATGTTCATTATGGGTCACGGATGATGCCCGATGTTTTAGTTTAACGTAATAGCCATTACTAACGGCTGTAACGGTTTTTCTTCTTTATGGAATATCTCAGGAAGTACTTGACCGAACTTCCTGAAAATTTGTAGGTATGCCTATTATGGGCGACGGATGATGCCCGACGTTTTAGTTTGCCGTTACTGACGGTTGTAACGGCCCGTAATGGTTTTTCTTTTTTATGGAATGTCTCAGAAAGTACTTTGCCGATCTTTCTGAAAATTTGTAGGTATGTTCATTATGGGTCACGGATCATGCCCGACGTTTAATTTACCCTTATGGCTGTTACTAACGGCTATAACGACCTAAAACGGTTTTTGTTTTTTATGGAATATCTCAGAAGGTACGTGGCCGATCTTTCTGAAAGTTTGTAGGTATGTTCATTGTGGGTCACAGAGATGCCCGATGGGCACGTTTACTGTTATAGCAGTTACTAATGGCCCATAATGGTTTTCTTCTTGATGGAAAATCTCAGAAAGTTCTTGGCCGATCTTTCTGAATATTTGTAAGTATGTTCATTATAGGTCACAGATGATGGCCGATGTTTACCAGAATAGCCATTACTAACAGTTACATCAGCCCAAGACGGTTTTTACTCTTTATGGAATATATCACGCATATTCAGGATAAACTGGGAGTACGTTTATATGCTCTGCATCTTGTTTGGTAGGTACAGTGAACGACGTTACTCTGCTCAAAGAGGACGAAACAACAATCAGACATATTGTGATGAGCGTAATGAAAGAAAGGGAAGCAGGTAACATTTATTTCTTTTTATTCATTGGCTTGCTCATTTAGTTTGTTTTTTTGTATTGCTTTCATTTGTACACAAACTTACACATCAACTAATCACCTCATTTTTAATTGGATGCTATCATTGATCACTGTGATTTTCTTCTAAATTCATTTAGTATCTGCCTAAAGTAATGATCAGACATTGCATATCCTTTGTTAATGTTAAAAAAAAGTCCTGATTTGCCCTTAGTATTAGGGTCAATCTCTTTCTGAATCTACTCCATTTTTATTTAGTAAGTCTGCTGTAAGCCAGTTGATAAACTGATTTCCTGCTGTGTGTTGCATTAAACGCGCAGGACTAATTTTCTTCTTTTTTTTTTTCCCCAGGGATGGCATTTGTACGTCTAAACTACTTGTGTACTGCTGATATTTCCAAAAAAGCTTCATGTTTCTGTGAGATCTGTGACGGCATTGCTGTGTGGTTTCTTGATCACTGCCAGTAGTCTTTTATACTGCGTAAATATGGCAGTAGGGGTAAACAAGGCCCGACTATTGAAACCATAACTTGGTGTTGTACTGTGGTTACCTGCTAATTCCAGAGGAAGCTGCCTGAATTTCATAAGTCTGTTGTTGGGAAAAAAAGTTATGCATTACAACTTGATAGCTAAACAAGTTTGCACTGGAAATTTCTACCCGGTAAAACAGTTTTATTCCTGTTACTATCAGATAATTTGGTGAAAAGCCTGCCAACTCCTTTGTTCTGTCACACACACACACACACCCCCCCCCCCTTTTTTTTTTTCAGGTTTTTTTTTGTTTTTTTTTTACAGTCTAACTCTCATATTTACTACATCTGATGGAATGCTGGAAGTCCCACCCCCTCCCGTGACACCCCTTCCCTCCCCCAACCCGCACCCTCCCAGTTATCAGTATTTTTGTTAAGAGGTAATAAAAAGTATTTTGATTTGACTTAGGAGCCATGGTGGCTGTGGCTGTTGTTAATTTTTCAGATGAGTGAAGGAGCTTTTCATAGAAATGGAAAAGCGAGCTGTTTAGTTAAATTCAAGTACCATGTGGATACAGATAGGGGAATGGCTAGTCTGTTGTTCAGAGACTGGTAATGTGACTGCTGTTTTTCATGTCATCCTGTGCTGTGACTTCCAGTTCCACATCTGGTAGACCTGCTGCAGCGAGGGGGGGGCGAGGAAATTTCAAGAATGAGGATGACAAAAATGCCTCCAAGAAGCTTCAGAAAGAAGAGGAGGAAAAGAGGAAAAGGCAGGAGGAGCAGAGACTGGAGGAAGAGAAAAGGAAGGCTGAGGAAGAACAGAAAAGAAAAGAGGAAGAAGCCAGGGTGAGGTGATTTTGTGTTTGTGCTTTGAACTGCTTATTGTTGTTGTGGGATACTGCATTGGTAGTTGGAAGAAAAATGCAAAGAATGCTATACGGCATGCAGAAGAGTTCAGTTAGGTAAAGTCTTTATAATCTGGGTTATGCAAACAGATTTTGCTTTCCATACCATTCTTATTTCATATAAACCCATTTCTGACGTGGTTTCCAGATAAACTGGACCCTATAGCCAGTGATGCTTTGAAGGAAAAACAGAAAGAGGGCACATATGAAAAAGAACAGTGTAAAGGTTTCAGCATACTTGAAACAAATACTCAGTGTTTTGAAGTTATATGAGGGTGATAACCATGAAAACATGCCCATCTGAAAATGATTGAATTTGTCAAAGAATTTGGACCCCACTTGCTATTCTGAGTTGTTATGTCAGTTGGCATGTGCTATGGCCATCTGGTTACAAGGTACCGCATCAAGTCTGGAATAAAATTCCAATAGTGTTGTTTTTTCCAGCCCAGACAAACAAAATGTTTTGTTATCGGGAGCTGGAATAGCTCAGTTGGTAGAGCGCGGGACTCATAATCTTGGTGATCCTGGGGTTGCGGGTTCGAACCTCCGCGGGGGCGTTTCGGTACAGGGGATTTTTCCCTCGGAGTTAACATTGGTTCTGACTCCATTTCCCATACAGTCCCAGCCCTGATGTGGCCCTTTGCGGTCGGCTGGACTATAAGCAACATTATCTTATCTCCATACAGTCCTTCAAATGAGACTATAAACCGAGGTTCCGTGTGTGAACGCACGCATAACATCTTGCAGTTCAGTTCAGTTCAGTTCACTTGGGACTTTGATAGCCTCACAGCTTTTTGTGTCCCAATCATCTTATTTCATAAACATTGGTTGCTTAATGCATGCATATGCTCAGGATATATTTTAATCTATTCTATCAATCAAATTGAATTTTTAACATATTTAACTCAGCGTTAGTATCCAGAAGGTTTTTAAAAGTATTCAAATCTTTTGCTTTTTAATGTGTGCAGGTAGTTTGTTCCAATACGGTGCCACTCTGTTACTAAATGAAAATTTTCTAATATTAGTGCGACAATATTTAATTTGGATTTTGTTATCAGAATTTCTTGTAATTTGATTAGAGGTTAGTTGAAAAAATGTGTTAAAATTTGTACTGTTAAGTCTCTTAAATAGCTTGTAAGTCTCAATCAAGTCTCCCCTTATTCGTCGGAACTTTAACGATGGTAAATTTAACCTTCGCAATCTATCTGCATAGCTAACATATTTGAACTCCTTAATTAACAAGGTGGCTCTTCTTTGTACTTTCTCAATACTCGCTGATTGCCTTTTAAATAAGGGCTCCATATCACATTTCCATACTCCAGGTGGGGTCTAACTAATGCCTTATATAGTAATGTAAAAACTTCAGTATTCAAATATGAAAAAGACCGTCTGATTATGCCGAGCGTTTTATTAGCTTTCATCATTACACTGTTTATGTGCTTATCAATTTCAGACTGCTGTCAAACATTACACCAAGATCTTTTCTTCTGAAACGGAGTCAGCATCTGAGACAGCATCATTATATTTCATAGTATATGTATACTCCGGATTATTTTTTCCATAATGTATAACCTTGCATTTAACTGGATTAAAATATAAATTCCATGTTTCACTCCACTTAATTAGATTATCAATATCATCTTGTAATTTAAGATGGTTACTTACAGAATCATATATTTTCGTATCATCTGCAAATATTTTACATAAACTAATTACACATTCTGGCAGGTCATTTATAAAAACTGTGAACAGAATAGGTCCAAGAATACTTCCCTGCGGAATACCGCTTACAACATCTATATTTGAAGAATAATTATTTCCAACTCTCACCCTTTGTACTCGATTAGAAAGAAAACTCTTAATCCAGTTGTATATATTCCCATTTATACCAAAACCTTCTAATTTTTTTAACAATCGGTAGTGGGGCACAGAGTCAAAAGCTTTCCTAAAATCCAAGTAAATTACGTCAAAAGCAAGCCCATCATCGATCATATTTGTAAAATATTCCATTACTTCTAAAAGTTGTGTCATACAAGATTTACCCTGTCTAAATCCATGTTGGCAATCTGAATATAAGGAAAAATCATTCATATGGTTTACTATTGCATCTCTCACAAATGACTCAAGCACTTTGCAAAGGATACAAGTCAAACTTACAGGGCGATAATTTCCTGGGTCAGACCTGGTGCCTTTTTTAAATATAGCAGTTACAGTTGCAAACTTCCAATCACTGGGTACCACTCCTTCACTTATTGATTTATTGAACAGCACACACAAAGGCACTGCTAGTTCTACACATAACTCCTTTAGTACTCTAGCTGGTAAACCATCTGGACCAGAAGCTTTAGCAACATCCAATTTACTTAATTTTTCTTTACCGCTAATGGTGTAATGACTATATCACACAGAATTTTTCCATCAGATAAAGAGGCGCTGTCGATTTCAGGAACATTTTCAATATTTTCATGTATGAATACACTAGAAAAGAATTTATTTAGCACCTCGGCCTTATCATTATCACTAACTGCGATATTACCATCTTCTTTTCTCAGGGGACTAATTGAAGAGTTGACATTCAATTTTGAGCGGACATATTTCCAGAAGCATTTATGATTCTTCTTACTATTTTTTGCAATTTTATGCTCATAGTCTCTTTTCGCTTTTCTCACCTCTCTAGAACATTCATTTCTTAACTTGATATAATTTTGGTAATCTATACCATCTTGTGTGATCAAAAATCTTTTATATAAATTGTACTTTTTTTTAATTTTCTTTAATACAGATTTCCTCATCCACTTTGGTCTTAAATTCTTGTTACCTTTACTTCCAATTTTGGGTATATATAAATCCACTGATTCTTGAATTTTATTTCTTATATTTGACCAACATGTTTCCACATCTAAGCTATCTAACTCAGTCCAGTCAACCTTTCTGAGGTCCTCTCTCATTTTGTTGTAGTTCCCTCTTGCATAATTATATTTATGATGTTTGCTTTGCTTGCCAATGTCATCAATTGCAATATATACATCAAATATCAGCACATCATGATCCCTTTTCCCAACTGGACTGTGGTGTTCAATTTCAGATACAAGGTTATCGTCATTTACAAGAATCAAATCAATCAAGCTAGGTTTTTGTCCTGTTCTTCTTCTAGTTGGACTGCGAACAGACTGAATCAGATATGTATCATTAACTGCTTCCACAAGCACTTCGTTTTCCTTCGAGGGTTCTTGCCAGTTTATTCTTGGATAATTAAAGTCTCCCATTATACAGACGTGATCGAACTTTTTAATAATATCTGAATGTAAAATATCCAAAAGTTTAGTATCATTTTCAGCATATGAACTAGGACTTCTATACATACATCCAAGTAACAGTTAGCTGAAAAATAACACCACACACTCTCTTGAACACACGTAAAATCCCATCACCAACTTTCGGAAGAGTAGGCCAGTTTGGCCGTTGGTATGGATGACACGTTACACATAGCATGCACCCTGCGTGAGAAATGGAAAGAATGAAGGAAGTAAGGAAAATGAGTGATCAATATTGAACGATATTGGCTGGATGACACGGGAAACGACTGAATGAAGCGCCAGCTGGCAGCTCTTCAGTTGGCACTACCCAGGTAGGGAGCCCGTTGTATAAACGAGTGTGGATTGTAAAACGCTTAGAGCTTGGTCTCTAGCCGAGAATAGGCGCTATATAAATATTCATTATTATTATATTTTTTGTTCAATACAGAGATGAAAAACTCAAAGTTTGCTCCGGTTTTAGCATGAAACACACCTTAGTCCCAGACAGTGTCAGCAGTTAGATGCCCTAATGGGCAAGTGGTTTTCTCTTTTTTTAATTGATTCATGTCAAAATGACTGCTGTGTTGCATTCTGTTGCTTATTCTGAAGACTGCCTTCATGGTTTCTCCTAGCAAATGGTGATCTCAGATAATACAAAACAATTGGGGGAAAAGAAAAGGAAACTCGCAGTCCTTCCAGTTCTCTTCAGTTGTGTGCTTATGCTGTGTATGTCAGTGTGTGTGAAGGTGCGGAGAGAGGTGTGGGTGACTGAACATGGAGTGTTGATGGAAGCAGTTGTTAGCTTAAACATATGGTGTGAATGTGTTACTGGAAATGACAGTCTGGCCTTGTGTGTGCTTGTGTTTTTGTGTTTAGATGATTGTGAAAATCCAGGTTCATTAAATATGATGTTACCTTTGTTTTCTTTTTCTTTTTTGTCTATGTCTTTTTTTACTTTTTAATTTGACAGGTATCTCATTTACTTCCAGAGATGTTGCACTATATGATGACTCATTGTTATTGTTATGAATTTCTTTCTCTGCCCATTTCAGAAGAAGGAAGAAGAAGCAGCCGAGAAGGCCAGGACAGAGGAGCTGGTAAGCAATAGAGCTTCACATTATTCCACTTCAGCAAGATTTGTACTGAGCCCTTCCCCTTTCCCTTCCCTCCCAGTCTCCTTCCCTCCTTTCTTATAGGTCTGTCCCTATTCCCATTGAATTGCTTGGAAAGAAAATATTGTTATTCTTATTAGTGTGAGGCTGTTGTTATGGTGGTAGGATATGAGGCAGCAGGTCCTAGTGCCATGAGACGTATATTTGTGGGACTTTTTGCCCCAGCCACTTTGTGCCAAGGGTTGCTGAGTGTGCTGTGTCAAGTGGGTTGACTGGAACCACAGAACCATTCACTCAGTGGGCATACTGAAGAATGCTGCTCAAAATTCCTGACCAAAGTTCTTGGTGATTTTATTTCTGGAACTAAATTGTTGCCTGGGTAAGTTGTGAAAGGAGGCGTTGCATGAAAGCCTGTCATTTAGACTTGGACTGAAATGGAACTGCATAGCATCATAACAGTAAGTCTGTGGTATCGATCGGGGTGTTCATGGAGACTGTTGGTGGATGGACGCGACAGTGATCTTTCTTTAGAGGAGGGGTGCATACTCAAGCTGGCTCTGTACCTAAGCAATTATTGTCACTAGTAATGGACTAAGTACGATATATTACACGTATATTGGATGAGACCAGGCTCCAGCACCCCCAAAATGACTAACCAGTGTATGTCTCTTGATGGGTTGTCCAGTGATGACTCTATATTGTTGGCCCCAGGTATTCCTTTAGATTGTAGCAATCAGATATTTAGCTTTACTTCAGTTGGAAATTGTTATTACAATCAGATATTTAGCTTTACTTCAGTTGGAAATTGTTGAGATGCTAATAAAAGAAAAGCATTTCAAACTAAAATGCTATGTAGAGATTTGAGTACCATCATTTGAAACACCACATGCTTCATGTTCACTCCCTGTGCACATGGATTTTGTTTATGCAAAACGTGAAGAGGAGTTAGTGGATATTATATCTCTTTGCAGAAAACACTCGAAGAATTTGTCAATGAATGTCGTGAGAAGGCCAGGCTGAAGACTGAACTTCGAGAAGCAAACCTGGCATCAGTTGGTGAGTTGAACAAATTGAAGTAGTTGCTGGTGCTGGGGCTGTAATGGGATGAGCATAGCTGTGAATGGCGCACTGGGATTGAACCGTGGTGGGCTACTGTACTTTATTGGGTGCAGAAGGTGAGAAAAGTCTGTGTCAGGGCTCCCATTGACATGCGTTATGTGTATTGTGATGCATTAAATGCCGTTTGAAAATGTGCTGCAGGCATCAATCAACTGTTCAGAATTGAGAATAAGCAGTCACCTGTGTCAATCCTTCAAAATTCTACAGTGCATGTAACGACAGCAAGTCAAAGTTTGCTGCATAGGCCTGCAAATCATCTGTCAATGTAAAATGGAAAGAATTTCCTTTTATTCCTAGGTACAACCATAGAAAGATAGCCCCCAAGCATTGTGCATCCCGTATAAGGCAAGCCAAAAATAAAATGTGCGAGCCAAGCACTGTGCCAATTTGCAAAGGCAAAATGGGTTCATTGGATAAATTACTGAAATGCAGTTCAGATGTCCAGAGATGGTTCCTACGACTTGCATTCAAAGGGTCAGATGACTTCTGAAAAAAAACAACCACCAATAAACAGCAGGAGTCCTGTTGTGTATTTATGGTAAAGTGCAGTGTTCAGGAGCTGTCATTTTGATTGCATCCATATTGTTGTCTTTGACATGTGTATTAAAAACTGAATGATGACATTTAATCAAATCTTACAATTTTTTGTTTTACATGTATGGTTTGTTCTGTAATCATCTGGTGAAAAATTGAGTGACTGCAAGTGCAGTTGAAACCAGAAAATGGAAAGTGTGTTTACTCAACGGTCAGATGAATGGCATCAACATGTGGCTATGCAGAAGCAATATGGTTTGGTACAGACAAACAGAAGTGGCCAAAAGTAAAGAATAAAGTGGAGAGAGCAGTGATTTCACAGTGGTTGGACTGTGTCCTTTTATTAGTGTTGGGCATGTGGTCCTGTCCCATGACCATAGCAGACCTGCCTACTGCTACGATTTGGCCATAGCAGCTATGGAAAATAAGGCTTTGCTACGGAGCTACGGCAGCCTTAACGTTGCTACGGAAAAAAACACAAAATTGCCGACGCAGTTTTTTTCGCTTGTGCCATTCGCGGTTTCGTCTGCTTCCACGAGCAGACGACAGACGGGCGATAATCTGGTTACTTCCGTTTTTAAGAAAAGTGACTGCGCATGCGTTCGTGTTACTTTCTCTGAAAAAAATGGCGGACATCAGCAGCAGTAGCGAATCGGGAGATGAAGAAAAACGAACTTGGAGGAGAAAATGAAAATCATCGGATGCACCAACTTGTCCAAAGAAAAGACGTCGGCCTGCCGCACAAGTTTTTATATTAGCTTACACGGAGGAGTGGCCTTGCATCGTCAAAAGTCGACTCGGTGCGACTCATGCATACTGCAAGCTCTGCCATGCGGACTTCTCAGTGAATCATGGCGGTAGAGACGATTGTCGTCTGAGCTGTTTAGGAGAACCCAAGTCCGTCGCAACCTTTTAAGTTTTTGACTAAGCCACTGCGTGAAAGTTACTGGTAGTCTTCTTGCTAAAATAGTAGTAGTAGTAAGGGGACACGCAGATATATGTAGCCTAAGCCTCGCGGCCTTTCTTGAATCCCCATCCATGTATTGTTTAGTATTCTGAATTGGTTTGTTGCGTATGCGCATATTGGTTTGTTAATCAAATTCAAATGAAAATTTAGTGAATTTATTATCTGCATCAAGGAGATTTTTAAATGAGTTAGTAGATTGTGCAAACTTGATGTTAGTTGGTAAATCATTCCAAAGATGTTATTCTTTTTCCAAAAACCATTTTACGTTTATTAGTCTGACAGTGTTCAATGAAGATTTTCCCATCTGGCTTCCTTGTAATACTATCAGTATATAATTTGAAAAAATCCTCTATTTGTACATCCACCATATCGTTAAATATTTTATAGACTTCGATCAAATGTTTGTTTTTCTCTTCTCACCACTTTCTCCAAGTAAAGTTGTCTATGTTGTATGTACTGGATGTGTGTGTGTGTGTGTGTGTGCGCGCGTGCAAGCACGGGGGTGGTATGCAATCCTTTTGCCGTCACTAGTGGGTGCTACTGAAAAATGTGCCATGCTACTGAAAGTTGATGGCTGTGCTACTGAACGGAAAAATTCCAAGTAGGCAGGTCTGCCATAGCTACTGTTTCCACTTGTAAAGGCTGGCTATTTTGCAGAGAGAACAATGTCCTTTGCCAAATGGATGGATAGGTATGGTAGTATTATGCCACCATTACACCTTTAGTTTGTAAACTGTGCAGGCAAAGGTATTGGACACCTTAAGCGCCCATACAGTTCTCACCTGCTTTCAAATTTACCTTTGTCATGGCAGATAGCTGACTATCTAATTTGAATCGGAAATGAAATGAGGCAGGGAACAGTAAACGATAAACAGTAAACAAGTGGGGTATGTTTTGCTCCCATAAGAAAACCTAACACAGAGCAACTTTCATTCAAGACTGGCACAGCCTGTGCTTGTTTTTTCCCCCTCTATTAGATTGTTCGTCTATGTATTTGTCTGACATATATTCGAGTTTAAAAGGCTGTGCCAGTCTTGAATGAAAGTTGCTCTGTGTTAGGTTTTCTTATGGGAGCAAAACATACCCCACTTGTTTACTGTTTATCTAATTTGAACCAGCTCTGAAGATTTAGAAGTGAAGTTGACATTTGTTAGACTCTCCAAAGACTTCGTTTTATACCACCAAAGACAGAGTGAGTGTTTTATACCACCAATGACTGAGTGAGTGTTTTATACCACCAATGACAGAGTGAGGAAGCCTCCTCCTCTTTGTAATTTACACTTTCATGTTCTCCCACTTTCAATTAACATTCACCTTGATCATTTGAGGGACAGTTAAATACTCTTTGTAATTTACACTTTCATGTTCTCTCCACTTTCAGTTAACATTCACCTTGATCATTTGAGGGACAGTTAAATACTTAGGGTTTAATTACACATACTATACTGTGGCTCACTAATGCAATAAGCGGCAGCAGTTTGCTATCCCTGCCTCGTATACAATAAAGTCCGAACGGACAGAAAAAACCCTGAAAGGGCCTCGTGTTCTTGCGCATACTCAGATCAACCCTCTTTTCTTGGCAGCCTTTTTCCTGCTAGCCTGGTGTACTCCGAGCAGCTAAGTATCTTTTGCTTTCTCACGATCGATCGATTGTTGTTGCTGTTCTTTTGGTGTCCGTGTGTATGTTTTCGCTTAAGGGAGAAACGTATGTGAAGCAATTGGGTGGCAAAGTGAGGATTTGGAAGGTTTCGTCAATTGATTCCTGCACCTCGCCGACAGGCTCTTTGTCTTTGTTTGCTGTGCTAAAGCCTCCTCTCTCTTCATCGTCGCTCTCTCTTTCGTATTCTTCTTCTTCTTATCCTTTTTCTTCCAAGGGTTCACCTCAACTCAGCTGCGGTTCTGTTGTCGTGACAGCGAGCTCTTTCTCGCACCCCTTCAATTACGACGGTGATCGACTTAGCTGCAGCTCTGTCAATCCCGTCCCTTGTCCCCTAATGGCGATCGACTCGGCTGCGGTTCTGTCGTTCCCGTTACTGCATCCTGTGTACAGTTCAGCTGCGGTTCTACTGTACACAATTCGATTCCTATGGCCGAATCGAGGATGCAAGACCCCCTGCGTCGGGGGCTTATGGATCGAGTGATGAGGCAGACTTCACGTCTAACTCTCCCTCTCACTCTTCTGGCGAGCCAAGGGAAACAACTCCCTCTCAGGGGCCCGACACTTCGTCGGCCCCAGTTGCTTCCCTTCCTCCCACTCGTGCTTCTGTCTCATATTCAGGACAGAATACGTGGGTCTCGCCCTCATATCAGGGGACTGGCTCCTCAGGGCCCCCATATACTGGTCTGAGCCAGCAGGCGCAGGATCGACTTAGCTGCAGCTCTGTCAGTCCGTCCCCTTGTCCCCTAATGGCGATTGACTCAGCTGCGGTTTTGTCATTCTCGTTACTGCATCCTGTGTACAGTTCAGCTGCAGTTCTACTGTACACAATTCGATTCCTATGGACGAATCGAGGATGCAAGAGCCCCCTACGTCGGGGGCTCATGGGTCGAGTGATGAGGCAGAATTCATGTCTCGCCCTCATTTCAGGGCAACTCACTGGGGACTGGCTCATCAGGGCCCCCATATACTGGTCTGAGCCAGCAGACGCAGCTTCAGCCCCCCCCTCCTCCCCCCTATCGTGGGGGCAGGGCCCTCTGCCTTGGGCTCCTTGGGCCCAATGGCAATATCCCCTGACCATGGGCTTTCCACAGCCCCCTGCTCCGGGGTTTCCCTGGTGGCCGGGCCTTGCGCCCAGCGCTCCACCAGCACAGCCGTCTTCTTCTCAGGCCCCTCTGGCCCACCCCACGGCCAATCCTTCCCCCGGAGTTTCTGGGGAATCAACCGGACCGGGCCCATTGGGTTTATCCCCGCGCACCGGTCCCCCACGGGCGGTCACCCCTTCTGTCTGCGGCTCCGATCTGGTGGACTCAGAGGACGAGGAACAAATGCCCTCTTCTTATTCCTTCCGGGACTCGGTGGTCATTCTGGCTTCCCTTGTTCCCGAGGTGGTGTCATCCTCTTGAGAGGTCAGGGCTCCCTGCCCTTCAGCAGCAGAGCTTGCCTTGGGGTCTCATCCCATTTCGGCTACTCCCTCCTCTCTTTTAAAGGAGTCGGTCATGGTAGCCGATTGTGTGAGGAGGGCCCAAACGAAAGTTAGGGGCACTGAGGCGCAGTACATCATGCCTGGGTCTGTCCCGGATTTTCCTGGAGTGCTGGCGTGTGGGAAGTGTCTCAAGCCAGAGAAGCTCCCATTTGCCAAGAAGGCTTTCTTGGCGGATGATGCGATCCCGGAATCCACTCTCTCCCCTCTCCCAAGAGGACATCCTCCTTGTCCAAGACAGGTCAAAGTCTCAACCACAGCAGGTGGCTCTCTCAGAGCGCTGCCTTGCCGAGTGGAAAGAGTTGGCTAGGAGGGGCTCGAGGCTGTTTCCGCCATGGACTCCTCCTTAGGGGGTCTGGTGTCCACCCTCAAGGACCCCGACTCGGACCCCTTCACTATCCGCCAATTGATAGACCCATCAGCCGTTGTGGCCTTTGTCCAGTCCATGTCTGAAGGGCTCAAATATTCGGCCAGTGCATTCGCAAGACTGAAGAAAAAGAAACACCCGAAGGTGCTGGGAGGACCCAGAGAAGCACTGTCTTCACCTGCCCTTAGAGCAGTCCTGTACCACCCCTGGAGGCCTGCGCTGTGTTGACGATGGGTACAGGCACGCGCAGGACACTCCATTAAGATATCAAGGGACATAACTGCTCCTGAACAGAGGTAAATTAGACTACAGGATGCAGCTCATAACAGCCCCAAAGTAGCATCCCCCATGGGTGTACCAGCCCGTATTTCATGACTGCAGAGCCCACCGGCGAAAAACACCACCCCCCAGCTGCCGAGCACACCCCACAGACCCAACCACCCCTGCCCACGGACAGATGAAGACAGTGCCACTCCAGACACAGCCAAGCTTTCGCCATACGGTCTTATGTGCCCTCAAGAGAGAATCCAAAGTTGTAGTCTTTCCCACTGTCAACAGGACTTTCCCTGTGGTCAGTGGGTCTTTCCCCACCGCCACTGGACCTTTCTCCAGGGTCAGCCTAGTTAAGGCAAAGAAGAAAAAGAAACACCCGAAGGTGCTGGGAGGACCCAGAGAAGCACTGTCTTCACCTGCCCTTATAGGAGCAGTCCTGTACCACCCCTGGAGGCCTGCGCTGTGTTGACGATGGGTACAGGCACGCGCAGGACACTCCATTAAGATATCAAGGGACATAACTGCTCCTGAACAGAGGTAAATTAGACTACAGGATGCAGCTCATAACAGCCCCAAAGTAGCATCCCCCATGGGTGTACCAGCCCGTATTTCATGACTGCAGAGCCCACCGGCGAAAAACACCACCCCCCAGCTGCCGAGCACACCCCACAGACCCAACCACCCCTGCCCACGGACAGATGAAGACAGTGCCACTCCAGACACAGCCAAGCTTTCGCCATACGGTCTTATGTGCCCTCAAGAGAGAATCCAAAGTTGTAGTCTTTCCCACTGTCAACAGGACTTTCCCTGTGGTCAGTGGTCTTTCCCCACCGCCACTGGACCTTTCTCCAGGGTCAGCCTAGTTAAGGCAAAGAAGAAAAAGAAACACCCGAAGGTGCTGGGGAGGACCCAGAGAAGCACTGTCTTCACCTGCCCTTAGAGCAGTCCTGTACCACCCCTGGAGGCCTGCGCTGTGTTGACGATGGGTACAGGCACGCGCAGGACACTCCATTAAGATATCAAGGGACATAACTGCTCCTGAACAGAGGTAAATTAGACTACAGGATGCAGCTCATAACAGCCCCAAAGTAGCATCCCCCATGGGTGTACCAGCCCGTATTTCATGACTGCAGAGCCCACCGGCGAAAAACACCACCCCCCAGCTGCCGAGCACACCCCACAGACCCAACCACCCCTGCCCACGGACAGATGAAGACAGTGCCACTCCAGACACAGCCAAGCTTTCGCCATACGGTCTTATGTGCCCTCAAGAGAGAATCCAAAGTTGTAGTCTTTCCCACTGTCAACAGGACTTTCCCTGTGGTCAGTGGGTCTTTCCCCACCGCCACTGGACCTTTCTCCAGGGTCAGCCTAGTTAAGGCAAAGAAGAAAAAGAAACACCCGAAGGTGCTGGGGAGGACCCAGAGAAGCACTGTCTTCACCTGCCCTTAGAGCAGTCCTGTACCACCCCTGGAGGCCTGCGCTGTGTTGACGATGGGTACAGACACGCGCAGACTGCATCTTAACTCAGTGCTAGCGAGAAGAGATGCTGTCCTATTGGCATCTTCGGTTGCCCGCACCGCCTTTGCCCGCGCCTCCCTCAGAGCCTTGCCGGTCAAGACTGGCTCTCTCTTTGGGAACCATGTTCAGGCGACCATCAAGAGCCTTCAGTTCAGGGCTCTTCCCTTTGGTCTAGCCCCAGCCCCTTGGGTGTTCACGAAGGTGGCCTGAGAACTCTGCATGCACGTTCGGGAGAGAGGAATACGTCTGAAGACCTATCTCGACGATTGGCTTCTCCTTGCCTCATCCGGCACTGTGCTACCAACAAGCTCTCTGGGTTCTAGGGTTTGTTCGCAATGAGGAGAAGTCCGATCTCATCCTGTCGCATCAATTCCGGTTTCTGGGCATGTCCTTCGACACCACCAAGTGGTTGGTTTCTCCAACCCCCCAGCGTCTCGTTCGCCTCCAGCATCTCTTGGCCCATCTCCTCTCTCTTGATCAGGCTCCTGCCAGGAAGCTGACCTCCCTTCTGGGTCTGATGGAGTCCTTGGCCCCCTTAGTGCCCTTTGGACGACTGCACAAACGCCAGTTTCAGCGCCTCTTTCGGAGGCGCTGGTCTCAGATGTCGCAGTCTTGGGACCTTCTGGTCCGTCTGGGTCAGTGGTTCCAGTCATCGGTGACCCAAATTCACTCCCAGTCCTGGCTGGCTCAGGGCCATCACACACACACACACACACACACACACACACACACACACACACACACACACACACACACACACACAAACCCCTCCGCAGGACAACTTGTTCACGGACGCGTCCCAGTCCAGGTGGGGTGCCCATGTGAGCTCTCTGATGGTGGTCGGGCAATGGCCTCCGGAGATGGGGTCCTGGCACATCGATCAGCTGGAGCTGGAAGCAGTGTTTCAAGCCCTCAGGGACTTTCTTCCCTTTCTGAAGGGGAAACACGTTCTCCTCAACACGGACAACACAACCGTGGCATGTTAAATCAACAAGCAAGGGGGGAGGGCACGTTCTCACTCCTTGTCCCTGAGGGCGGAACAGCTTCTCCTTTGGTGCGAAGCACAATCCATCCGGATCTCGGCCAAGCACGTTCCTGGGAAGATCAACATTGTCGCAGACTCCCTCAGCAGGTCTCACATGATTCTTCCCTCAGAATGGACTCTCGTCCATTCGGTCCAGGAACCGATCTGGACTGTGTGGTTCAAACCACAGGTAGACCTGTTTGCTACCCGGTTCAACCACCGTCTCCAGCTGTATGTCTCTCCAGTTCCGGTGCCAGCGGCTTGGGCTGTGGACGCCCAGTCCATCCCTTGGTCCGGTCTGACAGGCTGTGCCTTCCCTCCATTCCCTATTCTGGGAAAAGTTCTCTGGAAAGCAAGGGAAGATGCGGCCATGCTGATCCTCGTGGTCCCCCGCTGGCCGGCCCAAGCGTGGTTTCCAGAACTGTTGCACCTGTCTCACGTGCCTCTGATACTGCTCGCCTTAACAACAAGGTCCCTGCTTCAGCCATGGTCAGGCATTCCGCACAGCAATCCAGACATGCTGCATCTTCACGCCTGGCTACTGTGCGGGACGCGCTGTCTACACAAGGCGCCTCCCCTGCGGTAATTAGCCTTGTGGAACACGCTCACAGGCCAGGCACCCAAAGTGTCTACAGTGTCCACTGGAATGGCTGGCTTTCTTGGTGCTCCACCCATGCAGTGTCCCCCCATTGTCCCTCTCAGCGTCAGTTGGCAAAGTACCTCGCTTTTCTTTCATCTTGGTATAACATACTCGACGATGTTTGTGAATTTTTTTTTTTTTAGTTTTTTTTTTCTTCTAACCAGTCTCTTACACACCATGCATAGTCTGTTTGTACTCTTACAAATGGACATATTTTTGCTGATTTTAGTGCTTTGGCATTTAATACAAAGAGTCTGGGTTTGTTAATGTTCTAATGTGTGGTGTACTGGCACACGCTGATAAAAACTGAAAAAAGAAATGGCAGTTTGATTTTTCTGTGTTCAGGTTGATGAAAAAAATTATTTTAAAACAAATTATTTTTGGTTGTTTTCTTGTACAAAAAAATCTGTTTTTAAATAATGTTTTTTCATCAACCTTAACACAGAAAAATCAAACTGCCATTTCTTTTTTCAATTTTTGCGCAAATATTGTAGCCTTGAAATAGAATAAACACTCCTTGAAAACTCCTTGAAAACTCCTTGAATTTTGTTCTTGGGAGTCTGTAGGAACCCTGTCAAAGAGAAGACATGACAGCAGTAAAAGTAGTATGTTGATGTTGTTAGGGCAGGTCTGAAATGGGTGTTGAGAGCAAGTGTTGGTAAGAGAATTTTTCTAGGGTTCATAATGAGCAGAGTGTGGTCATGTGTATTTATCTGTATTATGCTTCATTTCTGTGTGCTTGCTTGTATTATTTCAGATAACCGTCCTGATGAAGCCGTCTTCTCAAAGTTGGATTCAAGTCTGAAAAAGAATACAGCATTTGTCAAGAAATTGGTGAGTGTTGTATCATTCACATTTGGGAGTTTCACCTAGCCTAAAACACACATTTTGTTAGTGTGTGTGTGTGTGTGTATGTATAATATATATATATGTATATATACATTTGTATGTATGTATATATATACTTCAATTTTTTTGCTTGGGTGGTTGGTTTATTTGTTTAGTTTTTATTCAAGATTTTTTTATGTATATCTGTAGAAGGATTAGTAGATGGCGTCCTTGATATATTGAGTCAAAAAGGTCATTCTTCAAATGAAATCATTTGTTGGATTTGCAGAGTATCCTTTGGTGGGTGGCTTTTTTATGATGGTGAACATCAATATGTCCTCTGGATTGGGGATGATTTGTATTGGGAGGTGAGGATGAGGGTTGCTTATTGTTCTGTCACTGTACCGCTGTGCTTTTGAACATGTACTTTCCACCAGCGTGTTTCCATTCTTTTGCTGATGACAGGATTCCCCCCCCCCCCCCATACAGAAGGGCATCAGCTTTTTCTTGGGAGGGATGTACATTAACTCATTCTATACTAGCTGTTGTCTCCCCCTACTTCCCCAGAAAATGATCATTTCTATATATATTTTTAGAAAAATGAATAAACACAGACTTATGGTTTTTTCAAGTTATGTTTATAAATGATTGAGAAACCACAAACAATATAGCGAAGTTATTTTTCTATTTATTTGGTAAGAAAGTATGCATGACAAAGAAAATGAGATTTTGCGTGTCATGTGAAAATAGGGATGGTACACACCCTATGAACAAAACATTTACATTAACGGGTTTTATGCCCTGAAATTATTCAACTGTTTGCAACAATTCAAAGGCTTCAGTCACATTGTAACGGTAATTTGTAGGGTTGCTTTCACCACTCGTGCTTGACCCAGTAGCAGACGTTGCCACGTCAAGCCCAAACGAGCAGGTGACGTAGTGTGAAAAGCGTCTGCTAGTGAGCATTCAGCTTGCAAAGCCTGAGTACCAGTACTCCTGCACTCTAATTCGTATGCAGGAGCTCTCTGTAACAAGTAGTTTCGTACAAAAGGTTCGCCCACTTAGGAGAAAAAGTTTTCAAAGCTTTGGACTGCATATGCCCTTAGTATACAAAGGTTGTAAACATAAGGACCGGATATGCGGTCCTTAGTATAAAAAGAGTTAAAGTCCTTTTCTTAGAATGTCCCTCACAGTCCATTACTCTTTTTTTCAAATGGGTTTAAATATAGCTTTTTATGTAGTCTTTTACATAATGAACCCTGTTCTCTTTATTTTCCTTCTAAACCTGCTTTTGTTTCTCACGTGTATGTGATGGGGGGTTGGGGGGGGGGGGGATGGGGTGAGGAGGAGTGTGGCATGCATGTCAGTATATCTGACCATGTTTGTTAGAGGAGGATTAGAGTGAGGGCAGGAGAGGGGGAGAGGGAGGGTATGGGAGAAGCAGGGTGTACAAGGCATGCTCCTTCTCTGAATGCAGCTGTTAGAATGTGTATTCAATTGATAATGCGGTCAAAAGGCTTCCAAGTTTCAGAAAGGGCAGAGGAATGTCCTGTTATCATTCTGTGTGGGAATTGTGAGGTCACACAATTGATGTGTTCACTGATATTTGCATCATGATGTTGCAGCGTCTGCTTACTGAATCCCAGAAGGACAGTCTGGCCAAGGATTTCCATGGACTGAACCTTAGCAAATATGTTGAGGAAGCTGTAAGTTACATCCTCATTTTCACTGTTGATCACTTAAGAATATTCTTGATCATCTGCGTGTGTGTGTGATGATCATACAGGCACGCACTTGTCTATGTATATTCCATATAAACATATGTGCACACATACACACACACGCATTCACTCACACACATAGATACATACACACACACTCGCTCACAGATGGATGAACTGTTTGCAGGGCTTCAGATTGCTGGCACACCTGCGATTTTTTCTGGAAATTTTGAAAGGAACACTCTGCCTGCTAAATGCACCCGCTGTTGTGGCAATCCCAAGATGGTACTTCGGTTTTCCTAGATGGGGAGCATAGAAGTCAACAATCATGTTATCTACGCCCCAATTCATTGAAAGACTAGTTTTGATAAAGTGGGATCAAAAAAAGTGACAAGTTTGTCTTCAGGTTCAAGAAAGAAAAAAAAGCTTTCCCTTTGTTTGTCCCAATGTTGTCTCCATATTTGCTGGTTCTTTGCCCCTGTGCAGTCCAGCGAGAAAATTTGAAATGAAGACGAAACGGAAAACTGGCAGAATCAAAATCGGTCAAAAGATTTTTTAACAATTTTTTTCTAAGCAATTCAAATATGTCATTTTAAAAATCTGGTGAAAATTTGGGTCTTCACATGAAATGATGTTCATGATCCATATTCCTTTTTCCTGCTCTGTCACCTCTTCTGCCCCCCCCCCTAACGCTGAGATTTACTGCAAAATCTTTAACGTGAAATTATGATACATGCCCACACGGAGGCCACTGACCAAAACCTTCCCTCTGCTGACCCCTTCATCATCCATCCCGGGGCCCCTCCCTTAACCTTCCCCGGACGGTGCTTTGACTAACACGGAAGAGGGTGTGGGCCCGTGTGGCCCCTGGCTCCAAAGGGGAAAACTCTTTAGGACAGGGGCCCAATGGACCCCACCGTTTTCCGTGTATAGTAAAAAGCACCTTCCCCGGGGACGGGTGCTTTTGCTTACACGGAAGACGGTGTGGGTCCAGGGGCCCCATGTCCGAAAAAGAGTGTTCCCCTTTGCGACCCAGGGGGCCCAACGGACCCACCCGCGTCTTGACTGATAAAATGTCCCCTTTTAATTACCTTTTGAAATTTTGACCTATATTTTCGAAATTTTGGACAAGGAGAGAATTTTTGTTTGGAGCTATCAAAAAATTTCATTAAAAAATATCTTAAATATAAGTTTTGGCATTTAAAGCCCCTTCTGGGCCCACATGGACCCACCCCGTGGGCGAGGTTAAAGGGGAGGGGGTTTAACGCCTTTCAGGGCAGAAAGTTTTCTTTGGAGGACAAGCCGGGGTTGCTGTGCAGGGTTAGGGTGTGACAGACTTTTTGCAGTAAGTACCCCAGACAGTAACCTTCGTTTAAGCCGGTTTTTTCCCAGGCGTACGTGTTGGGGCCGAAACCGTGCCTTCACGAGAATATCGGGTGCATGTAGTCGGGGTTTTCCCAAACCCGTTACCCCCACAAGGTCAACTTGGGGTCCTGACTATTCGGGAGCAGCAAAAGTCAAAAACAACTTTTGGGCGGGTTTTGGAGGAGGCATCAAAGATTTGGGAAAGCTTTTGATTGCGGGGGAGTGTATGGCAGTTCAAAAGCCATTTTCCCCCAAATAATTGTTATTGATTTCAGCGATTGACGTCACTTGCCTGAATGCCCCTTTTTTTGAGGGTTTGTGGGGTGGCCAACATATTTTTGTTGTAAGAATGCTGTTTCTGCCCCAAGTGCGACAGTTGCCTCTTGCGATTAGGGGACTTGGAAGAAGTCGGGTCCTATTTTTCCCCTGTAGTTTGGTGCTCTGTGGCGCGCTTTTTTGTTTTATCGGCTTCCCCGCTCTTTAAAATGGGGATTTTGTATTATACCCCCCGTTTGGTATATACTTCCCTGTCAAAAAATAGCATTCACGGATTTTATTTGCTCTGCCGGGCCGAATTTTTTGTTGGAAATCAGTGATAAACTCACGTGGGCCCCCAACCCACTTCCGCGTAGGGAAACCAGTGTAAGTCTCCCATACGTCATTTCGGGCCTGCGCGAAAGGGAAACCCCCAGAATTTGGGCGCTAGGGGGGAAGGTGGGCGGGCATTAGAGTCTGACATGGTAAGTATACTACCCAAACGGGGAGTAAAATACAAATCCCCATTTGGCGTTATACTGTACCATGCAACAATAAGAATTCAAAAAAAAGGAGGAGGGCAGCCCCCTAGTGGTTCCTGGGGTTCCCCATTAGGGATGCTTTAGCCCCCCAAAAAAGGATATCCCATTAAAACCCATCGCCTGGTCATGGGATGTCCTCAAAAAAAATTTTTGAAGGGATTCCCCCGAACGCCAAAAGGCTGCCCCCAGGAGGTGGGCAGGGGAACAGAGTGCTGGAATGTCCCGAAGTGGCCAGCGCTCTGCCTCAGGGGCCCCGGGGGGGAAGGCGGGGGGGCCTGGATGCCTGTAAATAGGCGTTCCCCCGCTTGGGAGCCCCCCCAGAGACAGTGCCGCTGAGATGTTTTTCGTGTTACTGGGGTTGGGGAAATGAAAGACGTCTTTGTAAAACGCGCCTGGGGCGCGAGCGTTCCAGTAGTGTGTTGACATCGAGAGGGCAAAGGGCTATGCCCGAAGAGGTGCCCCCCCTGTGTACCCCAGGGGGGATGATGAGGTAGGGGAGGGACTGGGGGGTTCCGGGTTTCTTGGCTAGGAACTCGGGAAGGAATTAAAGAGAGACGGAGCCGTCTTGGGGAAAGGAAATGTCTCTGGGGTCCCCCAAAGGGGGCGGATCTCGCTCGCCGTCTGCGGAAGCGAGGGGAGGAGGAAGGTAGTCTTCATAGACAAAAGGGTCGAAAGGAATGGAGGCAAAGGCTCAAAGGGGGGTTTTTTGAGGCGTCAAAACGAAGGGCCCCAAAAGGGGGGAACACGTCTAGGGGTTTGGGCCTCACGAAAGAAAGCCCCTCTGGAGATCTCTCGAAAAGGAAATCATTCTCAAAGGAAGGCCGGCCTTTGGAGGATGGGTTTGCAGTGGCGACCTGTACCCCCTGGGGAGCAGAAAAGGGGTTTAAAGTTGGGAAGGAAATTTCCTATTTGATGTTGGTGGGGCGAATGTGAGGGCGATTGGCTTTGCACCATGAGAATTTCCCCCACTGCAATCAAAAAGGGACTCCGTGGGGTCTGCGGAGGACATGGCTGGGTCTCGGGTTCCGAGGGGCCCCCGGCGGGGGAAGGGTTTGAGGAGGAAACGGGGCCTGCCCCGTTCGAGAGGGGGATTTGGATGTTCGCCCCGGGCTGACACAGAAGCCGGGCGTGGAGGTGAAAACCGGGGGTTTGGGGCGTGGGGGGGCCCAAAAGGGGGGTTTTGCCTGAGATGTCCCTTTGGGGTTTTCAACGGAGGGGGGTTCGTGAGTGGGGGACTTGAGGCCCGGGAACCAGGACTGAGGGGGCCACCATGGGGCTATGGAATGCCCCTGGGTCTCTCGAGTTCGCCTTCTGATCCCCTTGTGGGGATCGGGAAGGGAGGGAAGGCTTTAAGCATGGGGCCCCGGACCAAGGAAGGACGGGCGTCGATGGGTAAGCCGGGGGGTCCGGGCCCGGGGACATACACTGGCAGACGATGGTTAAACCCGGTGGAAAAGAGGTCGATCATTGGTGTGAAACCCTGTTCCCAACGGTTTTAAAGGGTAAGCCGGCGAGGGCCATGTGTGGGGACGACTTGGATCGGTGAGAGAGTCTGCCGGTGTTTTGAGTCCCTGCTAGTGTTTCCCCGGGGAAGGGGGACCCCCCGGTGTGACACAGGGGGGGAGGGCCTGTACGGAGGGAGAGGCCGATGGATGTGCCCCCCCCCCCCCTTTTTGATGTAAAAGCTACCCAAGTGTTTTCCGTGAAAAGGGAAAAAAATCGGTGGGGGGGACTATGGACGGAACTGGGGAGGGGGGAGTCTGACCCCCTCCCGTTCCAAGATGTTTGATGTGGGGGCGAGCAGTCGGGATCCCAAACCCCCCAGGGTGACGCTCTCCAGATGGGCCCCCCCGCCCGGTTTGGGGCGCTGTGAAAAGTTTCCAGGGCCTGGGATGGGGGGGGGATGGGAACTCCGGGGGCCAGGGTGGATGGCTGAGCCCTCCTCCCTGGCCAAAGAACAAGGCCCCAGGGGGACGGGCTGGTTCCAGCTGTGTTGGTCTGGGACCAAAGAGGGGGAACTCCCTCTGAAACTGTCGCTTTTGGAACTTGCCTAGGGGGGAAAGAGAGGAGACAGGGACTCCTCATCCAGGAGGGGGAAAATGTCCCCCTTTCCCAATGAGGGGAGAGGCGAAGGGGGGAAATGAGATCCACTAGGCGAGCGGACCCTCCGGGGTCGGGGGGAGACTACCATGGAGGTGGGGGGGCGAAGCTCATGCCCAGGGGAAAGGGAATTGGGTTTGGGGGAGAGCTCGCATTTTGCGGGGGGGTTTGGGGACGAACCCCAGAGAGGAGCAAAGGAAGTAGCTTTGAGGTGTGGGATTGGGGGAGGGCCCGAGAGGGGCCAGGAGAGCCAGTCGTCGAGGTAGACAAGGAGGGAATGTCCCCTGTCTGGAAGGGAGGCCCTCTCCTTTACTCCTTCGTGAAGGGAAGGGGCAGGGAGAGTCCGAAAAGGGGGGGCCCCTTTAATTGAAACACCCGGCCCGCAGCAAACGAAGGATGTTTTGGGGCGGGTGGTATTTTTGGAAGTAAACACTTTTAATCTATCGAGGTGGCCCAGTCAGTGGGGATGGAGTCCCCGATCTGGGCCGGGGTCTCCATCTGAATTGGTTGTCCCGGGAATCTGTTGGAGGGGGAAAGGGGAGGATGGGCCCCCGCCGCCCCGGGGCCCTTTTGGGGTACAAAGAGGGAGGTAAAACCCGGGGGTTGGGGTGTGGTACTCGGTGATGGCGCCCTTCAGAGAAGCTCCTGATTTCCCGGCGAAGGGCCCCCGCCGGGGGGGGGTGGGTCGCCGGGGGAAGGAGGAGGGGAGGAAGGGGGGGAGGGGGGGTTCGTGTGCCCAGGGTGCGGAACCCCCCTGAGAAAGAAACCCCCAGGGGGTTGAGACCCATGGCCGCCATGGTGGGGTGCCGGGACAGACTGCCTGCTAGGGGGGGGAAGAGGGGGGTGGGTGTGTCTGGAAACTGTTTTTCCCCCCTCGGAAAGGGGGGTCCGCTAGTCCCTCCGGGGCCGGGCCCCTTTTGGCCGAAACCCAAAATTTGTTGGGGTTTTTTCGGTTTGGGCGTGGGGGTTTGGGGGGGCCTCGAGGGGGCGTGCTTGGGGTAGGGCTGGGGTTGGCTGTGGGTAGGGGCCCCCGACGAAAAAAGGTCAGAAGGGCGGTGCGACGAGGGTTTGTGGTCGCAAAAAAAGCGGGGCCGTTTGCCTCCCGCGCGGGAAATGCCGCAGAGGAATAGTCGCCGAAAAAAAAAGGGCTGCCCTTTACCCCGGGAAAGCAGGTAAGGCCCCCTTGAGCGCTGGGGGGAGATGGGCCTGTGGGTAGCAGGGGGTCTCTCAGCCAGAAGGCAGTTAAAGGACTCCTGGCGCGCTGTCCGCCGACCCCCGGTGGTGGCTATTTGTTTACAAAAAAGCGCATAAGGGGGTCATCAAACGGCTGGGGGCCCGCCGTGTCGCCGGGGCGAAGACGCTGAGACAATGCCCCCCCCTCATTTGGCCGAGTTTCCCCCGCCCTGTAGGAAAAATTCAATGAAGGCATGCCCCGCGGGGGGTGTGCAGAATGCCAGCCCCGGGGATTCGTCCCACTTGTCAGGGTTTTGTAGAAAGAGAGGGGGATGTGGGGGGGGGGGGTTAGGATGGCCCGAGGGCAGCCGGGAAAAGGCAATCTCCCCGGTGGCCCGGGTTGGCAGAAAAAAGAAAAAGACATGAGGGGCCCGACGCGGGTCCCCTTTGGGGAATACTCCTTTTTTGGGCCGCGTTGGGGGTGATAAGAATCAGTCCCCCTGGGGAAGGATTTGGGGACCCCTGGCGGCGAGGCCGATCTGCCCCAAAAAAGGGGTGATGGTCGGGGGGGCTATCCTTGGCCCGGGTCGTGGGTAGGGGGGACCCAGTGAACGGGGGAAAGGGCGAAGATGTTTGTTAGAGGGAGGGGGTTCCCCAAAAACAAAATCAGGGCCCAGCTCTCCAAAATGGAAAGGTCCCCCACTGGGGGGGGAAATCCTCAAACCCTCCTCCAATTTTTTGGGTCAGTCAGATCGTGAAGGGGGGTTCAGGTCCCCCTTTGGAAGGCCTGTCGGGGTTCGTGGGGTCGTGAAATCGTTGGGGGAAAAGGGTGAAAACGGGAACTCCCCCGGGGGTCCGTAAACGGTGAAAAACTAGGGGGGCTGCCGATCGGACAGCGCCCGAGAGGAAGGGGGCCCCCCGGTGATCCGTGTGGGGGGCCGGGGGGCCATGAGGCCCAAAAAGGGGGTCAGGGAAGGTCCCGGGTAAAACACTGTTCTCTCGGGGGAAAAGCAGACCTGTTTTTCTTTACCCTTTGGGTAATAAATCACGATTTCAAAACCCCCAATTTCGCCCTTTCCCTTCAAACATTAAATTCCCCCCGCGGATGCCCAAAACTACATTTTCGAAAGCAATCTTCTCGTCGGTTCAAACAACGCATGGCCCCTTTCCCACTGTGCCCCCTGCGAAAGTTACAGTGTTCATTATTCTTCAATCAGTGTAACCGAAAGCCAGCATTGCGGGCAGGCATGAGGTTGAAGTTTTAGTAAGGGGGGATAAATTTCCCGGGGTTTACATCATTATCAAAGATGCGTCAAAGCGTGCCGCATGAGAGGACGACTTTGATTTTCCGGTTTTCGGAAGAAACAGTTCCTGAGAAAACCAAAAAAAGGGCCCAGTTACTCAAATACCCCAAGGGATACCCTGACAATTAACTGTCTTTTCCCATCAAAAAAAGGGCCGGGATATGTGCATTTTAGCATAGGGAAGTCGGACTTCAGTGGAAAAGGCGAATGGGCGATTGTAAGAGAATGTGGGCCGGTTCCAAAAAGCAGTTCATCGAAGCAGCTGGAAAGAAAAATCTATCGCGAATTTCTGATCCAAGGGAAACATGTGATTTTGGAAATTCATTGGAAAAAAAGGGCAACAAAAGTGAAGCAAAAATGTGTTGGGGAATCCTGGCAAAAAAAAAACTGCCCCTTTGCGAATGTGACAAGTTTGTCAAGGCATTTCAAACGATTTTCCTGATCCAAGAGCTGCAAAGTAAGTTGACTTAGAAAATTTGTTATGTATTTTGTACCTTTTTCCCCTTTTACCCGTACATCCCTTTTTTGAAATTTTATATTTGAATAGAAAATTAATATAAAATAAATTTTGTTTTTTTTTTTAAAAAAATTTTCTCAATCTACGATCTCACTCACTCACTCACACACCCACACACAACACCAAAAACACACCACACACACACACAGAGAAGCAAGATCTTCACTGCGTCAAGGGGCAAGAAACTCTATGGGTTAAAAGGCAACCAGGGAAGCAGGGGATGGCAAACAAGGACTTTGGGTTCAGTGAGATCAGCTACTACAAATTTTTTAAAAGCTTAGAGAAATTTCTCTCTCTCTCTTTTTTTTTTCTCTTTTTTTATGTTGGAGTGGGGGTGGGGACTGGGAAGTGACTGATTGTGTATTTTTTGGAGAAACATTTGCTTCCAGGATTTGTACACAAGGGGATTTCTGAAGCTTAGATGTGTGTGTGGTTTTTTTTATAATTTTAAATACATTATTTATTTGGTATCTCCAACTTGGCAGACATCCTTTGACCAGTAAGTGGTTCCAATGGCAGTTGGTGAGTTTTAATTTGTTTTTGTTATATTTTGAGTTGAATTTTCATGGTCATAATGATGAAATTTAACCTCAGAATGTGCACCAGATTGCACCATTTTGCTTCCCCCCCAAAAAAATTTCCGGGGGGGCATGCCCCCGGACCCCCTAGCTATCTCGGCGCTTCGCGCCTTCGATTACACTTTTCCCCCATAAGATTACACTTTTCAGTATTTGGGATTACACTTGGGTAGCCAAGGGGGTAAACAGGTCTGGAATAGAAACCACCGGTCCCCGGGGAGAAAGGAGGGCTGTGGAGGCCCAGAGGCAGAGTCTCCTCGGGGACCCGGG
>CM031615.1:24930553-24950602 GCA_018398815.1 Conus ventricosus
CCCCTACTTTTTCCTTAAAAAAAAAATTTTGAAAATTTTGGGGGGGAAATCCTAAAAAATATCGGGGAGGGGGGTTTTTTTAAAAACTATAAGGTTTAAAAGGGGATAAGGCTTTTCTTTGTACAAGAATGTGTGAAAAAAAACTAAATACTTGCAAGCACAGACCTTAAACTCGTCAGTAAACTGTGGAAACGCCATTTAGACGGGTGTTTTACATCAAAGTTTTAAAATCAAGATTGTGTCGACTTTTTAAAAAAAAAGGGCCCCCTTTTTTTTAAAATAACAAGGGGAGAATGAGGTGGAAAAAAGTTAGAATTTTTGGCATCATTCCACTGATGAAAATGCATCACGTTCGTTTGCAATTAATCATGCTTAATGCGACGTTCACATAGGCTGTAACAGGTTAACAAGTGGTTACATTTGGGGATTAACTGCAGGGGAAAACTTTTAAAATTTTGCACAGCGTGTGTAAATGGAAAGCTTTCTTTTAACCTTTGGCTCGTCTATTTCCTGCTTTTAACTCATTGGAACCGAAGGGGTTAGGGGTGAATGCCTTTGTAACCGTATTTGGTCACATCGGGCGATGAAACCCTTTGAAAATTTTATCTTCCGAGTAATATTTTTGGGGGCCTTTGTAACCACTATCGAACCACAATGGGTCTTAAAAATCGTTTAACGATGGGAACCCATGAAACCCAAAATTGCGTGGTCCGTCAGTTACAACAAATTACCATTTGGTTGCCCGGTGGTTACACCTTTAGTGTAAAACGTCGCTAACTTTAAAAAAAGAAGCCTGTTTTATGGTCAATAACATTCAGATGGCCCATGAAAAAACTAGGACCATGGGGAAAACGGCTAATGAGAAAGCTGATGTAAAAAAATTGGGTGGGGCACTGGGAAAAATTATGCCCACACACTCAGGTGGGCAATGAGAAAGCTGATGTCAACACATTCAAAGTGTGAGAAGTGATAGCTGAGAAAGCCTATTTTCTACAAATCAAATAGGCAGTAACACGGGTCATTATTTTGATGTCCACACATTCTGCTGGGCAATGAAAAACTGATGTCAAAACATTAAGATAGGCAATGAGAAAAACTGATGCCAGGGCATTCAGACGGGAACAAAAAAGCTTTATTTGTGTCAATAGACAGAGGGGCCCAAGAGACGCTGGTTTGATTGTCAACATATTCAATGGTGATTGGGAAATAATAACTTATGCAAACACCACTATCATCCAACACAAATTTCCAATGGGCAATTGAAAATATCTAAAGGGATTTGCCAGCATGTCAAAACATTCCATGGAACTGAGAATGCTTGTTTGACACAAATTTTCCAGCCTCTAAAACTGAAACATACAATTCTCAAAACCAAAAATGAAACAAAAAATCTTTGTAAATGAAGAATTTTACAACTTCCCTACCTCCATCAAAGAAGTACGGACCATTCCCAAAAAATTGATTAGAAGTTTTCCAATTTCTTTAACCTCTAGAATGAAAATACCCCCAGTTCCCCACACACCCTTAAAAAGATGCACAACAGCTTGCTTACGGATAATCTGGAATAGAAGGGAAGTTCAAAAAAAATTCAACGTCAATTTTTTTCCTCTGGACCGGTTTTGCTTTTCCCTTTTCGTTTCTTAATTCATCAACGGCATTTTTTCGCCATGAAATTTTTTTATCACTTCACCCTTGCCTGGTTTTTTTTATTTCCCTTTGGGCTTCCAGGTCACAGACTTTTTTGGACTCCCCCCGCCCCAGAAAGATTTTATTGAAGCAACCAAAAATTGCCCTTCCTCTATCAATGAAGTATACCCCTTTTTCCCACAACCCAGAGACACAATTCTGTCCCATTTCCCGATTCTAAATACACCCTTTAAACTGTTTCACAAAACAAATTTAAAAATAAAAAATTTCCCCTGCTTCTAAAAGCAAAGCATAAAACACAATCCCCAAACATCCCTTTGTGCAGCAATGTGGGCCTTGTCTGCCCGGACCCCCTGTGGGCAAAAAACTGATGTAACATTTCAGTAAAACCCTTCAATGGCGGGCATATCAACTGTTCCAGATGAACTTTGGTACCCCACCCTTTAAATACCCCTTTCCCCGTTTTTTTGCCCCCCTTTTTTAAAGTGGCCCCGGAAATTTCATGGTTTAATCGCCTTTTTTGGGTTTTTCCAAAACCCATTTTTTTTCCCCCAAAATGGTGGGATTTTCGTTTTTTTGCGTTTTGGTTTCCCCCAAAAAAACTTTTTTTTTGATATGGGGCAATGGAATAGCACTTCTAACACGTCAAAAAATTTAAAAATTGTGCAAAATAAGGAAAAGAAAAGAGATATTTTTGGGGAAAAAAAGAAACAAAATTTCTTTGCGCTTCCCACACGGTTTGTTGGGACCCTTTTAACCTCCCCCCACGGGTTTGGGCCCAAAGATTACATTATATATGACTGGAAAGGTTAAAAAATTTTGTTGGTCCCCCCTGGCCCTTTCCCATGTCCAAACCCCAAGGGTTAATGTGCCCCGTTTTGGGTTTGCCACTGAGGGAGTGTGTTTGACCAAAAATTAAGTCTGTTATCAGATAAGGGGACTCTTGGTGCTCATTTCATTTACTCACATCGGAGAATAAAAGTCTAAAGCCCCCAAAACGCAAGCAATGGCCCCCTGCTGTTTTGGTTTTAGTCAAAAGGGGCCTTTTGTTTTTCTGCTTTTTGGGGATTTTGGAGGAGGGGGGGAAAGGGCCGGTACCGGGAACAGCAGAACAACAGACCCCCAATTTTTTTTATTGATAAAAACTTTTTTGGGTATCCATGCCATAGGGGGTATCTGAACTTTAAACAAGGGGGAAACAAATTTGGGCCCAATGCGGGAGAGTCTGTCATTAAATTTCTTCCACGGGGGTTCCATGCAACATAAAACCCACCCCCAAAAGCCCCAAAAAAAGGCTGGGGCCCAACGTGGTAAGGGTGTGGGCCCCGGGCGGGCGGTTGGGGGTTTGGGGTTTCCCCAAATCGAGCCATTTTTTCTGTGCGTTTTTTCGGCCACAACCAAACTCATACCCACAGCTGATTTTCCCCAAGAAGTCTAGGATCAAATTTTAAAGGGTTTCATTCCCCAAGGGGGGTTTTCTTGAGAGCGTTGCTAAATTTCCTGTTTTAAATTTAGGGAAAGGTGGCAGTATCTCTTAAGTCCCTAATGCGGAGCTATTTCTTAAAAGCAAGCAAAGGGGTAAAAACCCCTTTTAATGCAGGGGATAAAAACCCAAAAAGATCATCTTCATCCTCCTCAACAATTAACCATAATCATCGTTGGGGGACTTATTAAGTGGTTGTCCTGGGGATGTTGGGATCAGAACAGGCACCCTGAACACCACAGAAATGACTTGACAGGGGACTGTTTTTTGGTCAACGGGCAGGTGGGTCTGTGGGGCCGGGTTTATGGCTGTGGTGAGCGCATGGATTTTGTTGCCACCGGATGGCAAAAAAGTTGGGACACTAAAAAATTTGGGGAAAAAAGAAAACGCCCAAAATTTTCGTTGGCAAAATAAAATAACCGATCTTTCCAATTTTTTGTTTCTCTCTTTTTAACCCCTCAAGTTGCCGAAAAAAAAAAAAAAAATTTTATGATTTTATAAGGGAAAGCCCCCTTTTTTTTTTTTTTTTTAAAAAAGAAAAAAAAAAAAAAGTGTGCCAAAGATAGGGACTAAACAGAAAAAATTTTACTTGTTTAAAGGTCCCCACAAGGCGGGAAATACAATTTTTTGTTTTAAAAAAAAACAACAAAAAAAACTGGTTTTTCCCTTGGGGGAAGCATGCCCACACACCCAGAGGTTTTGAAAACGGCCCCCTTCCCCAAAAAGCTGCCTTGGGAAAAAAAAAAAAAACCTTTATGTTTTGAAGTGGCGTTGATGTAGTCGGTTCCCCTCCCTCATGGTTTTTTTCAGCACCACTCGGTTTTTGTCATCTAAAAACCAAACCCCATTGACAAGATCTTGAAGGGAAATTAAATTTGCAACACTAGTTTCAGAGTGAGGGGGTTGCAGGCAGAAACAGAAACAAATTACAAACCACATCCATTTTGACCCAAATTTTTTTTTTTTTTGGAGAGATGAGGGGGTTTTTTGTTCTTCTTTTTCCATTGTCTTTCTGTTTTTTGTTTTTTTCTGAAAAAGCCAAAGGGGTTTCCAAAATGATTTTGGGGTTTTGTCTTGTTTTTGGGGCTCTTTTGTTTTGCAGAACAGAAATTTTAAAGGTTTGTTTTAAAAAAAACAAAATTTTTAATGGACAAAAAGGATGCAAAAACTGCTACCTTACGCCCTTCTCTGTACAAATTTAACCCCCTCCCCCCCACCCCAAAAATAATTTTCTTTTTTTTTCAGCAATTCACATGTGCAATTTCAGATGCACTTTTATCCCAGACGGACGTGGGATTTTTCTCAAAAAATCTGATACGATAACAACATTACACACTTTCAAGCAATCATCAGCAAATTTCGGACTAATCCATGCTGGCCCAAAAACCCGTTTTTAAAATTTATAAATTTTGCTACAACATGATGCCCCTTTGGGAATTTTTAACCCCCTTTCCATCTGATTTAAGATTTTACGGAAGAAAAGATTTTTTTAACCCAAGTTTTGGTGGCTTCTTGACGATGTCATTTAAAGAGATGTGGAAAGTTTTTTTTTTTTTTTTTTTTTTTTTTTTTTTAAAATAAAAGCTGGTGAGTTGATTTTTAAGTTTTTGGGGAAACCCCCGATGTGGCCCTTGCGGGGCGGTGGGTTTAACTTAAGGGAACATTATTTATCTTATCCCCCTTTCCCTCGGAGGCCCCTTTTTCAAAGCCCGCCTCTGTTTCTGGGCTAATCCCCGCTGGCATTGGGCCCAGTTTTAAGGTCCCTTTGGGGCTTTTTTAGGCCCCCGATTGAACCATCTTAAAAGTGCTGACCCGTTTAAAGGGTTTCCCCTTTTTTAATTTTTTTTTCAATTTTATTTGCTCTTTATATGGGGGGTTTTTATTTTAATCCCTGTTTGGTAGTATACTTTCATGTCAGACCATGCTTTTTACGGCAGTTAAATAAAATTGCCAGGCCCAAAATTTTTTTTGGGGCATTAGTGAAAAGTTGAACAGGGGGGGTTTATTTAATTGGGCCATTTACCCCCACAAACCACAGTTGACTGGCAGTGGGCCATGTAGTCAGTTTAAAAAACTAATTAAACCCCGGTTTAAAAAAAACTTAAAAAAATCAGAATAATGGTGTCCTAGTCTGTCCCTGTTACCATTTTTGTAGAGACTTTACGTCACATCCCCTCTAAAAACGATGATTTATGACGCCACAGGCCCCTCGGGACAAAAAGCCTTTTGGGCACAGCCAGTGTTTGTCACCCCTGCTCGAACTCCCCCATTCCCCCTTTTCAGGGGGAAAAGGGAAAGGGAAGGGGTCTCAGTGCTTTCGACCTGAGTTTAAAGTTTGGACTGATGTCTTTTCCCTACCCCCCCCAAAAAAATCCCCTGGGCATTTCTTTTTTCTGGAAAAATTTAAAATTCGGTTTTTTGTTTTTGGGGCCCAAAAAAGACCAAGAGGGTTTAAAAGGGTTTTTTTTGTCCCGTTCTTTGGTCCTGGCGGTATCTAACCCCCTTCTTTCTAAAGGGTTTCTTCATTTTTGCCCTCGTCACTCCTTTTTGGGAAAACCCCAAATTTTTTTAAAATTTTTTTGTATGTATGTCCAATGGGTTTTTCCAGTCACAGAAAATCCCCTTTTATCCCGCCAAAAAAGAAGAACCTTTGGGCGGTTTTTTTTGTTGCAGTCACAAAACTCAGAATTTTCTGTTGCCTTTAAGCCCCCCACTCAGTGCAGTTTTGCTGTTTAACAATTTGTCTGCAGTTTTAGAGAATGGAAAATGACTGTTGTAAGTCACCATGTTTATACGTTGGTGCATTTGTTGTCATGTGCGAGATATTTGTGTGTCTCCCCTTTTGGGCTGAAAGTGATCCCACTCCACAAAACTACCGTTACAGTTTGGGCCACTTACTGCAGCTGTACTCTACACGCTTGAAGATAGCTGACTGGATGTCTTTCTACTGACCATGGTTCAATGAACCGTGGTTCAGTGATGACAAACTGTGGCTCATTAAACTCCATGTTGTCAGAGAACCATGGGGGAGGTCCCTATAGGTCTTTTCCCCTTTGGTCTTTTCCCCTTTTAGGTCTATTCCTTCAAGGTCTTTTTCCCTGTAAGTCTACGCGCGGTTTAACCCTCCCCTAACCCTATCCCTACCAATCCCTAACCCTATCCCTAACCCTATCCCTAACCCGGGACTTAACAAGAATAGACCTGGAAGGAATGATTTAAAAGGGGAATAGACCTTGAAGGAATAGCCCTAAAGGGAATAGCCCTAAAGGGCCGCCCCCCGAACCTTGTATCTGAGTAACCACAGTTCACTGATTGCGGTTGTTTTTTTATTAAAAGGCCTCGTGTCTGCTAAGCCATGGGGTTTCGTAGTGAAATAAGGATGACAACTAGTTAGAAGTGATGAAAGAATTTTTTTTTATAAAAAGGGTTTGGGGAAAAAGGGGTACTGTACCGTACATGTATAAGACACAGCTGATGCCTGATCCACATATTAACCCAATAGGTTGGGCCTTCTGCACCTGACCAGCATGCTCTAGGGCCACTCCTAGAAGTGTATAGTTTGCTTATGCTTAACCCAAACAAGCTGGCAAGGCTTTGTGTAGCATGCATTTATGTTTGACAAGACACTATCCAGTGACTGTGGCACTGTGCTGTACTTCAAGTGCCCTTTCACAAACATTTCAATGGGATAAGGTGAAATGCTTCAATATTCTATTATGCACAGTTAATACTTTGAGGTGGAAAGATGAACCTGGGTACATTGTGTATGTGTGTGTGGGGGGGGGAGGGGGGGTGCACTTGTGTGTGAGAATGAGTGCAAGCATGTCTGACAGAAGTAATGTTCACCGACAACATTTTCTAGTTAGTCTGTACTTTCTTCTTTCTACTGACTAGTTGTTTATTCAATTCATCTCTTAGTTGTCTGGTTCGTATACTCACAGGGGTTTAAGGTTTTTAAAGCGGCTCTTTCTTGTGTTTTCAGGCAGGTTCCAGCCCCCGCTGCTTACCGCATTCCTTGGGCAGCTTCTGTGTTCACCAATCACAGGCTTACAGTAACAGCTCTCACCAAAGTTTGTACAATGAACAATCCCTTGTAATAAAAACTTTCTTCTCATACTTCCTGTCCAAAAAAAATCCCTTAATCCCACCTAGCATGGAACACCGCCATAAATCGGGATTCACCCAAAAATAAAACATGGGGAGCAACAAACCCTTGCCTCAGTTCCCAACTAAGCCACCCAGAGTGATCACCCTTAGTGAGTTCATAACACTGTGCCATGACAGACCCAGCTCAGTTTTTCTTAGTGGAGGAATACACTTCTTTCCGCTCTCTGATTATACAGACTTTTTTTATCAGCTCGATATGGATTCCCACAACCAGCTATTTAAGTTGGCTTTTCCTTCTGGGGGAAGGCTTCTTATTCTTTGGCTTTTCAGCAAGAAAATTCTTGGAAGTTGCGATCTATCGCATCTTCCTTACAACAGCAGTTGTCATTTTATCATTCCCCTTGGCATCTCATAGTCAGCTTCAAAAATCTGCTCTTTCAAAGGCGTGTAGTATTTGGTCCGTTTGTAAAAAAAAAAAAAAAAAATTGCTTTTCTGTCAATATTTTTAAAATAAAAATCCGAGTCTCTCATTTGAACTATTCTCTGTTTGTGTCTTGCAGCTCATGCAAAAATTGGTCGTGGGGCCACAAGGCGTTTGTGCACAATTTCATGCGTTGGTCAATTATTATGATGGGCGCCTTGTTGTGCAGAAAACAGCTGGGCTTTGTAAACCTAGGTGGGCTTCTAGAATGTGTGTCCACCAACACTGCATGCACTTAAGAAGTTGCCCGACAAGCGCTTGTCCAGACGGGTTACTATTGCTAATAGGCAAGCCTCAGGGATCATGGTTGAGAGGATTGGATATTCATTTCCCCACAGTGAGGATGCCAGAGAATGTGTCCCCACGTAGTCAAATCAGGATTTTTTGGGTGAAGTTTATGATTACAATGATGATGATTTTTACTATTTCAAAAAATTAGTGTCTCCTCTTGCAAAGACTGCTATTAAGGGAAACCAACCCTACTCCAACCCCAGCCCCTAATGTAGGGCTCGTGTGAAGTCGTTTTTTGGAGGACTCCACTTCAGCCCAAGTTTTTCTACTCTTTTGTCATTCAAGAACATACAGTGCAATTTAGGGATGCATTCAACCAGTCATTAGGTGTCTCTGGTACCCGCTTTACCATGAACAACTGAGGTACGCTTTTTATCCTGCTCAAATTTTCCTTAGATCTTTTGGTTCTCCCTTTCTCTTTTTGGGTCCCTTTCCTAAGAGTGAGGCGTATTTGCAAGAATGTTTTAAGGAACATCTGGTTCCTGCTGATGCCATTAAATTTTGTTTTAAAGTTTAGCAAAGCTACCTACCTGACAAGCATTCCGTCTTTGCCCAGCTGACAATCTGCCCTACAAATTTTTATCCTTTGGGAATTCCCGCAGCAATGACGTTGGTCTAAACCTTGACCAACAGCAAGTATCTCTGCACAGCTGAATAATTTTTCCTTACTTTTTTTATGTCTGAGTCTCACATCTGTAAAACAAATAGCCTGTGTGCAAATGGCATAACACTGTTTCTTCTTTTATGGCCACCCTGGAACATTGCACAATTCTTCAAGTTACTGTTTGATGGGAGACTGCATCTCTTAGGAGATCCAACTAAAGACTGTTCTGCACAATTCTTAGCTGCTGTCACCTAATTTAAAAAGACCCAAAGCTTGGGTTACCAAACAGTAGAGCTGACCCCTTCAGACTGTTGACACCTTTTGATCTTCCTTAAAATCTTTCAAACAGATCCTCGATATAGGTTCAAGATTTTCCCCAACCACCGTTTTTCGCAAATGATTTCCTTAAACACACTTTCTTTTCATTTTTTTTTTTCCCACCCTTCACTGGCTGCTTTTGAGTGCTGTTGATTCTGTTTTTGAACCCTTGCTAGTGAAAATACAATAGGCTGTGATGTATCTCCATTTGATGCCAAGGGAGCATAGACTTAATCAACCATGTCTCCCTGATGGACCCGGATTAGCAGACAGACCTTGGAGCAGCCAATATAAAACAGTTCTGTTCTTCCAAGATGATCACAAGAGTCTCTAAATGCTTCTAATGAAGGATTTTACATAATTCGCAATCTACTTCCCTGATTTTTCATTCTCATTTTCTATCTTCCCCTGTGTAACACCCCCCCCCTTTTTTCCCCTGTTTCTTTATTTAAACTGTGCCAAGTCATTAATTTTAATGAAGGAGGAATTATGAGCCTGCATTCTTTCTCACCACTACTAAATTGTTTAACACATATACGAGAGAGAGAGAGAGAGGTGGAAAAAAAAGTCATTGGGATAAAGCATCCAGATCCATGAATATATAAAATATACATACACAGCAATATTTGTCAAAATGTTACACACACACACACACACCACACACACACACACACACACACACACACACACACACACACGGGAAAGAAAACAAAAAGCCTCCTCAATACCAGTTGCCACAGGAGGTTATGTGTTTGCTTCCCAACAGCACCGTTTACTTGTAGGATTTTTTAGCCCCAAATGGTTCCTACCCCGAGCTGAATTCACCATGGACTCCAATGGGAAGACTGGAACCACACAGTCAAGTTTCATCCACTTAAGGATGCATCTCTGAATGTGTTGCTCAACTTTCCTAACCCAACACTGCAGAAGTCTTGGGCCTGGCTTTATGCCAGTACAAAATCATGCAAGTACAGAGATCAGCTTTCTGTGTAGTCTCTGGCCAGAATGGAGCTCTTCTAATCGTCCTTACACTAATCAATCAGCTTGAAAACCATTAAATGTAGTCGCTTTTATGCCCAGCTCTAGTTCAGTTTTAATTTCCTCTCCACATCTAAGCCTGTGCGTGTTTGTGTCGAGGTCATTGGTAACAGCATGCTCATGGCAACTATCACTGAACAAATGCTGCGGTATTCTAAGGAGAAGGCACTGATTGACAACAGCTCCACAACTAGGCAATTAATACTGTCAATAGGGGGCTTATTTTTAGTCGTTGGTGTCCTGTGTATGCTGCATCAGAACAGGAACCACCGAACACTGCCACTAGTGCCAGAGACTCCGCAGCAGTGCAAATGTCCTCTGGAAGATCGCCTCATGATAGCTTGACACTGACTGCTCCCTGCGGGTTACCAGTGCCAGGGTTGCCGCAGGACAAGCCAGGGTGTGGCTGTGAACAGGGAGCGTGAATGCGATGCATGGAAGTAACGCCAATGAAGTGGCATGAATGACAAGACAGTAAAACTGAAAAAAAGTGAACAAATATCCTGCTTTCCCACGTGCTGGGTAATAAACTTACATAATAACATCCGTCTAGGCCTCCAGACCCTGCCTGTAAGTCCCTGACAAAGCTTCATGCCAAGGTTTAAAACACATGTGTAAGTCGATAATGATGAACAAAGCCATCAATAATCATGAACAAAGCATCATATCTGAGAGCTGTGATCCAAACCAGATCTACACTACCACCATCCCCTTGACAAATGAAGAGAATTGCCCTCTATAATTAGTTTTCTACCATTAATATGGGGAGCTTGTATTATACTCCCTGTTTGGCTAGTATACTTACCATGTCAGACAATAGCATTCACGGCAGTTAGTCAGCTCTGCCAGGCCGAAGTTTTTGTGTGGCTAATGCAGTAATAAGACAGTCACGTGATGCCCACCCGCTTCCGCCGTAGGAAGAAGCCAGTGTCAACCTCCCGTACCTCATTCATCGAGGCCTGCGCGCAAGGTAACCCCAGAACCTTGGCGCTAGTGGGGAAGGCAGGGCGGGCATTAGAGTCTGACATGGTAAGTATACTAGCCAAACAGGGAGTATAATACAAACTCCCATTTTGGTGTCATATACTGTACCATGTCAGACAATAGCAGAATTCATAGGAAAAGGAGGAGGGCGAGTGCCCTAGTGGTTCCTGGGGTTACCCGATATGGATGCATTAGCCGCCACAAAGGATATCCCATTAGAACCATCAGCCCTGGTCATGCGGATGTCCCTTAAATAAAATTTTATGAAGGGATTTTCCGAACGCCAGAAGGCTGCCTCCTGGAGGTGGCGCATGGGAACAGAGTGCTGGAATGCTGCCGAAGCGGCGAGCGCTCTGAGCTCATGAGCCCGGGGGGACAAGACGCGGAGGTCCTTGGATGCCTGGGAATAGGCCGTTCTGACCGTCTTGGAGAGCCACCTAGAGACAGTGCCAGCTGAGATGTCTTCCGTGTTACTGGGGTTGATGGAAATAAGGAGACGTCTTTGCGAAACGCGCCTGGGGCGCGAGCGTTCCCAGTAGTGTGTTCGACCTCGAGAGGGGCAAAGGGCTATGTCCGAAGAGGTGTCTCCCCCTAGTGTATCCGCCAGCGGGCGGATGACGAGGTAAGGAGAGGCACTACCGGGTTCCTGGTTCTTAGCTAGGAATTCGGGAAGGAACTTAAGAGAGACGGAGCCGTCTCTGTGGAAGGCAATGTCTCTGGGGTCCCCGCTAAGGGCATGGATCTCGCCTCGCCTTCTGGCGGAAGCGAGGGCGAGGAGGAAGGTAGTCTTCAAAGACAGAAGGTCGAAGGGAATGGAGGAGACAGGCTCAAAGAGGGGTTTCCTGAGGACGTCAAGTAAGTGAAGAGGTCCCGAAGGGGAACACGTCTAGGGGATTGGGCCTCACGAAGAGCAGCCCCTCTGGAGATCTCTCTGAGAAGGAAGTCATTCTCAAGGAAGGTCCGCCCATTTGGCGGATGGTCGTGCAGATGGCCGACCTGTAGCCCGGATGGAGCTAGCAGAGAGGTTAAGGTGGGACAGGAAATTTCCTATCTGGATATTGGAGGGGCGATTGTGAGAGACAGAATTGTCTTCGCACCATGAGACCCATTTCCTCCATCTGTAAATGTAAAGGGACTCTGTGCTAGCTCTGCGAGAGGACATGGCTAGGTCTTGGAGTTCCTGAGAGGCCCCAGCGATAGAGAGGATATTGAGGACGGACTGGGACCTGTCCGTTCGAGAGGTGGATTTAGCTGCTCGCAACCGGGCTGGCACAGAAGCCAGGCGTGGAGGCAAAGCATCTGGGGATTGGCGTGAGGGAGACCTGAACGGGGTTGCCTGAGCATGTCCCACCTGGTGTTCAACCGAAGAGGGGGTGAGTGAGTGAGGGACTTGAGGTCCGGTAACCAGGACTGAGTGGGCCACCACGGGGCTATGAGAATGAGCCTGGGTCTCTCGAGTCTCGCCTTCCTGATCACCTTGTGGAGGATCGGGAAGGGAGGGAAGGCGTAAGCTATGAGGCCGGACCAGGGAAGGGATAGGGCGTCGATGGAGGAAGCCCGGGGGTCCGGGACCGGAGACACATACACTGGCAGACGATAGACTTATAGTTGAACCGTGTGGCAAACAGGTCGATCATGGGTCTGAACCAATGTTCCCACACGGTTGTTAGGGTATGCCTGCTGAGGGTCCATTCGTGTGGAGGACAGACTTGGAGAGGCTGAGAGTGTCTGCCAGGATATTGTGTGTCCCTGCTATGTGTCTCGCGCGAAGGGTGACCCCCTGCGTGTGACACCAGTGGAGGAGGGCCTCTGTACGGAGGGAGAGGCCGATGGAGTGTGCCCCCCCCCCCCCCCCTTTGTTGATGTAACAAGCTACCGAAGTGTTGTCCGTGAAAGGAGAACGAATCGGTGGGAGACTATGGACTGGAAGTGGAGGAGGGCGAGCCTGACCGCCTCCAGTTCCAAGATGTTGATGTGAAGACGAGCAGTCAGAGGATCCCAAACCCCGAGGCGTGACTGCTCTCCAAATGGGCCCCCCAGCCCGAGTTGGAGGCGTCTGTGTAAAGTTCCAGGGCCTGGGAAGGGAGGGAGATGGGAACTCCGGGGGCCAGGGTGGATGGGCTGAGCCACTCCTCCGTGGCCCAAACGAACCAAGGCCCTAGGGGAATGGTCTGGTTCCAGCTGTCGTTGGTCTGGGACCAACGACGGCGGAACTCCCTCTGAAGCTGTCGCTTGGGAACTCTGCCTAGGGGAATGAAAGGAGACAGGGACTCCATCATCCCCAGAAGGGACGAAAGTGTCCTTGCCGAAGTAAGGGGAGAGAGTCGAAGGTGGGAGATGAGGTCCACTAGGCAAGCGGAACTCTCCGGGGTCGGGGAGACTACCATGGAGGTGGTGTAGAAGCTCATGACCAGAGAGGTGAATCGCTGACTGGGCGAGAGCTCGCATTTGGAGGGGTTGGTGACGAACCCCAGAGAGGAACAAAGGTGTAGTAGTTTGGAGGTGTGGGATTGGGCCAGGGCCTGAGTGGGAGCCCGAGTTGGAGGGGTAGTGTAGAGGTTGAACTAGTGTCACTCTCCCTACCCATCAGCTTGAAAAGACTGGAACACGAACGCGCGTGTAAAAAGATACTGAGCCATGCGCTTGTGTGGCCATAGTCAGCATGAGTGTGTTGTTTTCGAGCCCATAGATGCCAAATGAGGCGATCTTTTGCACACTGAACATAGAACGTAATGTTGTTTTGGGGATCCTTAGCAACCAGTACTGCTTACCTTGACCCCAGGTCCTGAAATGCACACTTTCCTGACATATCGATTGCCTGAGCACCGACGGGAAAATGGCGGAAGCAAGTATCGCGTCTTGACGCGAAACGAGACTATGGGAAACTAGGACGAGACCTTGAGAAAAATCAATATTTCAATGCGAGCGTCGTCTGCTAGGCTAGGGCCGTTTGTCGGAACCCATTGCGAGCAGATTTCAGTGCAAGTACAGACTGCTTCCAGTTCTACTGGAACCCCGATCTTGCAGACGAGACGTAGGTAGCGTCTTGAAATAGGAGTATAAGGATTGAGTCCCCATGGGCGACTCCCCAGTTACCTCCGGGACCGTGTCTGCTGACAGAGAGGGGATATTAGGGCGTTTGGCGGGCCATGCGGTGTGGGCAGGTGACTGCCTGGGATAGGGTTTGAGCGGGAGTCAGTCTCCTGGTATCGCAGTCGAATAGCAGCCGAACAGCGACTGGTCCTGCCCAGGGATGCACCGCAAGGCCGACTTGAGCGCCTGGGAGGGGTTGGACCGTGACAGCACGGCCTGAGAGATTGGCCTGTGATAGTACAACATCTCTCACTGCCAACAGGCAGTTAAAGTGACTCCTGGCTGCGCTGTCCGCCGCAGCCGAAAGGTGATGCGATATCTTGTGAATAAGAAAGCGCATCAGGGGGTCGCCAAACAAGCTAGAGTCTGTCTCAGTGTCATCAGCGTCCGAAGACACAGAGGCAGTGCCGTAGTCCTTGAGGAAAACTCCTACTGGAGCTGCGTTAGGGGCTGACAAGAAGTCAATCCCCGGTGGAGGGACGGCCTGTGCACCCCTGGCGAAAGATGCCGATCTGTTCCACAAGGGGATGAGGGTCTGGGGGGCGACTGTCCTTGGCCGTGATAGCTGGGCAGGGGGGAACCCGGCGTAACGGCAAAGGAGAAAATGTTGTCAGAGGGAGGGGATTCCTTAACAACAAGATCTGGGCGCCAGCTTTCCAAGGTGGAAAAGTCACCAGACTGGGGGAGGGAGCCCTCAACCCCGTCCTCAGGCTGTGGGTCAGTGTTCCTGAAAGGGATGTTCAGATCCACCTTCAGGGGTCCAGGACAGGGGTGCGTGGGAGTCCCGCCCTCGTTGGGTAGTGGGGGAATACGAGGACGGGTCCCTGGTGGCTCCATACTCGGCAGGCAGACTAGGGGATCGCCGATCGGACAGCGCCCGAGAGGGAGGGGGACCCAGGTCGATCCAGCTGAAAGAAGCCGGATGCCACATGCGACCGGAGATGAGTCAGAATGGGTGTCAGCCCTAAGCCACTGGTTCCTCTCGGGGGCATGGAGCCACCAGTCCCCGGGGAGTACGCAGGGCTGTGGCGGCCCTGGGGCAGGGTTTCCTCGGGGACCCGGGTAACCTGGGGCACCATGGGGTGGGTAGCGAGAAGGCGAGCTCTCTCTACCCGCCCCGGGGAGAGCACTGCCTCCTGCGTCTCCCGGGTGCGGTCCATGCCGGCCCCCTGCATGGCAGGGTGGCCGGTGGGTGGCATGGTAGCCGAGCCCCCTGGCCGCGTGGAAGCGGACTGGGAAGGCTGCAGTGACGAGACCACCTCAAGGGACCAAAGGTTACCCCTAGTCCCGCTGGTCGATCCTCCCCCCCGGAGGAACGGGACTGCGGACGTTGCCCAATAGGGGAGCGAAAGAAGTCCGCTCCCCAACGTCCTGTACCCCTAGGGGAAAGTGCGACAGTCGATCGGGGTGGTTCGACCGTCGGGGGTGAGGGCGCAGATCCGACCAAGTCGATGCCTGCGTCCCTGACCCGGAGTTGTGGTCAGTGGGGGAGACCCACCAAAGACTGCCCACAACTCCTCCACCGGAGTGATGACGCTCCTCGTGTCCGAGTGGTGGCTGCACTCGGACACGGTTGGGGAGAGCGTGATGGGACAGCGTGACGGTAGTGGGGGGCAAGCTAACGCCACGAGTCTCATCTGATCGAGTGACGGGCGGTGATTCCGGCCGCGAGTCGTCACCCGTGCCGGTCCGCGCCTCGGTAAGGTTCCCCGGGGGCCGAGGGTCGCGGGACGCAGCCTGATAGGAGAGTCTCTGTGTGCGACCGAAGGTGAACAGGCGATTTGGCCAGGGAGCGGGGAGATTTTGAACGGGCATGTCCTTTCAGGGAGCCTTGCCTTTGGATTTCTACAGTGTAGAAAGAAAAACCGTTGGCAATAAAGGCCGATTGCCTGTTCGCTTCCGAACGCAACGATCGTGTGTCCGCCGGACGGGCAGAGGAGGTATCGTAACGATGGTCGCGCATCCCCTGCGCGGAACCCTCCTCCACACCGGCCGTACGCTCATCATAGGTGCGAGCGGATTGTCCCCTGGAATCGACACGCGGGTCCTCCGGGGCAAGGGAGCAACTCCCGAACAGAGGAGCGGCTCGACCCGTTAATGTCCTTCACCATGTTGGGCACTGGTGGCGAGACAATCACGGAACGCACGATCGCAAAGAGGAGACAAAGAGGTGGATCGAGGGATAGAAAAGAGCTCGAACCACCCCATGAGGGGCACTGGGAGTGCGGTAAATGAAGATGAAATCGCGAGTGCCGAGAAGAAAGCACAAACGCGAGAAACATGTGATCGAATAACTAATGTTACTAATGGGGTACTACTAAGTGTGCACAAGTTGGTAGATCAAGAGATCGCAAGACAATCTCTATACCTGTAATAATGATAAATAAGGTACAGGAAAATGAGCCCGGGGGAAGCCGAGTACCGCCGAACAAGGTGTGTGATGTCAGGCAACATGGCGGAGACGGCAACCGGCATGGCACAATCGAAGATGGCGGATCGATTGACGGGAGGGGATCGATCGTCAAGAGTGACGCGCAATGGCGCACAAGAGTAAATACCCCTGGTGTACCTTGTAATAATGCTAAGGAGGTACTAATAAATGTGCACCAGTTAGTAGATGAGGAGATCGTTTACCAGTGATAAATTTGGTACAAATAAATGCGCACCAGTGGGCAGATCAAGAGGTCGTACTTTCGAAGATCGAAAGAACGGAAGGCGAAGTCGCGAGTGCCGAGACAAAGGCACAAAGGCGAGGATGGCGCGGTTAAATAGGTTAATAAAGCGCACCAAACCAAAGCCCCACCGGCTCAAGAGTAAAAGGGTGAAGCGAGCAAGCCACAACAAATAAGCAAACACAAAGCTATCTTAACACAACGGCAAAGAGAAGGCGAGACAGAGCACAAGACTTATCTTGCTTGGACGGCAGGCCGAGAGAGAATGAGGTACGGGAGGTTGACACTGGCTTCTTCCTACGGCGGAAGCGGGTGGGCATCACGTGACTGTCTTATTACTGCATTAGCCACACAAAAACTTCGGCCTGGCAGAGCTGACTAACTGCCGTGAATGCTATTGTCTGACATGGTACAGTATATGACGCCAAACAAGCATTTCTATTACTAGTCTTCCTGTCATTTCATAATAATGCTAATTTGTTTGTTTAGGGATTAGTTTGCTGTGCTGTTTAATTCTTTTCTTTGCCATCACAGTGCATCTATCTTCTGCTTATCTATAACAGTTAGATTCTGAAGAGCAACAGAATGCAAATTTGTGTACGTTTGTTTGTAACTGGCTGATATACATCCACCCCTCATACATCCACCCCTCACCTGCCTGGCAAATGCTGTTATGAAATGCTGTTAAGTTCTGTTTTTGTCACACAGGCACCTGTGAAAATCCAGTGCTTTAGATGACAAGATTCAGTAAGGGAAAAAAAAAGGTTAAAGATTACTGTTGGGTGAACACAGGGGGTTTTCAAGCCAAAAAAATCCCATTCCGCTTGTGGTTCCAACTTACAACCATCAGCTCCATTGGCAAATACTATAACCATGTGACTATGGGCCCCTCTGAGGCTTCAGTAAAGAGCGCAAATCAGATTGGCACCCAACTTAAAAACTGCCATTTTTGCTGCCCATCTTACAAGTTATCATTCTGGTGGAAAATACAGAGTAAGAGAGAGAATACATCCCCTTCCCCCCTCTCCAGGGATGGCATTTCCCTGTCTGTCCACATCACTGTCAGTGGGTGCAGCCATTAAACTTTAATGTAACTAATATATACATGCTTTTTTTTGTCCATCAGCATTTGAACTGTCTTTCACAGGAAGCAAACCACAAAATCACTCAGATTTTCACTTCATAAATAACAAGAATCAAAACCACCACCAAAGGCTCACCTGAAACTGCACTGTCAGCTCTTCTGGGTGTGCCAGACACTGAAGCAGCCGAGTCTGGAACGAATCCAGCAGGAACCGACTTTGCTCCAACGAGTACATGGCGTACAGGTCTGCATGCGTGTACACCTCGTCATCTTCTTCGTCCTCATCCTCTGCCTCCCCCGCGTCACCATTACTCTTCTGAATCAGGAATACAAAATGATGAAAAGTACGACCACTTGAGACTACTCCCCATGAAAGGAGTTTGAGATCAACACTACTTCAATTTCAGTTTTCTACACTTCCTTAACCCTTTTCGTTCTAATAAATCTACATGGGTCCTCGGAAGAGTGCAGACCACCGTCAAGTTCGAATGGATCAACCCTTCAAGTCAGTTCATGAAAAAACAACAGTATTTTTTTTCATAAAGGGAAGTATTCACTGGCACAGACTGAAGAAATTATATCCCATATACTTCTTCTGATGCAATATCTCAACATTTATATTAAAAGGAATATCTCGCTTGGTCAACTGTTATCAATTTGTATTAGTAGCTTATCAATTTGCATTAACAGCTTCAGAGCATTCATGTTCAGTGTGAAATTTGTAATATCAATAAAATGAACAGTTCTTGAATCCACTTAATCCAGATTGCACCACGGATCCCCACCCAGATTTCAGTGATTTGCTATACATCGTTTCATTCAAACCAATTCTGTAGCTTCACCATAATAAAATATGTAATGATCTTACTGAATAATCTTGGACATGCAATTTAATCCTCATTAGCACAACAGATCAGCACCAAAATTTGATGAATTTGTTCTGAGACCACACCCCGTGTGTGATGACATTTGGATAAGACAGGATCACCGAGCATGCCTACACCAAATTCTGTCCATCAGGAACTTATGACACAAAAATCAGAAACAAACTGAAATTTTCAAGAATTCTCAGGAATGCAATATATTCTTACAGATGTAATACCGTACATGTCTGCATGTTTTGACGATTTTCAAGAATTCTTAGGAGTGTGGTAGCATTTTGGACGATTTTCAAGAATTTTCAGGAATGCAATATATTCTTACAGATGTAATACCGTACATGTCTGCATGTTTGGACAGTCACATCATCCACCACCACCATGACTGATGAAGAATCACAAACTGTGCACTTCCCAGTCATGCACCAAATGTCAGTTTTCCCCTGTCTGTTCTTGTTGTAAACATGGCTGCTCTTCATCATTGTATTTTTTCCAGAGAGTCTAGTCCCATTGATTTTTTCTCTTTAGGTATGATGTGCAGCCCAACTTCTTCACCAGTCTTACACATTCTGGTCTGCTAGCCACGACTGGCTACCTGTTCTGTTCTCTCTCTCTCTTCGGTCTCCTCTATAACCAGTTATGGACTAACGGCATGCCCACAGCGTTTAAGTTACCACTTCACACCTGCCATCAGGTTTGTCCATCTGTGAAAAAATGCTCCTATTCGTCTTTGAGGTGATTTTTTTTCCCAACAACATGCAGTCTGCTGCCATAACACCCAGAAAGGGAGAGAGAAAGATCATGTCGCTTATAGCCCAGCTCTCCACAAAGGGCTATATCAGGGCTGTCACTGCGCTGAAGTCAACTCTCTAGTCATATATATATAAAAAGTCCACACAACTCATTAAAACACACCTTAAACACCCAGAGAGGTCATCAGTTTTAACATTCTTTTTTTTAGAACAAATAAGGCTATTCCAGGACAGCAGGCATCACTCTTTCATCAGTTTTTGTGTAATCCTGCTAACAGATAAATAAACTTACCAACCAACAGCACACCTGTTGACCTTGAACCGTTATTGTTGCACTTTCAATTAAAATGTGCATACTTCCTGAACGTGTGTGTACACATCTAATATTTTGTAAATGGGGAATGCCAGCATGTAAGCTAGGGTGGGTAGAGGGGGCAGGATTTGTTTTTAACCTACCATCACACAGCAGAGATACAGGAATACCTGTTCTTCCCCGTAACTACAGTAAAATAGTTTCTTCTGCATACAAACTTTTTCAAACCCGATTCATTAGCATATGCTGGCACAAACTCACACTCCCTCCTTATTTCCTTCTTTCTTCCTCCTTTTAACTAGAC
>CM031615.1:24957357-24971608 GCA_018398815.1 Conus ventricosus
CATGGATCGATGGAATCATACTTGGTATGGAAACATGGTCACTCTGTAATAAACTGGTGAAGACATGGTTCACTTCTGTTAAACTGGAAACATGTTCACTTCTGAATAAACTTGGTGGAAGACATGTCACTTCTGGTGAATAAGACTTGGTGGAAACATGGTTCACTTCTGTAGATCAAGACTTGTGGAAGACTGTCACTCTGTAATCAAACATGTGAAGCAATTCACTTCTGGTGAAATAAGACTGTGGAAACATGGTTCACTTCGGAATAAGACTTGGGAAGACATGTTCACTTCTGGTGAATAAGACTTGGTGGAAGACATGTTACTTCTGGAAATAAGACTGTGAACATGTCACTTCTGTGGAAAAAAAAATGTGAAAAACTTGTGGAGACATGTTCACTTCTGTGGAAAAAGACTGTGGAAGACATGGTTCACTTCTGGTGGAAATAAACTTGGTGGAAGACATGGTTCACTTCTGATGAAAATAAAGACCTTGGTGGAAGACATGGTTCAACTTTCCTCGGTGGAATAAGACTTGGTGGAAGACATGGTTCACTTCTGGTGGAAATTTAAGTACTTGGGAAAGACAAGGTTCACTTCTGGTGGAAATCAAGACTTGGTGGAAGACATGGTTACACTTCTGTGGAAATAAGACTTGGTGGAAGACATGGTTCACTTCTGTGGAATAAAGAACTTCCTTGGTGGAAAGACATGGTTCACTTCTGGTGGAATAAGACTTGGGAAGACATGGTTCACTTCTGGTGGAAATAAACTTGGTGAGAAGCATGGTTCACTTCTGGATGGAATCTAAAGACTGTGTGGAAGACATGGTTCAACTTCTGGTGGAAATAAGACTTGGTGGAAAGACATGGTTCACTTCTGGTGGAAATAAGACTTGGTGAAGACATGGTTCACTTACTGTGGAAATCATGACTTGTGGAAAGACATTGGTCACTTTCTGTGAATCAAGACTTGGTGGAAGACATGGTTCACTTCTGGTGGAATCAAGACTTGGTGGAAGACATGGTTCACTTCCTGGTGAAAAATAGACTGTGGAAGACATGTTCACTTCTGTGGAAATAAACTTGGTGAAGACATGGTTCACTTCTGGTGGAATAAAAGACTTTGTGGAAGACAATGGTTCACTTCTGGTGGAAATAAAACTTGGTGGAAGACATGGTTCACTTCTGGTGAAATAAGACTTGGTGAAGACATGGTTCACTTCTGGTGAAATCAACACTTGGTGAAAAGACTGTTCACTTCTGGTGGAATCAAGACTTGTGGAAGACATGGTTCACTTCTGGTGGAAATCAGACTTGTGGAAGACAGGTTCACTTCTGGTGGAAATAAGACTTGGTGGAAGACATGGTTACATTCTGGATGGAATCAAAGACTTTGGTGGAAAACTTAATGGTTCACTTCTGGTGGAAAAAGACTTGGTGGAAGACATGGTTCACTTCTGGTGGAAATAAGACTTGTGGTAAGACATGGATTCACTTCTGGTGGAAAATAGACTTGTGAAAGACAAGGTTGAGTTCACTTCTGGTGGAAATCAAGACTTGGTGGAAACATGGTTCACTTCTTGGTAGAATCAAGACTGGTGTAAGACATGGTTCACTTCTGGTAGAATCAAGACTTGTGGAAGAACATGATTCACTTCTGGTGGAAATAAGCCTTGGTGGACGACATGTTTTCACTTCTGATGGAAACACAGACAATTGGAAGACATGGTTCACCTTCTGGAGGAATCAAGACTTGGTGAAGACCATGTGTTCATCCACTTCTGGGGAACAAGGACTTTGTTGGAAACATGGTTCACTTCTGGTGGAAATGACTTTGGTGGCAGACATGGTTCACTTCTGGCGGCATCAAGACTATGGTGGAACTGTTTCACTTCTGGAAAACAAGACTTGGTATTTTTGGGGGAAGGACATGGTACACCTTCTGGTGAAATATAAGACATGTGGAAGACATGATTTCACTACAGATTGAAAAAAGATTTGGTGGAAGACATGGTTCACTTCTGGAGGAAAATAAGACTTGTTGAAAAAAAAAAAACAAAAAAAAAAAAAACCAAGAAGACAATGGTTCACATTCAGATGAATCAAGACTGGGAAGACATGGTTCACCTTCTGGGTATAATCAAGACCGGTGGAAGACCTTGGTTCACTCTGGGAAATCATAGACTTGTGGAAGGACATGGTTCAACTCTGGTGAAATATGACTTGGAGAAGAACATGGATCACTTCTGGTGGAAAATAAAAGACTAGTGGAAGACATGGTTCACCCTTCTGGTGGAAATAACACTTGGTGGTCAGACATGGTTCAACTTCTGATGGAATCAAAGACTGGTGGAAGACATGGTTCACTTCTGTGGAAATAAGACTGTGGAAGACCTGGATCACTTCTGGTGGAAATAAGACTTGTGAATACATGGTTTCACTTCTGGTGGAATCAAGACTTGAAGAGCATTGTTCACATTCAGGTAAATCAAGAACTTGGTGGAAGACATGGTTCACTTCTGGTGAAATCAAGACTTTGTTGGAATACATCATTCACATCTGGTGGAAATAAGACTAGGTGGAAGACATGGTTCACTCCTGATGGAATCAAAGATTTTGTGGGAAGACGTGTATCACTTCTGGTGGAATCAAACTTGTGGAAGACCGATGGGTTCACTTCCTGGTGGAAATAGGACTTGTGGAAGACATGGTTCACTTCTGTGGAATCAAGACATTGGTGGAAGACATGGTTTCACTTCTGGTGTAATTTAAACCTTGTGAAGACATGGTCCCTTCTGTGGAATTTAAGACTTGGTGGAACCCAACTTTACTGTACCTAGGAGGCAAACTTCAATGGAAGACAAACACCTAAGACGAGAGGACAGCGGCGGATAAAATCCTTTTACTGCACACCGATACTTTTTGATTCCCTGGTTGAAGCACTCATGAACGAAAGCACTATGATGGAATTATGTCTTCTGAAGGTTGATATCACAGAGGGGTTTTTTCCCCCGGTGGTACAACACAGATAGGCCCACTTTTAGGTGAAAGACAGGTTTACTTACTGTGGTGACACAACGGACCTATTCTCTGTGGATAACAGGCTTACTTTCTGGTGAAATAAAACTATCGGCAGCATTTTAGGTGAACGATGATTTACTTTCTGGTTGAAAGACAGTGATATCCTACTATTAGGTGAAGACATCCTTGTCCTCTCTACAGAAATAATTCATCCGGTAGATACTAACTTGTTCACCCATAGGTTTTGACTGGAAACTATCAAACTTTCACCTGTCAAGGTAAAACCAAACATACACACAGCAACATTCAACAGTGGACCATTTTTCAATTCATAAAATAACCATGTTATAAGATGTGACCACACCTGTTTTGCCCAGCAGGTTTTGTTAGATGTCAGTCAGCTTTCCATGTCTTTAACAGAATGTGCTATGTGCCGCATTTTTGTGCTGCTGCTGAAATCACTTTCTCTTGCCAGTTAGACAAGTGGGGGGGGGGGGGTCGGGGGGGGGGGGGGGGCCCCCCTACCCGTAAGAACAGTGTGTGCATGTTTGCATACATGCATTGTGCACAATGTGTGCAATGCACAGAGTAGGTCCAAAATAAGAGTGGAAGCACATACCACCCATGGCATCCACATGAAGGCAGTAGGACACAATGGTGCCTGACACTGCCTGACCACATGACCAGTACACTGTATAAATCCCCGCCTGCACTGTCTGATTCACAGCCTGAGGCCCAGTAGCTTGTGTAATTCCTGCCGCACACAGCATCCCAGGCATACAGTTAATATAATGACAGAGGGCCACGCCATAGTTCTCGATGCGCAGAACCACTGACATTATATCATCATTCACAAGCGACTTCGTGAACAGCTATTACACAAAAATGAAAAAAAAATCGTCGAGCCAAATTGTTCTGGACAGGCAAAAATGGATGCAAGGGGGACGTTTTCAAAGTTTGCATAGAGCCTGTCTTTGAGAGATTTTTCATGCCATGATGTTATATGACTATCTCAAAGGAAACCTTTCAAGGAAAGTTTTATAAGTTTGACAAACTGTTATGCGACAAGGCCCATCATATCCCAGTCCATAGAGGTTCAAAGAATTCATGTTTTGGTACAATGTCATTTGGCAGATTGTGACCGTTTGGACGTCCAGTTTCAGTTCTACCAGATGGGAACGAGAGCACAGTGAAGGCCTGCGATTACAGAAAATCCCTCGAATCACGGAGGATGAACTCAAGGATACTCTAAACCTTTCCACAGGAAGGCTTAGACCGCATTCTTCACACAATCTATCTGTACGGGAAGCGTTGCCGCCTGTTGGGTGCCCCACAGCTGAACTGGGGAAGGCAGATGATGGCTATGGGTTGAATGGTGCCAGTTTATGCTTGCAAAAATTTGACGAAGGAGAAGATCAGATAGGGTCTCCAATATTGTCACAAGGTGACTAAACGCTAATAACCATATGACCCCGAAACAAAGCAGCAGTCGTCAGTTTTGCTGTTTCCTCCAGGGAGACCCCACCGTTTGAAATTTAAGAGATCAAGAAGCTGCACACAACAAATATTCAGTTTTCTCCCCTTTCTTCGCAAGATCCGGCCATGTGACTACTGTACCACCTCTAGATAGCAAGACAGTGAACGCTGAATGTACATCAACACACCTTCCTGCCAAAAAGTGTTCGATGCTTGAGTGCACGCGACCCACGGACCAGTATCCACCACCTACCTTCCTCCACCACGACAACGGCCAGCCGCCCCACAGCCAGCTGCAACTTTAACTTCTTGCCAGATAACAAGTTGCAGCTCGTCACTCATCCCCGTATTGCTCCTGACCTAGCCCCTTGTGACTTCTTTTGTTCCATCGTTTGAAAAAAACAACTGAAAGTGCGAACCGTTCGAGAGCCCTGAAGAAGCCCGAGCGTTTGCCTGAGGTCTTGAATTTCGGGTATACCTAAGTCAGAGTGGGCGTGGGGTGATGATTCGTGGTTTAGAAGTAATGGAAAAGAGTGCATACAACTCTGATGGAGGATACTTGAAAAGATGGGCTAGGAAGAAATGCCAGTGTACTTCCATCTATTTTTTACCATCCAAGCACTATGGGGTGGCCCTCTTAATGAACAGCATTTCTAAACCCAATAGCTTGCACTGGCAACCCTGGTGTGCTGTGCACTTACCATTTACGTAAGTTGAACAACCCCTCACTTCACAATTCCTTGCTGTCCTACCAACAATGACATTTCTAATAAAGCAACAGCCGTACAATCAGGGGAATACTAATCAATACTAATATAATTAAAAGCAGTGTATTAACCGGTGCAGAGATGAGATGTGCACACAGAATGACAGCGAGTCACAAAAGTGGGACAGAGAAATTCAAGCAGCATTGTGGGAAGAGTCAGTTCTTGCGATGGCAGCCTGTCCGTCCAGAAAGGAACCATGACCCAAACAAACTTCAAACATTGTGTTCTTCTTCCAGAATGACGCAACTGTCCTTAAAGAACGGACTAGGCATTTACAAGAAACAACCTGATCTAATACCATTCTGCATACATTCTTGTTAAAAATAAAAGAAAGAAAAAGTTCATTTATGTTAAGAGAATGATTAAAATAATATATTTCCACAAAATTCTGGATGAAATGAAAATTGTTTTAAAATTTATTTTTTATAATTGCAGCTGTGTTTAAACAACTCCCAAAACAAGGTCTTCATCAAGCGCAAACACTAATTGTATATCCAAAGACATCACTACCACGCACCACTAACAAAACAGCACCAATACACCAAATGTTTATAGTCCTGTAACATTCAAACACTCCACTATCGCTACCATTACATCACCAACAACACAACAAGTCAAAACACCAATGTCCAACGTCTTCTACATTTAAACACCACCATCACCACATCAAGGCGCACAACAAAAAGCATCAACAAGCCATTGTCCAACACATTATATCCAAACACACCACTTACCGACCACGATCATGGCACCACAAACACAACAGCCACCAACATGCTTATATCTTATCTAATGTGTATCCACATGTTTCTATTATCACCACCAACATGTCAACACAACACAAGCAGCACCACCAAGCCAACATCAGATGTCCCCCAGTTCATTCGAAACCTCCACTACTACCATCACGTGGCACCAGCAACACAACACGCCAACTCATTTATGTCTCAGTATCACCACCATCATTTCACCATGCCACAACACACCACATAACGCCTAACACTCTGCCTCCATTGTATGCTCCCAAGAGACACAATGATGCGGACGTCTCGAACCTCCACCAGTCTCCACAGGTCCACCCACCGTGGTCCGGGCAAGGGCAGCTGAGTCACAGGAAACCCCTTCTTACACCATCACCGACTGACAACAATGGCATGAAAGGGGCAATTTCATGAAGAAAAGGGAAAGTACAAAACATCACTGAAAAGTAGCTTACATATCACTTAACAGTAGTTATACATCTCACTGTAAAGAAGTTTAAATCCATTACTACAGAATAATGTCACATCATCTGTAAAGCAGTTAATACACAACTTAGAGTTGTTTAAACATCATCACTAATGGGTGAATCATCAGTGAAAGCTAACAAGCCACATCAGGTAAAGCAGTTGATGACATCACTGAGATTGTTTTTGACCATCACTAATGTGAATATAACGGCGATAGAAAACTAAAAAAAAAAATCAATACAGGCAATCGCATTAAAGAAAGGATGATTAAAGTCGCTACTAAAGAGTAGGTATACTTAATTAAAAGGTTAGTTATATGACACGAAAAAAGGTCATTTGTACACCACAAAAGGTACTCTATACATTACTAAACAGTAACTTGGACTCCTTGAAAGGTATTTTATTTATTCAGTGAAAGGTACTTCTGCAAGAACCTTATACATCATGAAAAGGATATTTATGCTTGCAGCCAAACTACTCATGGGTAGTTACACACCTACAAAAAGCATTTCCTGTTTTCTGCAACTCCAAAGGACATATAAATACCACCAAATGATTGCTATACATCATGAAAGGATCACTGTTACATCAAAGAACGTACTCCGATTTCCAAAATGGCAGCTTCATCAATGGGTCGCTATACAACAAAGGGAAGGCATATAATTTTGTCTTTCACCACTCAGCATTACCATAGCACATAAAACATTCCTCCTTTTGTTGATCTGACTGGCTTGCATCTGCCCTCCTTTCACCAAGGGCTGGCTGTCTGCCCTATAACCCATTGCCCCTGACGATGTTCAAATTCTCAAGTTTGAAAGCTTATATTCAGCATTTTGCCTCAAAGGCGTGCCAGGCCGCGCACCCAACTTATTGATCAGCAGACAAGACGCTGAATGTATGGTAACAGAGAGGGCACCGACTGGACAATGCTCTTGTGGAGCACTGTGATAGCAGTGGCTGTTGACCTGTGCCAGTGAAGCGAACTCCGCCATTGGTGAACAGTGAGGAAAGCCATGCACCATACTGAGTCTCTTATGTAACTAAGCACCACTAAGAAGCATATGGAAAATCAACCTGTCCACTTCCAGTGATGTCAAGATTCATCCAGTCACTTGTGATATCCATCTCCACACACAAGCACAAGAGCAAGCATCAACATCCAATCTCGAGGGAAAGATCTAAGTGTTTCTGAGAAAAAAAAAACTTAGTTCCTCTGTATCTCACTAGGGCAAAATATAGAATAGCATCATATTAAACACAGAGTCACACAAATGCTGGGTGGACAAGAAAAAGCAACTGGGCTTGCAGTTATCAACTGCCATAACCAGCCTAGATCAGTCATGCATTTTGCCATGACTTGCTGTACACGACCATTCTATCAGGGTACAGTGCAGGCAGGACTATCCAGAAGACATTGAATACCCTGGACAGACTACAACATTCTCTAACCCATGTTCTCCAGGTTGGAGGACAGAGGGATGTGGAGAACCCCAACAGCAAAAGCTTCTAAGTGACCATTACACTTCCTATTATTAGAACATACAAAAATTATAGGCATACACCACTCAATAGAATAGTATGTCCCTTTCAACCTCTCTCTCTTCTCGTTTTCTCTCTCCTCATCATATCATGTTCTAGCCCAGCCAGCCACAGAGCAATATCAAATCTGGCAATCAAATCATAACCTGGATCTATAGCAAACTTATATGCCGTGCACTAGAAATCATACCATAAATCAAGTCATCTATTTCAATACTCATCTAAAATAAGGTATATTTATCATAAAAGTTTTGTCTTTTGTTTCATCTATCCACAATGTTTGTGACTGAACAGAAATTTACTACTTAAAATAAGTTTTATAAAATGAGATCACCCGACAACTTCTCTGTGTATAACTTTGCTAAGAACAGCTGAAATGAGTATAGATGGAAACGCAAAGGCATACATCTCTCCAGAACCTGACTACCTTTTCCAAACCTATTCAGTATACCTGGGCATAGGATTAGTTAATTGGAAATAAAAATCAGTGTTCAAATACAACAGGATATATAAAGTTTACTTATTTTCCTGTGTTTAAAATGATACATTTGAATTCTGAGAGGAAAGCAGCTCCTACCAAATATCTTTTAGCAGTCTTATAACCTTTACATCATTTTGTAAACAGTCAGATACCTTTACATCTTTCTGCTGGGTTTATCTGTTTTCTTTGTTTGAAAATTACTATCCTGTTTCATTCTTGACATACCCTTCTAGAAGGGCCGAAGATGTAAAAACCATAAAACAAAAACATATTAATTTAATATGAAAACTTTATGTGCTGGACAAAGGTTGTTTATGGGAAATTATCACCGCTCACAGGTATACAAAAATCAATACTAAAATCACTATTAACTGTTGTGAATCATCATTACATAGTAAACATTGTGCATTGGTTTTAAGAGTCCAACACTACACATCACAAAAACTAACACAAAACAGAAATTATAATACCACAAAAATTGTACCAATGACTCATTAACATTAAAACACACACAAGTATACATTAAAACAGACAGAAAACAACATAATAATTACTACAATACTTGCCCACATGCTGACTGTGAAATATACGCTTAGTTATTGTTCCTTTCTTTACAACTCACTGGCCTATTGGGGGGGTATTTTTTTTTTTCAACACAATCAGCTTTGCACCAAAGCATAACTCTGGTGCTGCTGAACAGCGCAAAGACCTGCACCCGAGCCGGTTAGAGAACCATGTACTCAAACTGTTTAACACCAAAACTAGCCAGTAACAGTTCAGAAATATGACAAGGCCAAAAAACAAAACCAAATCTGAAAACAGTAAACAAGTGGGTAACTTTTTGCTCCCATAAGAAAGACTAAACACGAGTAAACTTTTATTCAAGACTGGCACAGCCTTTTAAAACTTAGAATAAAGTCAGACAAATACATAGACGAACAATCTATATTGGGGGAAAAGCGCAGCCAACAACTCAACTGACTTCATAAACGACTTGGCAAAAGATTTGGACGACTATAATGATTGCAGGGTGGGGGGAGGAAGTATGAAGATGGAGAAAGCTGGGAACAATGAATTAAGAAATATATTCCAGATATGAAAACTCTTCACTAGCTCATAAGGAACCATCGCAATCCCTTTTGAAGGCCAATAATATTGTCTTGCCTGCTCTGAGGCTCCCCGTCCGACGGATCGGAACTCACCAGGAGACAAGGCTGGTTGTGTCTGCGCTCCTGGCGTCAAATAGAGACAACACCGACAGTCCATAAAAAACTGTGGGTTTCTCACAAACACTACTCACACCACACACCCAAGGGAGCACAAAAAAGAATCCCAAAGCACCCCAACCCACAACCAATAACGCACTCACCCAGTTTCACCATCTACAAACAAAAAAAAAACGTTCAAAAAAACAAACAAACCGCACCCCCAAACCCCCAAACTCAAACACAAACAAACACACACACAAAACACCAACCCCTCACCACCCCCCACCCCCGCCACTCCCCCCACCCCCCCACCCCAAAACGCCCCCACCCACCCACACCCCCCCCCACACTGGCCCCCACCCCACACCACGAATGATTCGGCCGACAACCCCCCCCCAACCCACCACCACCCACACCCCCCGCCCACCATACCCCCTCCCACCCCTACACCACCCCTCCCCCCCCCCCAACCCCCTCCCCACCCCCCCCCCCCTCCCCACCAGCCACCCCGACCACCCTCCACCCACACCCCCCCCCCCCCCCCCCCCACCACCCACCCACCCCTCCACCCCCCCCACCCAACAAACACTCCACACCCCACCCACCACCACACCCACCCCCCCCCCCCCCCCCAGCACTCCCAGTTGATTCTCCAACTACAAAACCCCCCACCACCCCCCCCCCCCCCCCAAACCAAATCTTTGCCAAGTCCAATACTATGAAGACAGATAGTTGTTTTTCCCGCGCTTGTTTTTTTTCTCCCCCACCATTAGATTGTTCATCTATTATTTGTCCTGACTTTAATATTCAGTTTAAAAGGCTGTGCCAGTCTTGAATTAAAGTTACTCTGTTTTAGGTTTCTTATGGGAGCAGAATTTACCCCACTTGTTATACTGTTATTATTGTTTACTGTTCCCTTGCCTCATTTCATTTCCAATTTTTAAAAATCAGATAATGCCTTAAAGTTCTTAAGTTTTCCAACCTAAACCATGACAGCAGTAAACATTCAACATGCGAGATGGCACATCATATATATATGAAAAGTCCTATCTGCTACACAAACTATAGCAATACATGTGACCATTTGTTTGCCTCTTGACCATATAGTCTATTCTGACATACTAGCATTCAGTGAAGTATCCCCCATCTCTTCAAGCAGATCACCCAAACTGCACATAGAGAAGAGTCAACCAGATGTAACTCTGAAGCAGGGTATTCGTACCTCCTTGAAACTCCTTGGTACCAGTAAAAATAAAAAAAATAGCAAAAAAAAAAAACTTCTTGAAATTTCATAGCAGAGGGTAGGATAGCGGCAATTTCAAGGCCTTGAATAAAAACCAATGAAAATCGATCAAGGGGTGTGTTCTGTTGGGCCAAAACCCGCCTTGAAAACATTTGAAAATCAAGCCTTCAGCTCAAAAAAATTTTGATGTGGAAGAAAAAATGGCAGTTTGATTTTTTCTTCTGCATCCGGTTAAGCAAAATTATTTTAAACAAGTATTAATTTTATACAACATAGTCGCGATACACCCGCATTGTCTGCTATTTAGCTAAGGAGATAATTTGTAACTTGGGTTATTTTTTCAACTCAACGCATGTGCAAAGGTTTAATGCTTCCTGCTTGTTCAGATTCTTTGTGACCGCTGGTTCGTGAAAAAAGCTTGAAATGGCAGAGTGGGCGGGTGGGTGGGTGGTGTGCTGGGGGGGAAATGCTTTCAACCATGTGGTGGATAAACCCGAGTTTTCTGACTAGGGTGAGAGAAGACGAAACTAACAAATATGCCTGCAACTGTCACAGTCCTGGCAAAAAATGTTTTGATGTCGCGCAAGGTAAGGTGCCCTGGTTAGCCACAGTCAAGGGAAAAAAGCACGTGGCTCTATTCGCCGTCAGCAAACCTTCGGCAGCGATAGCCCATGGTGCACTTTCTTACAAACAGATACGGCAGCAGCAGCATCGAGCACTGAATGTAGTGTTTGCCATTAAATCCGATGTTCCGTGTGCAAATCCAGTATAGCTCATCAGCCGACAATGGACTCATTTTTGCTCAAAGACAGACTTCCAGAAATCTGAAATCATTCGACACTGCATACTGTAAACTCACACCAGAAACTTCAACTCTTGTGAACACAATCCTCATCTTTTTCAATCAAATGTTTCCAATAGTCAGACGCCAAAGCATTTCAGTGTAGGTGAGGAAAAATTTGGTATTTGGCGACATTTAGCACTGCACCTCACTTACATTCATTGCTAAAAAAAAAAAAAGAACACAAGAAGACTCAACCTAAGTGCTCCTGTTTGATGAAAGTCTAAAACAAATAAACTGAAGCTTAAACAATTGACAATACATGTGCACATTTGACTTTCCAGACTTTTAGCAGTTCTTTTGTGTAGAAATGACTTGTTCCAGTAAGTACTGACAGTACTTCTGCTTCTGTTGTAGTAAAGTAACACTGATCACTTCACAAAGGGCAGCAAACAGGTGAGGGGCGTATCCATTTACACATGTGTTTTGCAGCCTTGAATTAAAAAAGAATCTCTCGAAAACGCCTTGAAAACTCCTTGAATTTTTGTTCTTGGGAGTCAGTAGGAACCCTGGATAGGGTTGAAAAGCAAAAGCAGATGGGTTGAAAGGAAAAGCAGTGAAAGTAGTTGTTCTGACAACAAAATCACCCTAATCATATAACTCATATACTGACAAAGAACGACTGCATGTGAAAAACAACACATAAACTTTCTGAAGCCAATGTCTCCCAATAAAGATAACCTACAAGCGTTTTGTTCTGTGTATGTTTTTCTTTTTTTTTAACTACCTCTTCTTAACCTCTCAAAGGTGGGTTGTTCCCTTCTGACCTTTATCATTGAGTACAATTACTCTTAAATGACATAACTTTACTCTCAATCATTAAGATTCATAACTCAATACTTCTAACATAAAAATTCCTCAAAGTTCACTCTAACAACTGGGCCACAGCTCTGTGGTGTGATGTTGTGTGTGGTGTGTGTGGTTGTGGTGTGTGTGTGAGTGGAGTGTGTGCATGTGTTGTGTGTTTGGTGTATGTGTAGAGTGAGAAGAGAGACAGAGAGAGCGAGAGAAAAAACTTACAGACATAAACACAGCATTGATGTTACTGGTTCCTGTCTTTAAAGTTTTAGAGTCCAAATAGATCAGTTGATTGAGCCATGCAACAAAGCATAGTCAACATATGATCATCATAAACAACTTCATCAAACAACAGTAATAATTTCTACATCCCCACCTACAATCATCATTTTGTCCATGATGTACCCCAGCCAATCTCACAGGGCCTTTTCTGGACTGTGAACATATTAGGGGAGAAATAAGGCACCTATCCTAACTTATGATCATCATAAACAACTTCATCATAACAACAGTATAATTTCTACATCCACTACAATCATCATTTTGTCCATGATGTAGCCAGCCAATCTCACAGGGCCTTTTCTGGACTGTGAACATATTAGGGAGAAATAAGGCACCTATCCTAACAAGAAACGGGTGACAATTTAAGAAAATAGAGAGAAAACTAGATAGATAGGTAGGCAGAGACAGACAGTAGTAAGGGAAAAAGGGTCCCATTCTATCAAAGAAGCAAGCAACCATTCAAGAAAATAGACTGACAAATAGACAGAGAGACAGACAGTAGGAATGAAAGGGTCACATCCTAACAAAGAAATACAATAATTAAAGAAAACAGAGAGATGGACGGATAAATAGATAAATACGAGAAAAGGGTCCCATCCTTTTGAAAAAAAATGCAACAATTGAAAAAGATGGATATAACAGATATATCGATAGATAATTAGATATAAATGGATAGATAAATGAGGTTTTGAACTAAACCTAGTTTATATTAAATACTTACCATCTCATTAAATATTGCTTAGATCTTCGGACGAAGTCGCGATGGTCGACTATCGATTTGTATCGATTCTTATAAAAAGACAACCCCAGTCCCCTCTCCTGCGCACTTCCTCTTCCGGTGTTCCGTCTAGCGTCACTTTTATTTTCCAGGCTATCAGCCTTAAGGATACCTCCCTGCTATTACGGAACACAGTGCGGGGACGGTTGGGAGGGTTTAACGGTTTAATGAGATGGTAAGTATTTAATATAAACTAGGTTTAGTTCAAAACCTCATTTATATTTCATACAAACCCTCTCATTAAATATTGCTGACTATCAGCAAGGAAAGGGGGGGACTGTGTTGTCTAATTGAATCAATAATCATTGCCTGAACCTCCAGTTATACTTCCAAAACAGGAGATTGGGGTAAGGTACACTCAATAACAAACATTAGTAGACTTACCCTAGTTCCCCTGCATTCTGCCTTTCTTTAGTGTCTCGCCGGGAACTGCTGCTTGGGCCGCAACCATTGCAGGTAGTCTCAGCTTGCCATCTTCAGACTCTGGGCGATATCCTCAGGTAGTGTCTTACGAGACTGAAGGTGATTGCCAATCGTTCAGACCTGTTGGGCGATAGTTCCCCCAGTAGTGTTTTTTACGGGA
>CM031615.1:24972608-25147608 GCA_018398815.1 Conus ventricosus
ACTAAAACGGCTGTGTGTCTCAGAGCTTTAAAGGGTGTGCAGGAAGGGTTAAGCTGGCTTTATAAAATACAGTCCGAGGGTGACTCCAAGCTTAAAGACTTTCTCTTTCATATGTACCTGAAATGGAAAATATTAAATTCTTAGGGGCAGAATATATCAAAACTTTAACCAAGTCTGTTGAGAATCCTTTCTGGAATGACATGTTTAGGCACTATGGGAGAGTGTGTAGAGTGTGTCGTCCTAGAAATATTGACAAATTTATGGCTGAATGCATTCACTTCAACAAAGACATTCTGAGGGGTGAATAAATTATATTTGTAAGAGAATGGTGTGAAAATAACATCTTCTTCATCAGACAACTCGTTAGTGAAGCAGGGCAGAACATGTCATATCATGAATTTAAAACAGAATACCCTACCATAAGAAAAACAAATTTTTTGTCTTACAATGGAATCCTGAACGCAATCAAAGGATACCATAATAAATTACAAGTAGAACTTACAAATACCTTTAAAATTCTTGAAACCAAATCATGGTTTCTATCAGGAAAGGTAATTTTCGTTTGAAAATTTGAACTGGAATGCTATATTTTTACACTGTTTTAAAACTGCTAATGATGTGCAACTATGCTGGTTTCAATTCGACTGTTGCACAGAATTCTGCCATCACAGAAGTACCTATGTCAGTGTAAAATTGTTAACACCCCAAACTGTAATTTCTGTGACCAAAGACCACAGGACATAGAACATATGATTTTCGATTGTGACATTGTACGGGCATTTGGTCGGAGTTTCAGCAAAATATCATTGATAAGCTTGAGCACTGCCATAATTTTAATATTGATAAGAACCTAGTACTATTTGGAGTAACAGACGATATACAGACTGACTGTGTGATGGACTTTTTAATACTGTATGCAAATTCTTCATTTATAAATCCAAACTACAAATGTTAATCCTGTTTTTTGTAACTTCAGAAGAAGTCTACTTAATCGATTTTCTTTGAAAAAGTATATTGCTAGTGTCAATTCAAACCTAATTCTATTCGACAAACACTGGCTTCCGTATAGAGCCATTTTACTATAACTTCTTTCGTTAAATGGTGGTAATCTCTTCTCTTTTCTTCCCCCCCCCTCTCTCTCTCTCTCTCTCTCTCTCTCTCTCTCTCTCTCTCTTCCTTGTATCTGTGTATCTGTTTTGTTTCTCAGTCGAGACACCTCATCTCCTACTACGGTCAGCACTCACAGTGTTAATTGTTTAAGCAATATTTAATGGTTATCAAGAAAATGAACATTGATGACAAAAAAGTTGCATGATTAACTAAATGTGTGTTAAATAAATGTTAGCGAACCGCCAGAGAACGTGGACAAACGAGTCACAAGACAAAACACAACGCGTTTCGACCTCTTAGGTCTTCGTCAGGTGATATATAAACGAATAAAACAACGAAAATTCACTTAGCTTTGATAGCTTCAGATCGCTTAGGGTTCAGCGCAAGGAAGAAGGCGTTGAATGAGAACGAGGCTGTTGGAAGGGAAATAGTGAGTGAGTCAAAGTCGTAATGATGATAATAATATTACTGATAGGAATACTAATAATGGTCAAAATATTGGGGGGGGGGGGGGGGGGGGGGGGGGGGGGGGGGAGACAGGATCAATCTTGGTGTCAATAAGTATGGGAGAAAGGAGAGCGGGTTAGAGGATTCTTAAGCAGCAGGGTTGCCATGGCAACAGTCCCAGAAGCGAAGGCGATTGTGATGTCAATGCTAGTGGTAGTATCAATACAAGCAATAGCATTACTGAATGATACTGCTAACAACGATAGTGAAGGTTAAGGTAACGAAAGCATGATACAGAAAATATTTAGAAAATACATTTTTATAATAATCAAATAAATAAATAAAGGAAACATTTTTTAAAAAAATAAATAAATAAAATAAAAAATAATAATAAATTTAAAAAAAAAAAAAAAAAAAAAATAATGATAATAAATGCATAAATAAGATAGCTATAAGTTATGTGTGAGGTGAATAGTGGGAGATAAGGTAGTATGTGTGTGTGTTGTGGGAGGATATTGTGGGCTGAGATTGAAGTGGTGGGTTGGTACATGTTACTTTAAGGTGTTGTGCTATGAGGGTGGAGGGAAGAAGGGGATGGGTTTACGTACTAACTGGGGGAGGGGGAGGGGAGGGGCAACATATTCACACCTATACACAAATCTCTCTCTCTCTCTCTCTCTCTCTCTCTCTCTCTCTCTCTCTCTCTCTCTCCCCCCCCCCCCCCCCCCCCCCCCCCCCCCCCCCCCCCCCCCCCCCCCCCCCCCCCCCCCCCCCCTTCACGACCAACGATAAAGGAGATAGCATTCTATTCATTATGTGTGTGTGTGAGTGAGTGTGTGTGTGTGTGTGTGTGTGTGTGTGTGTGTGTGTTCCATGTGTAATATCAGCCTTATTCATTGGTTACCCCCACCTCCACCCCAACAACCGCCATACCCATCAACATCCCTACACACTCATTACTAGGGCAGGGGGGGGGTGGGGGGGTAAGTCGATTGATGTAGCAAATGGAGAGACTCAGAGAGTGTAGGAAAAGGGAAGAGGATGATAGCTGCAACCTATGTCTGAGGTAAACAGAGGTAGGGTGTGCGTAGGTGGAGGATATTTCAGGCTGGAGCTGCAGAGATGGAATGGCACATACTACTTTTGGACGTTGATGCCATGAGGGTGGACGGTGCCCAGTTTGGCAATGAGATGAGATTCCTGCATAACGCGTTCCAAGTTGTCACTCTTAGATTCCCAAAGTGCCAAGACTTTGACATGGTTGATGTTGTGTTGGGCATGGTTGAAGTGTAGAGCGATGGTTTGGGCGATGGTGGCGGATGTCGGCCAGGTGTTCAGAGATGCGCGTCTCAAGTGTGCGAGATGTCTCACCTACATAGATCTTACCGTACAGCTGACAGTGGATGGCATACACAATGTTGTGGCTCTGGCAGGAGAAAGTGCGTTTAATAGTGAAAGAGCCTGTGGGGCCATGTAGGATGGTGTCTGGTTTGGTGAGAGAGCAGATTTTGCAGTTGGGTTTAGAGCAGGGGAAAGTACCTGGTGGCTTAGGTGTGAAGATTTTGTTAGCTTAGAGCGCACCAGTAGGTCGTTGAGGTTTTTGTCACGTTTGAAAGTGATCATAGGTTTCGTCTCAAAGGCAGGTTTATGATTTTCTACCATGTGCCAGTTAGACTTCAGGATCCTGCAGATGGGCAGATTTTGAGGATGGAAGAGAAGGCAGGCAGTGGGTCTGTCTGTCTCTTTGGGAGGTTTAGTTTCCAGAGTATGTGTTCTGGATTTAGCTGCAGTGCAGCTGAGAGCATCATTGATGACGGCACTAGGGTATCCACGGTTGGTGAAAAAATCAGACATTTTGGCTGCTTGTATAGTGAAATCTTCTTCGCTAGAGCAGAGTCTGCGTAGGCGAAGGAATTCAGAATATGGAATGCTATTTTTAGTGGACTGGTGGTGGGAAGATGTGTAGTCCAGGTATGAGTGTGCATCAGTAGGTTTGTAGAAGACTGAGGTTTGAAGCAGTCCATCTTTGAGGGAGATAGTGATGTCCAGGAAATTAACTGACTGTGAAATGGTGTAGGTCAGCTGGATGGATGGATGGAAGGTCTGTGCAAAGTTGAGGAAATTCTGGAGGTCATGTTCTGGCATGGATGTGGCTCCCAATCCATCATCTATGTATCTTTTGTAGAGCTCTGGTGTAGGGCCTGTGTAAGAGGTTAGTAAGCGGTGTTCTAGGTGTCCCATGAAGAAGCAGGCATAGGATGGTCCCATCTTGGTTCCCATAGCAACACCACTGATTTGTGAGAATGTGTGGTTGTTAAATTCAAAAGTATTGAGGGTGAGGACTAATCTGCAAGTCTGACCAGTGTAGCTGTGGGAGGGTGTTGTTGGTTAAGGGGTCGTTTGTTAAGAAAGAATGCGAGGGCCTTCAATCCATCAGCATGAGGGATGGAAGTGTAGAGAGAGACGACGTCAAGTGTAAAGAGGAGGCTGGGTTGGAAAGTGGGATCTGTGTTGTATGAATTAATCATGTTGAGTGTGTGTGTAGTGTCTTTGAGGTATGTGGGGAGGCCTTGTACTATGGGTTGGAGGAGAGAGTCTAAGTACTGTGAAATGTGTTCTGTAGGGCAGCTGCATGCAGATACAATGGGTCTGCCGGGTGTATTGGTTTTGTGTAGTTTAGGGAGCAGGTAGAAGGTGGGTTGTTTGGTGTCTGTCATTATGAGGAGTTTGGCTGTCTTCGGTAAGTTGTTATGTTTGATTTCTTGTTTAACTGTGGTTGAGATGAGTTTCTGGTGTTGGGGGAGGGTTGATTACGGAAGCTTTGTGTCCGGATTAAACTGTATGCCAAATGTGTGTGTTTTTTTAAATGAGGCTTACATATGCATTGGAAAATATTTTTGAGATGGAATGAGAGAGTAAATTCTCAAAAAAAAAAAAAAAGGGAAAGAGAGGGAGGAGGAAGAAAAGGAAAGGAAAAAAAAATTGTTACGTTGTCATGAGGCAACCGGCAATGGAGACGCTGCGCTGCTGCCCGAACGCTCTCGAAGCGTTCATTTGTGCCTGTGCTGATCCAACACGCGCATGACACCAGGCCATAAGCTACTATGCTGATTTCAAGGGGAAATTGAACAAACATAAAGCAGTGTTTGCATGGTGGGTTTTATTTTTTTTTTTCTTTCTTTTATCATTGTAAGAATTTGGTTTTGACCAGATGAAACCTCCGATTTGACCTCGCATAGTCTATAGAGAAGAACTGAATAGATATTAGGCTTTATGTTATGATTTATGTTTGCCATGCATGGATATGCCTATTATGGATGTGTAAGCATCTCCGCGCACTGTCTTCTTTCTGCGCACATGTAAGCTCTCTTATTAATGGAATAAAATTGTGGAGAGAAAAAAAAAAAAAAGAAACTGGTCGCCAGAGGCTCAAAAGGCCTTTGAGTAAGGTCTCCCTTAATAGTCTAGAGGCAAGATGCATAGTTGCCACTCTCACTCAAAGGCTCAAAATAGACAATAAATAAGCATAAACCAAGAAAAGATAAGGAGAAAACTTGTTAAACGAGATACTGATGGTGCCAATTAATTTAAACTCCAACATCCAAAAACACAAAGAAAAAACCTTTCACACACAAATCAAACAATGTCAAAGGCAACTTGAATTAAGTGTCAAGACAAAAATACACAGACAAAAGAGGCAGACATTGGCAGGATAGGCAGATAGAATTGGTGATCAGAATCAGTATGAATGTGTTGCCGCATAGGCAACCACTATCCCCCATAGACAGTTGAGAGCTTTTATGTCTTCAGTCATGACACTTGGTAAAATCTACCTAAACCAGTTTGTGTCTTTTAGCCATTTGCCTGACGGATGTCAGAGACTGTGACACTGGCCAGAGAGTACAACTGGCAGAAAAAGCCCAAACTTCATGTGCCCTTATATCCATCTATGGACAATGGAGAGGCAGTTTCTGGCCATAGAGAAGCCTGGCAAATAATCTTCCTAAGCCAGGAGCTTATTGTCTGGGGTCTGATAATGGCATTCTACCTGCCACGTCATTAACTCAATGCAGACGTAACTTCTGCCACAACCGTGACACGCTGAGACGCACTATTTTCGGTATTTTTACAAAAAATATACAGACGGAACCAAACCGAATACAACAATAAATATTATGTTTTTGAAAACTTCAAATCGTGTTCTTTTAGAAAAAAAATACTACAGTCCTGTGCTCAGTACACACTTCACTCGCCACTGGTTTGAAAAGTGTAGGCAAACAGATATCAGCAAAAACTTTTTCTCCATGTAAGTATGGATGAAAAATCAATATGATCATAACTGTAGTCAACACAATGTGTAGCAAACACATAAAAACAATGTATCTTTCACACACACAGCTGTGTGCATGGTCTAAACCTCAAACAGAGAGCTGCTGTCACATTATTTGAAGAAAAAATGCAAAAATTTCATCATCATTTTTGGTATGTGCAACTCGCCATCGTCGCTCATATCCTCTCTGTCCGATTCGCAAGTTCGGAAAACAGTTCGGAAACAGTTCGGAAAAGTTCGACAAGTTCAGAAAACAGTTCCAGTTCTTCATTTGATCGTTCTTCCATTATTCTTTAATTACTTCTTGAAATACGATGTTTCTGTTCGCTACGACTCGCTGACGCTTCGGTGCCGACAACATGATGAACACGGGCAGCCAGAGTTATCTCCAGCTATCCCATAATATGAGCGAAAAATAGGGAGTTTGTATTATACTCCCTGTTTGGCTAGTATACTTACCATGTCAGACCATAGCATTCCACGGCAGTTAATCAGCTCTGTCAGGCCGAGACTTTTTGTGGCTAATGCAGTAACAAGACCATCATGTGACGCCCACACTACTTCCGCCAGGGAAGAAGCCTGTGTAAACTTCCTGTTCCTCATTCAACGAGGCCTCCTGCCTAACAAGGACAGGTTTTTTGCTCTGTCTCGTCTATACTTCTGTTTTTGTAGAGATTGCTTGTGTGCTTGCCTTCTTTACTTGTTCTGTTGTGGCTTACGTTCGACCATGGGTACCATTGCCGCGTGAGGCTTATGGATGGCATTTTATTCACGCTCTACGGCATGACAGCTCTCGACGTCTCTTTAGCCCATTGTTCTCCATTCGTCCCTTACTCGCCGGGTGTGGGAACACGTCACCCTTGTAGTAACGTGTCCCCCACTCTCTCTTTATTTTCTTCCCCATTTCCTTCGATTTCCTTCGATCTCGGCGCCTTGTTTATTCCCATAGCCATCCAGGTCATTCACTTCGACGATCGATCTTCATCGGTCGCACGAGCTGCCATCTTTATTCTCGCCATTCCGGCCGACCTCTGCGTGGTCGTCCTCATTTGTTGTACCTGCTCACTGCTATGGAGGTTTTCCTCCTCTATTATTATCCCTTTCTTTTCCTTGTATCACTACTCCTGATCGAGATATACACCAAGGGAGAGTACCACCTAATGGAGGAGATCCTCAGCTTTCTGTAGATACCACGATTGTTTCCTTAGACCGCACAGCTGCATGCGAAAATTTGAGTAAATCGTCGATCACCTGGCAGGCGACGTGTCTGTGCGAAGCACTCAACCCGTCGCCCGCCAGGTGATCGACGAGGCGGCAATGAGTTAAAGGGTAGATGAAGAGCCTGACTCTGTCCTTGGAAGATGGATCTTCAGTGCTCTAACAGAACAGTGAACGTGCTCCACCTTCAGTCGCCTGGGCCTTGTATTTGATGGGAAGGGGCCAGCGGAAGCAAATTTTACCATTAGTGGCTGCTCTTCAAGCTTGGTGTTTGCAAGGAATGAAGGGCAAGTCGACAGTGTGACCGAGCCATCCTCATACCACTTGTGACTTCTAGGACCATAGGTCCCTGCAAAAGGCATGAACATTGTTCACTGTACAGGACAAAGCCAGGGTGACTAAAATGCAAGTACTCAAGGTGAGGTTCCTGGAAGAGCATTCAGCAGCTAGTGACTCAGTCATTAGAGGCCGAAAATTCCAAGACCAGAGGTAGACTCTGCTAGTCATGTTGACTGTGTCTTACAGACCCAAACGAGAAGTCCACAGTGAACTTCATTCAGAATGGATCATGTCTAATATGAAGGTCTGTCCCCATGAGCTTTGATGAGTCCTCTTTCTCATCACCTGAGACAGGTTCTCCCAAATCTTCCCTAACAGACCTTCACTGCCACAGTTGAGAGTGTTTGGTCCTCCTGACCATGATCCACCTAGCCTCTTCTTTTAGCAACAGGAGCCATTCTTGGACAAGCACCTATTTGGCAGCTTTCCAAGCACTGCAGTGTCCGTGGTGCACTCTCTCAGGAGACCCACTAAGATCATTAGTGCCTAACTGCCTCTCTTTGACTTTAGTAACAAAGCACTCCGGGGTTACAACCATGGAACTGGAGGGGCAGAGACACTGGCCTGTCTCCACTGGCCTTGGTGCCGTCTACAAATGGGTGTGGAAGGGAGAGACAAGCGGCTGTCCTGCCAAAACGTTGAAATTGGCTTGAATGTCAAAATTAACACAAACGCCATGTAGAGCCCGATCAGTTCTTGCTTGAGCTGCAAGGCACAAACGAGGAACACTTAGTACAGCAGACACAGATTTCATGCAAATAATGGAGAGAACACTGCTTGCGACAGGAGGAGAAAACACAAGAGGTGATCAAAACAACAGGTTTAAAAGTGGACTTGGGAGATGCCAAGGCGAACAATGAAATGGACAACTTGATGCACCGAAGGTGTGATACACCGTAAATTTGGGAAATTATTGGCAGAAATTCCCGGCAGAGTAGCCAAGGGGTAAGAAGCTTCGCTGTGCGAGGAAAAAGCCAACTAAATTGGGCAGCTGTGGGAATCCATAGCAAACGGAAGTCTGAAAAATTGCAGAGCCGAAAGAGGCGCGTGTTCCTCCACCGAAGAAAAGGAGGAAACACCAGGTTCTAATATTAACAATGTTGTGAACTCACTAAGGGTTACTACTCTGGCCTTCCTATCTGGGGATTGATGCAAAGTTAGCTCCGTGCTATGTCAGTTTTTGTTTTGTTTTTTGTTGGTTTTTTTGTTGGGTTTTTTTTTTTGGGGGGGGGGGGGGGGGGGGGGGGGGGGGGGGGGGAATACAGATAACATGTGGTGTTAACTCACCAAGTGGGAATGAGGAATCAGTTTGGACAGGTAAGCAAGGGCAAATAGGGAGTAAATATCACACACACATGTGCACACACACATACACATACACCAGGATGGAGAAACCCTCCTTTGATCCTTGATTTCCGAGGAAATCATTTGATTTTCAGAGGCAGGAAAAGCGAACATCTGAGGGAAAATAAAGTCTGTTAAAAAAAAACATGAAAATAATGCCCAGGGTCATATACTGTACTCAGTGTTTCTTGTCCAGGTTTTAATGATTCTACATTCAGTGCTTGCTGCCTGCGGTCGTTATGGTTTATCGTGGGGCTTCTTGCATTTTAGTGGCTGGCAAATATGTACATGACGCAATTCATTCAGCCATTTTTCTGGTTATTGTTCATGCCCAGGCTACTTCTTTTCAAGGGAAAAATAAAATGTCTTGCATGTCATGAATCAAGGCAAGACGTTTCAGGGAAAGCACAACTTTCCACTGTTGGAGATTTGATTGGACAGAAAAGACTACAAAGTGAGCAATTTCGATCAGCTGTTTTGATTTGTTTCCTGAAAGTAAACTAGCTGGGAACTGCACGTTGTTACTTTTTTGCTTTGTTAAAAAGGGCATTGAACGATCCTGATCGTGGTTTTGACAACGCACTTAGAACATGTGCACAGCAAGAAGTATGTGGATGCTTCAAGAACACAGTTTGACTGCGGTCAGAACAGACAGATTTCTTGATTGGATTAATATTTACACACACACACACCCATCTCCATTAGTAAATAAACATGCGTGGATTTTTTTTTTTGACAGTGTGACAGCCCAGAGAAATATCATGTCATTTGTGCCACTGTGATGGGCTTGGTTACAAACAGCAGAAAGTGAGATACATAAAGTGGTAGTGATTGTGTTCACAGTAAAGGATATTCTTCTTTCATTACCAGTTTATATGCATGACTGCTTAGACTAGCACCACTTTTTTTTCTCCTTTTCTTTTCTTCTTTCATTTTTCCAAGAAATTCATTAGATTTAAATGTGCATGCCTGTGTGTGTGTGCTCATGCACACGTACGTGTGTGTGTGTGATTACTATTTGTGTTGTGTGTGCATTCAGTTATTTTCTTTTTTGTTGTTGTTTTCTGCATAGTAATTTCACTTTCATGAAATAACGTGAAACAGTTTTCAAAACTGCTTAAATTTCATTTTGGCCGGGGGACTTCACCCCCTTGGACCCCCCACCAGGGCATTCACCTGGACCCCACTGGGACATAGGTGGCCCCTGGACTCCAGCCTGTTTTATTAGAGATTTTTCATGTCAGTTGTTCTCCAGCCTGACACACGCATACGCAAGATACACACACACACATGCACGCACAATGTGTGTGTTCTGTGTATTGTCAGCTGTTCTTCAGCCACACACACACACACACACACACACACACACACACACACACACACACACACACACACACACACACACTCACACACACTCACATACATATGCAAGATGTGTGTTCTGTGTATAGTCAGCTGTTCTCCAGCCTGACATGCAAACATGCAAGATGCATGTGTGTGTGTGTTCTGTGTATAGTCAGCTGTTCCATACAGTCACACACACACACACACACATGCACACGCAAGATGTGTGTGTTCTGTGTATAGTCAGCTGTTCTGAAACCTTTCTCTCTCTCACACACGTACACAAACACACACACCCACACACACACACACACACACAACACACACACACACACACACAAACTTACTCATGTAAGATGTGTGTCTTTGTTTTGAGCATTTTGGAAACTAATTGTCAGACTTTACCATGTTGATTTGATAGGGAGGATCTGTCTCATTCTATTGTGTTCCAGTATCAATAAAAACATCGATAAATGGTGATCATAATATTGTTGATGTGTGTTGGCTAAGTCACAGAGGAGCTGTCTCTGTCAGCAGTGTTACAGTGATACTAAAGATGTGCATGTGTTTTAATCTGTAGTGTTACAAAGGCAGCAATAATGATGTGTCAGTATCTTTGTCAGTAATGTTAACAATAGTAAGATGTAAAGGTTGACAATAATGAAAATGTGCATATCTCAGTCTGTAGCCATACTAGAATGACTTACAGAATAACAAGGTGTGTATATCTCTGTGTGTGCATTAATATTAGTGTGACAGTGTCTTTTTCTCAGTTTGTAACATAGTAATATAATGATGTAAACATGTCTTAGTTTGAAACATTGCAGTACAATTAATAGTTTGTGCAACAAAAATGATGGTGATGTGTGTTATTTCTCAGTCTTGCATAATTGATGATAATGATTGTATTGTATGTATCCAAGTGTTACAATAATGATGATAAAAAACAAACAAAATCTGTAGTGAGGTGGGGAAATGTAAATGGTATAATAAGGGAGGTAACTTTCACTCACATTATGAAACTGTGAAATGCCCCCAGCTCAAAACTTATGCTGCTACCAGCACCATTTGCCTAGTACAAATACAGACACAGCAACAAGGAAGAGAGGTAATGGGCACGTAATTTTTTCATCATGGGAGCAAACATTATTTACTACTGAATCATAAAGTCTCCATTCCTACTGTGTTACAGAGGAGCTTTCTCAGGGCCTGTCCCAGGCCCGACTGACGGAGGGGTCAGGCACACAGGACAGTGACCCCAGTCAGGAGGAGGATTGTCAGCCGAGTCTGGGCAGTCACAGCCACTCAGGGGAGGTTAGTCAGCTGAGAGATCTTACAGTGGTGCGAAAGCCATTCTGAGTCGAATAACCTTTCAGTTTGGACACTGGAGAATATCTGTAGTTTGTGTCTTAAACTATCTTGATCCACTGTATTGTTGTTTGGGGGTGATCGACAGATTGTTGTAGAAACTCTGCATTTTTTTTCCCAGGGAAAAAACACATGCTTATACTGAGCAAAATTATGTTTCCTGGTTGCAGAGATACATGTTTACTGAGATTGGAACTGTTTTTAGTAAGCTTTTAAACCCTCCTGATTTTTGCTGAAATTTCAGTAATTTATTTTCAAAGTTCTGAGATCTTCGAGCATTGTCGCTGTGCTGAGTGAATTGTTTTACTTAAAAATCAGGACGGCAGGCATACGTTATTGTGCCTGCACTTGACAGACTAACCACAGATCCATTTCCATCATTTTAGCTTTTGCATGGTTAGTAAATCATGTGTTTGAACTTTCACAATTTCCAGAGCGTTTTGATTGATCTTTTATTCTCATGAATTCAAATTGTCAGGTTATCTGTTACTCAGCAATACTGGATCACAAACTGAGAAGAGCCTCTAGTAGTAGGTATAGGTAGTAGGTCAAAGCATCATGTGTGACCAGTCTATATTGTTTATATGTGACTCATGCCTGAAATAAGTAATATTCAACAATGTTAGACTGTTTGTGTGCAGAACTTGTATGTATAGACTGCACATCGAAGAAACAATACACTTGCTTGCTTTCATCAAGCCGTCTAACAAGGTTTAAAAAAGAAAAATGTATAACAAAAATGAATTAATTTTTGAAAAAAAAGAGAAGGAAAAAAGAACAAAAAAAGATAAGGAAGAGGAAAACAAAAAAAGAAAAAATATGAACAAAATGATTGTGGAGAGAGAGAGGGGGGGGGGGGGGGGGGGGGGGGATGTTTGTGTGTGTGTGACCCACAACTTTGAAAGTATTTTTCATGACATAAAGATAGAACATTCAACATGAGAAAGCAGAACTTAAGCAAATTTTGAGCTTTAAGACAAAGCTGTGGGAAATTTATGTACTGATGGTGTCACCCATTTGTTTGGGGGGAGGAAGAAGAGGAGGAAGGCGAAGGTAATGATGATGATCCCTATGACGAGGAAGACGATGACAATGATGTCCTTGATTCTGTGGAGAGGATGAATGATGATCAAGTAAGACGGGATGCATTGTGGTTGGCTTTTGATTTGCTTATGATTTTTGTGAGTGAGTGATGGCTGAGCAGTGTCATTGGTGCTGATCACTGTCAAATCATCAGCAGTTTTCATCTGTATAACAAGTAAGACTGTTTTTGCTTTAGAGGCATGCTAGGCAAAACCATGATTGCTTTCTGCATATCATGCTGTAACATCTTTTCACTTTTTTTTTTTTACTAAATCTGAGCAGATGTGTACATTCTGTAAATTGGTATACATGTCTAACATAATCAAAGAGTGGCTTGGCAATTTTTTGAAAGAGATCATTCAAACAAAAGACAATTCACAGCTGATATTTTGTACAAAGTTACTGCGCTAAAATTGGAAACCATAAGTGTAGTCATTTTAGTGTTGGATAGAGTTGGAAAGAACAAATGAAAGGACACTAGATTTTCTGAATGTCTATAAATCCTTGAGAATGGGGTGTTTAGTGTGAGGGAGATGTAGTTCTGAGGTTGATGTGGCATAGACTAAGATAACAGTGTTGCAGAAGAAAAAAATGTCTTCAAGGCAGGGAGTGCTGAATTGCAGAGGTTTTTTGTTTGTTTGTTTTTGTTTTAAGTGTGTATGTGTGTAGCTCTTGTTTACTTTGATTAGTCAGATACAAAAGTTACGAATTGATTGAAAGATACCGATAAATGAATGACTGAATGGTAAACGAAATGAATGAGTATGTGAAATTGTAGACAAAATAACTGATATGCTGGCAAATGTTTTTTTAAACAGGTGACACTGTTGTCCAAACGCAAATTTGTGCCAACCTCTGAAGACAATGATTTCATGGCTGCCTTTGACAAAATGATGTCAGAAAACATTCAGGTGAGTCGGAAAATGAGGTGAAAAAAAGTGAGAGCAGGCTGTATATACTGCCAAGGAAACAAACATGGATGACTGTACTTGTACGACTGAATTGAAAAGGAAGTGACGCAGCGCTGCACGTTTTGACCCAGTGGTCTTCAGGAGAGAAGACTGAAAGATTAAAGCACATAACTGTCACTTTGTCTGTTGAAAATGCATTATGCTCTGTTGTTTTTGTGTTTATTTCAGTGTCTGCTATGCATAGATTGTGTCATACTGGAATAGTGAAAATGTTTAACTCATGATCTGAAGGTTAGGGGTTGGTCAGCAGATGTGCAGATCTGCTAGGGGCTGAATCCCTTTCGTTTGTTAATGCATGCACAAGATCAGATTGGCATGCAAGATACACTCACCCGAATTGCCATTGGCGGCATTATGGAAGTTCAGAAATATGCAGAATGCACAGGTGCACAGGAGAGGAGTACTGTCAAGCATTGACACTGACAGGCAGTCATGGGCTGTTAACGAAAAAAAGAAAAAGACGACAGCAGGATTGATGTTTAAAGATAATGGAGGGATTGATGTTTAAAGATAACGGAGGGATTGATGTTTGAAAATAACAGCAGGATTGATGTTTGGGTGTCTATCACAGCACCCTTGCTGTATTTCCTTGGTTAATGTAATGAACAAAATTTTAACTTGAAAGTGGGAGTGATCACAACTTTCTTATGATCACCCATTGTCGAGCAGAGAGACATAGAACAGCATGTTGGAATGTATGAATTTTAATTTGTTGATATATAGTTTTCTCTTTTTATTTACCTTCTGCTAGCTTTCATTTTATATGTAGATTTTTCCCCACTCATATGCATCTGATTAGTGCAGTACAGCATTTTAATTTGTGACATTTATCCTGTGAGCATGTCTCTATGGGTGATTTTATTATTATTTGAAGACATTTTGGAATATTATCCATTATTTTTGGAAGGGAAAGAGACATTGAATAAAAAGTGGCAGCTTACAGGTGATGGGATTGAAGGAGATACAATGTAATTACTGTATTATAATCCATCAGAAATCTTTATAGTTGGATCATTGGAGAGAGGGAGTCTTTGTTGGGATGTGAAGTTAGTCTAGACAAAAAAATTCATCCCCAAAAGTTTCAGGGGATGAAAGATTTACTGGAAGACCAATTAAATATAGACCAAAGAGGAGATTTGTTCGGAGGTCTCACTGTATTGTTTTCATTCTCTTGAAGAAGGAGAATGCCAGAGATTTGGATGAAAGCATTTAAGCAAGTTTTCTTTTCTTTTTTTTTGATGATCTGTTCACTGTGGGAAGATGGGGATGGTAGCAAAGTTCAGCCTTTGTCTTTGTGTTGTTCATATTGTTGATCTAGGCTTACTGTGAAGCAAAACATATATATAGGGTATGTGTTCACGTTAATGGTTGTGTGTGGGTATCTGTCTGGCAGCATTGCCTGTTTGTGTAAAAAGTCAAAAGTGGCTCAGCTTTTCAAAGTAGCTAATAATGTTGCGTGTTTTGCACTTTTTTTTCCAAGATGAGATATTTTCCTAGTAGGTTGACAGCCTGAAAGGGTCTTATGTGATAGACGTCTGAGTTATAAGACTGACATTGTAGCAAAAACCTGTTCAGTGTAGTACCACATGTTTATTGAGAAAAAAAAAGACACATAAACTTTATTTCTTGATTCACGTAGCAATGATGAATAATTGTGTTCTACATTGTTTAGTTTGAAACACATGTGGTCTTTGTGTGTGTGTGTGTGTGTGTGTGTGTGTGTGTGTGTGTGTGTGTGTGTGTGTGTAACTGAGCAGAACAGGACGCAGGAGTCACTAAAAGTCCCCAGCTGGACATAGCTGTCCCCATGCACCTGCGTGGCAAGAACAAGAAAGCAGGTAATGTGTGGGAGCTGCCATCCTTTTGGTTGTGCATGGGCTGCGATTGACTGGTTCAAGGAGATGTGTGAGTGAGAAGCTAACTTTTGTCCACACAAACATACCCGTAATCATTGTCCTGATATGATTAAATAGACATAGTACATGGAGCTTCTTTGTTCAGTTTATTTATTTACAGCAGTATTCCAAGAGTGCACACAGTGTGAAGATGTTCTTTATTCAGTTTGTTTCTTACTACAGTTGCAAGAATACAGGTTACACACAACTGGGACAGATGGTGACTATGGCCAGAATGGCAGATATGCGGATGTTACTACAGAGGGCCGATTGGGACATGTTCACAGGAGTTTTTATAATAAATGTAGAAAAACACTTTGCAAGACACCAGATAGAGCAATCTGACAGGTGAAGTTGTAACTATGGAAATAAATTGAAAGGTGTTCTGAGTCACAGAATGCATTTATGATGCTGCATGCTAAATGAAACAAATTTTTGTAGAGCGTGGTTTTTAACTTTATTAAGAATTGGAGATAATTTTAAGAATTAGAAATGATTTTGAAAAAAAAAAGATAACAGAATAACAATTTCATTTCTGTCTGTTAGTCTTTGAGATGTATGCTTTAAATTCCAAAGTAATACTGTGAAGACTGTTAACATACAGTGAATAAAATTCAAACGTAATCTAGGGCTGATGACGTCCATGATTTTTGCATGTAGCATCACATTTGCTCTCTGCTAGTTGACATTAAAGAAAGATGGTGAAAGAAAATGGTTAGCATTCAGGAAGGAAAGTACCAGTGTTCATATCACAGATCACTATTATTGATTTCTAGGATTGAAATGAGAAAAGTCATTCTCATTCAGAGTTTTAGTAATAATTCTGTGTCTGTATGAATGCTATGAAAAACAGTGTCTTGCTATTATCTCAGTAGCATTTGGCTGTATGTGCCATTTAGAAACAGCTGACTGAACACATAATGTGTGCAAATCATTCAATAGTATAAATCATACAAACAGATTTCCGGATAAAATGTAGCTTTTCATAAAATGATTACAGGATTAACGTAAATAACAACCATATTTGAAACAGCATTAGCAGACCTTTTTTTTCCCAACATTAAGTGCATGCAGTATTTAACAGCCATTTGCCTCCAAATTGTAGTGGGGAATAAACAGATAGATAGATAATTTGTTTTTATGAAGTATGTGTAATTGCAGATAGATTTCTTTTTATATAAAATATGTTGTTGAAAATAAAAAATATTAACCCTTTCACCGCCAGACATTCTATTTTGCATAAATCCTTATCGCCAGCCATTTTTCAGAAAATCTCTTATTTCATACCAGCTTGTGTGAAATGCGGATATCTCTGGAACTAAGTAACAATTCTCATGCTGTTTTTGGGGAAATGGAGGAAATAAACTGTACTTTTGTTAAATTATAGAATGTTAGTAATGGTTAGACAACAACAATTTCAAATTCTAGGTAATTTCAAGTGAAAAAAAAAACAACAGAATAACAAATTGAATGCCATCTTTAGTGTCAACATAAAAAAGAAGAAAGCATGCAATGAAACTCTGAACAAGAAGGAAAAATATTCCACTCACAAAATAAAGACCAGAAAGTATGTAATATCCAACAGAAAAATGAAAAAAAAAAAACCAGCAATAAATCAACATACCCCAACAGCAGAAAAAGAGCTGGAAGAAGTCCACAGGTTGAACATCATCCTTGTTTACCAGCACTCCTGAAACAACATTCAGAGGAATAATTAGTGGTATGACTAATGAGGTTATGCAGAAAAGAAACCACACACACGCACACATACAAACACACACACACACACACACACACACACACACACACACACACACACACACACACGCACACATACACACAACACACTCACACACACACACACCAAATTGCTTACACCCCTCTGGCACACACATGAAAGAAATAAAAAGAGAAGGGAACACACACACACACACACATACACACACACACACAAACACACACGCACACACACACACACACACACTTTCTCATGCCCCACTTGTACACACATGAAAGAAAGAAAAAGGGAACACACACACACACATGCACGCGCACGCGCACACACACACACACACATCCCTTTCACTCTCATTTTTCAAAGCAATATTTTCTATGAAAACAGTCATTCACTTGCCTGTGGGTCTCTATAACCTCGCGAGCGAGTCTGATATGGCAGCCCACCACTCCAACTCTCTCTGCAGCAGACCTCTTGACACGTGTCAGTCAGTCAGCCACGCCCCCTTCGACCTCGATTCATGGCAAGTCAGCTGGGCTTGCAGTTCATTCATTATCTTGTGGCTGCCACTCACCCCCTGTTTCACTGAGTGACAGGCACAAAAAGTTGGCCCAGAGCCAGCAACACTAAGCTTGTTCAAGGGCCTCTTGTGTGTGTGTGTGTGCGTGCATAATGCACTGAGCACTGCTCAGCTAGTTGGCATGCTCCAACAGTCAGCCACTGTGATAATTCGGTCAAGCGCCGCCGCCGCCCCCTCCCCAACCTTTCGAGTAGCCAGATGTTTGCTGCTCACAATCTGGGTGTTCTTTATCTTTTTCAGTATCAACGGGCGGTCTTTTCAATATTTCCAGCACCTGATCTGTGGTAAATGTACAGTGAGGCTGAGTAGGTGAAGTGCTTGTTTGTGACATCATAGTGAATGGAAAAACAAGCGGAATAAATTGATAAAGAACACTTAACTGAACAGCGCTCTGATGAAGCAAAATGGCTGTGAGCACAGGTCAGGGAATCACCCAACTATGACATTTTTTTCTGGCTTTCTGTCTCATCAGATTAGAGAGTGAGAATATCGGGAGTTAGGTAACCCTACCTGGTCGCCAAAAGGCGCCTTCGGCGGTGACACACACTGTCGCCAAATGGCGCCTTTGGCAGTGAAAGGGTTAAAAATGAATAACAAAAACAAGATCAGAGACTCCATGTACAAGCATTTGCTGAAACCAGTGGATTTTTCTTTTGAAGTATTCCTTTTTATGAAATATGTTATTGAACAACAGAAACAGTGTTAGAGATTACCATTTTTATACATGTTGAATCTGAAAAATATCTCTGGCATGTTTCGGTGAATGTTCCCTCTAAATGAATATTTGCTGAATGTGACAGTGGCTTGACCAAAGAAATGTGACAGATACCTATTGAATGTGACGGTGGCTTGATCAAAGAAATGATGGATATGTGTTGAATATGACAGTGACTTGACAAAAGAAGTGACAGATATCTGTTGAATATGACCGTGACTTGACCACAGAAATGACAGATACCTGTTGAATATGACAGACAGTGACTTGACCCAAGAAATGACAAACATCAGTTGAATGTGGCAGTGACTTGACCAAAGAAATGACAGATACCTGTTGAATGTGACTGTGACTTGACCAAAGAAATGACAGATACCTGTTGAATGTGACAGTGATTTTGCTCACAAATTGATATTTGTTCAAGGTCACTGACACACGCAACCCCCAAATTGACAGCTGTATATGTGCCTGTGACTCCACCCTCAAAATGACAGGCAGTTGTTGAATGTCATGGTGATGTGACCATCAGAATGATGGATGTCTGTTGAATGTGACAATGACTTGTGCACACCCATCCCTCCCACCCTCACCACCAAATCCGCCATCTGCAAAATAAGAGATACAAGTTGTGTGTGACAGTAAACTGCCCTACATCACTTGGTGGCCCGATACCAGTACCCGTCCCAATGAAGACGGAGAACACAGTCAGCTTTGTGCTGATGACCAGGAAGGGAAACAAGCAACAGGTGGGTCATGGCTGCTGGTCTCTCTTGTTCAGCCACAGAAAAGGTCATAGTGGACAGACTCTACAATTCCTTCACTTCAAGAATGTGGTCGTTTTTGTTGTTGTTGGTTGCTCTCTTCTCTTCCATGTTTCCTCAGTGATATTTCCATGCAGCTCATTCTGTCATGTAAACAGCCACGCCAGGTTGTCTTATCGCAGATCTAGCATTGTAGTTCGCTTGGAATAGTCTGTGTAAAGTTATGATATGGCAGCCCTCGAGAGAGATAGCACTGCAGTACTGCAGAGTCAGTTTGGTGATGTTCAGTGGCTCCTGTTCTGGTCCTTACATAGGCAGGACAACGTCTACTCAGCCTCGTCCTGACGGATGATAATGACATGGTCATGGAGCTAGCATAAGTGAGTGTCCCTTTCTAGAGGGGCCTGTCATGTCCATGCAGTGGCAGACCTCAGGAACTTGCTGATGCCAGCAACTGAAAGATGAGCATGCCTTGGGCATGGATGTGGACAGGAGGTGGAAATTGAACAGTATATCACTACAAAAGGAGAGCATGAAGGGCGCAGAATGTCAGACTGACAGTGAGGAAAAGTATGATGCCATAGAGTTCCTTTCGTGTCTGAGACTACATGACAGGACTTTATACTGCGTGGTGCTCCTGATAGTATTTCTTGGTGTCAGTCAGGTTTGAAAGATACAGACTCCAGCAATGTTTGAGCAACAGCTACAGAGATAGGTCTGTTAAGTAGAAGGAACTCCGATGTGGTTCCAGTCTTCCCATTTGTGCCTACAGCACACGAGACCATGAGTAGAAGTGAGAGGGGAGTCTTCATTAGGAGGTAGAGCTTGTAAAGAGAAAAATGTTCAAGACCAAAAATTAAAGCAAGGGGTAGTCTTTATTGGGAAGACGTTCATTTGGATGCCTCACTGTATTTAAAAGTTGGAATTATGTTGGAGGACAAAAGAAGTGATATACTACTGTTCAGACTGGGGGTGTTTGTAATTATGTAGAGATTGTGAGAGTGGGGAAAAAGAAGGGAAGAATGGCAGAAGTGAGGGAGCGTGTGGCATAATTAAAAGCTGCAGGAAATGTGGTTCCCAGTTGGGAAATGAGAAAGAATAGGCAGTCTTGGTTTATAGGATGTGTGTGCGTGTGTGTGTGAATCATATTTATTGTTTATTAATTTTACAGCTGACCAACCTAGATGTGCCGATATCTGAAGGATTTGCCACCAAATTCAGGGAAAGAGAAGAGGTAGGTTTCAGTGACTGTGTGTGTGTGTGTATGTGTGTGTTGCGGTGGTAGTGGTGGTGGTGTTACCTGAAAGTGCTTGTGTGTTGTCATGTGTGTGTGTTTGCACACGCCTATGTCTGTGTGTGCATTTCTATGTTTGTGTATGCATGATTACAGGTTCTGATTCCTGTTTATACATATCAACATTACAGTGGTTCGTGTTTGTATTTTTAACACATGATGCTGAATGTTTTCAATAGTTTGGTCACAGCTTGTGAAGAACAGTTAGGAAGTTGTGCATGTCTTTTTCCATGAAAACAATTTTCTCTGTTTCTTTTGTTGGTGTTATACATCTCTGAGAGTAAAAGACATAGTGCTGAATCAGATCTAAACAACCTACCATAAAAAAGAGAGAGATTATATAAGGACATGCTGGGTAGTGCAGATCCTGTGACCAGCATGCGACATGACTACAAGACCATCAACAGCCCGTGATAGGGTAGGGAGGCGGCTTGCTCGTGCACATCATGATTAGCCTGAAGAACAGAGACTCTCATTGAAAAAAAAGTTCCATTGCAACACAGAATGGTTTCAGTTTTTTATATTAATTTAGAAAGGGATCACCAAATAGGTGCGCACTAGAACTGAAAAAAACCCAAAACTTTATGGGTTCAGTATGAATCAGTAATTCAAAAGCAGTGTTGGAAAATTTCCCTACGATTAGATGAGGCACTACAGAGGTGATATTGACTTTTGTTCTGTGGATGGGGGAGGGCAGTGGGGAGGGGGGGGGGAGATTTCTGTTTGCATAATTCAGAATCTCCTGGATTTTCTTCAAAACTCAGAGTTGTTTGTAGGGTCAGTATTGGTAAGTCATTTGCATTCTGAGGTAACTGGTGACACATTATGGGAAATAGGTAGCAAGCAAATTTGTAACTTTTACTAAAAGGGGAGGCTGTTTTCCATTGTACCAGGAATAAATTAGGGGTGCTGGGCTTGTGTTGCTTTGCCTGATGCTGTTTTCATTGCCGCTGATGGCTGTTTGTGTGGCACTTTTTGCAGGCAGAGAGGATGGAGAAGGAACGGATGAAACAGATGGTGCTCAACATCCATGAACGACAGGAGGAGGAAGATTATCAAGGTAAATGAGGGGGATGTGTCTGTGTGATTTTCATGGTGGTGGTGGAGTTTGCACAACTTTGTCTTTATGTTCACAGTGCTAGGAGAGAGGGCAGGATTGTTTATGTATAACCACCTACAGTGAAAACTGGCTGTAATGGTTGTCTCACATAGCTGCCAACTGCTACGAGATCGCCGTAGTTTGCTACGCCAAGAGAATGCTTGCTACGGCGCTACTACGATCATTAAATTGCTACAGCGAAACAAAAAAATTCGAAGATACTTTCGTTTTGTTTGGACAGCGCTAAGTAACCTCTCTATCAGTCTGTCGGAACTGCATTTCGCTTTCGGTTTTACTGTAGCACGTGATCATTTCGACCAATCAATGGCGACTTCCGTCTTGCTCAGTTCGCAACAGTGTGTGAGTAGATTTTTTTTTACAATTTGCCCTCTTCCTCTGCTTCCTCTCTGTATGATAACATTTATAGATATACTAAGAGTACTGTAGCTTTAATGTGGTCCGTAAAACTGGTTATAGGCCTGATTTCCTTTTAGAACGCGCGCAAAATTAAGTTGCTACTGTCAAATTGGAAATGCTACTGTGAAAATTGTGAAATGCTACTGTAAGCCGCATGAGCAGGTTGGCAGTTCTGGTCTCATGAAAACTGATCAGTCAGCAACATTTTAGTCTTTGTGCCACCAAATCTACTATCAGTGAAAGGCTCCTTCCCTTACCAGCTTCAGTGGTTAGTGTCACAGGCTGTGAGTTGGAAGGACATGTATTCAGTTGTCATCCAAAGTATCGACTTGTATTTTTTTTGGCCCTGCCATTCCAGAGTGTGTTCTGGGCTCAGATAAGACCTGGACCACACAGTCAAGTTTCATCCACCTCACAGTGTCGGTGTGAGTGTTAAAATTTTCCTGGTCAACACTGCAGATGTCAGGATCTCACAAGCATGAAAGAAGTGTAAGAGTACGGCTCTTTCCGTGTAGTCTCAGAACAGAATAAAGATAGCATTGTATTGGTTATTTTCCACTAAATAAAAAAAATATCAAATTGTAGTTCCTTTAATGTGATGCTGTGGTGTAGAAATAGGTCATGGTAAGAGTCAGAGAAAAAGTATGACATTTTATAAACCCAAACCCACAGGAAGCCCCTGCGGTAAGATCCTTTCTCTCATATTTGTCTTTGGTGGCAAAAGATCCTTATTTTCTCATATGTAACTGTCCGAACAGATGCCTTATCCTGCTGATCGTGAGATTTTGGGCCAAACATCAGTTTCCCCAACATGAAATTGGGAGAGCAGAAAGGTAACTTGGTTTCAGGTATCGGAAGACACCACAGTCATCTCCCTTAGTTCACAATATTCAGCCTTGTTGGACTAGATCCGTTTGCTCCTCTTCCTCGGTGGAGAATCTGGCCTCTTTTAGACTGCATGTTTTCGTCTGGCAGTAGTTTTCCACAAACGACAGTTTTCAAATTCGCCTTTTCCTTCAACTGGGGAAGATTCTTTTTGCACCAGTCTGAGGGAATTTCAGCTGACAATTTCCACAATACACTTGATTTATACTTCTGTGCAACATTAGTCTGCTTTGTCATCTGCTTTGGCTTCACCCAAGCCTCTTCGAAGTCGTCTGCTTCAGCTTCTTGAATTTGCCATATGTGATGCGCTCCCTCAAAAGGTACATTAAGTTGTCATTTTGAAGATTTTGAGATTTGGCACAGTCAGAAACTAGAGAAATTAAGCTTCACAATGATATGCTTGGTTTTGTTTTAGGTTTATTAAAACCAAAGTTATAGTAGTTTATATCCAGCTAGTAGCAAGGCGGCCATTTTGAGAAAAATGCCTGTTAAAGTTGACAGAGCAATCTTGATGAAAAACCCTTAGCAATGAAACTTGGAGCAAACAATCTTTACTCCTTCCTGCATCAATCAACGAGACATTTATCACTAATTCGTCCTCTTTTTCTTTTTTTCAAGTGATTTCCTTTTAGAAAAAAATGAGCATGAAACTGCAGATCACAGAAAGTGTCTCGCTCATTTGGATTTCATTTACAAACAGTTTTGCTGATTTTGTGGATGCCCCATTATCTTGTGAAGATTTGAGATCACATCTTTTAAAAGTTTTATTCCCAAACTGCAACAGTTGCATAACTATTTTCTAAATCTCATGAATTTTTAACAGCCAAAATTTTTCTGATCTTCTGAGAGCGGCGCATTTTTCTTTCTTTTTCTGTTCAATGGGTTACTTGGTATCTGGTGAATGACAGCTCTTTGAAGCATACAGCTGGAAGAACATGTTAAAAAAAAAAGTAAATTACCTCTTTCTACCTTATACCCCCCCCCCCCCCCCCATCCCCTCGAGAAAAAAAAATAGAAAAAAAGAAAATTAAAAAAGACCACCTTCATTAGTCACAAGATGCATGCAATAATAAAAGCAAAATTTGCTGCCCGGTCGTGTGCCTGATGCATTCTATTGTCCGCACAATCGCCCATTTCTCCGTGCCCAAAAGTGTCATCAACGTGGACAAGTGGTGCGTCTTCTTTGTCATCGCACTCTGACAGATCCACTTCAGTTTGCAAGTCGGATTCTTCGTCAGCTGGTGCGTCGAGTTGTGGCAGCAAAGGTTCCACGTGTGTCAGTTCGTTCACATCTTGCTCATCTTCACTTGCAACATTGTCGCTGTTGTCGTCACTGTCGATCGTAGTTTCCGCGTCATCAAGAAAATAATCATTAATCAGATCTGTGATTTCTTCCATTTTGGGCATGCCAGCTGCCAAACTTTGACTTAGAAGATCGGCGAGGCGTTTCTCTTTTCGCTTCTCCATGATCGTCGTTCGACATTCGCCCATCCCGACCGGTGTAAACAACTTGCACAGTTATTGCCCTTGAGATGAAATTGACCAATCGGAGGGTTGTTGCTACAGGGGGTTCATGAGTCCCTCGTTCTCATTGGCTAAACTGCTAGCATTTGTTTACTATATTTGGAAGCAAATTACGCACACATCTTAAAATATCCACTGTAGTGAATGAGCGAGCCGTTTGCGCGGGACTTTGCTGAGTCGAACGATAGGTCATATGCGTGGGTTGCCTGTATGGTTGTGTAGTAACAAAGCCGCGAAGTCGACCAAAATTTCGATGCTTTTGTGTTGATTTTTCGTCAACACACCTTACAAAAGGGTAAAATAAGTAACTTTATAGGTCGAATTGAGCTATAAGACTTCACAATATGAATTTTAAGGGTTTAAAGTTGCCAAAAATGCGAAAAACCCAAAATCCATAAAAATAGATCAAACCACCTTTTCAAGCCCGTAGGCCAAATCGCTCTCAGCGACTTAGTGTACCCTTCGTGGGAGCGCGTCACATATGTGCTCAAGTGGTGTTCAGCAGAATACTTACTTGATACGTGCATTTTCTGTACAAAATGTTCTCCTTTTGCACTATATTGCTTGTGTGAGGGATGGTCCACTTCTGCTTGACATTCGGTACATGACTTTGACATTCGCATTGATATTGAAGACAGTCCACCATTTTGCAAGGGATTCAGCCGCCACTACTATTCTCACCCATAATATTTCAGTCCGGAGGTCAGTGGGAAGAGGCCAGCGTCTTTCCACCGCCAGCTTTGCACTCTCATCCCCTCAGTGCCTAGTAATGAATAAGGAGCAGATGAGGAACTGTAAACTGGATGGGTCATTGAAACATACATGCCCCAAACAGCAAATAAAGGCACCGGATAGAAGTCTAAACGGATTCAAAATCTCTGTACTCCTTCCACTTCTGATATCATTATGAATTATTCTTCGCACAAATGAAATCAGGACTTGAGAAATGGATGCAAACCCAGAATCGTAGGCTGAATGGTGAAGCAGAAAGCTTAGCCGGCAGATCGTCGAGATGTTAGAGATGAGAGTCATAAATTTTGTGCCATGTTGAACCAGACTAACTCTCACACAAGTTGCATGGGAGGAATAAAGGAAGGACAGAGCAGCTAACGCAAGTTTCATGAGTGTTGAAGTCAGAGAGAGCTTTCCAACCAACAGGCAGGCTCAGGAAGTAGGAAGAGAAACGCTGGTCGACTTGGTAGACGCCAGGGCGCTCCATGACGACAGTGATTGTGATGGCAAAGACAAGTGCAGGTTTCTGGTATTTTCTCCATCACCCAAGATGAAGTGTTTTCCTCCTGAAAGGGGAGGGCTGACTCAAACGACCGCTTCAGAGAATCCAAAATGAAACAGAACTCAGGAAGTCCAAAGTCGAGGGCATGTTTCCTCGCCAATGAAAAGGCAAAAACTGAATTCAGCCTGTCAGGGTGAATTGGTATTTGTTAGGACAGGTAAGTATGAAGAAAAGGAATTTTACTAAATGTAGTTTTAAATACGCTTACCTGTCCAAGTAACAGGATGCCCTCCCCTTTCCCACTGAGCCGGGAAAAGGTGTGAAAACCAATCTAGTTCAGGAGGCGCTAAATGTAGTGAATTCACTAAGGGAGATAACTTACCATAATTGAGACAAAGTCATCTCCCTGCACTCCCAATTCGATTATTTGTTTGGAATCCTGTTCGGTGATGTTATGCGCCAAGTAGGGATAAGGCATTTTTCTGGACAGGTGAGTGTATCCTAAAACTACTTTTAGTCATAAAAGTCCTATTTTTTCTTAACTGGTTTGGTACCGTTTCATATGACAATAAATACTGGAAAATTGGTCTTTATCGCTCAGCATAATGAAGAGCAGGCATCTGGGATTTGTTCTGGAAAGTTGATTTTAGAAGCCACTGTCCCGGAAATCCCGGATTTGCAACACGCGTCTCGGAGGGGGGAAAAAATCAGGCGACCCGGGAAAAATAATCGGGAGTTAAAAAGCCGTTCTTATTGTGCTGCACAGAACTGAGCCAAGAATATCGTCTGCTAGAGTGAGTAGACGTAATACGCATGGGTGCGGAAAAAAAAAGTCGCTTTCACTTTTAAGTCAGAACATGGCGTCGAAGAGGAGACGTGATGTCGACACAGAGTCGGATTCTGACTCTTTGGATGTGTCAGAAAGGAGTGAAAAGAAGAAGAAAACGACCATGAAGCAAGGTTGTGTCTTCAAAAAAGAATACTCGGAAAAGCGGCCATGTCTACAACAAGGGAGGAAAGAGTTTCGTTTGCCTTCTGCAAGACGTGTATGTGTGATTTCTCGGTGAAATCTGGCGGCAGAGATGACTGTCGGCGCCACATCAACTCAGACAAACATGCTCGGTGTGCATCGCCGTCAAACTCGACAGACAACACGAAAACGCCAAAAATCTGTGACTTTTTCACTAAACCAAGCACCAGTAAATCTTCAAGTTCAACAAGCAGTAACTTGGATGTCATGCGCAGGGAAGTGATGATGGTGGAGCTGGTAGTGAACATGAACTTGCCAATGTCGTCTCTAGACACAACAGAAGCTGTGAAAAAGATGTTTCCAGATTCTGAAATTGCCAAAGGCTTCCAGTGCAGTTGAAGCAAAGCTACAGCTGTTGTTAAGGAACTTTCTTCAAAAACAACACTGAAACTGGGCTCTTGACACTGTTCTGTCCCTGATTTGACGGATTCGTCCCTGATGTCTGTCTGTATTGTCCCTGAAAGCAAATTTTGGGGTAGGCATGCCTGGAAGAGAAGAGCACTTATTGGCCAAGACAGGATTGCAGTGCATTATAATGGTGCATTAATCATGATTTGTAGACAGAGTTACAATATTAGTCATAAGGTTGCACCTGTTTCACTGGTCAGTTGTATTATTCCTCAAGTCACCTGGGTATTTATTTCCTCTTTTTAATTAGTTGTACTTAAGTTGGATTAGAGGTTTCAATACTATCAGATATGGTTTAGAAGAAATATTTAGTGAAGGATTGAATTACCTTTTTCTTTCTTCAAACTGTGAAAAATGGTGACAGATTTCTTGAGGAGGAAGACCCATTTCAGAATCCAAACTTTTGTTCAGAGTCCATTCCAGCATTACTTGTTTCCTCTGTGTTATAAGATATCAGTAATAGTGACAAGCAGTCAAGAGTTACATCATGTAAGGCTGTGGCTGATTTCAGAAATGCTTGCCTCTCTGAACCGCTCCCCACCAACCAACCTGAATCGGGAGCGTAGGGTGCGCTACCAGCATCCCAAGGGAGCCCCTGACGCTGACCTGATCTTTGGCTCTGGCCCCAAGTAGTCCCATGCCGACCCACTCACTGGGAGTGTTGAGGTGAGGGGGGATTGGGATAGCATATTGTGATCTATTTTAACCTTCTGTCTGATGTGTGCGTGTATTGCAGCATTTCTGGCATTGATTTAAGAACATCTCTCATCAATAGTATTTTCATTCAAAGTCTTGATCTCATTTTTGACTTGTTTCCTGCAAGCAGAAATCCCCTTTTTGTCAATGGTTCGTCCAAGATGAACTTCAAAACAATTCCAGGTCCAAACTCTTCCAAGTGTTTTGTAGCTTGTTCCATTTGTATTTTTATTGATAGAAAGAGTGGATTTGTTTGTTTGAAAATGTGTCTTTTTAAGCGGCTGGATTCATAGGTGAGGTGCTATATACACGCAAGCCGTGATTATTAAGTGTAATAACACGCTGGTATCATACACATGCCTAGATGAAGGTATGTCATATCAAGCAAAGCAGTGTTATGAATTCTCCACACATAAGGGGAGAGTATTCTATGCTAGAATTTTTTTAAGCACGGTCTTTGACTTTGCCATTACCCATGGATGTGAAAGCTAAATGGAAACATGTAAATGTGCTTTTTAATCAACCAGAAAAGAAAACCACAACAAAAATGCTTGCTTCTGCTTTGCATTGATGTGGACAGTGACCACCATGTAAGAGAGTGAAGGGATAGCAATTCATGTAATGTAATGTAATGTAAAAGGATATTTATAGAGCGCTTTACCTCGCGAGAGCCCAAAGTGCATGTGCAGTGCATTCCAACACCCACCCACCCCCCACTTCCACATCTCCTCCCTTTTTCTAAGGTTTGTTTTGATTGGCCAGCTTTGACCGAGCTGCCTGTGCTATATTTTGTCCTGTGCAAGGAACATGATACATCATGTTCCCCGAGCCCCTTCTGCAGTAAGCATTGCCACCCACCCCAGACCCTGTGTACATTCCTACCCTTTATTATTGTATGTCCAGTCACCTACCTCTGTTATATAAAGGCTGTACCCTTTCTTTGTCTTTCTCTTGTTACAGTGTGTAACATTCAAGCTGCATCTTTGTATTCTGGCAACTAGACAGTGAGATGGTTAACATTGGAATGGGACTTGGGTATTGGTTCTGCTGTGTTCTTGTTTGCCTATTCATGGTATTCTGTGGCACAAGCCTGTGTTACACTGATATGTTTTGTTTTTGTGTGTGATGGCTGCCCTGACAAGGCCCTGTGTTGTCACCTGGGTTTAAACCAGTGAAAGAGGATGGCCCAGCAAAGGTGACAGGTGAATGAATGTGGAATCCTTGTATGTCTGTCTTCCTCTTGACAGGTTTCTCAATGATTGTCAGGTTGATTAGCGAGCAAATGAAATTGCAGTGGGTTAATGTGTGTTCCGTGCAAGCAGATTTTGGATATGAATTTTGTTTTTTAACATTGTCAGGTTAGATTTATGATTTTCACAAAGTGTGCTTGAATTGTGTCATCTCTACAAGAGCACAACAGACTTCAGTGATGAAGGAGACATTTCTATTTCGATACAAAACCCTGTCCCCTCTCTCGCTTTGCCCCCAAGAAAAAAAAGTGACTAATTTCAGGTGAGGAAAACAATATCCGTCCAAGGCAAGTCATGTCGGCTTTATGAGCTTCCATTCTCTAGGTGTTTGCTTTTACCTGCTCCTCCTCCTTCCTGCCCTCACCCTCCCATCAGAGTGAAGTGTGCTTGCTATGCTTAATTACATTCAGCTTTAACGTCCATGCCCATCACAGGTAACATAGCAGATTGGTTAACCTTCCTAGGGTAGGGGGTCTATCTTATTCTATCCATATCACCAGAACAGCAACACATGAAACTGGGCAGCAAAAATTGCGATTTTTTTTTTTTTTTTTTTTTTTTATGCTGGTCACCAGTGTGGTTTGTACTTGTGACATTTTTCTGCGAACTTGCTTCTCCAACGAACTGAGCCAACCTGATATCCTGCTCACCATGCACTTTGTGCAGGTATAATGACGTCAGCTGTCTTTTCTGTGTGAACAGAGACTCGTCACAGCAGTATGGCCAAGCAGACAAGTGTTGACAGCAGCAACAGTCACGGCGTCACTCCTGTTGCCGGAGGTATCCGGTGCCGGAACTGGGCTGCAAGCGTCATTTTGTCATGCGCTGACGTGAGATCTGAAGCCCCCTGACCTGCAGCTCCGTCCTGACATGACCTTGACTTTCCTGCCGCTTCCTCCTCTGTGCGCTTGTCGCCATGTTGAGATCAAAGAGAGAGGGCAAGGGGAGTTTGACAGAAGACATTTTGTGAAGGCAGTCTGTGCTTGTGTTGGTTTGGGTAATTGCATTATAGAAAGGTGAGGGTGTGCGTGTGTGTGCATGTTTAAGAATGTACGTGTGCTTGCCACTATTGGGGGAGGGGGGGGGGGTCATGTTTTTACTTTGTGTGTGTGAACTCGAGTGCAGACTCAAATTTTTTGCTTTATTTATGTATGGTTTGGTGTGGGTGGGGAGTGGTGATTACTTACCTTTATTTCATTTTCAGTTGTGAGTGAGAAAACGATGAAGAAAGGATGACAGTTGCCAGATATTTTATGGGTGGGGAGGGAGTGGATGTGTACTTGCAGAATGTTTTTTTAAAGGGGTTAGCATGTGCTTTTTTATGTACACATACATTTCTTTTTAATTCTGATGTTTGTGTTCTTTTCTCCTGTTTTTAACTTGTGTATGTTTGCTCATATTTTGTTTGGAGACATAGTTTCCAAATGTTTTTCCAGTTACGTTGTCAGATTGTCAAAGGCTAAATGAACAGATCACAGAGCAGCAGTTTGCAGCATTTTGCTGTCTACCAAACCACAGTGTCTGCCATCAGAAGGACACTTAGGGAACAAACACCGGAGAAACTGGGTTTGCGTTTTGACTTCACTTCATAGCTGGCATACGTTACTTATACTCTGTTCTTTCGAAGGCTTATGAGGCTTATTTTAATTGTTTTCTTTTTTTTTTGACGGGTGAAGATTAGTTTGTTTAATGTTCAGAAAAGAAACTACACAACATGGACAAGAAGTCATGTGACCAGCAAAAGGGTCAGGCTTATCGTTGATTAAATGGTGCATGTTCAGACTTTATGGATGTATATCTTGAATGGAGAAGCCATGGAACTATTATATTGAGGCCACCTGGCTACTCAGAGGTGGTGAGTGTAGGAGTTATCCTAGAATGGACTGGCCGACCCACATGGTTAGAGTTTGGTTTCCCTGGTCACAGCTGCTTGCCAGTTTGTTGAAGAAGGTTTCATTTCAATGTGTGCTACCCTGCCACTCCCCATCCTGTTGGAACAAATGATGTGGTAGACCCTTAAACCTCAGCAACTGCGTTTGTGGAAAGTAGGGAGAGTTGCTGTGACAGGGCACAGAGCCCAGTTCTTTCACCTGACTCTTTCAGAAATTCCACACCACTGTCACCTGGTCACAGGGATCAACTCTAACAGACAGACAATTGTTCAGGATTCAGAGGAGATCTTGGGGTCGTTTTGGTTAACAAAAAAGAGCGCACATAACGGGGGGGGGGGGGGGGGGGGGGTCATGCTTGACTTGGTTTTGATTTCCTTCCATGTGTGATGAATTTGTCAGGAAGACGAAAGGTGACAGTAGACGATCTTGACCAAGTTCAGTTTTGTCCTCAGAACTCTTTGATAGCTGGCCTGCGTGAGCAACCCAGCGTGATAGTCTGGGCGAGTATGCTGCATCGGGGTGACAAGCTTCTCAAGTATTCTGTAGAGCCTCCATAGTTCCACAGTGTCTCTCTGTCTACACTGTTGAAGTCCTTCTAAGAGGCAATGAAGTGTAATGAAGAGAGGGCAGAGAGTAGCATCTGCTCTAGAGACTGCATTCTCTGTGTGACTGACTGGCCCTCACAGGATATGCACCTGCAGAAAGCTGTCTGATGGTCTCAGAGCTGGCATTCACTTGCCTCTTTCTTTCTCTCTAAAAGAACTTTGATCAGGATTTGACCAGGTTCTTACAGGACCATAATCCCTCAGCAGGTGCTGGAATCCCTGAGGTCCCCTTTTGGGGTAACTTGATGACAGTTCCTTCATTCTACTTGACTGAGATTTTTCCTGTTTCCAGATTTTGTTGAAGAGGCTTTGCAGCTTGTTAAATCTATAACATCTGATGTCATGAGTCAGGTGTCTTTCATTAAAACATGTGATTTGGCCCTGAAATGAAGGAATGACACACCTGCCCACGCAGTTTGAGAAAAATCTGCCATTGCTGCTGGCTGCTTGGTTATAAAACTGCTTTCGCTTCATATTTAACATTTGTCCTTGCTTCAGCCTCCATAGGAAGCAAGCAGCTGTTGTCTTCACTGGGAAGCATTAACAGTTGTCTCATTCACAGGTCAACTAGGATCAGGCACCACTTAACACCGCAAGCTAACACAGTGTTAGGGCAGTGTTGGATCTGATGGGTAGCCCTACAAATACCAGATACCAACCAGTCCCTGTAGACTACCAAGACAAGACTTGGTTTGACTGTGTTTAGATGAGTGGGAAAGGGCAGTGCCAGAGTAATGCTGGTGAGGACACCAAGGATGGGTCTCCAGAATTGGTGGTGCTTTACTTGATGAAGGTACCATTGCTGGAAAGATTGGCAGCATTTATACGTTGGGGGAAAAAAGATGAAATCCCAAGTCTGCATGTTTTCTCACATTGTTGGATAGATGATGTTACCTGCCCATATCAAGTCCTTGGATGTCAAAGAGCATAAAGCAAAAATGAATTAGAAAGATCAGGAAAGAAGACTGGGATTTGTTGGGGGGGGTTTAATGAAAGAATGTAATAAAATAAAAATGAAAAAAACCTTTGAAAACGCATGGAAATGATCAGAGTTCATGTATGTGTCGGTTCAGTCCTGATAGGCTAACAGAGATAATACCTGTGAGAAGGATTGTTTGTATCATTTCTAATTGATGCAAATTTGAGCTGTAGTACTCTCAGCGTTAGTAAGTTATACATATGAAAAGAATTGTGCATGTCATTTCTATATTGATGTCAAAATGGTCATGTGAGCTTTAGATGGCAAAAATAGAAAAAAAAAGCTCGAGGTTGAAGACCCAAAAAAAATAACAAAAGAAAGATGAAGAAGCTTCTCGCTTATTTGATGAGATGAAAAGAATTATCAGTGTTAGGAAAAGATGTAATAATTACACAATGATTTGAAGGCAAGATGAACAGTTTAGTTCTCCCAAACTTAGTGCAGATTAAATGCAGTTCACCGACATTTTTTGTCATTGCCTGCTGACATGTACGAGAGTTAAGAAAGTGACCAAGACACGTCCTGTAGGAATATTGGTACAGGTTATTGTTTGACCTGAGAAGTTGGAGGAAAGAGAGAGGGGGAAAAAGAAAAAGAGGTGATAATCTTAAGTTACAAAATTCGTACCAGATATCAAAACTACCCTAGTCTGTGTCTTTCTCAGCCAGCTTGTATTGAAAAAAGAAATATTTGAGGCACTGCCTTTGACAGGATTTTCCATTACTGTGATGTTTGACCTATTGCAGCTCCTTGCCAATGACGTTACAAAGTGAATGAGTCTTAGCAGTCCTCACACTAATACTGTTGTCTCTACAACGTCCAGAGAAAAAGTTTTCCTTTCTGCTTTTCACACCTCTCAATAACTTGAAATGTTTATGACACAGATTTGGAAGCTGATAAAAGTTAGTGTGACAGACTTGCATTAGATTCTCAGTCTTGCATTTTACATTTGTACCACAGACAGTGACACCTGGTTTTCCTTGTAATTCTGAACTTAATTAAAATGTGCTGTGACAGGGTTCGTACACTCCTTGAAAGTCCTTGAACTCTGACAGCAAATTTCAAGACCTTGAAAACCTTTGAAAATCAATAAAATGTGGTTCTGTTGACCAAACCTCCTTGAAAACCTTTGAAAATCAGTCCATCGGCTCAAAAAATTTTATTGTGGCAAAAAGAAATGGCAGTTTGATTTTTCTGCGTTGAGGCTAATGAAAAATTATTTAAAAACACATTTTTACAAACATCATCACGATCCTGGATTGCCGTCCGATATTTAACCAAGGGAGGTAATTTGTAACTTTAATTTTGATGAAGTTACAAATTATATCCCTTCGTATTTAACGCGACGATTTTGTAAAAAAAAAAACTAGTTTTTCATTTCATTTTTTTTTTTTTCCCTCCAACCAGTCGCTTACACGCTATGCATAGTCTGTATGTTCTCTTACAAATGGACATATTTTTGCTGAGTTTAGTGTTTTGGTGGCAAAGAGTCTGGGTTTGCTAATGTTCTAATGTGTGGTGTACTGGCACACTCGCTCTGATAAAAACTGAAAAAAGAAATGGCAGTTTGATTTTTCTGTGTTCAGGTTGATGAAAAAAATTATCTGAAAACAAATTTTTGTTGTTGTTTGTACCAAAAAAATTGTTTTTAAATATTTTTTTCATCAATCTTAACACAGAAAAATCAAACTGCCATTTCTTTTTTCAATTTTTACGCAAGTATTGTAGCCTTGAAATATAAAAAAAAACACTCCTTGAAAACTCCTTGAATTTTGTTCTTGGGAGTCTGTAGGAACTCTGTGTGACAGCACTGGCTTTGGAGTTAAAATTGTTAACCAGTTACAGATTGTTTAGTTTGAACGTTAGTTTTTCTTTCCAAGTCAGGAAAAAAAAAAGCAGGATTAAAAGAGGCATCTCATTGTATGTTTTCAAGGAAAAGGACTCGGAACGAAGATCACGCACACACTCACACACACACACACACACACACACACACTTACACATTTTCAAGGATAAGGACTCAGATTACACACACACACACACTGTGACTTGACTTTCATTATGCATACGTTGCTGTAAGTTGGTGGAGTAGCTGTCATTAGGGTCTGAAATTTCTGTTACTGAAAACGTCTTCAATCTTCATACAATCAAAAGAGATCTAGAACTACATCTTATCCTGAAACAGAAGCCCTCGCATGCACATACACATGAAACCACACACACACAGGCATGAATAAACATTCAAATAAAGATTCTCATCATTGAAACATGCCTTTCTGTCACAAGCATGTAAAGAAGCGCAGGCAAACAAGCCACTGTATTCGTATCGACCTGTGTTGTTGGAAAGTTGCTGCCCTGAATGGTTGACATCCCACATTATGTCAAGCAAACTCAATTGTTTTCAAGAAAACTGAAGCTGGGGTGAATTCTGAGAGGCAGTTTCTTGATTGAGTACGTCACACAGCATCAGATTCAGCTGCACGATGTTGCATGTCAAATATGGTTTGTGGTCAAAATTAGAGACCAGTCGTGAAAAAAGAAATAATCAGTATGTGAAAGGGGCCTAAAGGATGAAGTCTGAGAAGGTAAAAGCATCTCAAACAACAGAGGACTTCCTTAGCAGCTGGTTTGAAAGTTGAACACAGTGAGGAAGGGGGCAATTCAGAGGAGAACATTCTTTTTTCTTGTGATAATGAATAATAGTCATAAGTAAGATTTTAAGCTAAAACATTGAATTAGATTATGATTTTGTTCCACAACAAATAATAATTAATCATTTTATATGTGAAAGTAAACTTATGTCTTGCCAGTATATTAATGACAGAAATAAAGTAAAATATCTAGTAGCATATTGTGTGCCCTTTGATAAATATCATTCAAACTTGGGATCTAGCACATTTTATAGCTTTGTCTACAGTAAAAGATATCCCAACATGCAATGTCTCCATTTTAAATTGACAGAGGGTAAATTCCTCATCAGGATTACGTATATAAAGGGACAGTACGTGTGGACAGCAGCGATGATCTTTAAATGCTTATAATTCTTTATTGGCTTATGACACTCTCTTTCCCTCTTGGAATATTCTCTCATCTAAGAAAAGAGTCTCTTCCTGACAATGTAAACTGGTACAGCTCTTACCGCTTTTATACTGAAAAGTGTCTTCTTTGAAAGCGGAAGATGACTCCTTGAATTCAAACATTGTATCGGTAGTGTTGAGATAACTAATGGAGCCTGATTATTCTAAAAGGGACTTAACACACACAACAAACAACAAAAAGAAAGAGAGAAGCTGGCTTTCACATTATATGTGAATGCACTACACATTTTCATCGGATGCAGTTTTTGGCAATTTGGCAAGTGAAACGCATTCTGCTCTCTCGAGAAAAAAAAACCGAAAGCGTGCACTTGATGTGTAAGGGTGTTCAGGTCTGTCTGTCTTTTTCTTCAAAACTTTTCTCCGTAGTCCCATGTCAGAGGATCGAGAACAAGATGTACTGAAAAATGGCAGACTGCTTTTCAAGTGACAGTGGAATAAAGTCCGCTTTTGAAACTGTTGGAGAAATAAACTTGTGATAATGATGAAGCTTGTCTTGAGGGTCTGGTGTTTGTGTTGGTGAGGGTCTGGAACTTTTTATAGAGTTGAATTGCACATTTTTTTGTCATGTTCATTTCTGTATTCAAGATGTGTGTGTTTATGGGTTTTAGTTTGTTTGTTTGGCATTCTGTTATCTTGACTCTGATGGTGTGTGTTGGACAGCACGTTGTATAGGAAGGTGAATTAATTGCCAAACAATAGGATGTCTAAACACAGAGTGACTGTTGGTGCAGATTGAACAGGGTTCATTAGAAACTCTTTTCCAAGGTTTTCAGTCCTCTTCAAATACAGGAAGTTTACACCGGCTTCTTCCTACGGCGGAAGTAGGGTGGGCGTCACGTGACTGTCTTATTACTGCATTAGCCACAAAAAATTTCGGCCTGGCAGAGCTGACTAACTGCCGTGGAATGCTATGGTCTGACATGGTAAGTATACTAGCCAAACAGGGAGTATAATACAAACTCCCCACACATCTATCACCTTTGAACTGAAGAATTTATATATTTGAATTCATGGAATCCATTATCTTTTGGCAAACCACCTTCTGCTTTTTTTTAAAGCTGCCTTCTATTTTAAAACAATTTTTCAGAATAATGAATTGATAAACATGTTAACACACACATGGGCAAGTGTGCTTGAACATATCTTGTTTTCTTTCTAAATAGTTTTGATCAGTGTATGATGGCGAATAATGGAACTGTGCAATTATTCTGAGTTGCGCTTCTGAACTGGGAGACACAAAACAACAAACACAACACAAACATGAGAAATCGCACACACATAAAACCTGAATAGAAACGCCTGCAGCTAATGAAAAACATTTGAACCACAAAATCACCGACAAATGTTATCGCTTGCAACTAATAGCCCATGAACATGAGCAGCACCAGCTAAATGTGGTCACTCGTAGCGTATCTAGCAGAAACAAAGAATCCCAGACTCTGAGTAACGGCAAATAACAAATCCATACAAAGACCAGACACGCAATCACTGGGCATGTTTTAAATTTCATGAGGAGTATTCCCCTTGGTGAAATATCAATTGTTGTGTATTAAAACAGGGAGGGAAGGACAGTGGGGTAGAAATTGTCCAAAGTAACAAAGTGTAAACATAGTAAAATGACACAAACGAGATCATTTTGTTCGCCGAATACGTCTCAACATAATGACTACATGTGATTTAATCTGATAGGTTTGGGAAACTTGAAGAAAAAGAGAAACACAATATTGGGAAAAACAAGTGCGTGGGGGAGGGGGAGCAATGAAGAAAGGCATGTTTAGCATTACCAGAGTGAAAGAAGTATGTACTTGCATCCAAGGCCATCCTTGTGTGTACTTGCATCCAAGAATGTTTGCCAGGTAGGCCTCAGTTGAGTTAGCTACCTTGGCAAGGCACTGGCTTGGACAGTTTTCCAGGAAGGGGCGACTCCAAGATGGGTTATTGATGCGGAAGGGTGAACCCCAGATTTTGCCAGCAGGAAGGACAGGTCACACTCGACTGTCCATTTTGAGGTATGTGTAGTGTGAATGCCTGTGAATGGGAGTCTGACAAGCGGGAAGAGAATGTTTTTGGTGCTGATGAATTTTACAGCAATAATGATGTTGCGCCTAGCACAAAAGGTACTCTGGCTAGCAGCAATGCATGGTCTGTCTCCTGCAGATTCTTATTTTGATACGTCCAGTGGGGTTCATGTCAAATCTTCATTTTTCAAAGCATCCAATACTGATGATTCTGTTTCTGGTCCGCAAGCGTCCAAGACGGCCTTGTAATTTTATGATGCCTTTAACGAAGCTCTACTCGATTTCAGTTTCACTCGTACTGGCTGTCCATAAATGAGTGCCATGTATCCGGAACACTTACAGTGGTAATTTTATTTTTTTAAAAACTAGGGAGTCGGACTCGGTACGAAAAACTCATTTCCAAATATTTAGGTGGTCACAAAAATATTTAGGGTGTCACACTTTACAACTGCAAAAAAATGTACTGAAAACACACACACACACACACACTCGCGTGCACGCACTCTGACTGGTTCACACACATAAATACACAGAGAAAGAAAAGAAAAAAAAGATAATAAAAGAGGTACTACTAATAATATTAATAAAACGCCCTAGATCATGCTGAAACTCATTTATTCAGGTTCATGTTCCAATGTCGGTAAAGTGTTAAGTAAAAGGAATAAATGTGAGCACATACAGTGTCATGATTTTAACACTGAAACTTGATAGATAATGTGGAATGACCTCTTCAATTATTGTCACAAAATTTCCACTATGTGAGCCATTTCCATTGGTGTAGAAGTATTTTACTGGTTGACCATATTCCAGTTGTCATGCAGTGATCCTCGGACGCCCGGTGAGAAACCAAAAGCGAGTGATAAATATTTGTGGAACCTTTGACGAAGCTGTATAGATTGGCCACTCTTGCACTGTGTGCAACACATTTGTGCATCCACAACGGAGCCATTTTAATTGTCCGAACCGGACATGTTGCAAAGATCGCTTGAATTCTGTTCTTTCGCTGGATTATTACCCACAAGCCACAGTTCAAAGCCAAATTTTATTGGGTTTTCCATGCTTTTCGCACTTGGCTGAATCACGTGATCTTGTGACTGGGCAGTCTATTTTGATGACTCTCATTGGTTTTCAGTAGAGAAGACTTCTCAAGCAAAAGTTGTTCATTGATTCAGACAGAACATATCGTGGTGGATCGGATGAAAGCTGTTTTGGGTGACACTGCTCGGCTTGGAGTTACAATGCATACAGGAGAAAATCATTCTGTCACGGTAAATTCTGGTACATTTTAGTGACACACTGGCCTGAATTCCAGTGCCTCAGATGGGAATTTCAGGTGTCAGAGATGCACATTTGTGCATAAGAATTACGACTGACTTGCATACCAGTCATCAAAGACACTTGTCTGTGCAGGTTGAACACAGCCTTCCCGATGTGTGCTATTTGCCTTCGCGCATTCCATTAACGGTTAGATTTCTAAACCTGTTTTTCTCAAGAGTTGCCACTTTTTTTTTTTTTTTTTTAATTGTTTAGCATTACCGCTAGGAGCTGCAGTTGCTTTGTCACAATCTGAAACCTATTGCGATAGCTCTGCAAGAAACTAAAATTCAGAACCAGTAGAATTTTACTCTTTCCAGTTTTAATATGCTCTCAAAACCAGCACAACCCACTGCAGATGGAGTAACTGGAGTGGACTCGTCAAGTCTCTTCTGTTCAACTCTATTGATTAAGATACTTCTGTTCAAGGTTTAGGTGCAAATATAACTTTGCATAAAACAGTAACAGTGTGTCTTTTCATATTTACCACCATCTATCTTGGTCGAAAAGAGCTGGTCAGCCTGATTAGAGAACTTCCATGACTTTGAACCTCAAACCCCGAGCGGAGAGGACTAGAGGTGAAGAGCAGTGGTGCACCACTAGCCTGTTCAAAGGAACTGGGCCTCTGACATTGCTGACTGCACCAGATTTATCTCTTTTTCATAAAGAAATTGTGTACCACAGTCCAAAGAGTTTTTCAATATTCTGAACAGTATCCTAGGCAAAGTAATTAGTCACCCACTTCCATCAATATTTTCTGTGCAAGGACACCTTAAAACATTTGCAGAATTTCACAATAATAAAGATAAGATTGATACACAACTGACCTGGTTGTGTTGTTGTTCCACCATGACCAATTGGTGGAAATATGTACTGTTGTCTGGTTCTGCAGTAATTTGAGCCTGTCACTGTACAGTCTTTAAAAGAAGTGTGTGTGTGCGCTGATCCAAACACCTGTGAACTCAATCCCCATTCCGTCCCCACTACTATATGATTGGTTTTGTGTCTTGTGAATGATGCCCAGCTATTTGGTTGTTGCCCTTCCATTTTTCAAACCGGCAATTGTATTTCAACTGACAAAAGAAGCCTTACTCGGATCAGAATACTTTGACTAATTACAGATGTATATTCTGTTTGGCCTTTTTCTTGTAACTCATCGAAAAAATGGTGCTCTATCAGCTTTGTCACATTGAAAAGAAAAAATATCTTTAAATGGTATTCAGTGTGCTCATAGAAAATCCTACAGCACAGGAACAGTTTTCTGAAGATTTTTAAATGATATCCGTGGTTTTGTCCACAGTATGCGTCTATTCTTTCAATGTTGGACCTCAGTGTAGCTTTCAACAATCTCTGGGATTCAAAACCTGGCTCTGTTCCGATTTACACCCTAACTTGACTGACCGCACCGTTACAGACAGTCTGCATCAGTGAAACTTGGAGTCTTCTTGCTTCTCAGATGGTGCTCAGGGTTCTTTTTGTGCTGAATGCTTCATTTGTGTTGTAACTGGCAGCATGCATTGCCACACTAAGAGTTTTGGTGATGAAATGGCTTCATCAGTCAGCGTCCCTTGCTGAAGTTGACAGGCTTGTATTACACACACAGAAATGGACTGCAACCACAATGAATTCCAGTTAAATGGTGATGAGAATGAAATAATGCAGGAATGTCCAAAGAAACTAATTCATCATTGTCCTTCGCCAGATTCTATATAACAATCAACAACACTTTCACTCCCTTCTTTTCAGTCCGCACAGTCTTGGCATCACACTCCATATCAAAGCCTTTCTTTTCAAAAACAATGTATCTAACATCAGTAGACATATCTCTTTGAAGTTCGCAAAATTATTTTGTTTGTTACTCACTCTCAGTTGACGCTACCAATATTTTGGTCTGCGCCTTTGTTCTTAGGCTTTGTAAAATAATTATAATTCCTTGCCAGCTTTCCCTAGTACCTTCTTCCTAAAATCCTCAAAATTTGAAAATGTAACTTCACTTCTGCATTCAGTGCATTGGCTGCCAATCTCCTACAGAACTGACCACAAACTTTCCTCTCTCCTTTGCTGGCATCTCTCATTCTTCACACAAATTGGTATCTGAATTCCTTCCCATGTACACACCTTGTCAGCTGTGCTTTCCCTTTAATTCTCCTGTCCTGCATTTATCCACATGGAAAACAAAGAACGACAGTGAAAGGGCTTTCTCTTTCCTGGTACATGGAACAATTTACCTCTCTCAGACGCCCAGATTCTTTCACATAGTTTTACGCAGGCTTGAAAACACTTCTCTCTGTAATATATTACAATGCATGCATGTTGTATGGAAAGTGTGTATGGATTAAGTTAAGATTGTGTGTGTATATTATATGTCTGTCACTGAACATTGGAAGTATGAACAAATAGATTGTAAAAGTGCCATGACTAGATGTTTAGACTGTGCGCAGAACAATTTTTCAATAGTAGCTTTTTTCCGTACTCCTGCACACACAGAGAAATAGATCATCATAGATCGAGTAGCAATATAACGTGTCCGCAGTTAGTTCTAGACCTTGTCAGCATGTGTTATGTGTGGTTCTTCAATTCAGCATCTATATTATTAAGTAATATTAGGCAAGTTCTTAAAGTGTGTTTAGTCCATCGGTGATTTATACAAGATTGCTGTACCAGCCCAGTATGTTCTATATCCGTGATTCACAGTAAAATAGTTCTTGTGAACAAATGGCAGAGATGTACATGTGCTTATACCCCACCCCTCCTTTCACTTTCCTATCGATTCACTCACTCTTCCTTTGAATCTTTTCTCAATCATCATGGGGGGGGGGGGGGGGGGGGGGGCAGAGACTTGTCAGGAAATGATCAGTTGCCTTCTTTATTTCAATAGTTCTACTATCTCCCTATACGCTTTCCCCCACCTCCTTGCTCGCTTTCTCCTTAAAAGCACCATGCTCTTCATTACTATCAGACTCGTTCAGATTCAGAGTGTGTTTCTGTATGTATTCATGGCTATTATGTAATCTCATGTGTGCTACTGGCATTCGTGCTGTAAACACTTTAAGCCAGTGCCAACAAAGTGGGTTTGTCCTTCCCGCTCTCCCTCTCAATTCCCTGTCTCTGATTTTCTCTGTAAGCGAATGTATTCAGGCCTCTGTGTGAATATGTGCTTGCATGAACATGGAAGGGCGAGTGTGGGAGACTGGAAAGAGGTGGGGTGAACATTGCAAGTCTCTCTCTCTCTCTGTGTCTCTCTCTCTGTGGATTCTTTTCCAATCCCTGTAGTTTTTGTTGCTAACCAACCAGATCAAGCATTGTGGAAACAAATACCAAATAACATCCATGTAACCTTTGCAGTAAAACCACATTATGTGGAGACTTGTCCGATAAGTCTGCAAATATCTTGTTAACTGTTCTGCCATTAAAACATTCTGTTCTGAGACTTGCCAGCCAAGCTAGTAATGTACATTGAAATATCCAGATACTTTTGCTCTTTGACAAAATGAAGAGCATAGCATTGTGATGCTTTTTGCTCCGTGACAAAGCATAGAATAAGGAATGAACAAAGCAGCATGAAAGGCTTTGGAGAAACCAAGTGTTCTATAATTGTACGTATTTTAATACGTTTTGCAAGCATACAAACACATTTCCCTTCAATACATTTTTTAAAAAGCTTTATTGCAGTAAATATAAGCAGTGAAAATAGCATCAGGTACACAGAAAGATGGGTCTTGTTCAGATTGTAGCTATAACTGCAAGGTGACAAAAGATATTTGCATCAATAGAACTGTATCAATGTATGTCACAGCGACTTCTTTTTATGAAGGCTCAAAAATCTTGCCATGTCAGGAGCATCATGTGAATTTTGTGAGAGTTGGAATTAAAAAGCCCATGCCATTACTTCATGAGTTTCCAGAGCAGGCCTGCCAAATGCTGCACCTAAAATGTAGCATGCTACAGTTTGTTTCGTGACACATTTTGTGACTTATTATCATATCAAAATAAAAAATTTTGAAAAATATTTAAAAAGATTAACCCTTGACTACCCTGGCACGAACGGCGTTTGAGATGGTTTCGGGAAAGCTGTGTGCCCTTGCTCGAACGGCGTTCGAGATAATTTCATCATCAAAATTCGGCGATTTTAAAGAAGGGAGGCAAGGAGAAAAAATGGTTTAAACGGTTTGCAGGACCCTAAAGGACGGTTTCTTCCCTTTCGCGGTCAGCTGACTGACCGGCTCGCGTCCATTCGGTCATTAACTTCGGCAAAGTTCGGAGAGTTATTCTCGGTTGAAGATGGCGAGTCGAGCAGACAGTTCGTTCAGGCGCGTGCCGTTTTCAACGATCTAATGCTCTTGAAGTGCTTAAAGAAGTTATCCGAGCCCGTGAAAGCGATGACGAAGACTTAAAAGAAGTGGAATGAAGCGATTCGGAAAGGACACGGCTTTAGTTTGTGCACAGCGCCGAGCGATACCGGCGAAAGTGGGGCCGAATCGGAGAGCGACGAGCCGATTCGTGTATGTGAGTGCCCCCTCCCTCCTTTCGTGGAGGTCGGGAGGAGAGTTGAGGGGAGGGGTTTTGGACAATGGCGAGGGGCCCGTGTGAGGGGCGTGGCAGAGGAAGGGGGCGTGGCACTCGTCAGTCGGAACTTGTTTCAGAATGGACAGAGGCCAGTGCTGATTGCCCAAATCTCGACCTTTCTTTCCCCGGGTGACCAAGTATCAAGGTAAACTTGGCAACTTCAAGCCCATGGATTTTTGTGGAGTTGTTTTTTGTGGTTGTGGTGTGTTGTGCTTGTGAGTGTGTGTGTGTGTGTTTGTGCAGGCTGTGTGTGAGAGAAGGGGTGAGAGAGAGAGAGTGAGAGAGAAGAGGAGCATGCTTGTGCATGGTGTGGGTATACATTGTGGTGTGTTTTGGTGTTTGTGTAGTGTTTGTGCATGGTGTGTGTGGTGCTTTTGCATGTTGTGCTCTGTGTGTGTTGTGTACATGCGTGTGTGTGTGTGTACATGCGTGTGTGTGTGTGTGTGTGTGTGTGTTGCTTTTGAATATGGTGCTTTTGCACAGTGTGTGTGTGTACCCAAATGTGTGACAGTCAACTATAACTTGCATTTACTGGCAGTAGTGTGGGATCCTGATCCCTTCTGTCCATAGTTCTGTGTTGTGGTGTATTCTCTGCGACACCCGGTATTTTTCAGTTGTTAGTGTGCTTTCATCATCTGTGGTGTGGCCCTTTTGTAGCTCAGTCCTATCTTCGCAGTCTCTGGTTGTGTTTTTTTTTGGGGGGGGGGTTGGTTTTGCAATGTTTTATTTATTACCTTCTGTGGTAATGGCTTTTTATCAATCGCACTTAGTTCATGAGTGGAACCAAACCACATGTGTGAAAGAAAACTGACAGAATAATTGGAAGTTACACTTATGTTGTTATTGTTAGTTCATCTCTGCTAAACAAGACCAATTCCCCAAAAGGCTTGCAAGATGTGCAGACTGATGCTGTGGATAATGTTCAATTCCCTTTTTTTCCACGTTACCTGGGCTGGATTGCCCCTATGATTGGGTTGCTAAACATTTTATGCATTGTCAAGCTTTTATGTGAATACAGATGTTTGTCTGAAGTTCAAAGGATATAACACAGTTTTTGTGGTATTTCATTGTGATTTTAGTGCTAAAGTTTTGTTTATGTTCTGAAAGTGTCTGTTTTTCAAACAAAACATTCATCATTATATATATTTTTGGTCTACTCATTGCAAACTAAATCAAACTATTGTGATATCTGGTTGTAGCCAAGGATATAACAAGAAAATTTCCCAAGTATCTAAGATATATGTCAAGAATTGAAAGAGCACTGGGCATATCAGTGAACCTACCTAAGAAAACAAAATTGTGTCCCTTGATACCTGGATTGTACTGTACCCCAAAATGCATAAATTTATCATAAAAAAACAATTGTGGGTTGTAAATTCACTACCAAATATTTACACAGGTGTTCAGAAAACCCACTAAAACCATTTTTGGCTGGGTTTGTATGTTTTTGTTTTGCTGCTGTGGTTTTTGTATGCTTGCAAAATATAATTTTTAAAAAAAAGTTGAATTATAAGATTATTTATTATACTCAGAATGAACAAAATCAAATATTATTTGCGGGTATTATGGCCCAGGTATGAGAAGAAAACATGCCAAAAATCTAAGAGATATCTCCACAAATAAATGAGCACTGATCAAATTAGTGAACCTACCACAAAAAGTCAAATTTTGCTCCGGCACACAGAAGTGCAAAACTGATACAAAATAGGGGCAGTCAAGGGTTAAACAGTGGCTTACAGAAAACCGAGTCGGTGGCTAACACAACTGAGACAATGAAGATCTACAGACCGCAGGCCTGTTTTTCTTCAACCATTTCATCCTCTCCATACTGAACTTACCCAAAATTGGTCAAGTTCAGTGTGGAGAGATGGAAAGGAAGAGGAAAAATCGCTGAAATAAATTGTGATTTTGCTTTTTCTGTCGATTGGTTTCAATTCTTGGCCAAATCAAAACTAAGCAATAACTAGGGAGATTCCCAGTCTTCTCAGTCCCACCATCGTGTGTGGCGAAGCAAAAGGGAACTGAAAGTGCTGCCAAGTTAGATTTTGTAACATCACATGTCACTGCTATGCCTAAATTTGGAATGATACATTTTTTGCTCTGCCAAAGACATGGGACTTTGTATCCATTCTCTTATCTCAAACTCTTTGCAAGCAATCCTAGCAGGCCAGTTTCTTGGCAATTATTAAAGGGATATAAAAACGCCATAGACTGTCTTACACTTCCGTCTAACAGTAGCATCAACTTCTGTCTCCTCCCAATCAATGGGCCAATAGAATTCCATGTGGACAAAAGCAGGCGTGAATCTTTCAAGTTTTGACATGGAAAGTAAACAAGGCCAGATTGGTAGCACGGATAAAAACTCTCCACTTTTGTTTCCATATGTACTGGTTTCCATATGTACTGGTTGTCCAGACACCCTAACTTCTTTGCATGTTGTGATTGTCCAGTCACCCCCACTTCTTTACATGTCATGATTGTCCAATCACTCCCCCCCCCCCCCTTCTTTATATGTCATGATTGTCCAATCACCCCCCACTTCTTTATATGTCATTGTCCAATCACCCCCAACTTCTTTACGTCATGATTGTCCAATCACCTCCCACTTTATAGGTCATGATTGTCCAATCACCCCCCACTTCTTTATATGTCACGATTGTCCAATCACCCCCCACTTCTTTATATGTCATGATTGTCCAATCACCCCACACTTCTTTACATATCATTATGTCCAGTCACCCTCACTTCTTTACATGTCATGATGTCCAGTCACCCCCACTTCCTTATATGTCATGATTGTCCAATCACCCCCCCCCCCCCCCACTTCTTTACATGTCATGTCCAGTCACCCCCACTTCTTTATCACCCCCACTTCTTTATATGTCATGATTGTTCAATCACCCCCACTTCTTTACATGTCATGTCCAGTCACCCCCACTTCTTAATATGTCATGATTGTCCAGTCACCCCCACATCTTCAGGGATGAAAACAGTTTTTAAAAAAAAAGAGGAGATTGGCGGGGATCTGGGGGTTCACCATGGGCCCCCAGTGGGGTACATGGGCAACAGCCCGGCGGGGGTCAGGGGGCGGCGCCCCCTGAAGCTGAAGCATATTTTGTATTAAATAAGGCATAAAAATCTTTAGAAATCACTTTCTTGCTTCTAAACAACTCATTCTATACAACAGCTTTCAACACCATGAAGACTGAGACTGATGTGGAAAGAAACTATGTCAATTGAGACAAACATTTAGTATGATGAATCCTCAGAACTCTAGCTAAAGAAAATTTGACAAACAGTGCTTTCAGGACAAAAAGAATAAGGCATGTAGATAAGTAAATCAGAGTGGGAAATCAAACTAAGTAAATCAGATGTATGAAAACGACTGCTGGACTTCAATAAACACAATATGAAAAATGATTACTTTGAAGTCCTTTAAAAAAAAAGCTTTCGGGCCTTAGACCCTTCGTCAGGAAACACTAAACACAAAAAAGAACAAATGACATAAAAACAAACTTATGTCACAACAGTACACCCCCCGCCCCCACTTCCCAATCCCCCTTACAACTAATCATATCCCCCCCCCCCCCCTTGACAAGTGTGTGTGTGTGTGGGGGGAGGGGGGGGGGTGAATGTGTGTGTGGAGGGGGGTGTTTGTGTGTGTGTGTGTGAGGTGGGGACGGGGGTGGGAGGGAGCGGGCAAAGTGTGTGGGGTATGTGTGTTGTGGGGTGAGGGTGGGGGTTGGGGAGGTGGAGGAGGAGTAGAGGAAGTATATAGGTAGTGGGGGGAGTGGGCTGGTGGAAAAGGATTTCATAGGGGGGCTGTTAGCAGACACCTAACAAATGTAGCAAACGTTTGTATTATACCAGGGGAAAAGTGTTACACAATACTGTTGTGACATCAGTTTATTTTGATGTCATTTAGGCTTATTCTTTTATATTCTTTTTGTCACTTTGACGTTTTTCCCTTGCTTTGAAGACTCTACGAGTGGAAGTACTTTAGAGTAGGAGTCAAACTATCTTTGGAAATTAAACGTAGATTGTTGCATACCCAATGATCTGAAAACACGCTGTAATGGTGTGGGAAACACACACATTTTCTGTTGGTGACTGGGACGCTCGATGTGATCTCTGATTGCCACGACTACCAAAGTAGACACGTTTTCGGCAAGGCTCGCAAACACTTCAAATTCGCTGTCTTTGTCATGTTTTCTTATTACATCCACGACTCTGCGGTCACACACGTCCTTCTGCTGCCACTCGGTCTTCTAGTGGTTCACATACTTCTTTCTTTTTTTTTTTTTTCGTTTTGTTTGCACTCGCTGGAGGCAAACTTTCACTGTGAATCGACGCCATGATGAGAAATGATACTGGAAGGAAGCAGAATGAGAACTACGCCGTTTAAGAACATTACCGACAGAGAAGAAATTCGCTGTGCAGACAAGTTGAGATCGTTTCTGAGCTTCATTCTTCGAATAATTTTTCGGCGGAGACTTTTTCTTTCGGCGGAGATGCGAAAAAATAACGGCGGAGACGGCGGAGGTGTTTTCATCCCTGATCTTATGTCATGATTGTCCAGTCACCCCCACTTCTTTATGTCATGATTGTCCAGTCACCCCCCCCCCCCCCCCTTCTTTACATGCGATTGTCAAGTCGCCCTCGCTTCTTTACATGTTATGATTGTCAAGTCACCCTCGCTTCTTTACACGTCATGATTGTCAAGTCACCCTCGCTTCTTTACACGTCATAATTGTCAAGTCGCCCTTGCTTCTTTACATGTCATGATTGTTCAGTCACCCCACCCTCACTTCTTTACATGTCATGATTGTCATGTCTCTCCTTCCCCCCCCCCCCCCCCCCATTTCCGTACATGTCATGATTGTCAAGTCGCCCTTGCTTCTTTACATGTTATGATTGTCCAGTCACCCTCGCTTTACATGACATGATTGTCAAGTCGCCATCGCTTCTTTACATGACATGATTGTCCTGTCACCCCCCACTTCTTTACATGTCATGATTGTCAAGACACCCCCCACTTCTTTACATGTCATGATTATCCAGTCACCCTCACTTCTTTACATGTCATGATTGTCCAGTCACCCCACTTCTCTCAATGTCATGATTGTTCAGTCACCCCACTTCTTTCCATGTCATGATTGTTCAGTCACCCCCACTTCTTTCCATGTCATGATTGTTCATTCACTCCACTTCTCTGTCATCATTGTCCATTCTCCCCACTTCCCTCAATGTCATGATTGTCCATATTCATCCCACTTCTCTCAATGTCATGATTGTCCATTCACCCCACTTCTCTCAATGTCATGACTGTCCATTCACCCCACCCCCCCACTTCTCTCAATGTCATGATTGTCCATTCTCCCCACTTCCTCAATGTCATGATTGTCCATTCACCCCACTTCTCTCAATGTCATGATTGTCCATTCCCCCACCCCCCACTTCCCTCCAATGTCATGATTGTCCATTTCCCCACTTCTTCCCATGTCATGATTGTCCATTCACCCCACTTCTCAATGTCATGATTGTCCATTCTCCCCCACTTCCCTCAATGTCATGATTGTCCATTTCACCCACTCTCATGTCATGATTGTCCATACATTCTCTCATTCCTCCCCCCACTTCCCTCAATGTCTATTGTCCATTCCCTTCTCATTTGTCCATTCACCCCACTTCCTCTGTCATAATTGTCCATTCACCCCCCCCCCCCCCCCCCCACTTCTCTCAATGTCATGATTGTCCATTCACCCCACTTCTCTCAATGTCATGATTGTCCATATTCATCCCAGTTCTCTCAATGTCATGATTGTCCATTCTCCCCACTTCTCTCAATGTCATGACTGTCCATTCACCCCACTTCTCTCAATGTCATGACTGTCCATTCACCCCACTTCTCTCAATGTCATGATTGTCCATTCATCCCACTTCCCTCAATGTCATGATTGTCCATTCTCCCCACTTCTCTCAATGTCATGACTGTCCATTTACCCCTCTGCTTTCTGTGTCATGATTGTCTGGTCACCCCCACTCTGTTCAAAGTGGGGTGACTGGACAATCATGACACAAATGGACAATGTGACACCGAGAGTAGTTAGGGTGACTGGACAATCATGACATAGAAGCGAGGATGACTGGATAATGACTGGATAATCAGACAATCAAATTGTATCAAATGGAAAATGTAGTTTCTTTATATACCTCTGATCACAATCATGACATAGAAGCGAGGATGACTGGATAATGACTGGATAATGAGACAATCAAATTGTATCAAATGGAAAATGTAGTTTCTTTATATACCTCTGATCCATCAGTTGAAGTAAGGGTTTAAAAATGCTTTCTGTCAAAAGCCAAACGGCCAACTCTTCACTCCATCCCACTCCCCTTCATTTTTCAATACCCAAATTCGGACTTTAGAACTAGTAGAAGGTTGACCGTTACAAACAGTTACGGAAGAGGGTTCCAAGTGTGGTCACCCACCTGAAAGGGCGTGTCGCAAGCATTTTGTTCCCTGACCGACCACCCACATGGAGGGCAAAATGATGGAAGAGTATTGGTTTTCATCTTGGTTTTTTCAACAAAAACATGTAGATTGGCTCATATTTTCTGAGCTATGCTTGCAGCAAAGGGGTTTAATAGACATTCTGCTTTTTGTCCTAGCATATAGAAAACAGAAAGGGCAGCAGCTCTCCATCGGTCAAGTGGTTAACCATTTACTGGGAGGATTTAATGCAAATCAACGTATTAATGACTTTAAAATGGGACAGGGGTGGTGCGTTTCAGTTAACATTATTACCAGTCTTTCAGGGCTGAATCCGATTCAGCCACATTTGATTCCTGTTTACTGAAAGAATTTGCATTTTGCATGTCGGGGACATGACATTCTTGTGTTGTGCAACAACATTCAAGAAGTTCATTGCTTGGGGAAACTAACAACAAAAAGGTTACATGAGTATCTAAAAAAATTCAGTTTGTGGACTATTTTAGAGGGAATAAAAAAAAGAGCACTATCTGAGAATGCTCTCTCATGATGCAATGTCACTTCAAGGACATGAAAATGCACCTTGCGAAAAAAATTATCCAGCATTTCAAATGCATATCTCAAGCAATCAACTATTTGCATTGAACACGTCGAGACACAAATAATATATATCTGACGAAAGAGTTTTGCAAATAAAACCAATCCAACATTTGTTCAAATACACTGAATGGATCAAGACACAAATGAGACATGAATCCGACAAAAGAAAATCCTTAGAAAACAAGTCACCCCTAATCTGACCACCTTTTTACAGTTTCAGGTTAAAACATTTTCCTTTACAAAGAAAAGTCTTTTCATGGGATCAAGAACTGGATCTCTGCAGGTCAGGGAAATATGGAAAAGTCATGAAGAATGCAGAAGCTTTTGCAAGTTGCTGGAGAGTCGGGGGGGGGGGGGGGGGGGGGGAGATTTCAGCAAGAGATCAGGAAAAGACGGGGGTGGGGGAGTTGCTTACATGCTGGACAAGAGCAAAAAAAAGTTGTTAGAGAACCATGTATTTTGAAAAGATCAATGTTTGGACCATTTCATATTTGTTCAGGGAAAAAAAAACCCAACCAATTGGTGCAATAATATAAGTAAGAAACCTGTACGCTGACTATGCTGTCAAAATTATCAGTTTTAGGAGCAGTGCATTGCACAAAAAGCATTTTGTTCTTTCATCTTCCAGCAATATTTTCAGTTACATCAATTAAATATTAAGACATCTTGAAGAGTATTTCCAGGCATAGCTTTACATCATATACATAAGGAAATAACACCGTTACATATTCAGAACAAAGTGCCCTACATCTATCACAGTGTTCCTCATGTAGGTCTATATTCCATACAAAAAAATTACAGCAGCGAAAGAAAAATGAGTAGTAGTTCATCTTTTTCCAAACGCTTGACTTTTTTCCTTTCTCATCATAGTTCTTTTCTTGGAAATCAGAATGTTACATAGCACTGCATCATTTGCATGAGAACAATACTACCACTGCATGTTGACATCATAACCCCACACACCAAGTTAAATAAAGAGTAGAAGTGCACAAAGAGATACTCAAGAAGCAAATAAACAGATAATCTGTTGTGATATAATCTAGAAGGAAACAAATACATAATCCGGTGAAAAAATCTTGAATGAAGAGAGTAATAACATTACAGCACATTACCTCCCTTCAGCCACCCCCACCCCCGAATTCAAATTGTAACATTACAGCAGATTCTCTCCCTCCCCCAACAGTGGTCCTGTGAACATGGATAATAAAAGCAATAAACAGTTGTAACATTACACCAAATCCCCCATCCCCACGCCCTAGTTGCTTTGGGGGACGGGTAATAAAAGTAATGGCCAAAAGCAATTGAAACACACTAATGTTGGCATATTCAGCACAAATATACTCTCCTGCAGTGGAAGGAATGGGCAGGAAGAGAGCGTGACCAATCTGCATTGAAGCCGACTACAAACACACCTTTCCACAGACTTTGGTAAAAAATGCACTGCCCCACAGACAAATTGAGAGGCCATTTCCATTTTGTCCCACAGAAGGTCTAAGTCCGTTCTTTTTTTTTTTTCCTCCAACCAGTCTTTCACACCATGCATAGTCTGTATGTTCTTTTACAAATGGACATACTCTTCCTGATTTTAGTGTCTTTCCATTTGATACACAGTGTCTGGGTTTGTTAATGTTCTAATGTGTGGTGTACTGGCACTCTTACTCTGATAATGTGCTGCTTTAGCATGAAAACAACATTAATGAAACAAAAGACATTTATTTTATTTTCTTCTGTTTTTTTCTAGAGAGACTGAGACAGACCGACAGACAGAGGCAGCATCGTAGAAATGAATAAAAAAATTGTTACAAATCGTCTTATTAATTGGCAGTTCCCTGATATGGCCAGCCTTATAGCAAAAAGAAAGGGTCCACAAGGACCACATGGGGAAAGCCAAGACACATGACAATAGACGCAAGAGATATTTTTGTTTTGTTTTGTTCTTTTCTTCCCCCTCTCTCTCACTCCCCCTCCCCCAACTCTCCCCCCCCCCCCCTCCAATCCCATATGTGCACACGCCTGAAAGGATATCTTAGGTCCCAATTTCCCATCCCTCTTCTCCATCTCTCTACCCAAACATGTAAACACTCCTCACACTACCACCACCATCCCCAGCAAAAAAAAGAAGAAAAAAAAGAGAGAGAGGGAGCAATAGACAATCAGACAGAGTACAGACAGACAGATAGGTAGACAGAGACAGCATCGTAGAGATGAAATTCAGAAGTTTGTTTTGTATGTCGTCTCACCAATTGGCTGTTCCCCGATGAAGCCAACCTTACAGCAAAAATAAAAGGTCCGCAAGGAAGACATGAGGAAATCCAAGAAGTGAGACAATAAGCATATGATTATTCCTTCACACTTTCCCCTCCCCCATCCCCAAATCTCCGGACCTTCCCCCTCCTCCACTCCGCAACTCTCCTGCAGAGATCCTCTCCCTCTCTCCCCTCCCCTTCTTTTCATATTGAACGCATGAACGATGTAATTTTTTTTTCCTTCGCCTCTCTTTTTTTTTAAGCATAATGAGACTTACACTATCTTGCCTACTTAGGGAAGTCTTCCTTTTAAACCCCTTCAGACATTATACTCTTTCTCAAAATGAGCTGCAGAGGATACCTGTGTTAGTATTTTTGAAAATATTAATACACAGTTTACTCAATAATACGATAAAATGGATATATTTATAATTTGTCTATGAAGCGGTCGATTACTGATAAGTTCGTTCTTAATTGTAATTGATCAAATCACTAGTTTGTAATCTAGATTGTGAACTTACGATGAACTATTGTTTCTTTCTTGATTGAAACCTGCAGTCCACGATCCAGTTTGAATAGACTGCAAATTACGATGAACTGCAGACTGATTTTTAATTGAAGCTCTTAAGAGTCTGACTAAGACACACTGTTAGGCCAATTGAGCTTTGAACCATTTTGAACAGGCTGTGAAACTGGTATCATCAATCTCTGTTCAAAATTTATTTTCAAAGCATTGTGAATTTCATTATTTCGGCCATACTAAATGAAAACGTTTACTTACAAATTGAGAATGCAGATTTAGGTTAACAAACCACAAATTAAACTTTAATAGAAGTAAACTTTAATTATTAAAGTCTGTCAACCAGTCGCAGACTTCCATTACAAGAAAGCGTTCATACAGTTATTTTCCTTTGCATGAACTCAAACAGTGTCTGGAACATAAGCAATCCATTTTTCTCCGTGAACCAAAAGATACAAAAAGCTCACTACTGTTGAATCATGAACTGAGAAACTGCACTGCTGAGAAGAATGACAAGGACTATCGAAATTACAAATAGCTTGAATTAAGTTCTTGATCTTAAAGTTCATTCCATTAAGAGCAGTCCTTAGCTTTCCGGAAAATCAGACAGGCAGGAATTTCGAACCTTAATATATTATACAGATATAGATACATTTACATACATAAAACATTCAGAATCAAATTTCAATTTATAATCTATACAATGTAGTCAAGAACTGAACGAGATTTGATATGCTCCTTGTGGCCAAATAAAAGCTACATCTTACAGTGCAAGTTTCACATGGCCAAAGTCCTTTACAGCCAAAGCCAAATCGGACTATGGCATTTAATTTGTACATGCTACCAAAACGTGTTATATGCCTTTAGAAAAGTATTTAGACTCGTGTCTGAATGCGTAAATCATGTGCCCATCATCATCTGTTAGGCTGTGGCCATAGTAAACCGGCTGTCCTGAGTTTTGACGGCTGTCTCTTTAGCCGGTAGAACGGGTCCGTCAAAGTGGCCATAGTAAACACGGCTTTCCGGAGTTTTGACGGCCGTCTCTTGCCGAGGTCAAGGGAAATGCGAGTCGTCACTATCAGAATGGCGCGGACGAAACGGACCAGATCGTTGTTGTTGCTGTGGTGGTGGTGGAGGAAGAAAAGAGGGAGCCTACGACGTTTCGCTGTTCATCCTATCAACAGATCGAGACACATGTATGGAGAATATCGCCATCTGATGCCCCAACTGCGCAATCACTCAGAGAAGTTTCATTAGTACCTCAGAATGACACCTCATTCTTTTGATCATCTTCTTGAACTCTGTGCACCTGATCTTCGAGAAAAGTCAACTAACTTCGGCATGTCTCTTGTCACTTTTGCTGTAAATAAAGGTTCTGAGCCTCACAGCACTGATCAACTTCTCTTCGTCCAAAGACCATGTTTGCAAAGGAGATAAGTCATTGAGAAATCAGGAACAGAGTTCTTCCCCTTTCCCTTTTCCTTTCCGTCGACCCGGCAAACGGACGTTTTGCACGGAAGTCGAAACGACGGGTTGTAAATGCCGGGCCGGGCCTGCTTCACTATGGCCACCCACATCCGTGACGCTACAGAGCAATTAAGCCAGGCAGGATCTTTTACCCCGGCCAGCAAAAAAGACGGCGGTAAAAAACCGGGTTTACTATGGCCGCAGCCTTACACCCTTGTTTTTACCAAAATAACGCTAGTAATTTAAAAAAAATCCTGTGTTGGTCTTTTCACTTGCTTCCCTGTATTTTCTCGATTCTGTTCAACATCAAATCAGGTTCAAACATCAAATACCACTGCAACATGCTACAGTACATCATGTCATATTGTGCTCCTCTGGGAACTGCAAAAGCAACAGTGTAATCATCAAATAAGACCAGGGTTATCATGCCCAAAAGTGCAGTTGTATGGCAGGGGGTGGGGCTTGGGTTATACCACAAATGAGAGAGGAATGGGTGGGTGGGATGGCCTCATTCTCAAAGAACTGCCATTTGCTCAAAAAAGATGGGGAGAAATAATGCGTTCATTCATATGTAAAGATGTTGATGAACAATCCTTTCAAGTGTTTTGGAAGTAGGGAGAAGAACAAACGGCAAACATTGGAGTACACAGAATTAATTCTCTTGTCCCTTCTGAGGTAGGGAGAAAAAAATAACAGCCAATAACAATGTACACACGTCAAGAAGTAACCATGTCAAAATAATTTCAGACTCTGAAGGGGCTATATACATTATATTATTGTTTAACAGAAGGCATCAGCTGCCAAAAATAACAATCACATACACCCATACACACACTGAAACAGATATACAGAAATGGAACGCATGAAACGAGTCAAAACATCCACTGAGATCAACCAAACTGTCTGCCCACTGTGAGGACAAGAGTCAGTCTACATCATGTTCAACCTGCAGAACGCAGTTGACAACACACTTATAAAACAGTAAGACATTTAACTTATAATAAAACTGAAAGTTTAAAGTACATGTCATTTTCAGCATATCAAAGATCTTCCACAATGTGTACAGACGCAATCAGTAGTCTGAGACAAAGCTGTGTGGCTGTTTGAGATGATGTGTGGACTGGAAACCAAGAGACGACGGAGCTAGGCGTTGGCGTACAATTTCAGACTGTCTCTGCACGCCTGGGCCACACTGAAGCAGTAGCGATACTGTTTCTGCACAATTAAAGCAAAAAACTACATTACTGGTTTGATTATACTTGCTCTCTCTCTTCAATCCATCTCTATATGTATCTTCACGTTTATCTTTGTCTATCGAAGTATGATCAGATGTTGCTGTCAAGTGGATGCTGAACAGGAAGGTTTTCCCATCAGTAAGTCGGTGCCTGGGGACACCTCATGTGGACCTGTTTGCAACCACATGGAACAATCAACTCCCAGTGTTTGTCTCTTCAGTTCCAGACCCACTAGCATTTGCGTGGACGCTGTGTCGATCTCAAGGGAGAGGATGTTTGCCTACACATTTCCTCCTCCCCACATTCCAGCAGTCCTAAAGACGGCATCAAGGGAGAAATGCCTCTTGCTACTGATTTCCACACGGAAGCAGTCAAAGAACTGGATAAACCGGCCGATTTCTCAACCGGTGAAGGTTCCAATCACTCTCCCCTCTCACATACTCTTCTATAGCCACCTTGCTCAAAAGGGCCAGAATGAGGGGAGAGACTGAAAATGCACACGTGTACATCCTTTTCCATAAGATCACCTTGGCATCCACAGCAAATGCAGCTGGGTCCGGGACTGGGAACACAAAGACTGGAAGCCGTTCCATCTTGTTGCAACCAGATTGAAATGAGGGTCCTACAGACTAAGAAATGACCCAGAAAACAGATTTGTTCAACATCCACTCTCATGGGATGACTTCACCCTTCCTTGATTTATGGCGATGTTCCACACCAAGACAAATTAATTTTAGTGGGGTAAGACATGCTTGGACAGGCAAGTATGAAGAAAAAAGTCTTTTTTTTTTTTTTTCTTTTTTTTTTTAGAAAAAGTCTTACATGATGTGTCCCTCTCTGTCCTGCTCTCATAATGACCTCAGTCTTGAGTTCCTCAGTTTCTAGTTCCTCTCTATGTCTGTGCCTGAGGTGATTCTGTGTCAAAGTTGTCATGCCATAGAGGTCATTTGGACAGTCGATGGATGGACATGGTGGCCCTCTTGAGGGGGTGCTCACTTAAACTGGTTCCATGACTGTGCAATCACTTCCTTCAGAAAGGGCTTGCATGTACTGGTTCAGAACAGGCACCACAATGAACACCTCTACTGGGATGCCTCACCATGACTTGATGTCGATTCTTCCTGTAGACTGCTGTGCAACAGCTGTGATAAGAAAAGACTGGGTGTGGCTGTGCAAAGGGAGGTCATAATGAGTGGAGTGGGAACAATGCCACTGACACTGGTGTGGGCAAAGGGGAATATTGTGAGTAGGGTGGGATGGCGCGCTTACAGGATGAAAGAAAAAAAAAGTTGAGACAATTTTGAGCAAATCTAAGAACTACTCATAAGTGAGAGATAACTCTAAGCAAATTTGTTAAAGAAAAATAAGCCTTGATCAAATCCAGCTGAGGCATAAGTTTGACCAAATCTGATCAGTGCGCTGTATTTCAGAGACCTGACTTTGAGATGACCCTGGAATGTGTGTGCATACCAAAGTGTCGAGAGCTTGGGGTCGGACTTGATGCAGATACCGCACAGTGGAGAATACATCCACTTCCTCTTCCTCCGTCATACGACTGATGACATCACACAGAACACAGAACATACCACTCTGAATGGCGCCATCTCTGCAATCAAATGGGAGGGGCAGACATTCAGTCGTTAAGTTTTACATTCCATATACCCCATGCAGGGTGGTGGTTCCACTTTTTCGAAACATGTATGCTACATAATTGTTTAGGTCATAGTTTTGCATAAATTGATTAGCCTGGATGTTAGACAGTGAGAAGTGGTATACATTCCACTATAGCACAGTTAAGTATGCAAAGTCGCCATTCAAAACAGATCCAAGAATAAAGCATATGAAAATAGGAAATTACTGCTGTGCTTATTAAACATGTCATTTGCTAAAAATTTTTACAGAAATTGAAAATCAAACATAGTACAGTGAAAAGCAACCAGAAAACTCTGCAAAGTTAATCATACTCGACAAATGGAAGCAAATCCCACTCACTTAGGTAAGATAAGATAATGTTGCTTATAGCCCAGCCGACCGCAAAGGGCAGGGCTGTCACCACGTTAAAATCAACTCACCAGTCATTTAAAAAAAAAAAAAAAAAAAAAAAAAAAAACTTTCACACATCTCGTTAAATGACATCGTCTACAAACGCACCAGAAACTTTGTTAAAAATCTTTCTGCCGTAAAATCTTAAATCAGATGAAAAATGTTAATCTCTCTCAAAAACTCAAGGATCACATCAGGTGGGACATCCCTGAACAGGATCTTCATGGACTCCGCTGTAAAATGTTTGTGTCTCACATCGTGCAAGTCCCAACACTCTAAAAGAACATGTTTCTCTCTCTCTCTCTCTGCGTACGCAGGCTGATACTCCTGCGGACACTCCCTGTATAGCCAGGCAGTGGAGTTTTGTGTGTATGACCCTTTTTTATCCCGCCATTAAGGCAGCCATACTCCATCTTCGGGGAAAAAAGAACATGTTTCATTGTGAGTGGCGCATGACATGGAATACACCACGGAGCTTCTTCACTCTCTAAAAGGCAAGAATGGGTAAAATACGAATGGCCGGTGTGCAGCCGGCACAGAACCGTTTCTTCTTTACGACCTCCCGACGTAGATGGGAGGAAGTCCTTAAGGTTTGGACGGATCTGAAAGAGTTTGTTATTCGTCTGTGTGTTCCAATCCTCCTGCCAGAGGTCTCTCACATAATCGTTAATTTTGGGTTTCACATCTGAGCAGGGATATAAGTGTTGGACAGTTTCTCTCTTGTGGCGTTCTTGGCTAAACGATCAACCATTTCGTTCCCGCCGATGCCAACATGACCAGGAACCCAAGCAAGAGTAATGTTGTAACCGTCCGCCTTCAACTTACTAAAAAGTTAAAAAAAAAAGTAAAAGTTCTGGATGCTGAAGGTTGCGGCCAGCTATGGCCTCCAAAGCTGACAGCGAATCCGACAGAACCAGGAAGTCCCTCTTTGAAGAATGTGAGATTATCTTCAAAGCCAAAACCAGAGCAGTAAGTTCAGCAGAATAGACAGAAGCATCTGAATGAATATGTTCCAACAGTATCTGAGAAGGAGCCCCAGGGCAATAGGCTGCACAGGCCACTCCTTCTTCAGACTTGGAACCGTCAGTAAAAACTTTTTGACAGGATGGGAATTTCAAACAGAGCTCAGCATACAATGCCTTGTACGCCAGAGAGCTGGTAGACTCTTTGAGAAAAGCTGCAAGATCAAAACGAATCTCTGGTGTGAAGAAGGTCCACGGTGGTTGATCCGGAAACTTGGAAAAATCAGATACTACACCTAGGTCTAGACCTGCATTCCGCACGTGAGGCTGCATACGAAGACCAAAGGCGGAATACATTTAGGGTTGTTTTCAAACTTACTTTGGAACGGAGGGTCAAAGACACAGTCATAGGCAGGGTTTTCTGGTTCCGAGAACAGTCTGATGTAATAATTCAAAGACAGTTTCAGCCTGCGGTTGGACAGTGAAGGTTCACCCGCCTCTGCGTACAGGCTGTAGACAGGGGTGGTGCGGAACGCTCCAAGACAGAGACGAAGCCCTTGATGGTGGATAGGGTCCAAGAGTTTGAGGTAAGAAGATCGTGCGGAGCCGTACACAGCACAACCGTAGTCCAGTTTGGAACGGACCAGGGCTCTGTAGAGGTGCAACAAAGTTTTCTTATCAGCGCCCCAGTCGGTGTGCGCTACGACCCGCAGAATATTCAGTGCTTTCTGGCAAGCAGTTTTGAGGTTTTTAATATGGCTGAGAAAGTTAAGTTTTTGGTCAAAAATGACTCCCAGAAATTTGGCCTCTTTAACAGCTGGAATGGGAGATTTCCCTACTTGAAGTTCAGGATCTGGAAAGAACTGACGGAAATTATGGAAGTGAATACACTGCGTCTTTGTTGGAGAAAAGGTGAAACCGTTTTCATCTGCCCACCGATGGATTTTATCTACGCAAAGCTGGAGCCTGCGCTGGACACTCGGGTACAGGCTTCCAGTTGCGTAGACAGCAAAATCATCCACAAACAATGAGCAGTCTGAACCCTGCTGAACTGATTTCACAATGTTGTTGATTTTAATACTAAAGAGGGCAGGAGACAGTATGCTCCCCTGTGGAACACCCAACTCCTGCTCGTGGACATCAGAGAGAGTGGTGCCAACCCGGACCTGAAACTGTCGTTCTGCCAAAAAACTTTGAATAAAAAGCGGAAGATGACCTCGAAAACCCAGATCGTGGAGATCATGAAGTATCCCCGACTTCCAGGTGGTATCGTAGGCCTTCTCCAAGTCGAAGAAAATTGCCACTGCATGCTGTTTGTTCAGAAAGGCGTTCCAAAGTGTAGATTCCAGACGAATCAAATGGTCAACTGTAGTCCTATGTTTGCGGAAACCACACTGTTCTTTCGCCAAAAGGCCATCGGTTTCGAGTTTCCACATGAGCCTAGCGTTGACCATTCCCACTCACTTGACACAGCATGGAATGCAAGCTATGAACAGGCAACAGAAGGGAAGACACTCACAGACACTGTACGATGACGGGAGAAGTCACATTTTCCAGCTCCATTCTCAGGAGCTCGATGAGTTGCATGACATCAGACATGCGTATGGGCAGCTCTGTAGTCCAGTCAGTGTAATGAAGCAACTTCACCGAGCGTCTCTCCTGATGCCAGCAAACAAAGAGAAGATGTTGAGATATCTTCGATCTGTCAACCAATCTTTCAATGAAAGTTTTAAGTTGTTTGCTTACTGTAAAATGGGACACTTAATGTATCAACCATCCTTTTACAAGTCAACTGACCTACTGACATGCAGACAACAGCCAGCAAACGTGTACCTGACCAATCATTGTATTTCTTCATCGAGGCTAGATGTTGGCATTACCTAGGTGCCTCTTGAATGCAGACAAGCCTCAGGACTTTGTGGCATGGCTTAAGTGGCTCTTCAAAGGACATTCCTGACTGAAGCAGTTCTGGGGACTTTGGGGCACTGCTGATGTTCAAAGCTCCTCAGGGCAGGTATTGTTCTGTTGGATATAGAAGCAACACAGTCTGTTGCATCTGAGACTAGATCTGGGCAGGGTGAGCTGACTGCTTCTGTTTGGAAGGAAGTGGTCATTGCTCTCATCAACGTATCAGTGTTGCTGTTGCCAAACTGCTCATCTGGTTAATGCCTCATGTTAGCAACGACAAGAAGATGTAGAAAGAAATTTTACTATTAATATTAGTTTTTTATGATGTACTTACCCGTCCAAATGCCGTATCTCCACTAGGTGTGTAACACAATGCATCAGGATTCCCATTAAAAGATTAAAAATGGAGAACTAGAAGTGAACTCTACCCTTTAACCAACAGGAATAATCTCCCTTAGTGAGTTCACAAATGCTGTACAGTGAGTGACTCAATTCAGTTTTGCCCTTTATTCCAACCTCCAGGGAAGGTGGAAGGTGCCCAAGTATTTGTGCAAGTAAGTATATCGTGAAACTACTTATAGTACAAAATGTCATTTCCATACTCTAAACAGTTTGGGGTGGGTTTTTTTTAGTGATTTTTTAATACCCCTTACAAATGGCCAGTTCCATGGGAAAGTAAAGGGAAAAAATTGCCAGTACCGAGTGAGTTCAGGGTGAGGTATGTCCATGAATAACTCTCATCTCTCTAAAGCATTTATATTCAAATGTCCCAAAGTACCCATCTGCCCCAGCATATTGGAGACACTGCTTAATTAATGACGGTCATCTTTCATCACTGAACAATGGCAGAGCCATCTTGATGAAAGACAAGGTAAGGTTCTCCCATCAAAGGTACAGTTTGCTTCAAAAGAACAGCATTTTATTTAATCACAGAATCTTGTTCATACACAAGACAAAATCTTCAGTGAGACACAGCCTTCTTTGGATAGAAGCCATGTATTTTCATTTGATGAAGAGCAAATGATTTCCTTGGGAAGGGTGGCTTTTTATTTTCAGACAGGGAGCTGTGTACTTATGATTTACCAACTTGCTCCTAGTGTCGGGCAGTGCCTCCTTCCTGGAAGGCATAAACACTTCTGGTGGAATTGTGATTTGGTGGAAGACATAGAACACTTCTGGTGGAATTATGACTTGGTGGAAGAAAATGTTTTCTTCTTGTGGAACTGACTTGGTCCATTAATGGTGGAATTATGACTTGATGGAAAGCAGGGTCCACTTCTGGTGCAGTTAAGAACTGGTAGAAGAAAAGGTCCACTTCGGGTGAAATAATGATGTGGTGGAAGACATGGTCCACTTCTGCTGGAATTAAAACTTGGTGGAAAACAAGGATCACTTCCAGTGGAATTAACACTTGATAGAAAACATGGTTCACCGCTGATGGAATCATGGCATGGTGGAAGACAGGGTCCATTTCTGATGAAATCATGGCTTAGTAGAAGACATTGTCCTCTTCTGGTGGAATTAACTCATTCAGTACATGCAGGGGCCCTTCGTCTGAACCGTGTGTGTGAGTTGGGGCTCCAATCAGTACCATTTGTCCTGAAAGAGTTAAGACCTGGCCGAAGACAAGGTCTACTGATGGAAATAAGACTTGGTGGAAGACATGGTTCGCTTCTGGTGGAATTAAGACCTGGTGGAAGACAAGGTCCACTTCTGATGGAATCAAGACTTGGTGGAAGACATGGTTCACTTCTGGTGGAAATAAGACTTTGTGGAAGACATGGTTCACTTCTGGTGGAAATCAGACTTGGTAGAAGACATGGTTCACTTCTGATGGAATCAAGACTTGGTGGAAGACATGGTTCACTTCTGATGGAATCAAGACTTGGTGGAAGACATGGTTCACTTCTGGTGGAAATAAGACTTGGTAGAAGACATGGTTCACTTCTGGTGGAAATAAGACTTGGACGACATGGTTCACTTTCTGGTGGAATCAAAACTTGGAAGACATGGTTCACTTCTGGTGGAATCAAGACTTGGTGGAAGACATGATTCATTTCTGATGGAAATAAGACTTGGTGGAAGACATGGTTCACTTCTGGTGGAAACAAGACTTGGAAGACATGGTTAACCTCTGATGGAATCAAGACTTGGTGGAAGACATGGTTCACTTCTGGTAGAATCAAGACTTGGTGGAAGACATGGTTCACTTCTGGTAGAATCAAGACTTGGTGGAAGACATGGTTCACTTCTGGTGGAAATAAGACTTGGAAGACATGGTTCACTTCTGGTGGAAATAAGACTTGGTGGAAGACATGGTTAACCTCTGATGGAATCAAGACTTGGTGGAAGACATGGTTCACTTCTGGTGGAATCAAGACTTGGTGGAAGACATGGTTCACTTCTGGTGGAAATAAGACTTGGTGGAAGACATGGTTCACTTCTGGTGGAAATAAGACTTGGTGGAAGACATGGTTCACTTCTGGTGGAAATAAGACTTGGAAGACATGGTTCACTTCTGGTGGAATCAAGACTTGGTGGAAGACATGGTTCACTTCTGGTGGAATCAAGACTTGGTGGAAGACATGGTTCACTTCTGGTGGAATCAAGAATTGGTGGAAGACATGGTTCATTGCTGGTGGAATCAAGACTTGGTGGAAGACATGGTTCATTGCTGGTGGAATTAAGACTTGGTGGAAGACATGGTTCACTTCTGGTGGAATCAAGACTTGGTGGAAGACATGGTTTATTTCTGGTGGAATCAAGACTTGGAAGACATGGTTCACTTCTGGTGGAATTAAGACTTGGTGGAAGACATGGTTCACTTCTGGTGGAATTAAGACTTGGTGGAAGACTAACTTTTCTGTACATGGGAGGCAAACTTCAATGGAAGACAAACACCTAAGACAGAGAGACAGCGAATGATAAAATCCTTTACTGCTCACCGATACTTTTTTATCCCTGGTTAAAGCACTCATGAACGAAAGCACTATGATGGAATATGCCTTCTGAAGGTTGATATCACAGAGGGTTTTTTTCCCGGTGGTACACACAGATAGGCCCACTTTTAGGTGAAAGACAGGTTTACTTACTGGTGGATGACACAAACAGACCTATTCTCTGGTGGATAACAGGCTTACTTTCTGGTGAGAGATACAGAATATCGGCCAGCTTTCAGGTGAAAGATGATTTACTTTCTGGTGAAAGACAGAGATAGGCCTACTTTTAGGTGGAAGACATCTGTCTTCTGACAGAATATTTCAATCTGATAGATACTATCTTGTTTTCACCATAGGTTTAACTGGAAACATCAAACTTTCACCTGTCAAGTAAAACCAAACATACACACAGTAACATCAGGGATGAAAAGTTTTTTAAAAAAAAGAGGAGATTGGCAGGGATCTGTGGGTTCACCATGGCCCCCCAGTGGGGTCCATGGGCAACAGCCCGGTGGGGGTCAGGGGGCGGCGCCCCCTGAAGCTGAAGCATATTTTGTATTAAAGAAGGCATAAAAATCTTTAGAAATCACTTTCTTGCTTCTAAACAACTCATTCTAATTTCCATAGAACAGCTTTCAGCACCATGAAGACCGAGACTGATGTGGAAAGAAACCATGTCAATTGAGACAAAGCAAACATTTAGTATGATGAATCCTCAGAACTCTAGCTAAAGAAAATTTGACAAACAGTGCTTTCAGGACATAAAGAATAAGGCCTGTAGATAAGTAAATCAGAGTGGGAAATCAAACTAAGTAAATCAGATGTATGAAAACGACTGCCGGACTTCAATAAACACAATATGAAAAATGATTACTTTGAAGTCCTTAAAAAAAAATTTAAAAAAACACTCAAGCTTTTGGGCCTTAGACCCTTGTCAGGAAACACTAAACATAACAAAAGAACATAAAAGAACAAATGACATCAAAACAAACTGATGTCACAACAGTACACCACACACAACCCCCCCCCCCCCCCCCCACTTCCCCCTTACAACTAATCATATCCCCCCCCCCCCCTTTGACAAGTTTGTGTGTGTGTGTGTGGGGGGGGGGGGGTGTTGCTTGTGTGTGTGTGTGGGGGGGGGGGGTTGTGTGTGTGTGTGTGAGGTGGGGACGGGGGTGGGGGGGAGGGGGGCGAAGTGTGTGGGGTATGTGTGTTGTGGGGTGAGGTGGGGGTTGGGGGAGAAGGAGGAGGAGTACAGGAAGTATATAGGTAGTGGGGGGAGTGGGCTGGTGGAAAAGCATTTCATAGGGGGGCTGTTAGCAGACACCTAACACATGTAGCAAACGTTTGCATTATACCAGGGGAAAAGTGTTGCACAATACTGTTGTGACATCAGTTTATTTTGATGTCATTTGTTCTTTTATATTCTTTTTGTCACTTTGACGTTTTTTCCCTTGCTTTGAAGACTCTACGAGTGGAAGTACTCAATTCCTCATCTCTCCAGTGGGTTTGAAGTTTTTTTTTTTCCTCCGTTGTTTTGTTATCCTGTTTTTCCCTTGTGTTTACTGTTTAGTGTTTCCTGATGAAGGGTCTAAGACCCGAAAGCTTGAGTGTTTATCATTTTTTTGTAAAAAAGGACTTCAAAGTACTATTAGGTAAATCAGAGTTCGAATCAAACTATCTTCTTCTTCTTCTTCTTCCTAAAATACTGGTTCACTCAAAAACGAGTAGGTCACCAGCGCGCATGTTAAAAAGTACCATGGAAATGGAACTTGTAGAAAAATCAGAATAGGAGTCAAACTATCTTTGGAAATGAAACGTAGATTGTTGCATACCCAATGATCTGAAAACATGCTGTAATGGTGTGGGAAACACACACATTTTCTGTTGGTGACTAGGACGCTCGATGTGATCTCTGATTGCCACAAAGCCACGACTACCAAAGTAGACAAGTTTTTGGCAAGGCTCGCAAAACACTTCAAATTCGCCGTCTTTGTCATGTTTTCTTATTACATCCGCGACTCTGCAGTCACACACGTCCTTCTGCTGCCACTCGGTCTTCTAGTGGTTCACATACTTCTTTCTTTTCTTTTTTTTTGCTTTGTTTGCACTCACTGGCGGCAAACTCTCGCTGTGAATTGACGCCATGATGAGAAATGATACTGGAAGGAAGCAGAATGAGAACTACGCCGTTTGAGAACATTACCGACAGAGAAGAAATTCGCTGTGCAGACAAGTTGAGATCGTTTCTGAGCTTCACTCTTCGAATAATTTTTCGGCGGAGACTTTTTCTTTCGGCGGAGATGCGAAAAAATAACGGCGGAGACGGCGGAGGAGTTTTCATCCCTGAACATTCACAGTGGACCATTTTTCATTTCATAAAGTAACCATGTTTTAAGATGTGATCACATGCACAGCCTGTTTTGCCTAGCAGGTTTTGTTAGATGTAAGTCAGCTTCCATGTCTTTAACAGAATGTACTATGTGCGCATTTTGTGCTGCTGCTGAAATTCACTTTCTCTTGCCAGTTAGGACAAGTGCTACCAGAAAACTGTGTTTGCATACATGCATTGTGCAGCAATGTGTGCAATCACAGAGTAGGTCAAAATAAGAGTGAAGCACAATACCTTGGCATCCACATGAAGGCAGTAGGACACAATGGTGTCTGACACTGCTGTCACCTTGTCCAGGTACACTGTATAAATCCCCGCCTGCACTGTCTGATTCACATCCTGAGGACAGTAGCTTGTGTAATCCTGCCACACACAGCATCCCAGGCATACAATTAATAGTAATGATACGAGGGCCACCCCGTAAGTTCTCGGATGCGCAGAAACCACTGACATCATAATTTCAGTTTTTATATCATCATCACAAGCGATGTCATAACAGCTATGACACAAAAAATGATAAAAATCGTCAGAGCCAAATTTGTTCTAGACAGCAAAATGGATGGCAAGGGGGACGGTTTTCAAAGTGCAGAGAGCCTGTCTTGGAGAGATTTTCGTGCCATGATTTATTATGACTATCTTCAAAGGAAGTCTTTCAAGGAAAGTTTTATAAGTTTGACAAACTGTTTTGGCGACAAGGCTCCATCATTATCCACAGTCCATAGGTGGTTCAAAGAATTTCAGTTTGGTACAATGTCATTGGAAGATCGTGACCGTTGTGGACGTCCAGTTTCAGTTACTACCGATGGGAACGTGAGCACAGTGAAGGCCATGATTACAGAAAATCCTCGAATCACGGAGGATGAACTCAAGGATACTCGAAACCTTTCATCAGGAAGCTTAGACCGCATTCTTCAGCACAATCTATCTGTACGGAAGCGTTGCGCCCGTTGGGTGCCCCACCAGCTGACTGGGGAGCAGATGAGGGCTAGGGTTGAATGGTGCCAGTTTATGCTGCAAAAATTTGACGGAGGAAGATCAGATAGGGTCTCCAATATCGTCACAGGTGACGAAACCTATGTTTACCAGTATGACCCCGAAACAAAGCAGCAGTCGTCAGTTTGGCTGTTTCCAGGGGAAACCCCACCTGTGAAATTTAAGAGATCAAGAAGCTGCACAAAGCAAATGATTGCAGTTTTCTTCGCAAGATCCGGCCATGCGACTACTGTACCACTTCTAGATTGAAAGACAGTGAACGCTGAATGGTACATCAACACCTGCCTGCCAAAAGTGTTCGAGGCTTGAGTGCACGGCGACCACGGACCGGTATCCACCACCTACTCCTCTACACGACAACGCCAGCGCCCACACAGCAGCTGCAACTTTAGACTTCTTGCAAGAGAACAGTGTGCAGCTCGTCACTCGTCCTCCGTATGCTCCTGACCTAGCCCCTTGTGACTTCTTTTTGTTCCCTCGTTTGAAAAAACAACTGAAAGGAAAGCCGTTTGAGAGCCCTGAAGATGCCCGAGCGTTTGCCGAGGGCTTGATTTCTGGTATACCTAAGTCGGAGTGGGCTGGGGTGATGGATTCGTGGTTTAGAAGGATGGAAAAGTGCATACATGCTGATGGAGGATACTTTGAAAAGATGGGCTAGGTAAGAAATGCCAGTGTACTTCCATCTTTTCCCATCCAAGAACTTATGGGGTGGCCCTCGTAATGAACAGCATTTCTAAAACCCAATAGCTTGCACTGGCAACCCTGTGTGCTGTGCACTTACCATTTACTGAAGCTGAACACCCCTCACTTCACAATTCCTTGCTTCCTACCACCAATGACATTTCTAATACACAACCGTACATCAGGGGAATACTAGTCAATACTAGGATAATTAAAGGCAGTGTTTTAACTCGGGCAGAGATGAGATGTGCACACAGAATGACTGCGAGTCACAAAAGTGGGACAGAGAAATTCAAGCAGCATTGTGGGAGAGAGTCAGTTCTGTCATGGCAGCCCGTCTTCCAGAAAGGACCCTGACCCAACTTTCTTCAAGACAGTTGTGTCTTCTTCAAGAAAGGACGCAACTGTCTTAAAGAACGACTCGGCAGTTTTCAAGAAACAACCTGATCGAATCCATTCTGCATACATGCATGTTAAAAAGAAAGAAAAGGTTAATTTTATGTTAAGAATGGTTTAAAATAAGATATATTTTCCACAAGTCTGCGATGAAATGAAAATTGTTTTAATTTTTTTTTTTAAATTGCAGCTTGTTAAACAACTCCAAACAAGGTCTTCATCAAGCGCAAACGTCTAATGTATATCCAAAGACATCACTACCACGGCACCACAACAAAACAGCACCAATACACCAACGTTTAAAGTCCTGTACATTCAAACACTCCACTATCACTACCATTACATCACCACAACACAACAGTGTCAATACACCAATGTCTAACGTCTTCTACATTTAAACACCACCATCACCACCATCAAGGCGCCACAACATAAAAGCATCAACAGGCCAATGTCCAACGTCATTATATCCAAACACTCCACTACCACCACCATCATGGCACCACAACACAACATGCTTATATCTATCTAATGTGTATCCAAATGTACTATTATCACCACCATCATGGCACCACAACACAACAGCACCAACATGCTTATATCTATCTAATGTGTATCCAAATGTTCTATCATCACCACCATCATGGCACCACAACACAACAGCACCAACATGCTTATATCTATCTAATGTGTATCCAAATGTTCTATCATCACCACCATCATGGCACCACAACACAACAGCACCAACAAGCCAACATCTGATGTCCAGTTCATTCAAAACCTCCACTACTACCATCATCGTGGCACCACAACACAACACGCCAACTCATTTATGTCTCAGTATCACCACCATCATGTCACCATGCCACAACAGCACCAACACTAACCCTAACACTCTGCTCATTGTAGGCGCCAAGAGACACAATGATGCGGACGTCTCGATCCTCCACCAGTCTCCACAGGTCCACCACCGTGTCCGGCAAGGGCAGCTGAGTCATCAGGAACCCCTTCTTCACCATCACCGACTGACAACAGATGGCATGAAAAGGGGCAATTTTCATGAAGAAAAGGGAAAGTACACAACATCACTGAAAAGTAGCTTACATATCACTTAACAGTAGTTATACATCACTGGAAAGTAGTTTATCCATTACTACAGAATATTTCACATCACTGTAAAGCAGTTAATACACAACTTGGAGGTTGTTTATACATCACTAATGGGTGAATACATCAGTGAAAGCTAACAAGCACATCATGTAAAGCAGTTGATACATCACTATGAGATTGTTTTTACATCACTAATGGTGAATACATTGGTGATAGATAACTAAAAAAAAAATCAATACAGGCAATCGCATTAATGAAAGGTGGATTAAAGTCGCTACTAAAGAGCAGGTATACTTTATTAAAAGGTTGTTTATATGACACTAAAAAAGGTCATTTGTACACCACTAAAGGGTGCTTTATACATTACTAAACAGTACTTGGACTCCTTGAAAGGTTATTTATTTATCCGTGAAAGGTACTTATGCACGACCTTTACATCATGAAAGGATAGTTATGCTTGCAGCAAACTACTCATGGGTAGTTACACACCACAAAAGAGCAGTTCTGCGTCTCCGAAGGACATTTACATACCACCAAATGATAGCTATACATCATGAAAGGACAGCTGTACATAAAGAACGTTTACTCCGATTTCCAAAATGGCAGCTTCATCAATGGGTCGTTATACACAAAGGGAAGGCAGATATTTTTGTCTTTCACCACTCAGCTTTCCATTGCACATAATGAAAGCATTCTCCTTTTGTTGATCTGACTGGCTTGCCATCTGCCTCCTGTTCACAGGCTGGCTGTCTGCCCTTAACACTTTGCCCCTGACAATGTCAAATTCTCAAGTTTGAAGCATATATTCAGCAGTTTGCTCAAATGAGTGCAGGCTGCGCATCAACTTCGTTGATCAGCAGACAAGCTGACATGTATGGTTACATGAGAGGGCAGCCGACTGGACAATGCTTTTGTGGAGCACTGTGATAGCAGTGGCTGTTGACCTGTGCCAGTGAAGCGAACTCTGACATTGGTGAACAGTGAGGAAAGCCAGCACCATACTTAGTCTCTCTACTCTATGTAACTATGCTCCACTGAGAATCATATGGAAAATCAACTCTGTCCACTTCCCAGTGAAGTCAAGATTCATCAAGTCACTTGTGATATCCATCCTCCACCACAAGCGCCGAGCATCAACATCCAATCTCAAGGGAAAGATCTAAGTGTTCTGAAAAAAAAAACTTAGTTCCTCTGTATCTCACTAGGGCAAAATAAGATTAGCAATCATATTAAACACAGAGTCAGCACAAATGCTGGTGGACAAGAAAAAGCATCTGCTTGCAGTTATCAACTGCCATAGACCAGCCTAGATCAGGCATGCATTTTGCCATGACTTGCTGTACAAGACCATTCTACAGGGTACAGTGCAGGCTGGACTTCCAGAAGACTTGAAGACCTGGACAGATTACAACATCTCTACCCTGTTCTCCAGGGTTGAGGACAGAGGGATGTGGAGAACCCCAACAGCAAAAGCTTCTAAGTGACCATTAAACTTCCTGTTATGCGAGAATCATACAAAAATTATAGGCATACACCACCAATAGAATAGTATGTCCTTTCCATCCTCTCTCTCCTCTCTTCTCTTCTCTCTCTCTCTCTCATATCATGTGTCTAGCCCAGCCAGCCACAGAGGCAATATCAGAGCTGCAATCAAATCATAACCTGGATCTATGAGCAAACTTATATGCAGAGACTAGAAATCAATACCAAAAATCAAGTCATCTATTTCAATACTCATCTAAAATGAAGTATATGAAGTAAAATCGGAAATGAAATGAGGTAGGGAACAGTAAACGATAAACAGTAAACAAGTGGGGTATGTTTTGCTCCCATAAGGAAACGTAACACAGAGTAACTTTTATTCAAGACTGGCACAGCCTTTTAAACTTGAATAAAGTCAGACAAATACATAGACGAACAATCTAATAGTGGGGGAAAAAACAAGCGCGGGCTAACAACTGAACTGTCTGGCAAAGATTTGGACTTGAGGGGAGGGGAGAGGGGAGTTTGAAGATGGAGAAACTGGGAAAATGAAATTAAAAAAAAAAAAAAAAGTTACAGATATGAAAACTCTTCTCTAGCTGCATAAGGGAACCATCGCAATCCCTTTTGAAGGCAGATATATTTGTATTGCCTGCTCCGAGGCCTTTCGCCCGCTGGATCGGGACTCATCAGGGAGACACGGCTGGTTGTGTCTGCGCTCCCGGCGTCAAATAGAGACACACCACAGTCCATAATACTGTGGTGTTCTCACCACTTTATTCAAGTTTAAAAGGCTGTGCCAGTCTTGAATAAAAGTTACTCTGTTAGATTTCCTTATGGGAGCAAAACATACCCCACTTGTTTACTGTATATGAAGTAAAAGTTTTGTCTTTTGTTTCAATCTATCCACAATGTGTGACTGAACAGAAATTTTACTACTTAAAGTAGTTTTATAAAATGAGGATCACCTGACACTTCTCTGTGGATACTTTGCTAAGAACAGCTGGAATGAGGGTATAGATGGAAACGCATAGGCATACATCTCTCCAGACCTGTCTACCTTTTCCATAACTATTTAGTATTCCTGGCATAGGATTAGGTATTTTGAAATAAAAATCAGTGTTCAAATACAACAGGATATATAAAGTTTACTTTTTCCTGTGTTTAAAATGATACATTTGAATTCTGAGAGGAAAGCAGCTCCTACCTATATCTTTTAGCAGTCAGATACCTTTACATCATTTTGTAAACAGTCAGATACCTTTACATCTTTCTGCTGGGTTTCTGTTTTTCTTTGTTTTGAAAATTACTATCCTGTTCATCTTGACATACCATCTAGTAGGCTGATGATGTAAAAACCAATAAAACAAAAACATTTAATTTAATATGAAACTTTTATTGTGCTGGACAAAAGTTGTTATCATTAATACACAAAAAAGGTATCTTTGGGAAATTATCACCCTCACAGGTATGAAAAAATCAAGACTAAAATCACTAGTTACTGTTGTGAAATCATATATTTCTTGTAATCATTGTGCATTGGTTTTAAGTCCAACATTACATCACAAAAACTAACACAAAACAGTAATTATAATCCACAAAAAATGTACCTATGACTCATTTACATTAAAACACACACAAGGATGACATTAAACTGACAGAAAACAATATAATAATTACTACAATACTTGCCCACAGCTGACTGTGAATATAACGCTTATGTTTTGTTTTCTTTCTTTACACTCACTGGCCGATGTTTTAAACTCAATTAGCTTTATACCAAAGCATAGCTCTGGTGCTGCTGAACAGCGCCAAAGACCTGCACCCGAGCAGGTGAGTGAACCAATGTACTCAAACTGTTTAACTCCAAAACTATGCCAGTAACAGTTCAGAAATATGACAAGGCCAAAAACACAAAAAAATCTGAAAACAGTAAACAAGTGGGGTAACTTTTGCTCCCATAAGAAAGCCTAACACAGAGTAACTTTTATTCAAGACTGGCACAGCCTTTTAAACTTGAATAAAGTCAGACAAATACATAGACGAACAATCTAATAGTGGGGGGAAAAAAGCGCAGGCCAACAACTCAACTGTCTTCATAGTAATGACTTGGCAAAGATTTGGACTTAAGGATTGTGGGGGGGGGGGGGGGGGGGGGGGGGGGGAGTTTGAAGATGGAGAAACTGGGAACATGAAATTAAGAAAATATATTACAGATATGAAAACTCTTCACTAGCTGCATAAGGGAACCATCACAATCCCTTTTGAAGGCCGATATATTTGTATTGCCTGCTCCGAGGCTCCCCGTCCGCCGGATCGGAACTCACCAGGGAGACAAGGCTGGTTGTGTCTGCGCTCCTGGCGTCAAATAGAGACACACCACAGTCCATAATACTGTGGTGTTCTCACCACCAAGGGTGCAAAATAGAATCCAATAGCACCCCAGAAGCCAACAGCACTCCCAGTTTCTCCATCTTCAACCCCCCCCCCCCCAGCACTCCCAGTTTCTCCATCTTCAACAACCCCCCCCCCCCCCCCCCCCCCCCCCCCCCCACAAGTCCAAATCTTTGCCAAGTCATTACTATGAAGACAGTTGAGTTGTTGGCCCGCACTTGTTTTTTTCTCCCCACTATTAGATTGTTTATCTATGTATTTGTCTGACTTTATTCAAGTGCCAGTCATGAATAAAAGTTACTCTGTGTTAGGTTTTCTTATGGGAGCAGAAGGTTTTCTTATGGGAGCAGAAGTTACCCCACTTGTTTACTGTTTATTGTTACTGTTCCCTGCCTCATTTCATTTCCAATTTTTAAAAAATTTGATAATGCCTTAAAGTTCTTAAGTTTTCCAACCTAAACCATGACAGCAGTAAACATTCAACATGCGAGATGCACATCATATTATATGAAATAGTATTATCTGCTACACAAACTTAGCAATACCATGTGACTTTGTTTGCCTCTTGACCATTTAGTTTCTGACATACTAGCATTCAAGTGAAGTATCCCATCTCTTCAAGCAGATCAACCCAAACTGCATTCAGGTTGATGAAAAATTATTTTAAAAATTTTTTTACAACATAGTCGCAATCCCGCATTGTCTGCTATTTAGCAAAGGGAGATAATTTGTAACTGTGGTAATTTTCCAACTCGACGCATGTGCAAAGGTTTAACGCTTCCTGCTTGTTCAGTTCCTTGTGACCGCTGGTTCGTGAAAAAAGCTTGAAAATGGCAGGAGTGGGCGGGTGGTGGGTGGGTGCTGGGGGGGATGCTTTCAACCATGTGGGTGGATAAACCCGAGTTTTCTGACTGGGTGAGAGAAGACGAAACAAACAAATATGCCTGCTACTGCACAGTCTGCAAAAAATGTTTTGATGTCCAAGCAATGGGTAAGTGTGCCCTGGTTAGCCACAGCAAGGGAAAAAAGCACGTGGCTCTATTCGCGTCGAGCAAACCTTCGGCAGCGATACCCATGGTGCACTTTCTTACAAACAATACGGCAGCAGCAGCATCGAGCACGAATGTTGTGTTGCCATTAAATCCCGATGTGTCCGTGTGCAAATCCAGTATGAGCTCTTCAGCCACAATGGACTCATTTTGCTCAAAGACAGACGTGCTGAAATCTGAAATTCTTTCGACACTGCATACTGTAAACTCACACCAAAACTTCAACTCTTGTGAACACAATTCTCAGCTTTTTCAAACAATGTTTCCAGATAGTCAGACTGCCAAAGCATTTCAGTGTGGTGAGGAAAATTTGGGTATTTGGCGACATTTAGCACTGCACCTCACTTTCATTCATTGCTAAAAAAAAAAAAGAACACAAGAAGAATCAACCTAAGTGCTACTGTTTGATGAAAGTCTAAACAAGAACTGAAGCTTTTGATGAAAGTCTAAACAAAGAACTGAAGCTTAAACAGCTTGACATACATGTGCACATTTGACTTTCCAGACTTTTAGCAGTTCTTTTGTGTAAAATGACTTTCCAGTAAGTACTGACACTACTTCTGCTTTCTGTTGTGTAAAGTAACAGCTGATCAAGTCGACAAAGGGCAGAAAACAGGTGAGGGGCGTATCCATTTACACATGTGTTGTGCAGCCTTGAATTAAAAAAGAATCTCTTGAAAACGCCTTGAAAACTCCTTGAATTTTGTTCTTGGGAGTCTGTAGGAACCCTGGATGGGTTGAAAGCAAAAGCAGATGGGTTGAAAGGAAAAGCAGTGAAAGTTGTTGTTCCGACATCAAAATCACCCTAATCTTATACTCATGATACTGACAATGAACGACTGCATGTGAAAACAACACATAACTTTCTGAAGCCAATGTCTCCCAAATAAATACCATACAAGCGTTTTTCTGTGTACGTTTTTTTTTTTTTTTAACTTACCTTCCTTAACCTCTCAAAGGTGGTTGTTCCCCTTCTGACCTTTATCAATGAGTACAATTACTCTTTAAATGACATAACTTACTCTCATCATTAAGATCATAATGTCAATACTTCTAACATAAAATTCTCTCAAAGTTCTCTCAAACAACTGGGCCACAGCTGTGTGTGTGTGTGTGTGTGTGTGTGTGTGTTGTGTGTGTGTGTGTGTGTGTGTGTGTGTTGTGCATGTGTGTGTGTGTTTGTGTAGTGTGTGTGAGAGAGAGACAGAGAGAGCGAGAGAAAAACTTACAGACATAAACACAGCATTGATGTACTGGTTCCTGTCTTTATAGTTTGAGTCCAAATAGATCAGTTGATTGTTGCCTGCAACAAAGCATTCAACTTATGATCATCATAAACAACTTCATCATAACAACAGTATAATTTCTACATCCCACCTACAATCATCATTTTGTCCATGATGTAGCCCAGCCAATCTCACAGGGCCTTTTCTGGACTGAACATATTAGGGAGAAATAAGGCACCTATCCTAACCAAGAAACGGGTGACAATTTAAGAAAATAGAGAGAAAACTAGATAGATAGGTAGGCAGAGACAGACAGATAGTAAGGGAAAAAGGGTCCCATTCTATCAAAAAGCAAGCAACCGTTCAAGAAAATAGACTGACAAATAGACAGAGAGACAGACAGTAGGAATGAAAGGGTCACATCCTAACAAAGAAACACAATAATTAAAGAAAACAGAGAGATGGACGGATAAATAGATAAATACGGGAAAAGGGTCCCATCCTTTTGAAAAAAAATGCAACAATTGAAAAAGATGGATAAACAGATATATCGATAGATAATTAGATATAAATGGATAGATAAATAGAAAGTATGGTAAAAGGTCGCATCCTAACAAAAAAACACACTATTAAAAGAAAATAGACAGACAGACTGATAAACACAGTATAGGAAAGAGAGCGAGAATCCTATCCTAAGAAAGAAACACACAAAACTTTCAGAAAATAAATAAAATGAATCAATATACGTAGACAAACAGATTAATAGATAGATATATAGAGATCTGTACATATAGACAGATATATTATTATATATATATATAGGCAAGTATAGATAGACATAAACACACACATATAGACATAGACACACACATACACACTTCTATCTATCTATCCATACACACACACACTTACATATTTAGACAGACAGATAATACACAGATAATAGATATATATATACACACACATACATCAGTTGGCTATACCAAAGTTGTGCTGTGTGCACCAGCCATTCCTCTTGCTTTTTCACTCCAGGTTAAGTTAAACAAACAAAAAACCCAACAAACAAAAATGAAGAGCATGTAAATGCAACAACAACCCTCTAAAAAAATGTCTTTACTAAAATAGCCACAACTGCCAACAGACACTGCAGACTGGACAACAACTGGACAACAAGACTCCACTGTGTCAGGTGATATAGCGCCGTGCCAGACACGAACGATGACACGGTTTTCTACAGCTCCCTGTCTACCGTCATGCACAACAGGGTAGCAATCTACACCACTGCATTGAATAGGCTTGTAACCACACAATATAAAACATGGTACAACACACACCCCACCCCATTGTAACAAGAAACACAAGTACAAAAAACATATATTGAGACAGTGACACAGAGAGAGAAAGATGTGGGCACAGAAACACAGAAGAGAGATTCATTTTTCCCATATCAAGTGCACTGACCCAGCATCCTTTCCACCCAGAAGACCGTGTTTCCGCTAATCAAAGTTGCCCAACACACTGGGTTTCCCAGTCACATGCCTGGCCATAGAAATAGACAAAAAGACAAGGACAGCATGCAAAAAGAGAGTGAGAAACTGAGACCACATACAGACAGAGAAGAGGAGACTGACGAACCAACACAGACAAACAGCAACACAGAGAAGGTACCCGGCAGAACTGTGGGGTCCCTGTTCTTGCCCTGGCTTTCCGGAAGCGAGGCAATCTTGGTGTCCTGCTTGGCCCACGTCCTCAACTGCTTCAGTGTCTGTCCACGTTAAAGATATCATCAATGTCATCTTCACTGCCCTAAAAAAAATGACGGTCCGGCGAAGTGAAAAGTCAGTTGTGTTTTCTAGTAATTTTTAATAACAGAATTCTCCACTTAGACACTGTCTCGGAAAATGAAGTTTATATGTATGAAAAGAGCGAAGTGCCAGCTATTCATTCATTGTAAAATTATTTCCCGCTTTTCAGTATTTTTTATTGAAATAGAGGAAAATATGACGTAGACGCGTTAAAAGTGGCTTCACTCTAGGACATTAATCAGCAATGATTTAGTACAGGAACAAAATTGTCAAATGTGACTTACTGCATTTTATTCCTTGTGTTCTGAGGTTTTCATCGATAGTAAATATGTGTTAATAGTTTGAACGGACAGCGAGCCAGACGACACTGAAGCCGCGATAGAAAACACAAATTTCTGTTGGTTCCGGCCTCGCGAGGCCCGTTTCGTCTCTGCCACTGTGTCACTGGCTTTGGCGGCCCGGTACATGCTTATAAAAGTAGAGCGTTGTGTGAGAATACAGGAGAGTGTTCGCAGAGAGTTCCCTGATGTGAGCGACTGGCGTGAGAGGCAGAGAGAGTGCTCAGTGCGCTGAGTGCTGTGCGAGAGAGATTGCTCCCAGGGCTGCGTTCCTGGTTTGAGCTTATCATGGAAGGCAAATAAAAGGAGAAAAGTCTGCTTCGTCCACTGTCTTCTTGACCGGCTGCTGTCCCTTGGTTCCTGCACATATCACCATCTGCTGTCTTCACCTGCACACCCTTACCCTCCACACCATCACATTATGTTTATAAATGATTGAGAAACCCACAAACAATATAGCGAAGTTATTCTTTTATTTATTTGGTAAGACAGTATGCATGACAAAGAAAATGAGGATTTTGCGTGTCACGTAAAAATAGGGGTGGTACCCCACCCTATAAACAAAAAATGTACATAAACAGGTTTTATGCCCTGAAATTATTCAAATGTTTGCAATAATTCAAGGGCCACAGTCACATTGTAACAGTGATTTATAGTGTCTATAGCATGCTTGACAGAGTAGCAGGCGACACTTTGTTGCCACATCAAGCCAAACTGAGCTGGTGATGTGGTGTGAACAGCGTCTGCTAGCGAGCGTTCAGCTTGCAAAGCCTAAGTACAAGTACGCCTGCCCTCTAATTAGCATGCAGGAGCTATCTGTAACAAGTAGTTTCATACAAAGGTTCGCTCACTTTGGAGAAAAATTCCAAAGCTTTGGACCGCATATGCAGTCCTAAGTATACAAAGGTTTGTAAACTTAAGGACCGGATATGCGGTCCTTAGTACAGAAAGACTTAAACCAGTGTTCCTGGAATCTGAACTGACAAGAATAGAAAAAAATAATAGAACAGAAATATTTTTTCTTAAAAAAAGAGGCAGACAGCCAAAAGGGGGAGTTCCTCTGCCATGGAAAAGGAGAAAACTGAACGAAGTTTGATCACAGCAAAATACTGTGAACTCCCTAAGAGAGTTGCTGACTAAGCTAGGGATTAAGGCAAAATTAGCTCCCTACTCCCCCCCCCCCCCCCCCCCCACACACACCACTTTCTTTGGGAGAGGGGTGAGGGTGGTGGGGATCCCTTTTAATATGGTCATGTTCCACGCCAAGTTGGGATGAGGTATTTGTTTGGACTGATGAGTAGGAAACAAACACAATTATTACCAGCAATAAAAAGAAAAAACAAGATGCAAAGCATATAAAAGTACTCCCAGTTTATCCTGAATATGCGTGAGATATTCCATAAAGAGGCAAAAACCGTCTTGGGCTGGTGTAACCATTAGTAATGGCTATTCTGGTAAACATCGGCCATCGTCTGTGACCTAAAATGAACATACTTACAAATTTTCAGAAACATCGGCCAAGAACTTTCTGAGATTTTCCATAAAACAAAAACCATTATGGGCGTTAGTAACGGCTGTAACAGTAAACTAAAACATCGGGCATCATCCGTGACCCAAAGTGAACATACCTACAAATTTTCAGAAAGATCGGCCAAGTACTTTTTCAGATATTCTATAAAGAAGAAAAACCGTTACAGGCTGTTACAGCCGTTAATAACGGCTATAACGGGGTAAACTAAAACATCGGACATCATCCGTGACCCATAATGAACATACCTGCTAATTTTCACAAAGATCTCCCAAGTACTTTCTGAGATATTCTATAAAGAAGAAAAAGTGTTACAGGCCGTTACAGCCGTTACTAACATCTATAACGGTAAACTAAAACATCAGGCATTATTCGTGACGCATAATGAACATACCTACAAATTTTCAGAAAGATGGGCCCAAGTACTTTTTCAGATATTCTATAAAGAAGAAAAAACTGTTACAGGCTGTTACAGCCGTTAGTAACGGCTATAATAGGGTAAACTAAAACACTGGGCATTATTCGTGACCCATAATGAACATACTTGCTAATTTTCACAAAGATCGGCCAAGTACTTTCTAAGATATTCCATAAAGAAGAAAAGGCGTTACAGACCTTTTACAGCCGTTAGCAACGGCTGTAATGGTAAACTAACACATCGGGCATCATTATGTGACCCATAATGAACATACCTACAAATTTTCAGAAAGATCGGCCAAGTACTTTTTGAGATATTCCATTAAGTAGAAAAAACCGTTACAGGCTGTTACAGCCGTTAGTACAGCTGTAACAGGGTAAACTAAAACATCGGGCCATCATCCGTGACCCATAATGAACATACCTGCTAATTTTCACAAAGATCACCCAAGTACTGAGATATTCCATGGAGAAGAAAAACCATTACAGGCTGTTACAGCCGTTAGTAACGGCTGTAACGGTAAACTAAAACATAGGGCATCATCCTTGACCCATAGTGAACATACCTACAAATTTTCAGAAAGATCGGCCTAGTAGTTTTGTCTGGAGTGAGTGGAACACATTTTGACCACGGACACACACACACACACACACACACACACACACACAGCATTTCTTCGTTCCCATTCTAAAGTACTCCCTGTTCTTTAAGAACTGGGAGTACAAAAAGTGCTCTGAAAATCTGATAAAATATCGAAGGAGGTAATAATAATAAAAAAAATTCATTGCAAACAAAAAAAAAGTAATGCCCAAGAAGGGGCAGAAATTTTCAGTTGTGCAGGAATGGCAATTTAGTACAGTGTTTTGTCACCAGCTCTCTATGTTTCTTTTTTTTCATTATTATTACTATGATAAATGAACATTTTTCTTCTCTATTAATATTTTCTTTCTTATACCGTTTCATCATTATAACCATCACCAATTTCATCATTATCATAATTATTCTGACCATCATACATCAATATCAGTATCATAATTTTCATCATTGTTGTTTACAATTATATATATGTTACAATTATGATTATCATCATTATCACAGTTATATATAAGCATTTCAATTACCAATGTTTTATATCATTATGATCATACACTATCATTTCGGCCAGGCTATAACAACACAACACACACAAAATACATACACGCACCTTGAACTGTTGGTCAATTGTTGTGTTGGCCATGTGGACATCAATGGCGGCAGGAAAATGTTGTTCCAGCTGGTCCAGTGTCAGCAGCGTGCCACTACTGGTGTGCTCCTCCAGCACTGCCTCATGCAGGAACTTGTACTGTGCCTGGTCAGGAACATCACCACAAGTGGATTACGTGGGAGTAGGGGCACAGGGACAGTACAGGCAGATTATGTGGGAGTAGGGGGGGAGGGTAGGGAAGGGGGGACAATACTAGTGGATTATGTGGGAGTGGGGTGGGTAGGGGCAGAGGGACAGCACTGATGGATTATGTGGAAATAGGGGAGTAGGGGCAGGGGGACAGTACAGGTGGATTATGTGGAAGTAGGGAGGTAGGGGCAGAGGGACAGTACAGGTGGATTATGTGGAAGTAGGGAGGTAGGGGCAGAGGGACAGTACAGGTGGATTATGTGGAAGTAGGGAGGTAGGGGCAGGGGGACAGTACTGGTGGATTATGTGGGAGTAGGGAGGTAGGGGCAGGGGGACAGTATAGGTGGATTACATGGAAGTAGGGAGGTAGGGGCAGGGGGGGACAATACTAGTGGATTCTGTGGGAGTAGGGTGGTAGGGGCAGAGGGACAGTACTGGTGGATTGTGTGGGAGTAGGGAGGTAGGGGCAGGGGGACAGTACTGGTGGATTACGTGGGAGTAGGGAGGTAGGGGCAGGGGGACAGTACTGGTGGATTATGTGGGAGTAGGGAGGTAGGGTCAGGAGGAATATACTGGTGGATTATGTGGAAGTAGGGAGGTAGGGACAGGGGGACAGTACAGGTAGATTATGTGGAAGTAGGCAGTAGGGGCAGGGGGACAGTACTGGTGGATTATGTGGAAGTAGGGAGGTAGGGGCAGGGGGGACAGTACTGGTGGATTATGTGGGAGTAGGGAGGTAGGGGCAGGAGGACAATACTGGTGGATTATGTGGAAGTAGGGAGGTAGGGACAGGGGGACAGTACAGGTGGATTATGTGGAAGTAGGGAGGTTGGGGCAGGGGGACAGTACAGGTGGATTATGTGGAAGTAGGGAGGTAGGAGCAGGAGGGACAGCACTGATGGATTATGTGGAAGTAGGGAGGTAGGCGCAGGGGGACAGTGCAGGTGGATTATGTGGAAATAGGGAGGTAGGGGCAGAGGACAGTACAGGTGGATTATGTGGAAGTAGGGAGGTAGGGACAGGGGGACAGTACAGGTGGATTATGTGGAAGTAGGGATGTAGGAGCAGGAGGGACAGCACTGATGGATTATGTGGAAGTAGGGAGGTAGGGCAGGGGGACAGTGCAGGTGGATTATGTGGAAATAGGGAGGTAGGGACAGAGGACAGTACAGGTGGATTATGTGGAAGTAGGAGAGGTAGGGACAGGGGGACAGTACAGGTGGATTATGTGGAAGTAGGGGGGTAGGGGCAGGGGGACAGTAGAGGTGGATTATGTGGAAGTAGGGAGGTAGGGGCAGGGGGACAGCACTGATGGATTATGTGGAAGTGGGGACAGGGGGACAGTACAGGTGAATTATGTGGAAATAGGGAGGTAGGGGCAGGACAGTACAGGTGAATTATGTGGAAATAGGGAGGTAGGGGCAGGACAGTGCAGGTGGATTATGTGGAAGTAGGGAGGTACGGGCAGGGGGACAGTACAGGTGGATTATGTGGAAGTAGGGAGGTAGGGGCAGGGGGACAGTACAGGTGGATTATGTGGAAGTAGGGAGGTAGGGGACAGGGGGACAGTATAGGTGGATTATGTGGAAGTAGGGGGGGAAGGGGACAGTATAGGTGGAATTGATGTGGGAAGTAGGGAGGGTATTGGGGGGAGGGGGGGGGGGACAGTACTAGTGGATTATGTGGGAGTAGGGTGGGTAGGGGCAGAGGGACAGCACTGGTGGATTGTGTGGAAGTAGGGTGGGTAGGGGCAGGGGGACAGTACTGGTGGAGAGAATGTAAATATGTTTGTTCAAGCTCACCCATGTTATTTTGCACGAAACCCCCTTTTTCACATACAAATCACGTCCATCTCATATCAGTTTTGACTAATTTTAACACCTGTTTCACACTAAGATTAACACGCAAAACTCGCCAAAAATTGACACAATCAGTACATTAAAACGGGGGCTTACGTGCTAGATAAGATTTGGTGATTGTGAACAAAGATATTCACATTCTCTTACAGGGGCATGAAAATCTAATGGTTCACAGTACGCTCTGACTGACTTAGCTTGTACTTAACTTAAGAACCTAACTAGTACTTACTTAAGAACATAACAAGAACCTAACTAGTACTTAACAAGAACTTATAATTTACTTACACTTTACTTGTAATTTACTTGCACTTAACTTAAAAAGTACTTTCTATAACTAACTTAACTTGAACTTATTTAGTTCTTAACTTGTACTTTATCTAGTTCTTAAAAACTATTCCATAGAAAATGGGTCTACTGCAGGAGGTTGCACTTTTTTTGCAGAAGGCGGCTCTTCTTCTTTTACTGTGGGGGCTTGCGGCTTTGTTGCTAGGTATGGTGTTAGGTATTTGTATGCAAAAAAACCACCAACAACAGCAGCAGCACCCAATACATAATGATACGTCTTATCGTTTGATTGTGTTGTTGTTAATTGGGGTGTTGTTGGCGGCGGCGATGTTGTATTACTATCTAATAATTTTTGTTTTGCTGATTGGTTTGCTTTTCTCAGTTTGTTCCATTCAGCCAGTTTACGCCCCGCCTCAACACGCCAGGTCTTTTAGACTTAGTAACGTACTCACTTGCGGTACATTTACTTGTGGTACATTCACCTGTGGTACATTCTGCTCCTGCGGATTGTCCCGCGACGTCTTCTTCTCCTGATCGCTCATTTTTTTTATTGCGATTAAATTTAATATGATCAAAATTAATATGATTAAAGTAATTAATCCCATGATGAATGGGCATAACATAGTCCCAAATCTGTAATACATGTCACATGCAAGAGTTTCTAGGGACTTGTTTAAAACTGGATCTTGTGATAAGTCGTATTTTAAATCTTCTTCTGAATCAACTGGCGCAATCTTACTTACTAACTTAGCATATAGACTAATCATTGTCTGACCCACTGATCTAACCATTTTTGACCCTAGCTGTGCTTCGTACCTAGCGTAGTACTTTTCAATGTCTGATGTAGGCAGTTGTTGGATTTGTTCAATACTTAGTTCAACACCTAAATACTGTCTAGTTTTTCCACACGCAGCCAGAGAGTATAATCTTTCTTTATGACAGTTGTCTACGGAGTAGTCTGCTTGCTCCTCACACTTTAATAGTTCGTCACAATCCATTTTTAAAAACAATAAAAAATAATATAATACTTTTAAAACCATGAGTTTAACGTTGGTTAATTATGCAGTACCTATCGTTGGTGTTATAGTTTATTCAACCCTTGCAAAAATGTTTGTTAGGAATAAAACCCCCAACATGGGAAAGATAGAAGATTCGCCAAAACTAGTTGCAACTTTATTTTTAGCTTTAACAACAAAAGATTATTTGATTAAAAAGCACATAGACAGTCTTTCGTATTATGATTATTTTAATTATTATTTTTTTAGTTAATAAAAAGATGAGTGAAAAAAAGATTATTAATACGATTTACCATTCTGCTGTAATTAGCGGCCTTAATATAGGCTATAGTGTGTTAGCAAAAAAACATGGTTTAGAATGAAGCCGGCTGACCTAGGAAGGTTAGACATTGAGGATACTGTTAAGGTTATAGTTGTAATTACTGCAGGAATTGCGTCTAAAGACTTTCTTGTTGCACAGGGGATTATCCAGAAAATATTAGTTTATAGAAAGATTAATTCATAAGAAAATATTGATTTATAAAAAGATGGCGGGAGTAGTTATGATGGTAGGAGGAGCTATTGTTAATGCTTTGGCCTTCTCTGGAAGCAATTATATGTTTAGTAAATTGCGGTCCGATGAAGAGAGAGCAAGACAATAATAAGGCAATAGAAGATTTAGCTAAGGCAAGAGACGCTTATGAGAAAAGACGAATTGCCCACTTAGACTTTATTAATAAAAAGTTAAGAGAACAAGGCCATGCAGAGCACACATTTACAGACGTTGATGAGGCAATGAATGAGTATTACTTAGTAACAGGAAAGAAGTTTCTAACATCGCCACCGCCAGAACTGTCTGACTTTTATGAGCCGTCAGAAGAACAGAAAATAGCAGAAATTGGCTTTATTGTGGGTGCTATGGGAGCAATCTATATTCTTGCACAAACAATTTAAAATCCAATTAAAATACAGCCCTTCTTATGGATAAGCACAAAATATATTATTCTCCTAAAGGGTATTGGAAAGGAAAGACCGCTATTGAAAAACTAAGTAAAGCTGCTAGAGTGTCTGAAACAGATGCGAAAGACTGGCTTTCAAAACAAGCAATTTGGCAAATATATCTGCCTGCCCCAAAAGAATAATAAGACCTAGATTTGTTAATTCAGTTCCTAATGACACCCACCAGATGGACTTGCTGTATCTTCCACATGACAAAGTTAGAAGAAAAAAGTTTAAGTATGCTCTGACAGTTGTTGACATGGCTTCAAGATACAAAGACGCTGAACCTTTAACGGATAAAAGCTCAATGCTGTGGCTGTGGCTTTACAACAAATATACATGCGAGGCCCATTAAAGTATCCTAGGATGGTTCAAGTTGATGATGGAAAAGAGTTTAAAGGATCTGTAAACCAACTGTTTTTAAACATCATGTTACAGTTAAGAGAGGGATCCCAGGCAACCATCGGTCACAAGCCCTAGTAGAAAACTTTAATAAGAATCTAGCTGAACGTCTGTTTACCTATCAATATCACAAAGAAATTATGGACACTACGAAGTACAGAGAACGCAACACAGAATGGGTTAGAAGGGTTTCCAGCAGTCTTACGTGCTATGAACAATGAAGAATTTAAAGCAACAGGTCTTAAACCAGTAAACGCAATCAAATTAAAAAAAATTAGCATTACTGAAGATGCGCAAGGTAATCAAAAACTCTTGCCGTTTGGACTAAAAGTAAGATACTTGTATGCTCCTGGAGAGGCAGAAGGCGATGTTAGAATTAGAGCTACAGATCCCATATGGAGTGTAGATGTATATGAAGTTGAAAGAATCATGAAAACAACCCCTCCCGTATATTATTTAAGAGAGACTCTCTCGTCTAAAAAGCCTGCTCCTAAAAGATCCTTTGTTCGCGAAGAGCTGCAAGTTGTCCCGCCAAACACAGTGAGCTAACAAAAAAAATAGTATTTGTTAAACTTATTTTTTTTGTTAAACTTATTTTGAAGTTTAGCCTATTTTGGGTTTAACCGATCATGTGTTTGTTTTTCATGTTCTGTTTAATTGCATCAGTGTCTTAACTGTGTGACAGTATAAACGTCTTATCTCCACTCCTTTTGAAGTTCAATTTTCTGTCGTTCTATAATCATTCACCGTCAGCCATAGATTCTGAAATCTTCGTCCGTAATGTTTTCTCCTGTAATGATTTGCTTTTCTTACTCTTAATGAGCCAAAGTTTTGCTGTCTAGGGCAACAATGGCAGTGTGCTTTTGTAATTTGGAGTTAATTTTTTTTGAATACGCTTACAATCATCAGACCCGGCGCCTAACCTAAACCAAAGGGCTCCTATGTTAAAGAGGCTGGGGCTCCACCCCATAGCTTAAAAGAGCAATGCCAGACCCAGCACTTCGCTAGCTACAGCAGATGGCCAGTAATTACATAAGAAAGAGTATTTTTAAGCTTTGCTATATTTCTTTCTAGTAGCCCTATACTTATCCAAGTGCTTTCTAGTTCCTTTTGAAGTTCAGTTTTTTGCTTAACCTAAACTGTTCTGAACCTCCATTTTTAATAAGATTATTTTTTAAAATTAATTTTTATATATATCTTCTTAGTATCCCTTTTGGCAGCACTTCATCACAGGTAAACGCAATAAATTCAACATTTGATGAAATAATCAATACTGTTTGTTTGTCTTTGTCAACCATTATAGTAACCTTGTCGGATGATGCAAGGGCGGGTTATTTCTCTCCTTTTTAGTAATAACAATTTAAGAGCTTAAAAGGGGCATCTAAGTTGTCAGCCTTTTTTTGTATGCCTCTAATAAACGATGTTCTGGCAAAACTAGTATCACCCTCCTCGGCGTTATAATAAGCGAAAATCATCGTCATTTGTTAGAAGTACTGTAGCGTTGGGTAAGTCTAAGCGACGTGTCACCCACTTCAGCTAAGGACTTCTTTCTCTGTAGCATATCTTAGAACCCCGCTAGTTATTTCAATATGTTTTTTCTGTGATTCCTGAGAACTAAGCTTTAACAAGAAAGGGGCCTGCATTCAAAGCCCTTCTACAATTGTTGTTCTTATCATAGTATTCATTGGGTGCTTCGTAGTTCAAACTTTAAATAAGTCAATTTCATGAAGCACGCCCAGCATTCTCTTTTTATGAAGTTTGTATCGTTTGCCAAAATCGTTTCTCTTAAATTTCTTATCTCTTCTAGGGCAGGATGCTCTGCCGTTTTTTGTCTTCATTTCTGTGCGTTTGTAAACCCCTCATCTGGTATTTCCCTATCCATTAAACAATTCTGGCACTCCTATTAAATCAAATCAGTTGTGTCTGCTAGGTCTTTTAGCTCTAACTGCAGTGCATTTAGGACTAGCTCCACTTTTGAATTTGGCCACGAACATTCTTTTTATAATATTAAAATTATAATAAAAAATTTTATAAACAGTAAATAATAAACAATCTACAATAAACAAACGTATTGAACTGGGTGTCAGTCCGCAAGCATAGCTTAGCGTGCTTAGATTTTTCTAACTGCTCTTTTATTTTTTTAGCTCATCTTTGTCCCTTATTTATAATTTTACTTATACATTCTTCAAAACTATCTTTGTCTTAGTGTTAAAATAATACAACGATTTTATCTGCGATCTAAAGTCTTTTAACAAGCATTGTAATTTTGAGTTAAGAGCCACACAGAACTAGGCGTGACGTCCACTAAAGGCTTGCTTTGACAGGGCTTTTCTTTTTTTAACAATGTCTCGTTCAGTGAACAGTCATCAATAATAAACAGTTTCAGTTCCCTCAAATAGTCTATATAAGTTCTAAACAGTCGCTCAGTTTGTCGCTAGATAAGATAAGATAATGTTGCTTAGAGCCCAGCCGACCGTAAAGGGCCACATCAGGGCTGTCACCACGTTAAAATCAACTCACCAGTCATAAAAAAAAAAAAAAAAATAAAAAAAAAAAAAAAAAAAAAAAACCCACTTTCATACATCTCATTAAATGACATCGTCTACAAACGCACCAGAAACTTTGTTAAAAATCTTTCTTCCGTAAAATCTTAAATCAGATGAAAAATGTTAATCTCTCTCAAAAACTCAAGGATCACATCAGGCGGGACATCCCTGAACAGGATCTTCATGGACTCCGCTGTAAAATGTTTGTGTCTCACATCGTGCAAGTCCCAACACTCTAAAAGAACATGTTTCATTGTGAGTGGCGCATGACATGGAATGCACCACGGAGCTTCTTCACTCTTTAAAAGGTAAGCATGGGTAAAATACGAATGGCCGGTGTGCAGCCGGCACAGAACCGTTTCCTCTTTACGACCTCCCGACGTGGATGGGAGGAAGTCCTTAAGGTTTGGACGGATCTGAAAGAGTTTGTTACTCGTCTGTGTGTTCCAATCCTCCTGCCAGAGGTCTCTCACATAATCGTTAACTTTGGGTTTCACATCTGAACAGGGGATATAAATGTTGGACAGTTTCTCTCTTGTGGCGTTCTTGGCTAAACGATCAACCATTTCGTTCCCGCCGATGCCAACATGACCAGGAACCCAAGCAAGAGTAATGTTGTAACCGTCCGCTTTCAACTTGCTAAAAGTTCAAAGAAATGCAAAAGTTCTGGATGCTGAAGGTTGCGGCCAGCTATGGCTTCCAAAGCTGACAGCGAATCCGACAGAACCAGAAAGTCCCTCTTTGAAGAATGTGAGATTATCTTCAAAGCCAGTACCAGAGCAGTAAGTTCAGCAGAATAGACAGAAGCATCGGAATGGATATGTTCCAACAGTATCTGAGAAGGAGCCCCAGGGCAGTAGGCTGCACAGGCCACTCCATCCTCAGACTTGGAACCGTCAGTGAAAACTTTTTGATAGGATGGGAATTTCGAACAGAGGTCAGCATACAATGCCTTGTACGCCAGAGAGCTGGTAGACTCTTTGCGAAAAGCTGCAAGATCGAAACGAATCTCTGGTGTGAAAAAGGTCCACGGAGGTTGATCCGGAAACTTGGAAAAATCGGAAACTACTCCCAGGTTTAGACCTGCATTCCGCACGTGAGGCTGCATACGAAGACCAAACGGCGGAATACATGTTAGGGTTGTTTTCAAACTTACTTTGGAATGGAGGGTCAAAGACACAGTCATAGGCAGGATTCTGCGGTTCTGAGAACAGTCGGATATAATAATTTAAAGACAGTTTCAGCCTGCGGTTGGACAATGAAGGTTCGCCCGCCTCTGCGTACAGGCTGTACACAGGGGTGGTGCGGAACGCTCCAAGACAGAGACGAAGCCCTTGATGGTGGATAGGGTCCAAAAGTTTGAGGTAAGAGGGTCTTGCGGAGCCGTAGACAGCACAACCATAGTCCAGTTTGGAACGGACCAGGCTCTGTAGAGGTGCAGCAAAGTTTTCTTATCAGCGCCCCAGTCGGTGTGCGCTACGACCCGCAGAATATTCAGAGCTTTCTGGCAAGAAGTTTTGAGGTTTTTGATGTGGCTGAGAAAGTTCAGTTTCTGGTCAAAATGATCCCAGAAATTTGGCCTCTGTAACAGCTGGAATGGAGATTTCCCTACTTGAAGTTCAGGATCTGGGAAAAACTGACGGAAATTATGGAAGTGAATACATTGCGTCTTTGTTGGAGAAAAGGTGAAACCGTTTTCATCCGCCCATCGATGGATTTTATCTACGCAAAGCTGGAGCCTGCGCTGGACACTCGGGTACAGGCTTCCAGTTGCGTAGACAGCGAAATCATCCACAAACAATGAGCAGTCTGAACCCTGCTGAACTGATTTCACAATGTTGTTGATTTTAATACTAAAGAGGGCAGGAGATAGTATGCTCCCCTGTGGAACACCCAACTCCTGCTCGTGGACATCAGAGAGAGTGGTGCCAACCCGGACCTGAAACTGTCGTTCTGCCAAAAAATTTTGAATAAAAAGCGGAAGATGACCTCGAAAACCCAGATCGTGGAGATCATGAAGTATCCCCGACTTCCAGGTGGTATCGTAGGCCTTCTCCAAATCAAAGAAAATTGCACTGCATGCTGTTTGTTCAGAAAGGCGTTCCTAAGTGTAGATTCCAGACGAATCAAATGGTCAACTGTACTCTCCGATGCTTGCGGAAACCACACTGTTCTTTCGCCAAAAGGCCATCGGTTTCGAGTTTCCACATGAGCCTAGCATTGACCATTTTTTCCATCAATTTACAGACACAGCTGGTCAAAGCTATGGGACGGTAATTAGATGGATTAGAAAGATCTTTTCCAGGTTTGGGGATGGGAATAATGAGGGCTTTCCGCCAAGAGGGTGGAAAGCAACCTGTAGTCCACACATGGTTGTATACCTGTAACAGGATGTTCAGACCTTCTTGCGGAAGATGTTTCAATAGTTGATAATGAATGTCATCTATACCTGGAGAGGAATCGCTGCAAGAGAGTAAGGCAGATTTCAGCTCGTTTAATGTGAAAGGAAGATTGTAGTCTTCCATGTTGTCGGATGAAAAGTTGCAGGGTGATTTTTCTTTAGGGCTTTGTTTTTGACAAAAGTGACTGATTTATTAGAAGAGGAGGAATTCTTTTCAATGGTAGAAGCAAGCAGATTAGCAACTGCTTTTTCTTGTTATTAAAGATCCGAAAACTTGAGATGGTTCACAGTGGGACAGGTGTTCTTCCTTTGATTTTCTTAATGATGTTCCACACTTTTTTCTTAGAAGTTTTTGATGTCAGCCTGGAGCAGAAGCTTCTCCAGGACCGACGTTTACTGATTTTAAAAGTGTGTCTCGATTTGGCACGGAGTTTTTGATGGGCTCGAGCTTTGGGGAAACCCGAAGGTCGTTGGTAAAACCTGACGCTGAGCCCGTTTTCTAACTTTGGAAAGTTGTTGGCATTCTGAATCGAACCAGGGTGTTTTGGCATTTGAAGTTTATTGGAAGACACTGGAATACAGGTCTTAGCACATTTAATCATAGTGTTAGTCAGTGATTCAGCTGGGTCAGGACTCTGAAAAAAATCAGTGTCCTGGAACTCCTTAGAAACAGTGGCTGCAAATAGATCCCAGTTTGCTTTCTTATAATTTAAATGCTGAGAGACAGAGACGTGTTCAGTTATACAGGTTGTAGAAGGACAGGGAAATGGTCACTTCCGTGCAGATCGTCATGGACAGACCACTCATAATCCAGGACCAGCGAGGGGTCACAGACCGACAAATCTAACACGAAAGTGAACCTGTGGAAGAATGGAGGTCAGTTGCAGATCCGTCGTTCAGACAACACAAATCCAAATCCGAAAGGACATCCTCAATCAGCAGACCTCTGGATGACGAACCGGTACTACCCCAAAGAGGTTGTGACCGTTAAAGTCACCCAACAGCAAAAAAGGTCGAGGGAGTTCCTCTATCAGACTGACAAGGTCCTGACGACAAACCGGGACAGAAGGTGAGAGATAAAGAGAACAGATTGTCACAGTCTTGTGGAGGTGACTCTCGCAGCTACAGCCTGAAGGGAGGTAGACAGAGGACAGGACTATACACAAAGTTTTGTGTAGGAGAAGGGCAACACCGCCCGACAGTCCCAACGTGGATGGTTGTGCAGGTTTCGAAAGAATATTAAAGCCAGAAAGAGTAAAGGTCTTCTGGCTTTGAATTTGAGTTTCTTGAAGAGCCACGACAGAAGGTTTTAGAGACTGACACAGAAGCTGCAGCTCCTCGAAGTTGGAATTTAGACCACGGATATTCCAATGGAATATTGTATTATCCATGGTGCAGAGGGCGAAAAGGAGAGAATCAGGTCATCTCCTCCTCAACATCTGCTGCTAAAGCTGTAAATTTGTTGCTTAATTTCACTGGACTATTGCAGACCTGCTGGCAGACTTGCCAACAGGTGAAGTGGTCTGGGTTTGGGAGACGGTGGAGGTTTTTTCCTCAACTCCACCATCTCCACACTAGGTTGAACTCCCTTGCCCGCACGGGCACTGGACAGAGGAGTTCGAGGAGGGGTGCTGGTTTTTTAATCTGCCCAGCAGCAGATGTTGTAGACTGCTGGGCAGTCTGAGGGGTGGCGGATTTTTGCCTCCACCAGGGGCAGTCAATTTGGTTTGGAAGGTGGTGGACCTGCTTCACCAGAGCTGACAGTTTTCCCTTGCAATGTCTTCGAAAACGTAAGTTATCAGTCTGACAGCAGACTGACCGAGTTGGAACTTTGGAACTTTCTTTACGGCCGAAGCATACGAAGAAGCTGTCGGCGTCTGACTGCCACAACCTGCTTGCGGGCTTCAAAAAAGGAGATCTTCTTTTCGTCTTAACCCTTTGTATTGCAGATTCCTGAATCCAAGAGGACAATTTCCGTGAAGAGGAGGGATGGTCGCCACCGCAGTTGCACAATGTGCCGGATCTTTACATGGCCCATCATGGGTTGCCTTGCAGCAAATACCACACACCTCCTTTCCCAGAACAACGGTCTCTGACATGGCCAAACTTCTGGCATCGGAAGCACCTCAACGGGGACGGAACGTACAACTGAACCTGACAATTCAGGTAGCCGACTTTGATGACCGGAGGCAGCACAGGGTTGCAGAATGTCAGAAAGAGGGTGTTGGTGGCCACTCTTCTGCAACCTTCTTGACAGTCACCCTGCGCACCTCCGTCACACCTGGGATGCCAGCTCCGTTTTGATTTCTGCCTCTGAGACCCTGATAAATCCCGGCAGCGAATCACGCCTTTAGATGAATTTGTGTTTGTGGGGAGTTACCCTGATCTCCCTGTCCACTAGTTTAGTTGCTTTCAGCAGCTGTTCAGATTGTTTGTGTGACTTGCATTGAATAAGAAATGAACATTCCTCAACCTCTTGATGGACCGAGGGTCACCTGCTAAGCTTGAAAGCCCTTCTGTATGGCGAAAGGGCTCAGAGCTGAAAGGGGTCTTTCCTGCTCCGTCCCTTCCATCACGAGCAGGAAGCCCAGAATCCTGTCCTCTGTCGTACCTCCATATCGGAATCACTATCGGAATCTAAAATTCCCTGAAATAGGGGATGCAGCCTTCCTCTTTTTGGGGGGATTTTTTTGAAAAAGCCATAATGTATTTTATTTTATTTCATCTCTCCCTTACCCACCCACCTTGGAGTCCAACTAAGGGGCCAGGGCCAAGAAACCAATGTCTTGACCCCTTCCAGGCTTCGGGAGAGATATACGACAAACAGAAACTACCAACCCTATCCCCCCTGATCATGCTCAACTCCCGGGGACAGAGAGCTGAGCACTGCAGGGTTACTTGGCCAGTAGGGGAACTGTCTGTCTTGACCCAGCCCAAGAAGGGGAGCCGATTAGTACACCCGGGCCAAAGTGTACTTCCTGTCTAGGAGAGGTCCGAGCCAAAGTGATGTGTTGAGAGCGCTGGCCCTCTCAATCACCAGGATCTCATTCCCCTCCGACACAGGTCGCACCGCACGGCAAACACGGCGGATCTTAAGGAGACCACAGAGAGAAAAGGAGTGTGGAAAAGAAGACTTGAAGGGAGACGAAGATAGAAAAGGGCCAAGAAAGGCAGAAAACAAGAAAAGAGAAAGGAGAAAGGCGGTTACTCTTAGTCAGGATCCTCACCCTTAGCCTATCTGACATGGGAAGCCTACCAGGGGCATCAACTTCTTACCACGTTTCGCTTAGGCCATACAGCATCTTCACTCTCAGGCCTACAAGCAGTGTGAAAAAACCAGCCTATCTCCAAGTACTGATGCCCCCGTCAGCATAGCCTAAAGGATCACTGGACCACGCAAACCCTCCGACCACGACAAGGTCGCAACCCCCCGGAGGGAAACTTCAAGCTATCCATCTGTTTTTATTAGAATATTTCTTCTGCATTTTAACAGTCACGCCTTTTAACCTGTTTTCTTCAATGTTTAACTGGCATCGCAAACAATAAAACATGCATTTGTATTGGCTCGTTTCCGTCTGCTTTCTTGCGAATATTTATTTGTATACCATCTTGCCCTATCCTTTCTCCGTTTCCAAACAATTTGTTGTCAAATGTGGATCTAAAGTCCAACCACAGCCCATATTTACTTATTAAGTAGTCTTCGAGTCTTACATCATAAAGGCGAGTTTTTTACATACACGATCAACTGTAGGATCCCTTTGCCTACCTCCAGCGAACAAACTTTCTTATTTCAAAGTGTTGGTGAGGTAAAAGTCCACGACCTGAATACAACACACTTCCCCGAAGATGGAGTATGGCTGCCTTAATGGCGGGATAAAAAAGGGTCATACACACAAAACTCCACTGCCTGGCTATACAGGGAGTGTCCGCAGGAGTATCAGCCTGCGTACGCAGAAGAAGAAGAAGAAGAATACAACTGATCAGACTTGCCATTTATTACACAGTCAACTTCTCAATTTTTGGATTATAAAACGCTTCTGATTCTCTTTGAAAAGGAGTTGTTCCTTCAGTAAACAAGAACAAAATTCCTTTTAAAGACTTCAAAGCCTGATTTAGATGTATGTTCCAGAGAGTGTCTCGCTTGTTTCTATTTTCTGTAATGGCGTGTATAACGTTTTCATAATAAATAACCGTTTTACTTTTATACTGGGTTAAGATTGTTCTAGCCAGTTCGGGGTTAGTAACAACATCAAACTCAAGAGAAATGTCGCTAACTGTGTATTTAGCTTCAGGGTCTTCAGACAGAACGACAGAACCGCTAGGATTAAATGTCAGTTCATAAGTAAGTTTTTCTTTTAGTGCGCCTTGGTAATATGGCATATGCGTCTTTAACAGTTCAAAATCTAGAGGGATGCAGAATCTGTTACCAAATGCTTCTGCTACTGCCTCATCTTAACATCGTTCTTTGCATCCCCCGCTTTAAGTCTGTGCTTGAGCCCGTTTGGACTTTGTATTCCCTGATAAACTTTCTCTTTTCTTTCTTTTTTAGGCAGCCATAAATCAGAATAGAGGCAAAAATGTCTGTCTCGTTTAGTACAAAGACCGCTCTGCCCTCCAGTTTGATTGCTATATGTTTTAACGATTGCCCTGCCCAAATTAGCAACAACCGTAGCATTAGGATCTGTCGATGTAATATCTATTTTGAATGATAGTTTAGCAGTGCCTGGCATTATAACATCATCAGCGCCAAGATCAGGGAACTTGACTGTTAAATCTTGTCCAGGCTGAACTGTTGATGGAGTATTTACACTAATTACAGTCTGCCTTATGCCTTTTACGCCATGGGGTTCCTTCTCTTTTCTGTATGGATCGAGGTCACAACCGTATGAGTTCATTTTTTTATAAAACAAAAAAGAATATAAATAAAAAATATGGATGAAGATTTTGACGCAATTGATCCTGTTGAAGAAGAAAGAGATCTGCGAGGCCCTTCATTTGGCGAAGATGAAACAGAATTAGGTCCTTCATTGCGCGAAGAACTTGAAAGAGCAGCAGAAGGTTCTTCAAACCCTTCATTAGAAGAAGCAGAAACACCCCCTTCAGTTAGCGCATCTCGTGTAGAACTATTAACAAATAAAATTAACTCATTCTACATAAGCTTAGGACTAGAGCCGCCAGAAGGCCATAGTCCTTTTGATTTTAAGATGGATAAAAGCAACCATCTGTATATAAGAACTAGCAGAGGAAATTTTGTAAGAGTTACTACAAAGCCAGACTCAACTAAGTTTTTAAAACTAAACACAATTAGAGGATTCCTGTTGCTGACCAAAGGCGATTAAAGATTTTAAATTTAAGGCTGAGGCTGTTAAGTCTTTTACAGAACTTTGGGCAAGAGCTGCCAACACGATCTGAAATAGAAATGACCTCTTTTCAAGATTTAGGGGCAAGAACAGATGAAGCAATAGCAGAAATTGAAACGAGTTTTAATGAGGAAACGCAGTTAAAAACAATTGACGATTCTCCATTGCCTATGCGTGAAATCCTGGGGCTTAATGCTGCTCTAACGGACAATAAGGGGTGAACTAACAAACAATTTAGCAAAACTTGGCGAGCTAGATAGAGAGATAGAAGAAGAAAAAAATAAACTCGCTGATGCAGATGATAACAATTTAGGGCGAGAAGAAAAGGCTAGAATACAGCAGAAAATACAGGATTTAATGATAGAAAGGGCGGCTAGGTTAGAAACGTTGTCTACTAACAGAGCGCAGCTAGCAGCGCAAACAAGCAGAATAAGAGAAACTATAAACAAAATACTTTATGAAAACACTACGCTGGCAGAAAGAATAAGGACTCTGTTCAGAGAACAGGGGATTACAATAATTAGCATATTAACTGCTGTTGGGTTTGCTATCTCTACACTTGTTTATGCTTTAACAGGTAGTGCGCCAACAGGACCAGTAACGCCTCCAACGCCTCAGCCTGGTAAAAGTTGGATTAGAAAACAATTGCATCATCTAGCAAACTTATTAAAGAAGTTAGCTGCCAAAGCGCTTGATGCTCTGCCTGGTATAATAGGTAGTGTTGTTAGTTGGGTTTTGTCTACTATAGGTAAGGTGGCTAGTTATATGGCCGACCATCTGTGGATGTTAGGAGTGCTGGCTGCTGGATTAATTTTTAGTGAAATAAAGTACGGCTAATCCAGTAAAAGTTAAAAACACAACAAGGGCTGTCTTTTCACTAGTGTGGCTGTCAGTGTGAGGTACATTAACAGGTGGAGTGCTTTCTGGCTGTGGGACGCTTATAACTGGATCGCTTTCTTCAGGGTTAGGTACTTTTTTTAAAATGGATGGAGCGGGCCTTGTATTTAAGCTTTAAATGCTCCTAAGTTTTGGTTGTCTCCAGCTATAAGAATTTCATTGTTATAATTTTGTATCATGCCCATCTGTAGTCTAAGGTCAGAGGGTAGCATGTATAATCCATGACCCACAACAAAGTCAACCTTTGACCTAGCATGTGCAAGAACGTTTGATACCTTTGTATGCTGGCAGGCAAATTAAACAGCAGAGTTAATGCATCTTCTAAATTAACTAGAAATTGTTTTTATGCATCAAAGCCTGTAGATTGATCAGCTTGCTAGACTTGGTCTGTGCTGCGCTCACTAATAGACACCAAACGTAATGTCCTTATGGAGTCATTAAGTCTTTGCACTCCTGACCATTGTTAGACCTTCACTTTCATCTAAGATAAAGTTGTCCAAGCATAGGGTATTTTTGTTCAAAATAATAGAATCCCAATCGAACTTGTGCAATTGATTGGAAGGAGGTGTGGCCAGGCCAGTAGTCATAATTTTTACTAATTTTGCGCCCAAAACTTACATGTGCCTAAACCATGATTGCGGTCTAACTTTTGTCTAAGAATATTGAAGGTTTAATGTTAAATTCCGTTGCAAATTCTTTCATATGCATTATTGTCCATTGGCTGTTAAAATGATAAATACAGCGTTGTTTAGGGAAGGGGCACTTTTAGTTCAGTTAAGTATTGTATGTACTGGGTATAAACATGAAAGTTATACACTGTCACCTTACTAAAAGATTGGGATGTTTAAATGGTTTGCTATGAAACACCGCAGTGCATGGTTGCGCGTAATCTGGCAAAATTTAACGATTCTGAAATAAAAGCCATAGGGTGGGATGATGCTGATGGCACTCTTCGCTCTTTATTGGCGGATTTAAATCTCTAGTTATGGGGTTTACAAGTCAGAATTGGAAGCCATTGATAATCTACTTGCAAATGGTTAAGTAAACTGAAGTTCCAAGATTTGGGTTTAAAAGCTCCCTCACATGTAAGTAGCACTTTGGCTATTATTTAAAAGGTTCCATTTTTTAAATTAATTTTTAAATGTTATTAAAAAGGATGTACACCCTAGTAGTCACGCAAGCAATAACAATGACGTGTGATTCTTAACGCATGCCAATTGAAAATAGGCTGCGGCGATTGTAGGATTGCCCTTAGAAAAAATTGGGTATTAAAACAAATTGGATTAACATATCTGAAAAAGATAAGAATAACGGTTTGATATTAAGATTTGTCGACTAGGAGGCAAAATCGATATTACAATACAATTATAACAATAATAACCCATGGTATCATTGTTCTTTTTAAAAGAAGTATTTAGCAATGTTTAACATAAGTTAAAAATTAATGAGGCAAATTATAATTGTATGAACTTTTCCAGAAATTGAAGAAAGTGATGTCGTTTTCAAGAAATGTTGCTCGAATTTTAGGCTTTAATGTATGGCTTAGAAACATATTATATTAAAACAAAGTACTTAATAGGAGTCGTTGAGTAGTAGGCAAATGACCATCTGACTTTTGCTCGTAAAACCCGATGTTGTATGGTCCATTTACAACAGTTATAAAAAGATACTAATTTGTTAATGCTAATCACGAGATGTCTACAAGCATTGCCACCAATAAGATAGGTTTGCGATTACAGTTTTACAAAGTTTGGTGGAGAACTTGAATTTAGAATATGAGGTTTATCTTAAATTCATTGGCATGGTAAAAATGTTCATCAAGACGGAAAGCCATTGTTTTGTTCTGATTCTATTAATGGGCTGAAGTAGAGAACGTGTTAGAATAGTAAGAAGGACTAATTCCCGCGGGACTTACTAGCGTTGGAAGAGTTAGTCGGTTGCAACGACTTAAAGTTCTCCAATGCCCTAAAGTCATTGAACGCAAGAACTGACATAGATTCTCTTGTTAGTAGAGACTAGTGATTTTGTTAACAGCAGTTGTGTTTACTAGTGAATGAGTAGAGCGTCAGAATGGTAACATTTGTTGATGACAATACTTTATTTTCAAAGAGAGCTTGCTGTAGTTGTCGAAGTCTATTTTTTTTGACAACTTCTTTACTATGCCCTTGCCTTCTTCATTACAGAAATCTGGCTAGCAACGCACGGTACTTAGTTACCGCAAACTACCTATTGTTTGAAAGCTGTCCATGAAGCACTTCATCCTCCTCATCACTTCTTGTTCACAGTTGAATGTAAGGAGTGTCTTTTGGATAGTTCAATGTGTCGTACCACCCATAGTTCCTTTAGGTACTTTCGTTCTAAGTCCTAATAGAAGTCTTTGTGGGGACGTCAGAATAAAGATCAGTGTTGTGTAAAGTACTTTGCTTCTGGTACAGTGGTTTCAAAAGTGTCGTACAGAAATTCTAACATTAATACTTTGACAACTCTAATACGGTGAAGCCAATAATACCGGCTTGTCCAACTTAACATCTTTTTTCTTCATCATAATGCCAACTAGGTGTCGTTAAATCTTCTAAAGTCTTGATAGTTGGTTTAGAGGCAAACTTAATTGCTTGATTTTCTTTTGTACTAATTAAACATCTTTACGATTGTGTACGTTCTCCATGGTTTTACCAAAAAGCTGTTGTTCATCAGTTTAAAGAAGTCTTTTTCTGAAACGTCAGTGGGTTGGTTCTAAGATCAGTATTCTTCTTGATGTATGGCCTCATAAAAGGCTCTTGATCAAAAGCAATGATTCTATGAACAGCTGTCAGCTTTAATCCGTGTCTTAAGTAAAACTGTAGGAGTCTGTAAGGCACAATATTAGCTTGTGTCGAAGATTAGGCACAAGTTAGGCGGTTCGATAGGGCCATCTTTATCTTTCTGCGGCTAGGGGATAATCGTTATGGAGATCGTGTAGTTCATAAGGATAATCTAAGTTACTTCCAAGATTAGCCCTATTGGATTATCAGGCGAAAGCTGTGACAACATACTAACACAGTATTAACATTATGAGGCCTTTTATCATTGTAAAGTTTCTCATGGAAGCGGTTGACTCATAGCCCATCCATACAGATTGTTAGCGTCTAGTACATTAGATAGTTGGATGGTTTTAGTGGGATCATAGTCATCTAAATATTGTCTTGGGTTGGGCTTTTAGACAATAAGGGGATTGAAAGGCCATGGTAATTCACCCATCGCCCAAAAACATTTTTTTTTGCCCTGCAAAGTAGCCAGACCGCTGTTGCCAGTTTTTTTTTTCCCCCAGATTTTTAGTGAATTTCGGCCCAGTGTTAAAACCCACTGGTTTCGGCATTTTGTTTTTTCGGGGGGGGGGGGGGGGGGGGCCCGGAAATTTTCCAAAGGAAGTAACCCTTTTAAAAGAGAGCGCGGGGTATTTTAATTCGCTGGGTTCTCCGATGATTTTTTTTTAATTGTTTCCTCTTATTGTAAAATTTTTCTCCCCCCATTTTTTTTCGGAGTGGAAATCAATTGGTGAAAAATAACTCTAATCACCAAAAACTTTCCACAAAACCAAATTATGTTTTCTTATTTTTCAAAACCCAGGCCTGGAAAATAACATCTTTTTTCCCCAAAACTTTCCCAAACTTTCCCAAAAGCTAAATGTTTTGATCCCCAATCGAATTGTGCTTTGATTGGAAGGGGGTGTGGCCAGGCCAGTAGCATAAGTATATTCTTTTTTTTGCCCCCCAAAAATAACTTTTGCCTAACCCCATGATTGCGGTCTAACTTTTGTCTAAAATCATTAAAGGTTTAATGTTAAATTGTTGCAAATTTTTTTCATATGCATTATTGTCCTTGGGGGTTTTAAAATGGTAAAACGCGTTGTCTTAGGGGGGCATTTTTTAGTTCAGTTAGTATTCTCTGTATGGAATAAACTAAAAGTTATATATGACCTTACAAAAAGATTGGGGTTTAAAGGTTTGCATATGAAACACCGCACCCAGTGGTTGCGCGTAAATGGCAAAAATTTAACTGATTCTGAAAAAAAGCCTGGGTGGGAGCCCATGTGATGGCACCGTCGTCTTTATTGGCGGATTTAAATTTTTGTGGGTTCAAGCAATTAAGAATGTACATTACTGCAAGGGTTAGTAAACTGAAGTAAAAGTTTTTGGGGTTAAACGCTCTACTTGTAAAGTAGCCTTTCTATTTTTAAAAGGTTCCATTTTTTAAATTTTTTTTTTAAATAGTTAAAAAAAGGGATTACACTATATAAAAAGCAAAACAGCGGGTTCTTAAGCTCCAATTGAAAATAGGCGCGGCGATTGTGGATTCCCTTTTTAAAAAAAATTGGGTTTAAAAAAAAAAGGGATTAACATATCTAAAAAAGAAAAAAAATAACTGGGTTGATTTTAAGGATGGACAAGGCCATTTTAAAAAACATTTAAAAATCCCGTGGCTCCCAACTTTTTTTTTTTAAAAAGGTTTTTTTGCAATTTTAACTTTAAATTAAAAAATTAAATGAGGAAAAATCTTTATGTACTATGAATTTCCAAAAATTAAAGAAAGGGAGTACGTTTTTCCTAGAACCCTTGCTGGGAATTTAGGCTTTTATTATGGCGAACAAATCATATTAAAACACAATGTAAAAAAAGGAGGTTTTTTTGATAGTAGGAGTGACCATTGATTTTCTGTAAACCCGATGTGTATTCCATTTACAACAGTTAAAAACAGATATAATTTGTTTAAAGGCTATCCATCTATGTTTACAAGCATTGCCCCCAACAATGTAGGGTTTTGCGATTATCAGTTACATAGTTTTGGTGGAGACATTGAATTTAAAAAATTAATTGAGGTTTTTCTTTAAATTCATTGGATTAAAAATAGTTAACAAGCGGAAAGCCAGTTGTTTGTTTGATTTATTAAAATGGTGGGGGGAAAGTAGAAAAACGTTTTTTGAATTTAAAAAGGGAAAATTCCCCCGCGGGCGTTCTAGCGTTGGAAGTATTAGTGATTAATTTTTTAAAGTTCCCCAATCCCCCACACATTGAACGTCAGAACTGACTAGATTCTCTTGTTATTGTTAGGATAGTGATTTTTTGTTAACGCAGTTGTTTTTACTTGTAAGAGTAGAGCGAGTTTAACATTTGTGTGATAAATACTTTTTTTCAAAGGGGCTTGTTTTGTGTTGTCGTGAGTTAATTTTTTTTGAAACTTCTTTACTTACCCCTTAGCCTTCTTCATTCAAAAAATTGGTAGCAACGTGTACATTTTTGACCGAAAACCAAAACTTATCTTTGATAACTGCCCCTTTAAAGTTATTTTTCATTTTCCCCAAAATCACTTTCTTGTTACATTTTGAATGTAAAGGAGTGTCTTTTGGATAGTGCATGTGTCGTACCACCCATCAGTTCCTTTAGCTACTTCTGTTTCTAAGTCCTTATAGAAGTCTTCTGTGGGACGTCTAGAATAAAGAGTCAGTGTCTGTGTAAAGTACTCTTGCTTCTGGGTACAGTGGTTTAAAGTAGTCGTACAGAAATTCTAACATTAATAACTTTGACAACTCTAATACGGTGAAGCCAATAAATACCGGCTTGTCCAACTTAACATCTTTTTTCTTCATCATAATGCCAACTAGGCTGTCGTTAAATCTTCTAAAGTCTTGATAGTTGGGTTTAGAGGCAAACTTAATTGCTTGATTTTCTTTTGTAACTAATTTAACATCTTTACGATTGTGTACGTTCTCCATGGTTTTACCAAAACAGCTGTTGTTCATCAGTTTAAAGAAGTCTTTTTCTGAAGCGTCAGTGGCTTGGGTTCTAAGATCAGTATTCTTCTTGATGTATGGCCTCATAAAAGGCTCTTGATCAAAAGCAATGATTCTATGAACAGCTGTCAGCTTTAATCCGTGTCTTAAGTAAAACTGTAGGAGTCTGTAATGGCACACATATTTAGTCTTGTGTCGAAGATTAGGCACAAGTTTAGGCGGTTCGATAGGGCTCATCTTTAATCTTTCTGCGGCTAGGGGATAATCGTTATGGAGATCGTGTAGTTCATAAGGATAATCTAAGTCTACTTCCAAGATTAGGCCCTATTGGATTATCAGGCGAAAGCTGTGACAACATAACTTAACACAGTATAAACATTATGAGGCCCTTTTATCATTGTAAAGTTTCTCAGTGGAAGCGGTTGACTCATAGCCCATCATACAGATTGTTAGCGTCTAAGTACATTAGATAGTTGGATGGTTTAGTGGGATCATAGTCATCTAAATACTTGTTGTTGGCTTGCAGTAAGGATGTGAGGCCATGCTAATACCTCCCTTCAGCCCGTCTTCAATCATCTGAAGTGTGGGCAGATCAGATATTAAGTCAATCTGGATGTTTGTAGACTTTAAGAAAGCATCCCAAGAAAGACCTGGAGCAGAGATGTAATGTGATGAGTCTAAGCTGTAATGTTTCATGCATGTGTTCTGTAATTCTGAAAGACGTCTGCTAATAAACACACGTCAGCCAATAAATATTGATCATGATAATCACCCATTGTTTCACAGTGTAATTCTGTCCAGGCTTTCTGTGCGTATTCATAGTCAGCATCAGTTATGTCTTTGCCTCTAAGACTAGAAAAGAAAGCGCCTTTAGGAGGAAGCGAGTCTTCATCAAACCTGTCCCACGAGTTCATGTATTCATAAGGATAAACTCCTTTGCGCACTAAAGATGGGTCAAAGTATTGTTTAGTGATTGGAAAGTCTTGTAGAGATCCTGCTAGTTTATCCAAACTCCCCATCAGATGTTGGGCAGAGTCATAGAAGGATAAACAATCAAGAGTGAAAGTCATGTACTTTTCTGAAGACTGTGCAATGCAGGTAACCCTCTTATATTCAGAAGTCACTGCTTGCATGATAAAATGAGAATCGTAGCCTCGTAAGTTATGAAAGAAGATAGGCAGTTTCCATGTCTTAGGGTCAACCTTAAGCTGAAGATTACAATTGTTGTGCGCAGCCCTCTGAACTTTCCAGTAATGTGATCGTGGTCTCTTACTGCGTTGCCTAATAATTCTTTATTGCAAATCCAACAGTGTGTGACGAGTCATAACGTTCTTGGTCTTCAGGAGTCATAACAATGTCTGAAAGATTTAGTTGGTTGGAGTAGTGATTACGAAGTTGTTTCATCTGCTCTAAAAATCTACTAGCTGCGTTGGGGCCTCTGTAAATCTCGGGTGTTGTGTGTTGACCGTCTGACCTAACAACAATAAACGCATAAGAACAGATCTGATGGTGGGTTAATAAGGTTGTTTTTTGTTCTTGCTGTTGCGGGCCGTAGTACTGCGGTAAGATTGATTCAAAGTCAGCATAAACCACGTATGGGCTCATCTGCATTTTGTGTAAATTTTTAAAACTAACTTTAGACCCAGGTTTAGGTGTAAGGAGTTTGGTTTCACAGTCTACAAAACTTTTACAATGAGTTCTATGGCTGGCAGCTGCTTCTATAGTGGGGATTCTAACCAGACACCTTCTACAAAGCTCTTGTCTAGCTGGATGCTTTGATGTAAAAGCCATAAAGTCTGCTTATTGTTCTGATTAATACATAATGACTCTTTGTACTATCTGCAAACAGTATCAAGTCTACATGTTTGTCAAGTGATTCGCCTAAAGTAGGTGCGTTGGGAGAAACCCTTAGAGGCACTATATCAGCTTCTACAGACCATGTGTATACGTTTACTGTGATTGGTTTGTTTTGCTCTTCAAACTGAGATATACTTTCTATGCTTACTGGGAAGGTTATGTTATCAAAGTTCAGCTCTTGCTTATATTGGCCATAATTGGAAATCTTTCTGCGTTCTTTATAACAGGATGTAAATGCGCTAAAACACACCACATAAAACACATGTTGTCAGGGTTTTTTATGTTTAAGACTGCTCGTTTTAAAACTAACTCTTTTGGGAGAGGAAGGTAAGAATTGCCAACTATAGGATAGAACTTTGTCTTAATTTGATTTCAAGGACTGTTCTTCAGACCACCCAGAACCCCTTAACTTTGCCTCCTCACTTGCATGGTTAAACTGGGTAAGCATGTAGTCAGCCCAGTTAGAGTTAAAGTCGTGATAGCTAATTACTTCTTTCTGTTTAGTTGAAACCCAGACTTCCATATTACTATCATCGGGTGTTATATAATCAATCAGAACGGTCAATAGCACTTTTACTGGCGGCTCCATTTGAAGAGACTCTGGAATTTTAGAGACAGCATGTGCTACGCTTTCATGAACATTTGTGGGGTTAATGATGTCCATGTCTACTTCGCTAAACATATTGATTAATTGTTTGTCACTACCTTTCACCAGTGCGCTGGCTGGCAGTATTTCAAACTCAGACGTGTTTGTGAGGCTCATTTTTTAACTCAAAATATTTACGTAGATTAAAAAATAAATGTATATAAAAGTAAGTAAAACAAGCTTTTTATTCTTCACCCAAGCGCTGCAACACTTCAAGACACGTTAGCCTTACAATAACGTCTGCCAGCATTTTAGCTTTTTCTGAATCACTACAGTCAATGTTCATCACTTTGATTGCTTCGTTAAATAGCTCACTATGATTCTTTTATTATATTGTTTACATCATTCTCAAAACTAGATTCACTAAAATTAATGTTAAACGCTTTCATTGTCTCGTTAAATAGTTCATTACACTTCTTTAAATCAGATACACTAAGTTCGGCAGCCATTTTTAAATCTAAAATAATAAAAAAAATAATTGTAATTCAACTGTTATTTATAGTCTTTTCTAATCGTAAAACCTAATCTTAATTAAAGCGAATAGTTACTCCTTCAGGGCCAGTAGAAAAAGTCAGATTAACACCTTTAGAAGCCATATAATCAACTAAAATGGCAAACAATTTTATGGCCTGTGGGGGCCAAGAATCTTGTATTTCACTGATGGCCTTCTTCACGCTTGTTTGCATATTTATGTGATTAAAAAGATCAGTAATTGATGTTTCAAAACCTGCTCCTTAACCTTTCTCTATGGCCCTTCCAATTCAACATGTGAAGTATATTAGTAAGCTTTCTAGCTTCTTCTGGCTTCATTTTTAACCAGAATAAAATTATGTGATGGTGTGGAGGGGTAAGGGGTGTGCAGGTGAAGACAGGCAGATGGTGAGAAGTGCAGGAACCAAGGGACAACAGCCAGTCAAGAAGACGCAGTGGACGAAGCAGAGTTTCTCCTTTTTATTTCTCTCCCATGGCAAGGAGCTCAAACCAGGAACGCAGCCTGGGAACTCTCTCGCTCTCAGCACTCAGCGCGCTGAGCGCGCCCTCTCTCTGCCTCTCACGCCAGTCGCTCACATCATGGAACTCTAGGGGAACACACTGATCCATTCTCACACAACGCTCTACTTTTATAGCAACATACCGGACCGCAAAGCCAGTAACACGGTGCCGGAGGCGAAACGGGCCTCGCGAGGCCGGAACCAACAGAAATTTGTGTTTTCTATGGCAGCTTCAGTGTTGTCTGGCTCGCTGTCCGTTCAAACTATTAACACATATTTACTATCGATGAAAACCTCAGAACACAAGGAATAAAATGCAGTAAGTCACATTTGACAATTTTGTACCTGTACTTAATCATTGCTGATTAATGTCCAGAGTGAAACCACTTTTAACAAGCTTACGTCATATTTTCCTTTATTTTGATGAAAAATACTAAACAGCGTGAAATAATTTTGTAATGAATAAAAAGCTGGCATCTCGCTCTTTTTATACATATAAATTTCATTATCCAAGATGCCGTCCAAGCGGAGAACTTTGCGTTTAAAGTTTGATAGAAAACACAGCTGACTTTTCACTTCGCGGGGCCGTCGGTGCCTACTTTTGACACAATTTTCAACTGAAAAATACTCTGTTGAAACGGTCTGTTAAATAATAAATTCTACACATTTTCAGTTGTATTCATAACAGAAATGGAGTCATAAGCAAGATTTCGATCGGGAAGTTCGAATTTCGTAGAATGATAATTTGGATCAAAACTCCGACAGTAAACAAAGAAGGCGACTCGCTAAAGGGACCGGCGCTGTCAGTCATTTCGTATAGTCGCAAGCTTGTACAGAAAAGATCATAGGCATGCGATATACGAAATTAAAGCTTATGGACTTTACTTTTAACATGCATCTTCAGATTCTTCGGTTTTCCTCTTACTTTTTGTAAAATCAAGAATTATTCAATGTTCATTCGACAGACAATTGAAAATGGTGCCAAGATTGCTCGTGCAAAATACCAGTTTAGAGAAAATATGGGCTTCTCAGCCCAGTACGGTTGTAATGAATCAAATACATTAATTTTTGTGACTTTAGCAACGTACATACAACTATGTAGGTTCTGAGGTATTCATGATTTTAAGAATTTACACAACAATAAAAAAAATGAGATTCGACCAAGGGAGGTAAGGGGAAGATAACTCTTGAACAAAACATTTTCATCCACGAAAGGTAACCAAAAGAAATAATACACTGTTAGCACCCGGCTACAATTATAAATTAAAAAAATTAATTAATCAGTTTCTCTTGTTTTGTGCAAGAATCAGAAGAAGTTATATGTGGGCGCGTGCGTGGGTAGGGGTGGTTTAATTAACTAAGTCAATCAGCCCCAGATCGTTTTGACCTGGATTACTGCACTGCTTTGAAAGGCAAACGCGCGCATGCACACATATGCACGCACACATACACACAAACGTGCACACAAACAAACACACACACACACACACACAATAGATAGGGGGAGGTGCGTGCAGGGGAATGTGAAGGGGGGGGGGGGGGGGGGGGGTTGTATTTCACATTTGAACGACGTAAATTCAAGACAGCCACTAAAATCACTTATCAGAGTCCTGAATCAATAATCACAAGATCTCTTCAAAGTTCTCTCAGCGGCCGCCTGAAAAGGCAGCCTTAAAGCAACAAACGACGAAGCGGATGAAGATGAAGCAGGTAACCACAACAGCAAAACAGCGAAGCCACAACAGCAAAAAAAGTCATTTTCATTATATACAAAGTCATAGAATCGAAGTGTCAGCAGGTAACCTTTGACCGGCCATGGCTGGAGCGCTGGCAGGGTTTTTCCCTCCCTCTCATAACCTTTGCCCAACCATGACTAGAGCACTGGCAGACACAGGAGTAAGAATGCCAGCAGACAGACTGCAGCTCACGCTCACACGATCAATAGCTTGGCGGTTTTGCAAAACCGGTACTATTTTTAGGCCCACGTCATGCGTTTGTGGCGTTCACTGAGAGGATTGCAGGGTAGTTGTCGGAGGCAGACTGAGAGGCTGTTTCCAATAGTCTCCAAATTCAGTGTTTTGCAGCATGGCGTGAATTTGTTTTAAATTGCCGAAAATAAAGCTGAAGGGGAGGCCAACAGTGTAAAACTGAGGATACCCAAAAAGCACTTTTGAAACAGCACGCAATTTGCGAGCATGATCATCAGAATATCCGCATTTCTCTTTAAGCCACTGACCCCAAGTTTCTTTTATCATTCCAGCTTTTTTGCCTCTTCATGCCAGTTTTTGCAAAGATTCAAGAAATTCCCAAACTGAACGTAAATCATGATTGTTTGAGCATCCTGCTTCTTCAGATTTCTCACCCCCTTTCGCAGCCTGTCCACAACTTCATTTTCATCTGTTGTGATTGAAAAAAGATCTTCAGAAAATGCTTCTCTCAAAATAGCTGATTGAACGTCAGCCTGACTTGACATAAGATAGGTATGCAGCTCACCTTGTGTTAACTCTTTCCTGCTTGTCTTTTTGCCTTCCTTTTCTTTAAACAAATGTTGAAGTGTTGTTTTAGGCTTCTTTGGCAATTTCTGTGGCCCTTTTGTTTTTGCTTTTTCTATTATTTCTATCATTTTTTGAAAGTAGTATTGATTCTCCCGCAAAATACACATTTCTTCTTCAGTCCACAATTCCGTTAGTGTTGGAGGTGGTAGCAGGAGATTTTGAGTTTGTTTAGAAGTAGAAGCTTGATCCATATCAGGTAAAATTAAAGTTGATGGCTGTGTTGAAAAATCTAATAAATTTTGATGAGCAACTTGCGATTCCAGAAGTTCTCTCTCTAATTCTGAAGAAATGCTGTCTTGAGACATAAATATTTCTGATAAAATCAATTCTATCACAGAAAATGCACGCGCCTGCACACACCACAACCCTCCAGTCAGAAATGACCGACTGGCGGGGGCTTACGATCTCGTCAACCAAAAATGACGTCATACTTCCTCCTGATTGGTCGGCGTGCATCGCGCGATGAATACTAATTTGTCGCATTGCAGTGGTGTCAGCAACACCACTGCAGTGTTAACAGGGCTAGTCGCCCAACACAGGATGGAGCAGTAATCAGGCATGGGAATTGACTGAAAGGGAAAACTCTGAAATCTAGGGGGGTCCGGGGGCATGCCCCCCCGGAAAATTTTTTTTTTTCAAGATCAAAATCTGTGCAATCTGGGCTATCCTGACTTCATTTTTATGGATTTAAGAACGTAAAAAAAAATGAAGTAAATTAGCATTAAAACAACAAACAAAAACAATTTTCACACAAAATGTTTTTATTCAGTTCTATGAGTTTATCTCCAGCTGACTACAAAGATCACACAGGCTCAAAAAACAAACAAAACAAACAACAAAAACAAAAAACAATCAACCAACCCAACCAATCCAAACAATCACCAATCAACCAACCAACCCACTGGTCAACCAACCAAACAAGAAACACCCCCACACACACAAAGAAAAGTTAAGCCTGCACACATTCACTTGAAACTGGTTACAGACACTGGCACCAGGCATTACCTCCAGAGCTGAGGCAAGCATCTCTGAAGAGAAAACAGGAAGGTATTTGAAGTTTACTGCTGAGAAGACTGTCACACAAGCAGCTCCCCTGTTTACTGCTGTCACTAAGAAGAATGTCACACAAGCAGCTCCCCTGTTTACTGCTGTCACTGAGAAGAATGTCATCCAGATGCTTCTTTGAGCGGAGATGGTCAGTCAGTGTTGAAACACCACGACTGGCGTAAGATACGTCTTTGTTGCAGACAATACACCGTGCAGCTCCACTGATATTTATCTTGCGAAAGCGCGTCCCAAGGCGCTCCTTCTTTACTACATCTCCGATTTCCACCTCCACAACTACAAATATCCACTCCCATTTCCATTTATTTGGGCACTTGTCTTCGAACGGATCGCCGAAGTTTACCACACGACCAAGGCACGCCATGCTGAAAACTCGCCCTGTTCAAAGTTTGCGCATGCGCAGAAAGTCACGATATTCACAAATTTGGGCTGCCCGCGAGAGTTAATAGCTGCTGTTGCTGGCGATTCGGGTAACTGAGGCAGGCGTTCGCAGCACGCAAACACAGTACGCTCGCGTTCCGCAATAGTCTCGATCGTCCATACCCAAACTTCCGCGAGAACGAGAACAGAGAACGAGATAACGCTCGCGTTAGTACAACTTGGTCTAGGCCAGCCGAGGCTAGTTCAGCAACAGCTAAAACCGTGGCTTTATATTTTTTGTACCCCAGATTTTTTTTTTCGCGGACGCAATTTCGTTTTCGCGGAAAGCAAATTTTACTGCCGCGGAAATCAGCGTTTTCGCTGACAATTCCCATGTCTGAGTAATTGCAATTTATCGATTTGCGGTGTCGCGTAACGACAGCAGCAGGACCGGTCTGGGTAGGGCAGTTCGATGTCGGGACAGTAATTGCACTTTATCGGTTTTGCAGTATCACGTAACAGCAGCAGGGCCAGTCTGTAGTAGAGCAGTCAAACCATATATATGTAATTTTATGTCCCTGTAAGAGAATGTGAATATCTTTGTTCACAATCACCAAATCTTATCTAGCACGTAAGCCCCCGTTTTAATGTACTGATTGTGTCAATTTTTGGCGGTTTTGCGTGTTAATCTTAGTGTGAAACAGGTGTTAAAATTAGTCAAAACTGATATGAGATGGACGTGATTTGTATGTGAAAAAGGGGGGTTTCGTGCAAAATAACATGGGTGAGCTTGAAAAAACATATTTACATTCTCTGGTGGATTGTGTGGGAGTAGGGGGGTAGGGGCAGGGGGACAGTACTGGTGGATTGTGTGGAAGTAGGGTGGGTAGGGGCAGGGGACAATACTGGTGGATTGTGTGGGAGTAGGGTGGGTAGGGGCAGAGGGACAGCACTGGTGGATTGTGTGGGAGTAGGGTGGGTAGGGGCAGGGGGGGGACAGCACTGGTGGATTGTGTGGGAGTAGGGGGGTAGGGGCAGGGGTACAATACTGGTGGATTGTGTGGGAGTAGGGTGGGTAGGGGCAGGGGTACAATACTGGTGGATTGTGTGGGAGTAGGGTGGGTAGGGTAGGGGACAGACGGTGGATTATGTGGGAGTAGGTGGGTAGGGCAGGGGGACAGTACAGGTGGATTGTGTGGGAGTAGGGTGGGTAGGGGCGGGGGACAGTACAGGTGGATTTTGGGAGTCGGGTGAGGGTAGGGGCAGGGGACAGCACTGTGGATTATGTGGAGTAGGGTGGGTAGGGGTAGGGGACAATACTGGTGGATTTGTGGGAGTAGGGTGGGTAGGGGCAGGGGGACAGCACTGGTGGATTATGTAGGAGTAGGGTGGGTAGGGGTAGGGGACAATACTGGTGGATTGTTGGGAGTAGGGTGGGTAGGGGCAGGGGACAGCACGGGTGGATTATGTGGAGTAGGGTGGGAGGGTAGGGGGACAATGCTGGTGGATTGTGTGGGAGTAGGGTGGGTAGGGGCAGGGGGACAGCACTGGTGGATTATGTGGGAGTAGGGAGGTAGGGGCAGGAGGACAATACTGGTGGATTATGTGGGAGTAGGGTGGGTAGGGGCAGGGGACAAACTGGTGGATTATTGGGAGTAGGAAGGTAGGGCAGGGGGACAGACGGTGGATTTGTGGAAGTAGGGGGTAGGGCAGGGGGACAGACAGGTGGATTATGTGGAGTAGGGAGGTAGGGGCAGGGGACAGCACTGATGGGATTATGTGGAAGTAGGGGGTAGGGAGCGGGACAGTACAGGTGATTATGTGGAAGATAGGGAGGTAGGGCAGGACAGTGCAGGTGGATTATGTGGAAGTAGGGGGTACGGCAGGGGACAGTACAGGTGGATTATGTGGAAGTAGGGAGGTAGGGACAGGGGGACAGATAGATGGATTATGTGGAAGTAGAGAGGTAGGGACAGGGGACAGTACAGGTGGATTATGTGGAAGTAGGGAGGTAGGGGCAGGGGACAGTACTGGTGGATTGTGTGGAAGTAGGTGGGTAGGGCAGGGGAACAGCACGGTGGATTTGTGAGGGAGTAGGAGGGGGGTAAGGGCAAGAGGGGACAGGTACTGGTGGATTTGTGGAAGTAGGGAGGTAGGGGCTGGGGGCAGCACGGTGGAATGTGTGGAGTAGGGGGGTAGGGGCAGGGGAACAGCACTGGTGGATTGTGTGGGAGTAGGGGGTAGGGCAGGGGACAGCACTGGTGGAATGTGTGGGAGTAGGGGGTAGGGGCAGAGGGCAGTACTGGTGGATTGTGTGGGAGTAGGGGGTAGGGGCAGGGGAACAGCACTGGTGGATTGTGTGGGAGTAGGGGGGTAGGGGCAGGGGCACGCACTGTGGAATGTGTGGGAGTAGGGGGGTAGGGGCAGAGGGCAGCACCGTGGAATGTGTGGGAGTAGGGGGTAGGGGCAGGGGAACAGCACTGGTGGATTGTGTGGGAGTAGGGGGGTAGGGGCAGGGGCAGCACCAGTGGATTGTGTGGGAGTAGGGGGTAGGGGCAGGGGAACAGCACTGGTGGAATTGTGTGGGAGTAGGGGGGTAGGGGCAGGGGCAGCACCAGTGGAATGTGTGGGAGTAGGGGGGTAGGGGCAGGGGCAGCACCAGTGGAATGTGTGGGAGTAGGGGGTAGGGGCAGGGGAACATACTGGTGGATTGTGTGGGAGTAGGGTGGGTAGGGGTAGGGGACAGCACTGTGGATATGTGGGAGTAGGGTGGGTAGGGGTAGGGGACAATACAGGTGGATTGTGTGGGAGTAGGGGGGTAGGGGCAGGGGACAGTACAGGCGGATTTCTGGGAGTGGGGGTGGGGTAGGGGGACATACTGGTGGATTATGTGGAAGAGGTGGGTAGGGGCAGGGGGCAGCACCATGGAATGTGTGGGAGTAGGGTGGGTAGGGGCAGGGGACAGCACTGGTGGATGTTGGGAGTAGGGGGTAGGGGCAGGGGGACAGACTGGTGGATTGTGTGGGAGTAGGGGGGTAGGGGCAGGGGTACAATACTGGTGGAATGTGTGGGAGTAGGGGGGTAGGGGCAGGGGACAAACTGGTGGATGTGTGGGAGTAGGGGGGTAGGGGCAGGGGGACAGCACTGGTGGATTGTGTGGGAGTAGGGGGGTAGGGGCAGGGGACAATGCTGGTGGATTGTGTGGGAGTAGGGGGTAGGGGCAGGGGGACAGCACTGGTGGATATGTGGGAGTAGGGGGTAGGGGCAGGAGGGACAATACTGGTGGATTATGTGGGAGTAGGGTGGGTAGGGTAGCGGGACAATACTGGTGGATTATGTGGAAGTAGGGGGTAGGGGCAGGGGACAGTATGGTGGATTATGTGGAGTAGGGGGTAGGGGCAGGAGGACACACTGATGGATTATGTGGAAGTAGGGGTAGGGGCAGGAGGACAATACTGGTGGATTATGTGAAGTAGGAGGTAGGGCAGGGGACAGTACAGGTGGATTATGTGGAAGTAGGGGGTAGGGGCAGGGGACAGTACAGTGGATTATGTGGAAGTAGGGAGGTAGGGGCAGGGGACAACTGTGGATTATGTGGAAGTAAGGAGGTAGGGACAGGGGGACAGTACAGGTGAATTATGTGGAAATAGGGAGGTAGGGGCAGGACAGTCAGGTGGATTATGTGGAAGTAGGGAGGTAGGGGCAGGGGACAGTACAGGGATTAGTGAAGTAGGAGGTAGGGACAGGGACAGTAAGTGGATTATGTGGAATAGGGAGTAGGGCAGGGGACAGTACAGGTGGATTATGTGGAAGTAGGGAGGTAGGGGCAGGGGGACAGTACTGGTGGATTGTGTGGAAGTAGGGTGGTAGGGCAGGGGAACAGCACTGGTGGATTATGTGGAAGTAGGGGTAGGGCAGGGGGACAGTACTGGTGGATTGTGGAAGTAGGGAGGTAGGGGCTGGGGGCAGCACTGGGGGAAATTTGTGTGGGAGTAGGGGGTAGGGGCAGGGGAACAGCACTGGTGATTGTGTGGGAGTAGGGGGGTAGGGGCAGGGGCAGCACTGGTGGATTGTGTGGGAGTAGGGGGTAGGGGCAGGGGGCAGCACCAGTGGAATGTGTGGGAGTAGGGTGGGTAGGGGCAGGGGACGATACTGGTGGATTGTGTGGGAGTAGGGAGGGTAGGGGTAGGGGGACAGCATGGGGATTGGATGTGGGAGTAGGGTGGGTAGGGGTAGGGGGTCAATACTGGTGGATTGTGTGGGAGTAGGGTGGGTAGGGGCAGGGGGACAGTACAGGCGGATTATTGGGAGTGGGGGTGGGGTAGGGGGACAATACTGGTGATTGTGTGGAGTAGGGTGGGTAGGGGCAGGGCAGCACAGTGGATGTGTGGGTAGGGTGGGTAGGGGCAGGGGACAGTACTGGTGGAATGTGTGGGAGTAGGGGGGTAGGGCAGGGGGACAGTACTGGTGGAATGTGTGGGAGTAGGGGGTAGGGGCAGGGGGACAGCACTGGTGGATGTGTGGGAGTAGGGGGTAGGGGCAGGGGTACATACTGGTGGATTGTGTGGGAGTAGGGGGTAGGGGCAGGGGGACAACTGGTGGATTGTGTGGGAGTAGGGGGGTAGGGGCAGAGGGACAATACTGGTGGATTGTGTGGGAGCAGGGGGGTAGGGGCAGGGGGACAATACTGGTGGATTGTGTGGGAGTAGGGGGGTAGGGGCAGAGGGACAGCACTGGTGGATTGTGTGGGAGTAGGGTGGGTAGGGGCAGGGGGACAGCACTGGTGGATTGTGTGGGAGTAGGGTGGGTAGGGGCAGGGGACAGCACTGGTGGATTGTGTGGGAGTAGGGGGTAGGGGCAGGGGGACAATACTGGTGGATTGTGTGGGAGTAGGGGGGTAGGGGCAGGGGGACAGTACTGGTGGATTGTGTGGGAGTAGGGGGGTAGGGGCAGAGGGACAGCACTGGTGGATTGTGTGGGAGTAGGGTGGGTAGGGGCAGGGGGACAATACTGGTGGATTGTGTGGGAGTAGGGAGGTAGGGCAGGGGGACAGCACTGGTGGACTATGGGTAGGGGGGGAGGGTAGAGTCAGGGGGGACAGCACTGGTCATGGCTCCCGTTGAGGAAAAGCAAAAATCAAATTCAAGAGCAGAAAATTGTAAAACTTGCATTGAAAAATGGTGTATTGCAACACTATTTCAGCAAGGCATGATGTATCATCCACTTTTTGGTCCATCCACACAACCAGGGCCATTTATTTGTACAACTTTTATCAGATTCTGTCACTTTTGCAAACTTGTTTATGCTTTCCATAACTATTCATGGCGTATGTTTTCAGTATCTTTAAACAAAAATCAGTATTTCAACACATGATGCCTTATGCTTATTTTTTCCCTGTGTGTAAAATGACGCCATTTTAATTCCATGAGGAAAACAGTTCTTATCTATAACGTTTATTAATCAGATACCTTTATATCTTTCATTCACACACCTTTACATTTTTCTCTTGACTTTCTGTTTCCATTTTTCCTTGTTTTGGAAATGCTTTTTGCCCTGACTCATTTTTATCTTGGAAAAACTTTGCACCTCCGAACTATACTGATCATCATAATGAGCAAAAATAGCTCATATGCATGTAAATGCTAAATTCCATAGTGATAAAAACCATCAGTTCTAAAATTCCGCATCCACAGACAGGCTTGTTTATCTAGTGTTATTCCTCCAAGGAATCAAATGTTACTTTCAGTAAACCAACCAGCTTCCTCTTTTTATTTGTACAGCTGTTTATTCTGAAAAACACCTTTTTCTTCTCTCTCCCTCTATGTGTGTGTGTGTGTGTGCATGTGCGTTTGCGTGTGTGTGTAGACAGAGACAGACAGAAAAAGACGACAAGAGAGACTGACACAGAGTGAGAAAGAGAGGGAGTGAGAGAGGGTGGAGGATGGGGATGGGCATCAGGAAACTTTGTTTCCCAAAATCTAAACATTTTCAGGGGTGTAAATTCTGCTTTCCCTTACCCCTTTCAGTGACGTTGAAGACAGAATAATCTTTTGTCATCATTATCATTACTATTATTATTATCATTATTATTACTGTTTATTATCATTACTACAACTACTAAATATGCTTTAAAATGTTGCAGTTCAATTTTCCTTCAAAAGTTGGTCCAAACCCAAGTTCCAAGAAGGAGGACTGTTGTGGAAAGGAAGATGATGGAGGGGAGAAGGGAGATTGAAAACAGATTACAGAAAAGAATATATTAAACCAAATATGTATTCTCACTAATGATAATGAAAATAATCATAACGGGAATCCAGCGGAATGCACAAGCTTAAACCTGCCTTTGTTATCTCTTGACTTTCAAAATATGTGATGAAACCTCATCAATTTGGTAATGAAACTGCAGACTGAGGAAGCTTTGTTTAATTAAGGAAGGCAAAAGTGTTGGACTGCACATGGTCAAGAACCATCACAGCTGACTTGTTATTTCTGTGAATTGTCGAGAAGTGTCCACAGTTTGCATGGCAGTCAAGATAAACATTGAGTTCCGATGAATCATGGTGCCACATCAAGATCGTAGCACAGACAGATGGAACAGTAAATGTCTGCAACTGTTTTGGCAATAAAAAACTGAGCTGATCACATAACAGGCTGACAGAACTGCCGAATCAAGATCAACTCACAAATAGAGCGATTTTCTCCATCTTCTGACAAGCTCTTTTCCACATTCCATTCAGCAATATTGTATTACCATGTTTAGCAGATTTTTCCATGCTAAACACAGAAAAATCATATATGTAAACAGGTCTGCTGTTGCAGTGTCTTCAGACATAGGATGCCAGAGTGTGAAATTATTTTGCTTTCAACTGAACAGGCAAAATGGTGACGGCCTGCTACCACAAAGAGAATTTACACAAGATTTCGTAATATCAGCGTCATCTGCCAACACATCAAAATCGCAACTAGAGCATCTCTGATTCCACTTCCACTTTTCTCTTCTCCCCTGTGTTTTTTCCCTCCCTACTGAAAATTTGTTCTTCATGGATATAGTCGGGAGGCTTACTTCTAGAAAGTGAAACACCCTAAACGTTGTGGGTTAAAAGCAAACATCTTGTTTTCGTAAAATCTAGGATAGTATGCAAATGCAACCCACATGGATGGCCCTTCTGAAAATACCCAGTATGGCCGCCTAAGGATTTTCAAAATGGCCGCCAAAACGCACAAAATATGGCATATCTCAGGGATAGAAATTCCCAAATAATTTCTAATAGTCCAAGGGACAAGTAGATCAAAATTTCTACTTGTCCCCCAAAATTTCTACTTGTCCCCATCCCCACCCCAGTAAAAAAAAATGGACCAAAAGTAGTTTTCAACAGTACAAAATAGTGCAATAATAAGTCAGGAAACAATATTCACGACATATGATGTAATGTGCATTTTACATTTGCAGAAGAAGGTGTCATTGTTATGATTATGCGATGCAGACTTGCTGGAGTTTCTGACATGATGGCAGCAGAGGGGAAGTACCACCTGGCCTGCTACGCACGATTTTGCAAGAAATACAAGGACAAAACCAAAGGTCAGGAAGAAGATCACGCCAGTGAAACCATTGCTTTTGAAAACACAATGACCACACTGGAAAGCAAAATGGCCAAAGGACACATATTCTCTTTGAAAGCTATCTGGGATCATTACAGCGAAGTGTTGTCAGTGAATTTTGGTGTAGACCCTGGTGTTTACTGGAGCAATAGATTTAAGGAGAAAGTCATGAAGTATTTGGAGAGAAAGTGACGTTTGTAAAGCCTTTGGACACAACACAGCCACTCCTAATTGTGCCTTCTGGTTTCAGTGACTTTGCAATGAAAACTATGCTGAAAGACATAAAAGAGGAGGAAAGCTGTGGTGAAGATGATGATACTCTGCTGGTGAAAGCAGACGAAACCCCCATTCACCATGGAGATGAGATTTTGAGCTGGATTTTCAGAGTTGCAGTCAAAATCCACAATGATATAAAACACACTCAGCACAAAATGTGGTAGGCAGCCTGAACACAGAGCATGCAGAAAAAGTTGTACCAGAAAGCCTATTCCTTTTCATGAACCTTTTGTGTGCTGGAGATATTCCCGATGAACAAGATAGTGGCCAAGAACAGAGGCAGCGAACAGAAGCAAAGTTCTGAGCATTTGTCAAGACATCGTATTTGCGGCATCAGGAGGCCGTAAAATGACACCAAAGCATCTTGGCCTTGGTCTTACTGTACATCAGGCAACCCGTTCCAAGGAGCTGGTGTCACTTTCGCATGCAGCTGGACATTCAGCTTCATATGACACAGTACTGCGTGCTGACACTGCCATTGCAAATGATGTCATAGATCACTACCGTGACAATGACAATGTGCTTATCCCCCAAAACTTTTTTTTAATAGAACACAAAATGGATATGTTCGTTTCTCAAATGACAATATTGACATTATCAAAGAAACCATGAGTGGAATGGGAACTTTTCATGCCAGCCAAGTTGTTGCTCTCAGGCGTAGAACAAGCATTGAACCAGGGTTGAACATTACATCAAGACAACTTCTCAAAAGTTGTTCGACCACCACCTGAGCTGTCACAGCTGCAAGATGTCAACATGAACAAACCCAAAGCAGGACAAGTCTTTCAACAGGTAGGTGCAGGAAAACTGGTTTGCTCTGTTGCCCTACAAGGTTGTAGAGTCATTATGCTTAGATATGGCTTGGGTCTTTGCCCGCCAGCAACTACCAGATGATCAACACGTACCAGGTGGATGGCTTCAACCAAGAGGTATCAACATCCAATCCACCAGTGACAGAAATAGGTCCAGTGTCAATCCTAAATGCACTGGCCAATGAGTTTTCTACCCCTGGACAGTGATGAACAAAGCCAGCATGACAAAAAGTTAGTTCCAAAACATGTCAACTAGAGACAACAAGAGTACACATCATCACCTTGATGAAACTACTGTCAGTCATCACCTTTGATGAACAACTGTACATGTCTATACACCTGATTGATGAACAACTGTACTGTCTCACCTTTGATGAACAACTGTACTGTCATCACCTTTGATGAACAACTGTACTGTCATCACCTTTGATGAACAACTGTACTGTAAAGCAAAATGTTCAGTGGGACAAACAGGACCACTGCAAAGACTTCGTTCTCTTGCTGGGTGGTTTCCACATTCAGCTGAATTTCTCCAAGGTGCTTGGTGAATACATGGGTCATCTGGCCTGTGTACCATCTGGAATGAAAGCGGAGTCCTTGGGGAGAGAACAGCAGTAAACGTCCTAAAAGGAAAGGGTTGGAACCACGTACTTCGTACACACAAGCTCACTTTCGAAGCACTTTGGGCTGTTTTTTGGCTTCGCTTCAAAAAATGGGCAGAGGATAATGCTAAGGTCTTCAGTGAAAGGCTCGAGGAAGCAGCAAAGACGGTAGCAGGTGGTTTCTCAGACAAGGATGAAGAACAGATCAGATCGTCTGTAGCAGATCTGCTGTCTGAGATTGAACAAGTGTTGCCATTGTTCAATGAGTTTGAAGCCTGCTGTTCAGAGAGTGCAACCTTTCAGTACTGGAGGAATTACATGAAGCTGGTTTCCATTCTCCTGCGCTTCACACGCTCACAAACGTGAAGGTGACTGGGAGCTGTACCTCTCATCCTTTGCAGAAATGCTTCCATGGTTAGGTGCCTTCGACCATGCTCATTACACTCACTGGGAACAGTTTTCTTGGCAGACATGAAAATGTTCTCCCAGACAGCCCCAGAGGTTTATCAAGGATTCCAAACTGGTGAGTTTGTGACAAAGAGTTCCAACAGAAGTTCAACCAGATCCCAGATGATCAAGCCATCGAACATGTGAACAAACTGTCAAAGTGGAAGGGGGTCTTGTTGGGATAACAAGGACAGACACAGCCAGAGACAGATGGTGCCTGACATAAAACGAAAGAGCAAAACTTGCAAAGGACACTAAAGACATGTTCAGCTTGACTACTGACATCAAAGAGGAAAGTTACTTTGGACACAAGGACTTTGGAAAGAAGCGGATGAAGCAGGACCATGATGATGTGCGAAAACTCATTGGTATGTTCCGTGTCTTCAATCCCTTTGCCCAGCCATCTTCAGAGCTTGTTTCACTCACCAATGGGGATGTTGCCAATGAGGCTGTGAAGAATGACTTATTGATGGCAGAAGAATTAGGGAAGTCAGTCATCAAAGACTTTGTCCGTGAAAGATTCAAAGACAAAACAACAGGTTTTCATGACAGAATCAAGACACAGAAGCTTCAAACATTTGATGGCATGTACACAGTACAGATTGATACTGGAAAACATAAAGCTGTAAATGTGAAAGCAGACAGAGAGCTGTTCAGATGTGTGTTAACAGCAATGGAAACCGGAAGAGACATTGATGTTGACAGGCTGTTACAGCAAAAACTCTGTCCAGTTCCTCTTTCTCTTGCAACAGCTGACCGTAAACTGCGACTACCCAGAAACAAGGCTGAACTGGGTAAAATACTCAAGAAGGCTTTGCCTCAGAATGCTGTCCCAGCAAACACCAACTTGACCTGCACCATCGTAGATGGTATGGCTATGGTTCAAGCCCGTGGAAACCGGGTTGGAGCAAAGAGCTTTGGAGAATGGAGGGACAACTTTGCACATCACGTGGAAAGCCTCTTTTCCAACAATTGTACCCGTGTTGACATCGTCTTTGACAGATACAATCCACAGACAATCACATCAACAGCCCGTGCTACAAGAGTGGAAAGGAAACAAACTATCAGAAGGAGTCTGCAGTCACGAAACCAGATTATTGGCCAGTGGGACAGATTCATCTTACTGAATAAAAACAAAGCCAGTCTGACAGACTTTTTATGTGCTCAGCTATCCAGCAGATTCCAAAATGAGACAGGCAGAGAACTGGTACTCAGTGGTGGATTCAAAGAGCCTGCAAAAGTCTGGGCATCAACAGGAAGAGACGTGACACACCTTTCCTCAGCTGATCATGAAGAAGCAGATACCCGCATGCGACTCCATGCAAGAGAAGCAAGTGAACGAGGATTCCCTCAGACTGTTGTTGTCAGTCGTGACACCGATGTCCTCGTCCTCCTCCTTGCCCACCAACCACAGCTTAGCCTGTTCCTTTGGATGCAGTCTGGGACGCCACGAAAGGAACATTATGTTCCTGTCCACCACATCAACATCACTGATGCAGAAAGATAATCTCTATTTGGTTGTGGAAGAGGAGCAGGGGGCGAAGAAGCGGCATGCTGTGCAACACGGCGGTGCCGATGCACACGGCTGGCTCTTACTTGCACAAAGGCATGCTACTGTTACAGAGGAAACTGCAGAAATCCCGTGTCTCCTGAGCAGCAGGATAACTGATGAAAGTACAGTCGGTTTGACCTGCCCCAAACATATCCAAAAAGTGCACTCCAGAGAGACCGACACCACAGGATACTATTTTCTGTACATGTTGACAGTGTACTCCAGACAGACCGACACCACTGATGGAAATAGTGTTCATCACTTTTATGTGTGTCTTGAATTCTCTAAAGTAGCCTAGTATTCACTTTTGTAAGACATGTTATAGGTCAACCCTCATTTTTACACAGAAGAGAGTGTAAAATTTGATTTCTCTATACCAAAAAATGGTACATTGGACATTAGTTATGTGTACTTATGTTCATTGCAACTAGAGATATGCAGAAAAGTCTCGTTTTCGGCGGCCATTTTAAAAAGTGTCATGGCGGCCAATGTGGGCAAATTTGGAAGGGCCATCCACCCAGGTTGTCTTCGAATACATCAACAAATTTCAGAAAAACTGGATGTTTGCTTCTAACCCGAAACGTTTAGGGTATTAGTTTTTTTGCAAGATACAGATTTCAGCCACCTGACTAATACTCATTTTTTAAAAATTACTCTGAAATCTTGAAATTCCAGAAGTGGGAGCCCCGACTGGTATTGGATAACTCCTTCCAAACCCTTTTTCTCTCAACAACAAAGAAAACACAAAAACAAACAACAACCTCACATCATAAAGCTTAAGCAGGTCTATTTGTCCGATACCATGCAAGCACCAATGCTCTTAACTTAACATGAATGTAAACCATCCTACCTATTTAAACAACAATGACAACAAAAGCCAGCCAACCAATCCATCGCAAAACCTACCTCTGTCCGAACCATGATGGCTCGCTGCTGACAAAGCTCTGTGACAATGCTGCTGATGCTGACGTCCAGGCCCTCTGATTTCCGTCCACAGGCAATATCCAGAGCAATGTACGTTCCAGTTCGGCCCACTCCCGCACTGCAGACAGACACACCATGTCAATGGAACAAAAAGGCCCTTTTTCTAGTCTACATTTGTAGCTAGAAAGAGAGAGAATGCTACTTATAACCCAGCCGACCACAAAGGGCCATCTCAGGGCTGTCATCCCATCTAAGTCAACTCTCAAGCCAGATGAAACACACACACACACACACACACACACACACACACACACAGACAACTCACTACAACACATCTTCTAAAGACATACATGAATTTCATTAAAAATCTTTCTTCTGTAAAATCCAAGATCAGATGGAAAATGTTGATCTCCTTCAAAATTCAAAAATCATATTTGGTGAGACATCTCTGAACAGGCTTTTAACAGAGACTGCTGTCAAATGTTTATGTCAGACATCACATAAGTCCCAACATTCTACAAGAACATTTTTCACTGTTAGAATGCACCACAGAGCTTCTTCACCTTTCAACAGATAAGAATGGATGTTCACGAAGCAGTCTGTATGTAAACAATACAAAACTGTTTCTTCTTTACAGCCACCCATGGAACATGGTAAAAACTCTTTCAGGTTTGGATGGCTTTGGAACAGTTTGTTACTCGTCTGTGAGTTCCATTTCCTCTTGCAAGAGGTCTCTGACAAAAGCCTGAGCTTTGGGTTTCAGATCTGTCTAAGGGATAGAAGATCTGCTCAACTCCTTTGTGGCACTCTTGGCAAGCTGGTCAACCACCTCATTACCTTAAACGCCCACATGACAGGGAACCCAAGCAAAACCTATGTTGTATTATTCAGATTTCAGAGAGGTATACAATTCAAACAATTTCAGTTGTTGAGGGTGCTTGAGGTATGACCAGCAATGGCCTCCAAAGCAGAAAGTGAGTTTGACAAAATGAGGAAATCTTTTATGTTTCGATTTTGAGACCATTTCAAGAGCCAGGACCAAGGCTGTCAACTCAGCAGTTTAGACAGAGCTGTCAGTGGGAATATGTTCAGAACATCTGAGGACTTGTTGCATAAAACAAAGCAGAGGCAACCCCCTCCTCAGATTTGGTGCCGTGGGTGAAAATTCTTCTGTCAGACATCACACAGTTTGGCAAAAATTATTTGTACGCCAAGGAGATGGAGCTGATTTTACGTTATGTGGCGAGATCAAAGCGGACCTCTGGGGGTGGGAAAATCCATGATAAGTCATCGGGAAACTTGGACGAATCTCACTTGATTCCAAGGTCTATGTTTGCACCGTTCAAATAGGGAAGAATATGAATTCCCAAGGATGTAATGGAACTGGGATGGTTTTCCATTTTTGTTCAGAAACTTCAGGTCAAAGACAGACTCCTGAGCAGGGTTTTGGGGTTCAGTTACAGTTATGGCAAATGTGAATGGAAACACAGACAAGAGTGTGATAGAGACACTGCAAAGCAAACAGGAACCTGTCCATCAAGAACCAGTAAAACCGGGACTCACCTGCAGTGTACAAGCAGCGGCACACCTGCAGTAGCACGTGAATTAACGTAACGCCAGAAATACACAAATGAAGTAGCAACTGGGACGCCATGATCAGGCCATGCCAGATAGTGATAGAGGTGAACAGTGCGACGGGCAGAGGTCTGCTGGACATTAAGATCAAAATGGAAGATTAGATCAAATAAATGAAAAAATCAATGAAATGAAGAAATGGATGAAAAAGAGACTATGTTAAAAAAATAAAACAAAACAAAACTGATTAACCACAGACTTCTACTGATGACTATGTTCATGAATCAAAAACTGTAGCATCCTTGTAACCGACTGGTTCATAGAGGGTCCAGTGATCAAGTATTCATGGACAGACAGGCAGACATTTTGAGAGTCACATTTCTAAAATAGTGAGCACAGCAGCCCTGAAGATCTTTCTTTGTGTGAGTATGCTCAGCTGCACTCTCTTTACACACAAGACTTTTTATGTAATTACATCTACTTAATCATGCGTCACAGACATTTGCCATTTTCTCCGATGCTGTGACTCATGCCTGCTCACCCATGATTGTGCACTAGCTGTAAAAATACATTGTTTGCCATCTACATAATAAAAGGAAATACAAATTATATAGTTAACAAATTCATATGACATTTACTCTCTCTTTGTCTCTGTATACCACACACACACACACCACACACACACACACACACACACACACACACAACACACCCAAAGAAACAAACAAACAACAACCATGTCAACAGCTTCCCAATATTTCAACCTCATGGGGTCTTCCTCAGAGGACTTTCAAGACAGTAAAATGTTGTCAATAAAATTTTTCCAGTGTTCAGGGTTTATTTTCACAGGACTCATTTTGAGTAGATACTTTCCAGCCACCCCATAAAAAGGTTGGCAATAGTAGGTGCCATGGGGGTGCCCATAGCTGTTCCTGACTTTTGTCGTAAGTAGTCTCTTCAAAAGTAAAAAAGTTATTTTTAAAACATATCTAATAAGTTTAAGGAGAAATGGTCTGGGAGGACCTTCTTCACTGGGTTGAAACAATAAAAAATGATTTGCAGATTTTTCTGTCTTATCATGAGGAATGTTGGTATAGAGACTAACAACATCAATGGTTACCAGTTTAAGTGGTAGGGGAAAAGGACCAGCTTGGTGTTCCATTCATTAACTAGCCTTAGCACATGTGTAAGAGTCCTGTATATAGCTAGGTAAACCTGTTACACAGTCTCTAAGTAATCAATAAGTTTAGAAATAGTTTCTGTAGGCCCTCTAATACTACAGACTATAGGGTAACCAGATGGGTTTAAAAGACTTCTGTGTATTTTTGGTAAATGGTAAAAAATATGTGTTCTTATGTTTCTCTGGTCTACACCCTAGCCCATTCATAGATGTTATCATTAATATAGGATTTGTTTTTTAGCTCGTCTATGATTTTGTTAAACTCAGTTGCTATTTTAGGAGCAAGTCAACATGCTCATAATGTAGTAATCTGAACGTTCCTGTATAAATAGTTTGATATCTTGGCTGACAATGTTGCCCCCTTTATCTGCTTTACTGATATTAATTATTCTGTCTTGGACAAGCTGTTTTAGTTCTAGGAGTGCTTTACGTTCACTGGAGGTTAAGTTTTCTCTTGGTTTTCTCCTGGGCTGGTGGCTAGTGGCTAGTCGCTCTGTGACTTCACAGTATGCATCCAGTGCCACATCTCTTCTCACAGGGAAGGGAAAGAGAGAGAGAGAGAGAGAACAGACAGACAGAGAATTTGAGGGGGATAAGCATGCACTAATGAGAGGCAACTCTTTCAGAGTGATCTCAATTCAAGCAAGATTCTGGTCTTTTCTTGTTCTACATGTAACATATGTTTGCCCTCATCAACCAATATCACCTTAAAAAGTCTACTTAGAGTATGACTGCTCTCCACCAAACCTTTACACCCTAACTGATGTTCAGTGTTATCCACAGACAAGGGAATTTAAACTGATTTTTGAACAAGATAGGAAAAGAAAAAAAGACAAATAGCAAAAATGAGATGAAATATCAATCTTGTATACACTGGCAAAATGAAAGACAAATACATAACAGAACATCAAAGAGGGACAGGGTGGGGAGGGGGGTGGGGAAGGATGATTTCAGAACTCTTGGAACTCTTTTAAACTGAACAGAACTAATCCAAGCCCTCACCTGTTCTGTTGTGACAGAGAATGACCTGACAACAAAGTCGGTCTTCTCTTCCTCTCCCTCTGATGTCACCGTCACCAAACCATATGTCACGTCTGTCCGGTGGTGGCCAGTATTCGACGCACTTGGTCTGTAAAAATGCAGATAAATGACAGCAAATGGTAGCCAGATGCAGATAAGCCCTTGATGAACAGAAAAGCATGGAGATGGTAGACACACCAACTTTCCTCAGCCAAGAAGATTCAGCACTTAGATCAGGTGTCACTTGAATTCCTAGTCTCAGTGTTGGCTCCAACTGCTGGCTAAACTTGCACAAGGCAATGCAGAACATGGCTACTTCTCTATAAAATATCACTTCTGTATTGTGTAAGATAAGATAAGATAATGTTGCTTATAGCCCAGCCGACCGCAAAGGGCCACATCAGGGCTGTCACCACGTTAAAATCAACTCACCAGTCATTAAAAAAAAAAAAAAAAAAAAAAAACCTTTCACACATCTCATTAAATGACATCGTCTACAAACGCACCAGAAACTTTGTTAAAAATCTTTCTGCCGTAAAATCTTAATCAGATGAAAATGTTAATCTCTTTCAAAAAACTCAAGGATCACGTCAGGCGGGACATCCCTGAACAGGATCTTCATGGACTCCGCTGTAAAATGTTTGTGTCTCACATCGTGCAAGTCCCAACACTCTAAAAGAACATGTTTCATTGTGAGTGGCGCATGACATGGAATGCACCACGGAGCTTCTTCACTCTTTAAAAGGTAAGAATGGGTAAATACGAATGGCCGGTGTGCAGCCGGCACAGAACCGTTTCCTCTTTACGACCACCCGACGTAGATGGGAGGAAGTCCTTAAGGTTTGGACGGATCTGAAAGAGTTTGTTATTCGTCTGTGTGTTCCAATCCTCCTGCCAGAGGTTTCTCACATAATCGTTAATTTTGGGTTTCACATCTGAGCAGGGGATATAAGTGTTGGACAGTTTCTCTCTTGTGGCGTTCTTGGCTAAACGATCAACCATTTCGTTCCCGCCGATGCCAACATGACCAGGAACCCAAGCAAGAGTAATGTTGTAACCGTCCGCCTTCAACTTACTAAAAAGCTCAAAAAAAAGTAAAAGTTCTGGATGCTGAAGGTTGCGGCCAGCTATGGCCTCCAAAGCTGACAGCGAATCCGACAGAACCAGAAAGTCCCTCTTTGAAGAATGTGAGATTATCTTCAAAGCCAAAACCAGAGCAGTAAGTTCAGCAGAATAGACAGAAGCATCTGAATGAATATGTTCCAACAGTATCTGAGAAGGAGCCCCAGGGCAATAGGCTGCACAGGCCACTCCATCTTCAGACTTGGAACCGTCAGTAAAAACTTTTTGACAGGATGGGAATTTCAAACAGAGCTCAGCATACAATGCCTTGTACGCCAGAGAGCTGTTAGACTCTTTGCGAAAAGCTGCAAGATCAAAACGAATCTCTGGTGTGAAGAAGGTCCACGGTGGTTGATCCGGAAACTTGGAAAAATCGGACACAACTCCTAGGTCTATACCTGCATTCCGCACGTGAGGCCGCATACGAAGACCAAACGGCGGAATACAGTTAGGGTTGTTTTCAAACTTACTTTGGAACGGAGGGTCAAAGACACAGTCATAGGCAGGATTCTGCGGTTCTGAGAACAGTCGGATATAATAATTCAAAGACAGTTTCAGCCTGCGGTTGGACAATGAAGGTTCACCCGCCTCTGCGTACAGGCTGTACACAGGGGTGGTGCGGAACGCTCCAAGACAGAGACGAAGCCCTTGATGGTGGATAGGGTCCAAGAGTTTGAGGTAAGATGATCTTGCGGAGCCGTACACAGCACAACCGTAGTCCAGTTTAGAACGGACCAGGGCTCTGTAGAGATGCAACAAAGTTTTCTTATCAGCGCCCCAGTCGGTGTGCGCTACGACCCGCAGAATATTCAGTGCTTTCTGGCAAGCAGTTTTGAGGTTTTTGATATGGCTGAGAAAGTTAAGTTTTTGGTCAAAAATGACTCCCAGAAATTTGGCCTCTTTAACAGCTGGAATGAGAGATTTCCCTATTTGAAGTTCAGGATCTGGAAAAAACTGACGGAAATTATGGAAGTGAATACACTGCGTCTTTGTTGGGGAAAAGGTGAAACCGTTTTCATCTGCCCACCGATGGATTTTATCTACGCAAAGCTGGAGCCTGCGCTGGACACTCGGGTACAGGCTTCCAGTTGCGTAGACAGCAAAATCATCCACAAACAATGAGCAGTCTGAACCCTGCTGAACTGATTGAACAATGTTATTGATCTTGATGCTAAAGAGGGCAGGAGATAGTATGCTCCCCTGTGAAACACCCAACTCCTGCTCGTGGACATCAGAGAGAGTGGTGCCAACCCGGACCTGAAACTGTCGTTCTGCCAAAAAATTTTGAATAAAAAGCGGAAGATGACCTCGAAAACCTAGATCGTGGAGATCATGAAGTATCCCCGACTTCCAGGTGGTATCGTAGGCCTTCTCCAAGTCGAAGAAAATTGCCACTGCATGCTGTTTGTTCAGAAAGGCGGTCCGAAGTGTAGATTCCAGACGAATCAAATGGTCAACGGTAGTCCGATGTTTGCGGAAACCACACTGTTCTTTCGCCAAAAGGCCATCGGTTTCAAGTTTCCACATGAGCCTAGCATTGACCATTTTTTCCATCAATTTACAAACACAGCTGGTCAAAGCTATGGGACGGTAATTTGAAGGATTAGAAAGATCTTTTCCAGGTTTGGGGATGGGAATAATGAGGGCTTTTCGCCAAGAGGGTGGAAAAAAACCTGTAGTCCACACATGGTTGTAGACCTGTAGCAGTATGTTCAGACCTTCTAGCGGAAGATGTTTCAACAGCTGATAATGGATTTCATCTATACCTGGAGAGGAATCGCTGCAAGAAAGCAAGGCAGATTTCAGCTCGTTTAACATGAAAGGAAGATTGTAGTCTTCCATGTTGTCGGACGAAAAGTTGCAGGGTGATTTTTCTTTTAGGGCTTTGTTTTTGACAAAAGTGGCTGATTTATTAGAAGAGGAGGAATTCTTTTCAATGGTTGAAGCAAGCAGATTAGCAACTGCTTTTTTGTCTGTTATTAAAGAATCCGAAAACTTGAGATGGTTCACAGTGGGACAGGTGTTCTTCCCTTTGATTTTCTTAATGATGTTCCACACTTTTTTCTTGGAAGTTTTTGATGTCAGCCTGGAGCAGAAGCTTCTCCAGGACCGACGTTTACTGATTTTAAAAGTGTGTCTAGATTTAGCACGGAGTTTTTGATGGGCTCGAGCGTTGGGACCCGAAGGTCGTTGGTACACCTGACGCTGAGCCCGTTTTCTAACTTTGGAAATTTGTTGGCAGTCTGAATCAAACCAGGGTGTTTTTGGCATTTGAAGTTTATCGGAAGACACTGGAATACAAACTTTAGCACACTTGATCACAGTGTTAGTCAGTGATTCAGCTGGGTCCGGACTCTGAAGAAAGTCAGTGTCCTGGAATTCTTTAGAAATAGTGGTTGCGAATAGATCCCAGTTTGCTTTCTTGTAATTTAGATGTTGAGAGACAGAGACGTGTTCAGTTATGACGGGTTGTAGTAAGACAGGGAAATGGTCACTTCCGTGCAGATCATCATGGACAGACCACTCATAATCCAGGACCAGCGAGGGGTCACAAACCGACAAATCTAAACACGAAAGTGAACCTGTGGAAGAGTGGAGGTAAGTTGCAGATCCGTCGTTCAGACAACACAAATCCAAATCCGAAAGGACATCCTCAATCAGCAGACCTCTGGATGACGTACCGGCACTACCCAAAGAGGGTTGTGACCGTTAAAGTCACCCAACAGCAAAAAAGGTCGAGGAAGTTCTCTTATCAGACTGACAAGGTCCTGACGACAAACCGGGACAGAAGGAGGTAGATAAAGGGAACAGATTGTCACAGTCTTGTGGAGAGTGACTCTCGCAGCTACAGCCTGAAGGGAGGTAGACAGAGCGACAGGACTATACAACAGAGTTTTGTGTAGGAGAAGGGCAACACCGCCCGACAGTCCCAACGTGGATGGTTGTGCAGGTTTCGAAAGTATATTAAAGCCAGAAAGAGTAAAGGTCTTCTGGCTTTGAATTTGGGTTTCCTGAAGAGCCACGACGGAAGGTTTTATAGATTGACACAGAAGCTGCAGCTCCTCAAAGTTGGAATTTAGTCCACGGATATTCCAATGGAATATTGTACTATCCATGGTGCAGAGGGCGAAAAGGAGAGAGATCAGGTCATCTCCTCATCAGCATCTGCGGCCAATGGAGTGAACTTATTTTTTAGTTGCACTGGACTGTGTTGGTCTTTGGACCCGCTGGCAGACTTGCCCGCAGGTGACAAAGGCCTGGATTTTGGAGATGGTGGAGGTCTGGATTTGGGAGACGGTGGAGGTTTCTTCCTTATCTCCACCATCTCCACACTGGGTTGAACTCCCTTGCCCGCACGGGCACTGGACAGAGGAGTTCGAGGTCGGGGTGCTGGTTTTTTAATCTGCCCAGCAGCAGATGTTGTAGACTGCTGGGCAGTCTGAGGGGTGGCGGATTTTTGGCCTCCACCAGAGGCACTCACTTTGGGTTGAGAGGTGGTGGACCTGCTTCCACCAGAGCTGACAGTTTTTCCTTGCAATGTCTTCGAAAACGTAAAGTTATCAGTCTGACAGCAGACTGACCGAGTTGGAACTGTTGGAACTTTCTTTACGGCCGAAGCATACGAAGAAGCTGTCGGCGACTGACTGCCCACAACCTGCTTGCGGGCTTCAAAAAAGGAGATCTTCTTTTCTGTCTTAACCCTTTGTATTGCAGATTCCTGAATCCACAGAGGACAATTCCGTGAAGAGGAGGGATGGTCGCCACCGCAGTTTGCACAATGTGCCGGATCTTTACACGGCCCATCATGGGTTGCCTTGCAGCAAATACCACACACCTCCTGCCCAGAACAACGGTCTCTGACATGGCCACACTTCTGGCATCGGAAGCACCTCAACGGGGACGGAACATATAACTCAACCCGGACAATCAGGTAGCCGACTTTGATGACCGGAGGCAGCACAGGGTTGCAGAATGTCAGAAAGAGGGTGTTGGTGTCCACTCTTTCTGCACCCTTCTTTACTGTCACCCTGCGTACCTCCGTCACACCCTGGGATGCCAGCTCCGTTTTGATCTCTGCCTCTGAAACACCTGATAATTCCCTGCAGCGAATCACTCCTTTTGATGAATTTAATTGTTTGTGGGGAGTTACCCTGATCTCCCTGTCCACAAGTTTCGTTGCCTTCAGCAGCTGTTCAGATTGCTTTTGTGACTTACACTGAATAAGAAAGGAACCATTCCTCAACCTCTTGATGGACCGAGGGTCACCTGCTATACCTTGAAAGCCCTTTTGGATAGCAAAAGGGCTCAAAGCTGAAAGGGGTCTTTCTTGCTCCGTTCCTTCCATAACGAGCCAGGAAGCCCAAAAACCTGTCTTCTGTCGTACCTCCATATCCGAATCGCTGTCAGAATCGAAATCCCCTGAAATAGGGGATGCTGCCTTCCTCTTTTTTGGGGGGATGATTTTTGAAAAAGCCATATTGAGTGAATTTGTGTTTCATCCCTCCCTTACCCACCCACCTTGGAGTCCAACTAAGGGGCCAGGGCCAAGAAACCAATGTCTTGACCCTTCCAGGCTTTGGGAGAGACATACGACAAACAGAAGCAACTAACCCTATCCCCCCTGATCATGCCCAACTCCCGGGGACAGAGAGCTGAGCACTGCAGGGGTTCACATGGCCAGCAGGGGAACTGCTTGTCTTGACCCAGCCCCAAGAAGGGGAGCCGATTAGTACACCCGGGCCAAAGTGTACTCCCTGTCTAGGAGAGGTCCGAGCCAAAGTGATGTGTTGAGAGCACAGGCCTCCTCAAGCACTGGCCCTCTCAATCACCAGGACCTCATTCCCCTCCGACACAGGTCGCACCGCACGGCAAACACGGCGGATCTTAAGGAGACCACAGAGATAAAAGGAGTGTGAAAAAGAAGACTTGAAGGGGAGACGAAGATAGAAAAGGGCCAAATAAGGGAGGCAGAAAACAAGAAAAGGAGAAAGGCGGGTTACTCTTAGTCAGGATCCTCACCCTTAGCCTATCTGACATGGGAAGCCCTACCAGGGGCATCAACTCCTTACCACGTTATGCTTAGGCCAAACAGCATCGGCACCTCTCAGGCCTAAAAGCAGTTTTAAAAAACCAGCCTATCTTCGAGTATTGATGCCCCCGCCAGCAAAGCCTAAGGGATCACTGGACCACGCAAGCCCTCCGACCACGACAAGGTCGCAACCCCCCGAGGGTTCTGTATTGTGTATCAACACATGGGTTATCTTATAAATCATCACAGATCATATGAATATTTCTTTTAACAATGACTATTATGCTGCATAACGTCAATAAAATAAATAAATCAAATAAAACCATAACGTCAATAAAATAAATCAATCAAATAAAACGTTTTGAACATTTTGTTTATATGACCACAATTAAGTGAACAGAAATTTTACTACTAAAGGTAGTTTTATGATATACTTACCTGTCCAAACATACCTGTCCAAACAAATGCCTTATCTACACTTGATACGGAACACAAGGTATACATCAGGAATCTCAAAAAGCCAACTGAAATGGAGAGTGGGGAGTTAACTCTGCTAACACTACCAGAATACCGGAGTGGTCTCCCCTGGCAAAAACCTAATCAACTCGCTCCCTCAACATAATTCAGTTTTCTCTCCTTTTCCATACAAAGGTGAGGGGGGCGGGTGTCTTAGTGTTTGGACCGGTAAGTATATAATACAACTACTTTCCGTAGAAATATCCCTTTACTTCAAACATACCTGTCCAAATGCCAGAATATTGAAAAGGATAGTGGGACCATGTTCAGACTCATTCCAGACCGCGGTGCCAGCGCCAAAAATGGTTCAAGTTTTAATGATTCCTGGAGGTTTAAAGGATTTTCCCTGCTCTCCCTTATGTAACAAAGGACATAAAATCAATATGAGAAAAGAAAATGAGTCGGGATCTGGGAAAGAAGACCAAGGTCCATGCCAGTCAAATATGCTATAATTATTCACTCTAAGACATGACATATCCCCCAAACAATTTTTAGAGCAATGTGCATGCACAATAACTTCAAGTTAATTTGGTAAGAAAAAATGCCAGTACACAGTGCTGCCAAATAACTGTACGGAGCATATAACAGGCATATGCATATGCAAAAATTTTGTGGGCATGTCAAGGCACAAAATTCCAGTGGTAAAATTTGCCATAATCACAAACTAAAGAGCAAACAAAATGTGCTTGTCTGATCACCACTGTAAAGGGCTAAAGATATGTCAAAAAAAGGACTACAAAGCCATACCCACTGATGCGTCTACAAGTTAACACAGGCCATTTTCCATGGATGAGATAACAACATAGACTGATAACACAAATGGCCAATTGCACAGTGTCATTCCCTGATGGATGTGCAAAAAATAAAGGTAAAAAATAATGGTAAAAATACTATTACAATGCCATCCTCAGTGCATGTGATAATAAACATGCTCCGATTGTACAGGGTCATACCAACTTGGATGTGCCAAAACCAATGATTATCGCCATGCCCTTCTCTGATGGATGTTATGATAACAATGTTCTAAGTGCACAAAGTCATCCCCTGATGCTCGCAAAGTTTTAATACCCAAATCCCCACCCCACCCCCCCCCTTTTTTTTTCTTACAGGTGACAAGGCTAAACAGTAACCAAGCATTTATGTGGGTGATGCTGCACATGGAATGTTCACCCTGAAAGCTTTCCTGCTGAGTGATGCAGTTCCGTTGGAGTGAGTCCATGTTTAAGTCATCAACACTCAGATACTGGCTTTTAGGCACAATAACTATGAGCTTCTCCACACCGTCACAGCCCCCAATGGCCCTATTTGCAGCTGCCTTAGTGAACTTTGGCAGGTTCTGTATTAACAAAAAAAAAAAGATCTGTTAAAGGAGGTTTGGTTTCACTCTATAAAACATTTTCTCTCATTTTCCTCTGTCATTTAAACATGATTTCTAAAGACCGAAAAAGGGAAACAATTACTTTGGAAAGGTAGCACTGCTCGCTACAACTACTCCTCCCAAACATTCCAAAGCGCCAATGTCTTCAGTCATATCTTTGAGACAGAACCTGCCAAAGGTGGTCATCCATTTCCAGCCAACTACCTGGCATATGTCACAATGTCAGGCATCGCTTTATTCCACCATAGGGCACAAATGGTGGATACGGCCTGGACTTCATGTGCCCTGATACCCCCTCAGAGAGGGGAAGTTTCTGGCCAAAGACCAAAGCCTGGAGGACGACCTGTCTAGCTCAAAACTTATCATCTGGGGTCTCACAGCGGCGCACAGTCTGCTATGCCGAAGGCACAAATCACAGGAGTTTCACTCTGTCCTCTGAAGGAGGGCCTCCAGTGCTCTGACAGGACAGTTAACCCTCTCCACCTTTGAATGTCTATGCCCGATACAAAACAACGAAGGGGCAAGCAAAAGCAGGGTAATCGTCAGAGGCTGCTCTTCAGGCTTTGCAGTTTGGCCAGAAAGGTTGGGACACATGGACAAGGCAACTAGGCCATCAACATGCCACTTCTGGAACCTGGACTTACAGCAAGTCAGTGAACATTCCTGCTTCACCTCAGATTTCCAGAGCCTGCATTTCATGTTGGAGGGCTGTTCCCACCCTCGAGACATGAAACCTGCATCAACTGCACTGGCTGTTCACCATTCAATCCCTGTAGATCATGCAAGTGTTGTTCTGGGTCGAGGTCATCTCAAAGGTCCACCAGACATTCCCTGCTTTATTGTCCAACCTGAGGTCCTAGGGTCCAGACGAGGCAAGCCAGTGTCTCCCCCCAGCATGCTCTGTACCCTCCATCCCTGGATGCCTGCTATCGGGGGAGCAGCTGATATCAGAAAGGTTGCCAGGCAGGCCACAGTCAACCTTCCCAACTTGGCAAGGCACTAGCTTGTAGAGTTACCATAAAGGGATGACTCCATGAGGTGTCACCATTGTGGTAGGGCAAACCCCAAGTTTGACCAGCAGGGGGACTGGTTGCCCTCTGATCGTCCATATCGAGGTATGTCTAGAATGGATGCATGTGACAGAGTCCGACAAGCACGAGGAGGAGGATTTTGGTTAGTGATGATGATGATGTTTCCACTAGCTAGGAATTTTACTGGCTAAAGTGGCAGTCAGCAAAACTTGGTCAGCACACACTTTCAGTCTTATTTTGAACTCTTTGCTCCCTCTTCTTGCTAGGTTTGAGTTCATTCCTTCTTTTTTGAAGAGCTGGGTATCAAGGACTCCGTTTCCGAGGTCATCTAGGAAAGTGTCTCATTTTTGTGATGTATTCAACAAAGTACTTCTCAACTCCCATTTCGCGCTCCATTTTCCTCAGGTCAGTGCTGACATTCAAATCATAAAAAAAACCCATATGATCCATCAAGTTGAACACAGACATCCAGATGAACGTCATTTGCCTACTCGAGTTCTCTTGACTTCAAAGTTTCCAAACCTATTGTTTGCAAAACTTGACCGCTTGTCTTTTGTACTCATTATCACTTCTGGAACTGGACTTGCTCTCCTGCTTGTCCTTTTTGAAAAAGAAACTATCTTGGAGCAGAATTTACAGATGTTTTGTACCCGACAGTGGCGCTGGGACATTATGATCACCCTCTTGCATATCTGAGTCTGAGGACTGGACTGGTTCTCACCATTCCCACCATCTTTTTTTATTTTCAGGCATTTGTGTGAGCAGGTAAGTATGATGGACAAGTAAGTATGATGGACAGATAAGTATGTAGAGAAGGAATTTTACTACTGAAAATAGTTCTATGATATATTTACCTGTCCAAACACTACTTACCCCCTCCCCGCAGTATGGAAAAGGATCAAAAACTGAATTCAAGCTGGAAGGGTAAATCGAGTATCAACTCACTAACGGAGATTACTCCTGTTGGTCTGATAGTTAGAGACAGCTAAATGTAAGACTTTATTTCACGAAACTATCATTTTAAGTAGCTGTTTCTAACAACCATCATATTATGAATCACATCAAGATACCAGCCCAGTCAGAAGGCATTGGAACAATCACCATCATATTATGAATCACACCAAGAGACCAGCCCAGTCAGAAGGCACTGGAACAATTAGAAAGGAGCACAGTGCTTCTCTAGTTTTGCTCACCCATTGACAAAACAGAAGACAGTAAATTGTGTTTTTAAGTTTCCTCGTCATTCTGTACTTCACAGAATTTCAAACCATTGCTGACTGACAGCAATATTTTTCCATGGCAGCAGGCAGACACTTTTTTTTGTTACCCCCAGCCCCACACCCTCTCTCCTGAGGGTAGATCAGGTTAAAAAAAAAAAAAATGAACTGTCCTATCCTAATCTACATCAAATTCAAGTTAATTTTCTCAATCTATCAGTCAGTTTTCAGCATCAAAATGAAGGATTGTCAGAACTACCATTTGCCGTGATCTTCCACTAAGCAGCAAAAAAATTGCCACCAAAATCGATCAAAAACAGCAAATAAAACAACAAACTTATAACTTTGCCCTCATCATCGTTCTTTCCAGAACTGGAATAAAAGTTGTTTCTGCCACAGAAGAGCCCTCTTTTTATGACCTTTGGAATATGGTCATCTGCTTGGCACAGTTTCAAACGGTTCATGACAACAGTTCAGGCATGGATAGGTACAGCATAGGATAGGCAGAACTTAAATGCAAGTCAAGAAAAGTTGCAAGTGCACATGGATGTATGTGTGCCTGTATATATTTGTGTGGTTATAGCAGAAATCCAGTAAAACATGACTGAAATTTTTGGCTGTTCAAACAGCAAGTTCAGCTTCTAAAAAAAAGTGAAAGGAAAGACTGAAAGAGAAAAAATTCAGGAAAAAAAACAACAACAACAACAACAAATAACAGACATGAACACGGACACATGGAAAGTAAATTGAAATTATAACAGAAAAACATCATGGAGGAAAAAAAAAACAGAGAGAAAGGAAGAATAAATGAAGGATAAAAAGACAAGCAACACAGGCATACAGATGGAAAGTAATCACCTTGTCTTGTTCCACCAGGTTGGTAACCATGACAATCTGGAAAACACCTTCCTGCCATACCATCCACCACATGTCACTCATCGTCTGTGGTAAGGGGCCTGGTCAAGGAAATACAAGAAAATTACTTAAAACAGCATCTGAGAAGGCACCCTAACACTACACTGTTAATCTCTTCACAAGCATAGGAAAATTCCATCTCACAGACCCTTATCTTATTTGACTGAAAAAATTTTTTTTAAACATGTTTCACACACACGAAACTGGAATTTTACAATCAAAGGTATTTTTGCAATAAACTTGTCTGTCCAAACAAATGCCTCTCTCTACTTGGCATGAAAATCATCATATTACCAGGTTCCTCCTTCCCTCCCTACCTCCCCTCACCTCAACAAAAGACCAAGGAGCTAACCTTGCCTCCATACCCAGTGAAGCTGAAAGAGTGATCACCCTTATAACTTCACTTTAGAAATCCTATTCAAACACAACTTAGTTTTGCACCTTTCCCCAGCCAAGTGGGGAGGAGTGAGGGCATCCTTGGTTTGGACAGGTAAGTTGTTGGAAATTACTTTATGTTGTAAAATTCCTTTCTCTCATACTTACCTGTCTGAATTTACCTGTCCCATAATATTGAAAGGTACTGTGGAAAGTACACTCATCTAAACAGGGAGATATCTATCCCATCCGAGAATGTCTCTGCACAGTTTCCAAAGCCTAAGAGCCCAGTGTAATTGTCTCCCATGTTTAGTCTGGAAGTAGAAGGATTAGTCCCTGCTCTCACAAGATAATGGCACAAAGTAACAAGCAATAAGATGTCTCAAGCAGAAAAAGAATTTCTTGCGCACAATATTTAGTAAAAAGAAGAGGATTCTTCGCAACACGTAATGGAAAGTGCGTGCGAACAATGTTCCTTGCAAGACCCTAAAAAAAAAAAAACACCTTACTACATATACACTACACTAATGATAACCTGAAAGAAGTACAAACCAACAAATGAGCAAAAAATACAAAGGGCAGGCACTGATGGCACTGGGAAATCAGATCGACCAAAACAATAGGAAAGTGTTGTGGCTTTGGCAACTACTAGGCCCCCGAAGCAGTCAAGTGCCTCCACATTTTCAAACATGTCACAGACAAAGAATCTTCCAAAGGTTAAATCTGTGACCTTCAGCTTGCTGCATGTACTATGTCAGGGGGCACAAACGGCAGTGAGAGCCTTACCTTCATGTGCCCTTACATTTGCTCTAGGTTAAGCAGTCTCCGGCCATAGATGTAAGCTAGGAGTTTATCGTCTTTTTTTGTGGTTTTTTTTTTAAGCATTTATCCGGCATCATTCTGGCAGGGAGTTCTAAAGGTACATTGTCAGCACTCACAGGACAGTTCACCTACTCCACCTTCAATAACCTGGGCCTGTGGTTGGACAGCAAAGGGGCCAGTGGAGGCAAAGATATCATCAAGAGCCGATCTTCAGGCCTGGGGGTTTTGGCTGAGAAAGAAAGCATGTGGAGAGGGTGACTGAGATATTATCACGCCACTTCAAGAACGGATGGTCCCAGAAGAAGGCATGAACTTGCTTGCTCTACACGCCGAAGCCAAGAAAAATAAAAAGCATGTTTTGAGAATTAGGTTCTCAACAGAGCATTCAGGGAGTGGTTGAAAAGCACCAAAGGTCAGACACTCCAGGACGGTGACAGACTCCACTTGGTGCATCTACAGGTTCCAACAGTCCCTAACAAGCACTGCGCAACCAGTTCTGAAGGAAATGGGCCATGGCCCATGTAAAGGTTTTTCATCATAAGTCTGAAGGTTTTAGCAACAGCTGACCTGAACTCCTCATTTGTGGTTGCTTCCTATTGTGCTCATGAAGGACCTCCAGAATGCGAACTGCATCTTCAATTTTGGCAGACGGAGAAATCTTGGTCCAACTGCGTTATGTTGCAAAGACCTTCCATTTGTTGTCATACATTTTCAAAGTGGGTCACCTTTGATTAGCAATTATTTTTTCCATGCATGAAGGGTGGAAATGTCTCTTTGCAGTGATGTATTGCCCAATATGCAGCTGGCGTGAAACGAGGACAATGGGTCCAAGAGCCACTGCCTTAGCCTGGGCAAGTACACTTTTACAGGGAGAGGAACGAGAACCTTTACCAGCAGACTGATTAGGAGGCTGATCAAGCTCAAGGTCCATTTTCACTTCTAATTATTTCTTAGAAGTTAAAGGGTCAGACTTTGTGCAAAAAAGTCGCTTTCAACTTTTCAGGGGGTCACAAAATATTTAGAGGGTCACACTGTACTGCAAGAAAATAAACTGAAAACAACAACACACACACATACACGTACATGAGCATACTGCAACTGGCTCACGCACATGAATACACAGAGAAAGAGAATGAGATAGAAATGGATATGAAAAGAGACGCCAATAACACAGTTAATGAAACTCAGATTATGCAACATTATTTATTCAAACTTGTGTTCTAATGTCTGTGAAGTGTTATTAACTAAAGTGAATAAATGTAGCACTTTCACTATCAGGATTTTAACAATGAAGCTTGATAAGTGGAATGTCCTCTTTGATCATCATTACAGAATTTCCACTACACGAGCCATTTCTGTCAATGCTGAAATATTACATTGATTGATCATATTCTGGTCACCATGCTATGACCACTGGAAGCCCGACGACAAACAAGAGGAGAGTGATGAATACTTATGGAACCTTTGACAGAACTATGCAGGTTGGCCATTCTTGCACTGTGCACAATACCTTTGGATGTGCGTAACGGAGCCATTTTAATAGTCTGAACCAGTTCTATTCCATAAATCACTCAACTTACATTCCAGTTGCTGGATTGTCACTCACATGCCACAGCTGAACTCTTTTGATTTGATTCTGAAAGGCTAAATTTCATTAGGTTTGATATGCTTTTTGAGCTTGGCGAATCATGCAATCTTGTGGTCCAATGATAGACTGGATAGTCTATTTTGACAACTCTTGTTGGTTTTCAGTTGAGAAGAGTTTTCAAGCAAAAGTTGTTAATCAATTCAGAACATTCTCAACTTCAGGCATGGCGGATTGGTCGAAAGTGCCTTCACGTGACATGCTGCTTGGAGTTATAATGCATACAGGTGAAAATTACTGCATCACAGTAAAGTTTGGTACGTTTTATACTGGCCTGAATTCCAGTGTGTAAGATCAGAATTTAGTGTCAGACACACATTATGTATAACAATTATCACTGATTTTAGGAAGCAAACAACAATTACTTGGCTCCTCTCTGAAAACATTTTTTTCTTTTTCTTTTCTTTTATTTTTAGGACTGCTAGAATGAGGGGAGAGAGTGGAAATGCTTATGTGAAAATCCCATCCTAGGAGATTGCCAGTGCATCCACAGCAAAAGCCTTAGGGTCTGAACTCAGGATACAAAAACAGGAAGTTGACTCTTCCACCTTGTAACTGACAGGTTGACGTAAGGAGTTCCCAGAACTTGGCAAACACTAGGTAGCCCTCCCATCTCCTCGATAAGATGGGAAAAGGTGGAAAAAAAACAACTGAACCAGTTCCATTATGGTGCAATATTGTAAACTTATTAAAGGTGATCACACTCAGGCTGGTCCATCTAGGAAACTGAGGCAACGTTTGCTTCCTGCTCTCTAAATTTTTTTTTTCCGTTTTTTTTTTTTTTTTTTTTTTTTTTTGGGGGGGGGGGTAGGTGTGGATTCTGGCATGTCAAGTGCAGTCAAGGCATTTCTTTGGGGGGGGGGGGGGGGGGGGGTGGTGGTGATTCTGGCATGTCAAGTGCAGTCAAGGCATTTCTTTGTAAAGGTAAGCATGGAGAAAAAGACGCTTCATTATCAAAGCAAACACAATTAAAGGCGCTTGTGAGAACCCATGGGCAAGAGAAAAAAAGTCGGGAATTCGAAGTACAGAGAGATGGAGTGTTTCCTTCCCAAGGGAAGGAGAAAAATGTGTCTTAATATGGTTCATGACATGAATCATTAAGGGCGACCACTCCATCAGCTTAATTAGGTACTGAGGTGAGGTGAGTCCTACTTTTCCCCAATTTTGTATTTTGGGGGGATCCTGATAATATGGCAATTTTCCCACACAAGTAGGGATAAGGCATTTCTTTGTACAAGAATGTGTGAGAAAAATCTAAATTCTTGCAGCAAGACCTTAAACTCGATCAGTAAACTGTGGCAACAGCACATATTAGTACGGCTGTTATTACAATCAAAAGTATTCAATCAAAAATTGTGTCGACTTATTAAAAAAGGCCCTTTTGTTTTTAAAAATAACAAGGGGAGAATGAGGTGGAGAAAAGTTATGAATGTCTTTGCTTCATTCCACTAGAATGAAAATAGCATCACGTTCTCAGGGATGAAAAGTTTTTTAAAAAAAGAGGAGATTGATGGGGATCTGGGGGTTCCCCAGGGGCCCCCCAGTGGGGGTACCATGGGCAACAGCCAGCGGGGGTCAGGGGGCGGCGCCCCCTGAAGCTGAAGCATATTTTGTATTAAATATGGCATAAAAATTTTTTAGAAATCACTTTCTTGCTTCTAAACAATTTATTCTATGATCAGCTTTCAACACATGAAGACTGAGATGATGTGGAAGGAAACTATGTCAATTGAGACAAACATTTAGTATGATGAATCCTCAGAACTCTAGCTAAAGAAATTTGGGCAAACAGTGCTTTCAGGACATAAAGAATAAGGCCTGTAGTTAAGTAAATCAGAGTGGGAAATCAAACTAAGTAATCAGATGTATGAAAACGACTGTGGACTTCAATAAAACAATATGAAAAATGATTATTTGAAGTCCTTTTTAAAAAAAAAATGAAGCTTTGGGCCTTAGACCCTTAGTCAGGAAACACTAAAAACAAAAAAGAACATAAAAGAACAAATGACATAAAAAAACTGATGTCACAACAGTACACCCACCCACCCCCCCCCCCCAACTTCCCTCTTACAACTAATCATATCCCCCCACCCCCCTTTGACAAGTGTATGTGGTGTGTGTGTGGGGGGGGGGGGGGGGGGGGTGATTTGTGTGTGTGTGGGGGGGGGGGGGTTGTTTGTGTGTGTGTGTGTGTGTTGGTGTGAGGTGGGGACGGGGGTTGGGGGGATGTGTGTTGTGGGGTGAGGGTGGGGGTTGGGGGGGAAGGAGGAGGAAATAGAGGAAGTAGTGGGGGGAGTGGGCTGGTGGAAAAGGGTTTCATAGGGGGGCTGTTGCAGACACCTAACAAATGTAGCAAACGTTTGCATTATACCAGGGGAAAAGTGTTACACAATACTGTTGTGACATCAGTTTATTTTGATGTCATTTGTTCTTTTATATTCTTTTCGTCACTTTGACGTTTTTCCCTTGCTTTGAAGACTCTACGAGTGGAAGTACTTAGAGTAGGAGTCAAACTATCTTTGGAAATTAAATGTAGATTGTTGCATACCCAATGATCTGAAAACATGCTGTAATGGTGTGGGAAACACACACATTTTCTGTTGGTGACTGGGACGCTCGATGTGATCTCTGATTGCCACAAAGCCACGACTACCAAAGTAGACACGTTTTTGGCAAGGCTCGCAAAACACTTCAAATTCGCCGTCTTTGTCATGTTTTCTTATTGCATCCGCGACTCTGCAGTCACACACGTGCTTCTGCTGCCACTCGGTCTTCTAGTGGTTCAAATACTTCTTTCTTTCTTTTTTTTCGTTTTGTTTGCACTCACTAGCAGCAAACTCTCACTGTGAATCGACGCCATGATGATAAATGATACTGGAAGGAAACAGAATCAGAACTACGCCGTTTGAGAACATTACTGACAGAGAAGAAATTCGCTGTGCAGACAAGTTGAGATCGTTTCTGAGCATCATTCTTCGAATAATTTTTCGGCGGAGACTTTTTCTTTCGGCGGAGATGCGAAAAAATAACGGCGGAGACGGCGGAAACGGCGGAGGAGTTTTCATCCCTGGTTCTGTTTGCATTAATACATGCTTAATGCGACGTTCACACTAGGCTGTAACCACGGTCTAACCAAGTGGTTACATTGAGGGATCTAACTGCGATGAGACAAACTGTATATTTTTGACACAGCATGTGTGAATGGAAAGCGTCTAACCATTAGGCTCCGCCTCTATTTCCTGCTCTAACTCATTGGAACCGACAGGGACTAGTGTGAATGCCTTTGTAACCGTATTTGGTCACATCGGGCGATGTAACCTTGAAAATATTTATCTTCCGAGTAATATTTTTGGGGGCCATGTAACCACCTATCGAACCACAAAATCGGGTTTTCCCCAAAAAAATCGTCTAACCGATGGGAACCCACTGCAACCAAAATTGCGTGGTTCCAGTCAGTTACAAAGCGATCTAACCATTTGGTTAGACCGTGGTTACAGCCTAGTGTGAACGTCGCATAACTTTAAAATAAAGAAGCTGTTTTATGTCAATAACATTCAGATGGACCATGAAAAAACTAGGACCATGAGAAAACGGCTAATGAGAAAGCTGATGTAAAAAAAATTGGGTGGACACTGGGAAAAATTATGCCCACACACTCAGGTGGGCAATGAGAAAGCTGATGTCAACACTTTCAAAGTGCTGAGAAAGCTGATAGCTGAGAAAGCCTATATCTAAAAAATCAAATAGGCAGAAAACACGGCTCATTATTTTGATGTCCAAAACATTCTGCGGGGCAATAAAAAAACTGATGTCAACACATTAAGATAGGCATGAGAAAACTGATGCCAACATTCAGACGGGCAACAAAAAAGCTCATTTGCTGTCAATAGACAGAGGGCCAAGAACAGCTGGTTTGATTGTCAACATATTCAATGGTGAATGGGAAATAATAACTTATCAAACACCACTACCCACTCCAACACATTCCAATGGGCAATGGAAAATATCTAAAGGGATTTGCCAGCATGTCAATACATTCACATGGAACTGAGAATGCTTGTTGACACAATTACCAGCCTCTAAGACTGAAACATACAATTTCTCAAAACCAAAAATGAAACAAACATCTTTGTAAATGAAGAATATACAACTTCCCTACCTCCATCAAAGAAGTACGGACCTTTCCCCAAATATCTGATTAAAAAGATGTCAACAATTTCTCAACCTCTAAGAATGAAAAATACACAGTCCCACACACCTTAACAAGTTTGCAACAGCTTGCTTACGGGATAATCTGGAATACGAAGGAAGTTCAAACCCTTCAACAAGTCCAAATTTAAATTTCACTCTGGACAGTTTTGCTCATTTCCCATATACAGTTTGCTTAATATCATCAAACGTGCATTGTTACTGCCATGAAATTTGTATCACTTTCACCATATGCACTGGCTTTTCTGCATTTCCTTCAGGCATCCCAGGTCACAGACTTTGTTGAGACTACCAAGTCAGAAAAAGTTTCTAAGAAGCATACCCCAATTGCCCATCCTCTATCAATGAAGTATACGCCTTTTCCCAACCCAGAGACACAATTCTCACCATTTTCCCGACTTCTAAAAAACAAGCCTTAACTGTTTCACATACTAATTAAAAATAAAGAATTCCAGCTTCTAGAAGCAAAGAAATGAACACAATCCCCAAACATACCTTGTGCAGCAATGTAGTCCTTGTCTGACTGTATTCCCTGTGGGCAAAAAACATGATGTAACAGTCAGTGAAACCTTCAACTGGCAGCATATCAACTGTTCCAGATGAACATTTGTAGCCCACCATTTCAATATCCATCACCGTTTTTTTTTCTGCCTGGATTAAAAGTGGTCCAGGAAGTATGGCATTAACTCGCCATTTTTGGGATCCCAGCCTTTTTTTTTTTACCAAATGGTGGGATGTGTTACTTGCAGTTTTGGTTTCCACCACAAACTGTTTTTTTAATATGGGGCAATGAAATAGCACTGACTTCTAACACTGTCAACAAATAAAAAGTGCAGAATAAGGAAAAGACAGAGATACTTTGCGGAAAAGAAACAAAAATTCTTTGTGCTTACAACACAGGCGTTGGAGCCTTTAACCTGCCCCCACTGGTTGGCCAGATAACAGAAAGAAAAAAAGAAACACCCGAAGGTGCTGGGGGGGACCCAGAGAAGCACCGTCTTCAAACCCGCCTTGAGAGCATCCTGTACCACCCTTGGAGGCCTGCGCTGTGTTGACGATGGGGACAGGCACGCGCAGGACACTCCATTAAGATATCAAGGGACATAACTGCTCCTGAACAGAGGTAAATTAGACTACAGGATGCAGCTCATAACAGCCTTAAAGTAGCATCCCCATGGGGGTACCACCCGTATTTCATGACTGCAGAGCCCACCCGCCGAAAAACACCACCCTCCACTGCCGGCACACCCCACAGACCCAACCACCCCTGCCCACGCACGGACAGATGAAGACGGTGCCACGCCAGACACAGCCAAGCTTTCGCCATTCGGTCTTATGTGCCCTCAAGAGAGAATCCAAAGTTGTGGTCTTTCCCACTGTCAACAGGACTTTCCTGTGGGCAGTGGGTCTTTCCTCACCGTCACTGGACCTTTCTCCAGGGTCAGCCTAGTTAAGCAAAGAAGAAAAAGAAACACCCAAGGTGCTGGGGAGGACCCAGAGAAGCACCGTCTTCACCTGCCTTGAGAGCAGTCCTGTACCACCCTTGGAGGCCTGCGCTGTGTTGACGATGGTACAGGCACGCGCAGGACACTCCATTAAATATCAAAGGGACATAACTGCTCCTGAACAGAGGTAAATTAGAACTACAGGGTGCAGCTCATAACAGCCTTAAAGTAGCATCCCCATGGTGTACCAGCCCCTATTTCATGACTGCAGAGCCCACCGCCGAAAAACACCACCCTCCGCTGCCGAGCACACCCCACAGACCCAACCACCCCTGCCCCCGCACGGACAGATGAAGACGGGGCCACTCCAGACACAGCCAAGCTTTCGCCATTCGGTCTTATGTGCCCTCAAGAGAGAATCCAAAGTTGTAGTCTTTCCCACTGTCAACAGGACTTTCCCTGTGGTCAGTGGGTCTTTCCTCACCGTCACTGGACCTTCTAAGGAAAAGACGAGATACTTTGCGGAAAAGAAACACAATTCTTTGTGCTTACACACAGGTGTTGGGAGCCTTTAACCTGCCCCCACTGGTTGGCCAGATAACAGTATAATATGACTGGCAAGGATAAAAATGCTGGTCGCCCTGGACCTTCATGTCAAATCCAACGTTAAATGATGCACAGCTTTGGTGCCACTGATGAGTGTGTTTGACCAAAATTAAGTCTGTTATCAAGATAACGGGACTCATGGTGCTCATTTCACTACTCAAAATCAGGAGAATAAACAAGTCTAAAGACCCCAAAATGCGAGCAAGGGCACCCTGCTGTTTTGGTCTTTAGTACAAAATGGCCATTTTGTTGTTCTGCTGTTTGGGATTTTGGAGGAGGAGGGGAGGCCGGTACCAGAACAGCAGAACAACAGACCACCATTTGTTATCTGATAAACAACTGTTTTGGTATCCATGACCATGTGGTATCTGAACATCAACAAGGTGGACAAAACTTGGCCATGATGAGAGTCTGTCATTCCACTTAACTTCCACAGGCGTTCCATGCAACATAGAACACACAAAAGCACCAACAGCTGTGGCAACGTGGTAAGTGTCGTGGGCTCCGGGCTGGCAGGTTGTGGTTGGGTTCCCATCCGAGCCATTTATCTGTGCGATTTTTTCTGCCACACCGACTCATACCCACAGCTGAGTTTCCCACAGGAAGTCTAGGATCAAATCGTCAAGTTTCCTCCACCAAATGGGCGTATCTCTGAGAGCGTTGCTCAAATTTCCTGATCAATACGGCAGGTGGCAGTATCTCTTAAGTGACTAATGCTGAGCTATAATCATAAAAGCAAGCACAGAGTACAACCCTGTAATGCAGTGATCCAAATCCTAAGCATCATCTTCATCCTCCTCAACAATTAACCTATAATCATCAGTTGGGGGACTTATTAAGTAGTGTCCTGCGTATGTTGGGATCAGAACAGGCACCACTGAACACCACAGAAATGACTTGACATTGACTGCTCTTTGTCAACTGCAGGTGCTGGGTCTGTGGAAGGCCAGGTATGGCTGTGGCTGAGCAGCATGGATGTGTTGCCACCGAGACGGCAAAGAAGATGGGACACTAAAAAAGTTGGGGACAAAAGAAAACAACCAAATTTCAATGCAGAATAGATAACCAGCACTCGTTCCAATTGTTTGTTTCTCTCTTTTTAATCCCTCAAGCTTGCACGATAAAAATCACAATACTATGACTTATTATGAAAGAACCTTTTTTTTTTTTTTTAAAGAAGAAAAAACAAAAGTGATGCCGAAGATAGAGACTGAACAGAGAAAATTACATGCCTAAGGTCTCCACAAGGCTGGAAATACAATTTATGCTTTAAGAAAAAACAACAACAAAAACTGGTATTTCCATGAGGGGCATGCATGCACACACACACAGAGGATTGAAAACTGCACCCTGCCCCAAAAGCTGCATCTGGGCAAAAAAACAACAACCCTACTTACTGATATGAAGCTGGCGTTGATGTAGTCGGTCTCATCCTCCCTCATTGGTCTTTTCAGCACCACTCGGTTCTTGTCGTCTGGAACCACCACCATTGACAAGATCATGAATGTGAATTAATAGCAACACTAGTTTCAGAGTGAGAGGACTGCAGGCACAAACAGAATATACAACCACATCCATTTTGCATCCAATTTGAGCAGATGAGTGATTGTTCTTCATTTTCATTGTCTTGACTGTTGTTTGTTTTGCCTGAAAAAGACCAAAGAGGTCGAAATGAGTTGTGTTTTGTCTTGTAATTTGTCTCTTTTGTTTTGCAGAACAGTAATTTAAGCTTGTTTTAAAACAACACAAAATTAATGGACAAAAAGGATGCAAATCTGCCCCCCTTACGCCATTCTCTGTACAAATGAACCCCCTCCCCCCCACCCAAAAACTAATTTTCTTTTTTGTTCAGCAATTCACACTGTGCAATACAGATGCACTCTCATCCTAGACAGGACGTGGGATTTTGCTCAAATTAATCTGATACGATAACAACATTACACACTTTCAAGCACATCATCAGCAAATGCGGACTAATCCATGCTGGCATTACACAGTTTTAAATTCATCATTATGCTACAACAACATGATGCACTGGCCAATTTAACCCATTTCCATCGGAGGCCACTTTTCAAAGTCCAGCCTCTGAGCCTAGAGTCCTTGGAGCTTTCAGGCCCCTGATCTGAACCATCTCTAGAGTGCTGACCAGTTTCAGGTTCCCCTCATTAAATGTTTTTCAATGATTTGCTCTTTATATGGGGAGTTTTTATTATACTCCCTGTTTGGCTAGTATACTTACCATGTCAGACCATAGCATTCTACGGCAGTTAGTCAGCTCTGCCAGGCCAAATTTTTTGTGGTCATAGAGAAACAGTTGAACAGTTGTTCATCCAATGACCATGACCGCCACAAACCACAGTTGACTGGCAGTGGCCATGTAGTCAGTTTAAAAGACAAATAACCGCGGTTAATAAAACTTCATAAAATCAGAATAATGGATGTCCTAGTCTGTCCATGTTACCATTTTTGTAGAGACTGACTGTCACATCCCCTCTAAAGACGATGATTTGTGACGCCACAGGCCACTCGGCACACAAGCCTGTTGAGGGCACAGTCAGTGTTTGTCACCACATGTTCGACACTCCCACATTCCCATGCAGGGCAAAATGAAGGAAGGCTCTCAGTGCTTTCGACACTGAGTTGAATGTTTGGACTGATGTCTTTCTCATACAAAACAAATCCTGTTGCATTTCTCTTTCATGGAAAATAAAGTTGTTATTTGTTTTTGCCTAAAGAAGACCCAAGAGGTAAAAATGCATTGTTTTGTCCTGTACTTTGTGCCCCGGGCGGTAACTAACCCCCTTTCTTTCTAAAGGGCTTCATTTTCTGCCCCTAGTCACCCCTTTTTAAAACCCCACTTTTTTATATTATTGTATCGTATGTCCAATGGGTTTGCGTCCAAAAAAATCCTTTCTCCCCCGCACGAAGCAAAACAGGTCTTTTTTTTTGTGCAGGTCCCCAAATTTCCAAATGTCTGTTCCCTTAAACCCCCACTCAGTGCATTTAGCGTTTAACAATGTCTCAGTTTTAGAGAATGGAAAATGACTTTTGAAGTCACCTTTTTTTTATACTTGGTGCATTTGTTGTCATGTGCGAGAATTTGTGTGCTGCCTTGGCTGAAAGTGACCCTTCCAAACTCCCTGTTACATTTTTGGGCCTTACGCAGCGTACAAACCACACTTGAAGTAGCTACTGGAAAAGTTTTTACTGACCAGGGTTCAATCCCCGTGGTCGTTGATGAAACTGGGGCCTTTAAACTCCAGTTTCGGGAAAACCATTATCTGAGTAACCACAGTTCACTGATTGCAGTTGTTTATTTATTAAACGGCCCTCGGTTGCTAAGCCATAGCCCCGAGTGCAAAAGGGATGACAATAGTTAGAAGTGATGTAAAAATTTTTTTTTTTAAAAAGGAGGGGGAAAAGGGGTAAGATAAGACACAGGATCCCTGATCCACGTATCAACCCCCAATGGGTTAGGCCTTCGCCCCTGACCGCATGCTCATCCCAACTCCCTAAAAGTGTAAAAAGATCTTTGCATTAATCCAACAAGCGGCAAGGTTTGGTAGCTGCTTTATTTTTGACAAGACACCCTATCCATGAACTGTGGCACGTGCTGTTTTCAAGTGTCCTTCAAACTTTCAATGGGGAAAAGGTGAAATGTTTCAATTTTATTATGCCATTTAATACATGAGGTGGAAGTTTAACCTGGGTACATTGTGTTGTGTGGGGGGGGGGGGGGGGAGAGGGGGTGCACTTGTTTTGGGGAAATGAGTGCAAGCGTTGACAGAAGTATTTCACCGACAACATTTTCTAGTTAGTTTGTATTTCTTCATCTATGACTATTTGTTTTTTTCATTCATCTTTTAGTTGCTCTGTTCTGTATACTCACGGGAAAAGGGTTTTTTTGAAGGGCTCTTTCTTGTGTTTTCAGGCTTTTTCCCCACCTCCGCTGCATACCGCACCCCCTGGGCCCTTTCTGTTTCACCAACACAGGAAAACAGTGCCCGCTCTCCCCAAGTTTTTCAAGAACAATCCCTTCTAAAAAAAAACTTTCTTCTCATATTCCCCTGTCCAAAAAAATGCCTTTAATCCACTAGCAGGAACACCGCCATAAAATCGGGTTTCCCCCAAAAAATAAAAGGGGGAGACCCAAACAACCTTGCCTCATTCCCCAAATAAGCCGCCAGAGTGACACCCTTAGGAGTTTCATAACACTGGCCAGACAGCCCCACTCGTTTTTTCTTAGTGGGGGAAATACCTTCTTTCAGCTCTCTATTATACAGACTTTCTTATCATCGTTTGGTTTCCCCACAACCGCTTTTAAGTTGGCTTTTCCTTCTGGGGAAGGCTTTTATTTTTGGCTTTTCAGCAAAAAATTTTGGGAAAGTTGCGATCTATCCATCTTTTTTTAAAACACAGTTTTTCTTTTTCATCATTCCCCTTTGGCATCCAAGTCAGCTTCAAAATCTGCTCTTTCAAAGGCGTGTAGTTTTGGTCGTTTGTCAAAATGTTTTTCTGTCATATTTTTAATGAAATTGAGCTCTCATTTGAACTTTTTCCCCGTTTGTGTCTTGCGCTCATGCAAAAAATTGGTCGGTGCCACAAGGCTTTTGTGAACAATTTCAATGCGTGTGTAAATTATTATGAGGGGGCGCCTTGTATGTGCAGAAAGCAGCTGGGCATGTAACTAGGGGGCTTCTGAATGTGTGCTCACCCAAAACCCGCAACACTTAAAAAGTTTCAGACAACGCTTGTCCCAAAACGGGGTTTCTATTGCTAATAGGCAAACCTAGGGATCATGGTTGAGAGGATTGGATATTCAAACCCACGGTGAGGATGCCAGAGAAAGTGTCTCACGGAGCAAAAACAGGATTTTTTTTTTGGGTGAAGATGTATTACAATGATGATGGTACATTTTAAATTGTGTTCCTTGCAAAGACTGCTATTAAGAAGCCCCCCTACTCCCCCCAGCCCCCAATGTGGGGTCGGGGAATCGTTTTTGGACTCCACTTTACCGAAGTTGTTCTACCTTTTTTATTCAAAACTTCGGCAAAATTTGGGATGCATTCAAACCCGTCATTAGGTGTTCTGGTACCCCCCCTTTACCTAACAACTGGGTACGCTTTTTTCCCGCTCAAAAGTCCTTAGATCTTTTGGTTCTCCCTTTTCTTTTTGGGGCTTTTCCTAAGGGAGGTGCATTTGCAAGAATGTTTTAAGGGAACATCTGGTTCGTGATGCCATAAATTTTGTTTTTTTTGTATAGCAATGCTCTACCCGCAAGCATTCTGTCTTTGCCCCGTGACATCTGCCCAAAAATTTTATCCTTTTGGGAATTCCTGAGCAAAGTTTATCTAAACCTTTACCAACAGCAAGTACCTTTTCCATGCGAAAATTTCTTTACTTTTTCATTCCCCGGGCTCAATCTGTAAAACAAAAAGCCTGTTGCAAATGGCCATAACACTTTTCTTTTATGGCCACCCTGGAACCTTGCACAATTTTTTCAGGTTTTCTGTTTGATGGGGACGGGATCTCTTTGGAATCCAATAAAGATTTCTGCCAATTTCTTTGCTGTCAGCCCCAAAAACAGCAATGTTTGGGGTTTCCAAAAAGTAGAGCTGCCATCAGACTGTTGACACCTTTTGATCTTCCTTACATTTTTTAAACGATCCTCGATATAGGTCAAGATTTTCCCCAACCACAGTTTTTCAGCAAATGATTTCCCTTTGCACACTTTCTTTTATTTTATTTTTCTACCCTTCAGGCGCTTTTTGGGGCTTTGGATTCTGTTTTTGAACCCTTGTAGTGAAAAAAACAAAGGCTTTTGATGTACCCTTTGAGCAAGGGACATAGATTAAACAACCATGTCTCCCCGATGGATCCGGATTACAGAAGACCTTGGGGCAGCCAATAAAACAGTTCGTTTCCAAAATGATCACAAGAGTCTCCCCAAATGCTTTAAAAAAAAGGATTTTTTTTTCCCCCAATTTTTGTTTTTTTTTTTTTTTTTTTCCCCCGGAACACCCCCCCCCCTTTTTTTTTCCCCCTTTTTTTTTTTTAATAATCTGTGCCAACATTATGTAATGAAGGGGAATTATGAGCCTGCACTTCTTTTTTCACCACTCTAAATTGTTTAAACCATATACGAGAAAAAGAGGAGAGGTGGGAAAAAAAAGTCATGGGTAATAGCATCCGCCCTGAAAAATAAATTACATAATAGCAAAAATTTGTCAAAATGTGTACACACACAACCCCACACCACACACACACACACACACCACCACGGAAAGAAAACAAAAAGCCTCCTCAATACCCCGGCCCCAGGAGGTTATGTGTTTGCTTCCCCCAAAAGCACCGTTTACTTGTAGGATTTTTCAGCCCCAAAAAGGTCCACCCGAGCTGGAATTCACCATGGCTCAATGGGAAAACTGGACCACCAGTCATTTCATCACTTAAAGGATGCATCTCTGAAATTTTTGTCAACACGCAGAAGTCTTGGGCCTGGGTGATCCATACACATCATGACAGTACAGAGATCAGCTCTTCTGTTAGTTCCCCGGCCAGAATGGAATCTTTAAAATTTTCCCATACTGATCAATCGCTTAAAACCCTTAAATGAGTCGCTTTTATGCCCCTCTAGTTCAGTTTTAATTTCCTCTCCACATCCCGCCTGTGCTTTTGGTGGGTCATTTGGAACAGCATGCTCTGGCGGGCGTTCCCCTAAAAAGCTGCAGTACCTAAGGAGAAGGCACTGATTGACAACAGCTCCACAACTAGGCAATAATACTGTCAATAGGGGGCTTATTTTTAGTCGTTGGTGTCCTGTGTATGCTGCATCAGAACAGGAACCACCGAACACTGGCCACTAGGCCAGAGACCTCCGCAGCAGTGCAAATGTCCTCTGGAAGATCGCCTCATGAAAGCTTGACACTGACTGCTCCCTGCGGGTTTACCAGTGCCAGGGTTGCCGCAGAAAGCCAGGGTGGGCTGTGAACAGGGAGCGTGAATCATGCATGGAAGTAACGCCAATGAAGGGCATAAAATGACAAGACAGTAAAACTGAAAAAAAGTGAACAAATATCCTGCTTTCCCACGTGCTGGGTAATAAACTTACTTAATAACATCCATCTAAGGCCTCCAGGCCCTGCCTGTAAGTCCCTGACAAAGCTTCATCCCAAAGGGTTTAATAAACAATGTGTAAGTCGATAATGATGAACAAGCCATCAATAATCATGAACAAAGCATCATATCTGAGAGCTGTGTCCAAACCAGATTACAACCCCACCACCCCCTTGACAAATGTAGAGAATTGCCCTTATAATTAGTTTTCTCCCAATTAATCAAGCATTTCTATCACTGTCTTCCTGTCATTTCATAATAATGCAATTTGTTTGTTTAGGGATTATTTTGCTGTGCTTTTTAAATTTTCTTTTCTTTGCCATCACAGTGCATCTATCTTCTGCTTATCTATAACAGATTCTGAAGAGAAAGAGAATGCAAATTTGTGTACGTTTGTTTGTAACGGGCTGATATACATCCACCCCTCATACATCCACCCTCACCTGCCTGGCAAATGCTGTTATGAAATGCTGTTAAGTTCTGTTTTTGTCACACGGGCACCTGTGAAAATCCAGTGTTTAGATGACAAGATTCAGTAAGGGAAAAAAAAAGGTTAAAGATTACTGTTGGGTGAACACAGGGGGTTTTCAAGCCAAAAAAACCCACTCCGCTTGTGGTTCCAACTTACAAACCATCAGCTCCATTGGCAAATACTAAACCATGTGACTATGGGCCCCTCTGAGGCTTCAGTAAAGAGCGCAATTTAGATTGGCACCCAACTTAAAAACTGCCATTTTTGCTGCCCATCTCAAAAGGGTTATCATTCTGGGGAAAATACAGAGTAAGAGAGAGAATACATCCCTTCCCCCCTCCCCAGGGATGGCATTTTCCCTGTCTGTCCACATCACTGCCCAGTGGGTGCAGCCATTAACTTTAATGTAATTAATATATACATGCTTTTTTTTTTTTTTTTCCATCAGCATTTGAACTGTCTTTCACAGGAAGCAAACCACAAAATCACTCAGATTTTCACTTCATAAATAACAAGAATAAAAACCACCCCCAAAAGGCTCACCTGAAACTGCACTGTCAGCTCTTCTGGGTGTGCCAGACACTGAAGCAGCCGAGTCTGGAACGAACCAGCAGGAAACCGACTTTGCTCCAACGAGTACATGGCGTACAGATCTGCATGCGTGTAACACCTCGTCATCTTCTTCGTCCTCATCCTCTGCCTCCCCGCGTCACCATTACTCTTCTGAATCAGGAATACAAAATGATGAAAAGTAGACCACTTGAGACTACTCCCCATGAAAGGAGTTTGAGTCAACACTACTTCAATTTCAGTTTTTCAACACTTCTTAACCCTTTTCGTTCTAATAAATCTACATGGGTCCTCGGAAAGAGTCCCAGACCACCGTAAAGTTCGAATGGATCAACCCTTCAAGTCGGGTTCATGAAAAAACAACCAGATTTTTTTCTTTAAAGGGAAGTATTCACTGGCCAGACTGAAGAATTATATCCCATATACTTTCTGATGCAATATCTCAACATTTATATTAAAAGGAATATCTCGTTTGGTCAACTGTTATCAATTTGTATTATTAGCTTATCAATTTGCATTAAACAGCTTCAGAGCATTCATGTTCAGTGTAAAATTTTTGGGTAATATCAATAAATGAACAGTTCTTGAATCCACTTAATCCAGATTGCACCAGGGAAATCCCCACCCAGTTTTCAGTGTTTTGCTATAAAATCGTTTCATTCAAACCAATTCTGTAGCTTCACCAAAAAAAATATGTAAGATCTTACTGAATAATCTTGGACATGCAATTAATCTCATTACCACAACAGATCACACCAAAATTTGATAAAATTTGTTCCGAGACCACACCCCGTGTGTGATGACATTTGGATAAGACAGATCACCGACATGCCTACACCAAATTCTGTCCATCAGGAACTTATGACACAAAAATCAAAAAACAAACTGAAATTTTCAAGAATTCTCAGGAATGCAATATATTCTTACAGATGTAATACCGTACAATGTCTGCATGTTTTGACGATTTTCAAGAATTCTTGGGAAAGTGTGGTAGCATTTTGGACGATTTTCAAAAATTTTTCAGGAATGCAATATTTTTCTTACAGATGTAATAGTACATGTCTGCATTTTTTGACAGTCACATCATCCACCACCACCATGACTGATGAAGAATCACAAACTGTGCACTTCCCAGTCATTGCACCAAATGTCAGTTTCCCCTGTCTGTTCTTGTTGTAAACATGGCTGCTCTTCATCATTGTATTTTTTCCAGAGAGTCTAGTCCCATTGATTTTTTCTTTTTTAGGTATGATGTGCAGCCAACTTCTTCACCATCTTACACATTCTGGTCTGCTAGCCACGACTGGCTACCTGTTCTGTTCTCTCTCTCTCTTCGGTCTCCTCTATAACCCATTTAATGGACTAAGGCATGCCCACAGCGTTTAAGTTACCACTTAAACACCTGCCATCAGGTTTGTCCCATTGTGAAAAAAATGCTCCTATTCGTCTTTGAGGTGATTTTTTTTCCCAACAACATGCAGTCTGCTGCCATAACACCCAGAAAGGGAGAGAGAAAGATCATGTCGCTTATAGCCCAGCTCTCCACAAAGGGCTATATCAGGGCTGTCACTGCGTGAAGTCAACTCTCTAGTCATATATATATAAAAAGTCCACACAACTCATTAAAACACACCTTTAAACACCCAGAGAGGTCATCAGTTTTAACATTCTTTTTTTTAGAACAAATAAGGCTATTCCAGGACAGCAGGCATCACTCTTTCATCATTTTTGTTAATCCTGCTAACAGTAAATAAACTTACCAACCAACAGCACACCTGTTGACCTTAAAACCGTTATTTGTTGCACTTTTCAATTAAAATGTGCATACTTTCCGAACATGTGTGTACACATCTAATATTTTTGTAAATGGGGAATGCCAGCATGTAAGCTAGGGGTGGGTAGAGGGGGCAGGATTTGTTTTTAACCTACCATCACACAGCAGAGGATACGGGAATACCTGTTCTTCCAGTAACTACGTAAATAGTTTCTTCTCCCCTATACAAACGTTTTCAAACCCGATTCTTTAAAGCATATGTGGCACAAACTCACACTCCCTCCTAGTTTCCTTTCTTTCTTCCTCCTTAATCTAGACAACCTGCTCAACTCTTCCTTGTGGCACCCTTGGCAAACTGATAAACCCAAAACTCCTTGCCTCGAATGCCCACTTGTAAAAAGTATGTTGTATTCATCAGATTTCAGCGGGGTGTACAGTTTGAATAATTTCAGCAGTTGAAGGTGCTTGAGGTTACTGCTGGCAATGGCTGTCAAAGTAGAAAGTGAGTCAGACAAAATAAGGAAATCTTTAATTTTTTGGTTTAGAGACCATTTCAAGAGCCAGGACCAAGGCTGTCTACTCAGCAGTGCAGATGGAGCTGTCAGTGGGAATGTGTTAAGAACATCTCTCAGAAGGACCTGTTACACAAAACACAGCAGAGGCAACCCCTCTCAGATTTGGAACCACTGGCGAAAATTCTTGTGAAGGATGCAAACTTCGAACACAGTTCAGCAAAAAAGGACTGGTATCCAAGGAGCTAGTGGTTTTCTTTACAATATGAGGCTAAATTAAAGCAGATCTCTGAAGTGAAGAAAGTCAATGGTTGGGATATCAGGAAACTTGGACAAATCGCATATGATTCCAAGGTCTATATCTGCATAATTCAAATGGGGAAGAACACAAATTCCCCAAAGGGTGGAATGGAAAGGGCTGGTCATCGAATTTCCTCTGGAACCCAGGGTCAAAAACAGTCACATGCAGGGTTTGGGGATCAGAAGAGAGATTCAAACAGTAGTTCAAGGTAAGTTTCATCGGACAGTTCCAGAGGGAAAGGTTCTCCTGCCTCAGCATAAGGCAATAAACAGGGATGATGCAGACTGAGAATGCACCCAGACAGAGTCAAAGCCCTTGATGGTGGATGGAACTAGCCTTTCACGAAGGAAAAGTCTGGCCGAGCTGTTTGACTACACACCCGTTTGTCCAGTTTGGCGGATCAGAGTCCTGTACAGATGGGAAATTTTCTTATCAGCAACCCCAACTGTGTGTGTCACAACCTCAGAATGTTCAGTGGGTTTTTGACATGCAGTTTTAAGTATTGGATGTGAAGAAAGAAATATGTTTGATAGTTGATGAGAAAATAAGCTGACAAGCAGCAATTTCAATGCTTCCCCTTCCCTTTCCTCCACCTCCCACCCCACCGCAAGTCCTTTAATTTTCAAAACTTCTTGCCAAACCTCGAAGGGGAAATAACCAGAAGTCATCTGGGGCTAAGTCTTCCCCCACAGAATGAGTGAAGAGAGAATGTGGATAGACTGCTCTTGTAGACAGTTGGCAACACTGACTTTATGGGCATTTGCTACGTCTTGTGTTTTTCAGGTTCCCACATTCAGATGCTGCTCACAGAGGGGACGCTCAACACCTATGTAATTTATAGTACTAAAGCAGATTTTTCAAGCAAATTAATGACTATTGCGATCCTTGTCAGTTGGAAAAAAAAATATGGATACCAGTCTCTTCAGCTTTGAAAATCAGCTCTCAAAACAACTGGTCTCTTGTCATTCACATCCCACCCATGCTTGACTGCAGCTTTAGCAAGGCGCAACAGAAAGTGATCCCTGTTTAGAATGCCACAGAAGGTGATCTATTCTAGAATCCAAGAAGGGATCCATTTTACTATGCCACAATGACCCATGCTTTGGATGCCATAGAAGGTGATCCATGTCTAGATGCCATAGGTGACCCATGCTTAGGATGCCAAGAGGAGGTGATCCTGTTAAGGATGCCAAAGGAGGTGATCATGTTTAGGATGCCACAGGTGATCCATGTTTCAGATGCCAAAGGAGGTGACCCATGTTTTGGATGCCACAGGTGATCCACGTTAAGGATGCCAAAGGAGGTGACCCATGTTTGGGTGCTAAAGGAGGTGACCATGTAGGATGCCCAAAGGAGGTGACCCATGTTTAGGATGCCAAAGAAGGCGACCCCTGTTTAGGATGCTAAAGGAGGTGACCCCTGTTTAGGATGCCAAAGGAGGTGATACATGTTCTAAAAGCCATGGACAGTGATCCTGTTTAGGATGCCCTAGATGGCAATCCATGTTTAAAATGTAACAGAAGGTGATCAGTATTTTGGATGCCACAGAAGGGACCAATGTACGAGACGCTATAGAGGTGACCCATGCTTAGGATGCCATAGAATGTGATTACATGTTTAGGATGCCATTAAGGGATCCCTGTTTGAGAATCCAATCATGTGACATGATCATGCTGAAGAAATGTGGTGATCCGTATTCTTCACCATGATCATGACACATAATTGATCGGAGCTCTCTGGCTCAACTGTTTCAGGGGAGTCGCAATAAAACACTGAAACCCCCTGAGATTAGGTTTTCACCCGCCCAAACCCTTTTTCCTCATCTCAACACCATCCTACAAGATCTGTTCAACTGTGTCAAATGAAACAAACGTTCACTTGGGGAAGGAACTGGAAGAGGTGGGTACCCTTCTACTCTACTAATTACTCAACAGTTTGGCTGTTCTGGTCCTCACCTGGATGTTTCCCTATCAAAAATTTTTCTTTTTAAGTCTGATGTGCCTTGTCTGAAACAACAAACCAGTGGCAAACTGTCCTACAAGATACAATTACTTCCATACACAATTGTCATTCAGCATTAATTCTGGCTGAGAGTCAACTACCAGTCTGAGCTTTGTTAAGGCATAAATTTTAACCTCTCTATGTGTGGATCCAATTTTCAAGCAAACAGTAACATCACATCTTTAATTACATTAAACTAATTGCAACAGTTATGGCATTATTAAATTTTCCTTGCATACCAACAGGGCAGATCACATACTTTACTTCTGTAAAAAGTCAATAGCATTTTTCCATCAACAATTAAGAAAAAGCAGTTTTTACTGACAAGACTTCTGGATCAACCTGTACACTATAATTTATATACATGCCTGAAGAAGTTTTCATGCCTATTCACAAAAATTCTCATAGCTGCATAGGTTGGCCTTTGTAATTCATCCAGGCTATCAAATAGAAACAAAATCAAAACCCCACTTGCCTTGCTGGTCTGCTGGGTAAGCTATGCTGGTAAAAGGGGGGCTAGCCGCCAAACCCATCTGACTGGTGTTCATATACAGGTTTCAGCACCTGACCACTCCTCCCACCCCCGGAAACCCCCTGGTGCCTGGAGTCTTGGGAGGAGGAGGTGGCCCCGGGCCTGGGATGGTGGGAAACTTCAGCAGGCACCCCCGTCCAGAGGCCTGCTCATTACCATAGATGTGGTTGTCCTGGGCCACACATGGGTGGACAGCCACCGCAGGTCTGGCGGCCTGGCCACATGCGATGGTGGGGTTGATTCCACGCCCATCTTGTTCCACATCTCAGGGATTGTGAGGTCAACACAGTTTTAGTTCAACAATGGCTCTTTGTCACCTTGTTCGCAATTATAGGAACTGTGAAGTCACCCCATTTTTCTTTTATAATGGCCTCTTCGTCATTTTGTCCGGCATCTACAGGAATTACAAGGTCAACACATTTTTAGTTTAATGATGATTCTTTGTCATTTTGTTCTGCATCTACAGAAACTGGGAAGTCAAGACATTTTTAGTTTTATAATGGCCCTTCATTATTTTGTTCTGCACCTACAGGAATTGTGAGGTCAACATATTTTAAGTTTTATAACAGCTCTTCGTCATCTTGCTCTGCATCTAATCTAACAGGACCGAGTGGTCAACCTGTTTTTATTTTTATGATCACATTGCCCAGCCAACCACACAAGGCCTTTACAGGGCTGTCATCATTCAGGGACAAAAACCTATGTTGTAAAAAACATAACAACCAACCAATATTTACATATTACATACAATAATTCATGACTTCACTACTAATCCGATACCTTTCAGGTTGATTAAAAACTAAACTGCAATGAGGGCACCAGGCAAGGTAAGGTATTGTTGCTTATATCTCAGCCAAACGCAAAGGGCCATATCAGAGCATCACCTGTTAATGTCAACTACCAAGTCAAAAAAAAAAAGAAAAAGGAAAGAAAAAAAAAACATCAGTCACACAACCCTTTAAAATACACCTAAAAACTGGAAATTTTGTTGAAAAAAAACTTTCTCCTGTAAAACCTTAGATGAGATGAAAAATGTTTATCTCTTTCAGAAATTCAAAGACCTCATCAGGTGAGACATCTCTGAACAAGGTTTTCATGGCATCTGTTGTAAAATATCTCACATCATGCAAGTCCCAACACTCTAAAAGTATATGTTTCACTGTGAGTGGTACATGACATAGAAAGCACCATGGAGCTTCTTCATTCTTTAAAAGATACAAATGAGTTAAAAATTAATAGCCAGTGTGCAGCCGGCATAAAACTGTTTTCTCTTTGCGACCACCAGAGGTAGATGTGAGAACTCTTTTAGATTTGGACGGATCTGGAAAAGTTTGTTTTCCGTCTGCGTATTCCATCCTCCTGCCAGAGGTCTCTGATATAATCACTGACCTTCGTTTTCAGTTTCAAATCTGAGTAGCGGATAACTATGCAGGACAGTTTCTTCATTGTGGCATTCCTGGTCAAACGATCAGCCATTTCATTTCCCCGAATGCCAACATGACCAGGAACTCAAGCAAGAACAATGTTGTGACCTTCCACTTTCAAAGAGGTAAAAAGTTTTTTAAAAGTTTAGAAGTTAAGGATGATGGAGGTTATGGCCAGCCATGGCTCCCAAAGCTGACAGCAAATCAGACAAAATCAGACAGTCCTTCTTTGTAGATTGAGGGATCATCATCAGTACTGAAACCAAAGCTGTAATTCAGCGAGTAAAACAGAACTGTCCGTCAGAATATGCTCTGATAATATCTGAGATGGAACACTTGGGCAATAGGCTGCACAGGCCACTCCATCTCCAGACTTCTGAACCATCAGTAAATATTTTCTAAAAGGATGAAAATTTTGTACAGCAATTGGCAAACAATGCCTGGTATGCCTGAGGACCGGTGGATTCTTTGCAAAAAGAAGCAAGATCAAAGCCGATTTCTGGTGTGAAAAAGGTCCATGGAGCCTTACTGGAAATCTGTTGGAGAAATTAGACACAACTCCTAGATCAACACCTGCATTCTGCAAATGAGGCTGCATACAAAGTCCAAACGGAGGAATACAGTTGGGAATTTCTTCAAATTTACTTTGGTACTGAGGATTTATAACAGTCATAAGCAGGTTTTCCTGTTCAGAGAACAATCTGAGATAGTAATATAAGGACAGTTTCAGCCTGCGGTTGGATAATGAGGGTTCACTGCCTCTGCATACAGGCTGTACACAGGGGTGGTGCAGAATACTCCCAGACAAAGACTAAACCTTTGATAATGAATGGGATCCAAGAGTTTCAGATAAGAGGGTCTCGCAGAGCTGTACACAACACAGCCATAGTCAACTTTAGAAGGTCCAAGACTTTGCAGAGGTGCAGCAAAGTTTTCTTATCAGTGCTCCAGTCAGTGTGTGCTACAACCCGCAGAATGTTCAAAGCTTTCTCAGGAGAGGTTTTTAAGTGCTTTAATGTGACTAACAATGTTGAACCTTTGGTAAAAATAATTCCAAGAAATTTGGCCTCCTTCACAGCTGGAATGGAAGATTTCCCCATTTGGATTTCAGGATCAGCAAAGAACTTTCGAAAATTATGAACGTGAATGCACCGTCTTAGTACCAGAAAATGTAGTCATTTTCTGTGCCTGTTAGGCAGCAATCACTTACATATGGATGTAAGGTCTGATTGGCTCGTTCTTCTCATTTTCCTGATTCTGTGCTTATTTTTCCATACAGGACTCTTGGATTTCAGAGTCATGAAGGAGAGCAGAGACTATCCATTAACCTCCAGGAGGCAGCCAAGACTCAGGGCCAGGGCTATTTGGTGCTGAACTCTGGTTGGAATTAGGGTAACCCTTGTGCATATGCGAGTCTGGGGACTGGACTGGTTTATCAGGTGAGAATTCCCACCACCCTTTGCCACAGTCAGGCAACTGTTTGGACAGGTAGGTATGAAGAAAAGGAATGTTACTACTAAAAGTACTTTTATGATGCTGTCCCAACACCAAGACATCCACTCCCCTACTGCCTGGCCGAAAAGTGGTGCAAACTGATTTTCAATCACTCAGGGTGAAATGGTATTAACTTACAAATGGAAATTACTCCTTTGGCTTGATGGTTATTGGTAAGAGTTAGCTCCTGTTTTTATGGGAATCCTGATATATGGCGTTGCTTCATGCCTAGTGGAGATAAGGCATTTGTTTAGGTACATCATAAAATCAATTTTTATAGTGCTATTCTTTTTTTCACTTCTTATCACCACACCAGTCCAAAATCCTACAGAGTTATCAAAGTGCAAGTCTGTCAGACGAAACACACAGCGAAGATCTCACAGGCAGCGTGCACTAAGCAAACAAGTCAAATCAACAAACAATTCAGGCAAGAAAGAAGGCCATCCTTTGTAAAACATCAAACAAAAAACTACTACTCTGATAAACAAAACTATACACACAGACAGCAAATGCTGTCATGGTGTTACACAAGACAGAAGTGCTCTCACTGAAAAAAATCCCAATTTCACACAAAAAACAATGCCTTATGATGATGACCATCAAAACACACAAAACACAACGTTACACACTATTAAACAATAACAGACAGAAACAATACAACGAAAAATTATACAATGTGAAATAAAGCAGATTTCAATCTGACCATACTTCAAACAAATATGAAAAATAAAAAGAAACCCTACTCTGGCAATAATTAAAAAAAAATTAATTTCATCCATTTTGTACAAAGAAAACATTAGTAAGTTTTTTCATAGTGTCAACTAGACAAGCCAGAAAGGAGAAGGGGAAGGGAGTGAGAGAAAGAGTAAGTGAAGGGACAGGAAGAAAGGTGGCAGAGTGGTTAAGACGTTCGCCTGCCAATCCAACGTGTGAAAGTGCGTGGGTTCAAGGCCTGCCTTTCTCGCCCTTCCTTTCCCAGTTTGAATGAAAAATCGAACTGAACGTCAAATCCATCGGATGGGGACTATAAGTGAGTCGGACCCGTGTGCTTTCCTGGCCCCCTGCGCACGTTAAAGAACCCATGACAGTTGACAATCGAAAAGAGCAGGGGGGTTCCCCGCTGCCCTGGCAAAATTGATGTAGATTGAAGATAGCTGCCTGGTATTTCTTACCAAGCCACAAAAATTGTCACTTACTGTTGTCGTGTGCCATCGTGTACCAGTCGAAACAGAGGACACGTATAAACATCGCATGCATCCTATGTGAGAAACTGGAGGAATAAATGAGATAAATGAAAATGAGTGACTGATACTTGAATGGCACGGGAAACGACTGAATGAGCGCCAGTAGGCTGCTCTTCAGCCGGCTCTACCTGGGTAGGCAGCCCGTTCAGTGAGTGAGGTAGTGTGTTTATTGTAAAGCGCTTAGAGCTTGGTCTGTGACCGAGGATAGGCGCTATATAAATACCCAATACAATAATAATATAATAATAATATAATAATAGGAGCGAATGGGGAGTGAGAGAGAATGACAGTGTCAACAAGAAAGTTGGTGGGAAAGGGGACAACAGGATGGTGACAGGGGAGACAAAAAAAAAAAAACCGAGAAAGCAGTAGATACTGAGAGAGTGCAGGGGTGGTTCAGAGACACTGACGGAGAGAGGAAAATTCAAGCATACATACCATGCAGCCTCACCAGACCAGGGGCGGCAGGGGACGGAGAGGGCTTGTCTCTCTTTGGCCATAGGTGGCCTCTGTCACACCAACAACAATAGTTCAGAATTCGTTAGTGTGGGATTCATTTCATATTATTACAACCCAAAGGACCACCAAGATAACTTATGACTGAAATACAAAATTATGTACCGAACAAAATCACATGACAAAAAAAACCTGAATAGACATAAATACATTTTATCTAAACAAAAGACTGATCTTGACATGAGAAACCAAAACAAAAATGGGGAGTGGATAACCTCAGGTTGAAATGGGTGCTCCTCTTCAGAGCCTCTGCAGACCGATACAGTTTTTGTTGTTGAATGGTGGATATGCCTTGGTCTCCTCTCTCAGTCCATGGAATGCTTTACTGTCTTGCAGAACATACTCCACGGTCTGGTCTACTTCCTCTTGTGAGCAAACAGCGGACAGAATAAAAAGTGAAAGAGCTGTAGTTCAGGCAGTTGTTCCCTGTCCCAGGTGAAAAAGGATGACCTTTTCTTGCCTGTCCACCCGATAGCAGTTGTCCTGTGGCTGTGGTGACCTGTACAGTGAGACTTAATGATGGTCTTCGTCTCTGTGAAGCTGACGCTGCTTTCCTCTTCATCCTCTGTGCCTTTCTGTCTGCCTCTCCATTTCCTTGGATGCCACCCCTCCCCCCCCACCCCCCACCCCCCAATCCCCTTGCTGTTTTCATTCTGTTAACCGAGGTGCCATGCGACATACATGACCAGACTGGGAAAGTGATGAAAAACTGGTTCGTTATTTTTCAAGGCCTGAAAACCAATTCTCAAGATTTTCCAAGCTGGAAAGAATATGATGGGACAAGAAATGTTTGTAATCAGAGGGGTTAGAAAGGAGAACAGGGGGGGAGGGGGGGGGGGGGAACAGGCTACAATGTGATTATTGAATCTCTTACATCCAGATTTGTTCCTCATTCCTTAATCATGACGTATTCATCAAGTCAAGCCAAGCTCTTCATTTTCACACTGACTCCAGTGCGGAAGTATCTGGTCTCGCTCATTTCTTGACATGGTCATGGCCTTACAGAGTGGGAATCGCATTAAGAACAATGGTCCTTATGATGCTCAAATCAAGTTCTGATCAATGCTCAGGAGGATTACGTTTTGCTGCACACAAGTCAATCAGTTCTCCATTGTTTATGCAAGAAAATCCTTGCAATACTGTAAAGAAAAAACAAGGCACTCATCATACTGAAAACAGTTTGCCAACTGACAGTGACTTAGCTCAAAGGTGATTTTCACGAGCCAGCACAAGTGCCAGCAATACTGACAGAAAAAAAAAAAAAAAAAAAAAAAAACAGAGGGAAATTTCCCAGGCCTGAACTGAACACCACAAACTTTGGCAAGGCTATAAAGGCTATTTCCACATTTCTTACAGTCCAGATTTCCAGCCTGAGCCTGGTCAGTGGCACCTGTATACTTGCTGCGCATGCATCTTCCAAGTCAGTCGGTGACACACTTACACAGATAAGACAAGAACGATAGACAGTGGATCAGCTCCCACCCTCATCCCCACCCCCTTTCCCCCCTCCATTTGCTTCCACCTTCATCCCTCCCCTCCCCAGCACTGACCTCTTGACCACAATGACCACGGCAGCCCCCACCACCAGCACAATGACCAGCGAGATACTGACCACTGTCACCACTGACGGTCCACTGTCTTCCTCTGAAAAGACAACCACAAAGGATGGATAGGTGGATGGATGGATGGGTGGATGGGTTGGTGGACCGACTGGGAGTTTGAGTGGTGGTGCCCTTAACACAGTCCACTTCTCCTTCCCACCATCCCCCTCCCCTATTGGCCTCACAACAATTCATATAGTGGATGGATGGACATGTGTCAGTGACATGGATAAGTTACTCAGGGTTCCCACAGGCTTAAAAAAAAAAAGAGTTCTCCAGGGCTTTGCTGAAAAACTCAAAGGCAATAAATAATGTAAAATCGATATGTCCAACAGCACTTTCACTCATGTTTGCAAGGTGGAAAAGTCTTGTTACATGCTGTGCAGCTTACCTGGTGTCCTGAGCCACCAACCAGTCTTTGGAGTCTTTGTATTGCCTGAAAATGCAGTCGCCATGACCCAGTTTCACTAAGCACTACACCTTTCCAACATTAACTGGAAAACAGAAGTTAAAAAAAAAAGTGAAATGCTCTTTAAAAAAGTAATGCAAGTAGCAAACAAGCTGTGTGATGTCGCCTTTTACCGAGTTCTCTGGGCGTTAATAAAGGTGATGTCGCCTTTTGCTGAGTTCTCTGGGCGTTAATAAAGGTGATGTCGCCTTTTACTGAGTTCTCTGGGCGTTAATAAAGGTGATGTCGCCTTTTACTGAGTTCTCTGGGCGTTAATAAAGGTGATGTCGCCTTTTACTGAGTTCTCTGGGCGTTAATAAGGTGATGTCGCCTTTTACTGAGTTCTCTGGGCGTTAATAAAGGTGATGTCGCCTTTTACTGAGTTCTCTGGGCGTTAATAAAGGTGATGTCGCCTTTTACTGAGTTCTCTGGGCGTTAATAAAGGTGATGTCGCCTTTTACTGAGTTCTCTGGGCGTTAATAAAGGTGATGTCGCCTTTTACTGAGTTCTCTGGGCGTTAATAAAGGTTAGCTGTCTTTTACTGAGTTCTCTGGGCGTTAATAAAGGTTAGCTGTCTTTTACTGAGTTCTCTGGGCGTTAATAAAGGTTAGCTGTCTTTGATGTGCGCTTTTACGAGTTCTCTGGGCGTTAATAAAGGTTAGCTGTCTTTGATGTCGCCTTTTACTGAGTTCTCTGGGCGTTAATAAAGGTTAGCTGTCTTTGATGTCGCCTTTTACTGAGTTCTCTGGGCGTTAATAAAGGTTAGCTGTCTTTGATGTCGCCTTTTACTGAGTTCTCTGGGCGTTAATAAAGGTTAGCTGTCTTTGATGTCGCCTTTTACTGAGTTCTCTGGGCGTTAATAAAGGTTAGCTGTCTTTGATGTCGCCTTTTACTGAGTTCTCTGGGCGTTAATAAAGGTTAGCTGTCTTTGTGTCGCTTATTACTGCATTCTGATTCTGGGCGTTAATAAAGGTTAGCTGTCTTTGATGTCGCCTTTTACTGAGTTCTCTGGGCGTTAATAAAGGTTAGCTGTCTTTGATGTCGCCTTTTACTGAGTTCTCTGGGCGTTAATAAAGGTTAGCTGTCTTTGATGTCGCCTTTTACTGAGTTCTCTGGGCGTTAATAAAGGTTAGCTGTCTTTGATGTCGCCTTTTACTGAGTTCTCTGGGCGTTAATAAAGGTTAGCTGTCTTTGATGTCGCCTTTTACTGAGTTCTCTGGGCGTTAATAAAGGTTAGCTGTCTTTGATGTCGCCTTTTACTGAGTTCTCTGGGCGTTAATAAAGGTTAGCTGTCTTTGATGTCGCCTTTTACTGAGTTCTCTGGGCGTTAATAAAGGTTAGCTGTCTTTGATGTCGCCTTTTACTGAGTTCTCTGGGCGTTAATAAAGGTTAGCTGTCTTTGATGTCTTTTCGAGTTCTCTGGCGTTATAACTCGTCTTTTATGTGAAAACCACTTTATGGGTTTTCCAGACTGAAAAAGTCCTTAAGTCCTACGACAGCTTTTGGATCGATCAAGATTATGTCCGAAGTTTTTGGCTTGTGCTGTTTATCAATCACTTTTTAAGCCTAGAAAAAGCTCTTCCAATTTCCAAGGACTTTTCAAAATTCAAAATCACATTCTAATCCTAGTTCAAGAGATGGGACATATTGAACCAGTAGATGAATGGACTGATGAGTGTTTGAGGGTTGATGGAAGGGTGGAATGCAGATGGCCAGTTGGATGGAGTGATGGAATATGATCAAGATTACCAATTTCCCATCCGATGGTTTTCATGGTGCTACATAACTCTTAAAAGCAAGATAATTACTAATGTTACACAAATATCATATCGATGGTGTAATACTGATATCACACAGAATATTTGAATATAAACCCTCTGAAAGTAGAGAAATGTCTTGAAAGATGTTTTTGCACGGAGCTTCCTTTTGAAAATAATTTGTCATATTAAGCATTAAGTCAGCTTTCAAATTTTGCAAGGAAACTCTGACACTGGTTATCCACCTTAGCCTTCATTTTCGCTCAGTTTCTTGTTTGATACGATAATGGCATTACAGGAGTTTTGGATTCAAAGGTTAAAGGAAAGAAGTCATGATTAAGACATTCCACTTCAGAAATCTGCTATAGTCATTTTTACCTGTGTATAAACTCTTGCTAATACTTGCCAGCTTTTACTTTTGAACAGAAGCTTTTTTGACACTAATCATTGACCATAAACACATTTTACCTTTGGAAAAAGCTTTTTAATACTAGTCACTGATCACAGGCAGCTTTTGCCAATGCACAAAGGCTTTCTTTGATTCGAATCTTGGCCAAAGCCAGGCTTTCACCTCTGGGTAAAGCCTCATTTCAAAACTACTACTGATAATCCAGCATAGAGAACTATCATTCTCAGACTAAGATAAGATAATGTTGCTTATAGCCCAGCCGACCGCAAAGGGCCCCATCAGGGCTGTATTCTCAGACTAAGCTGCTTTTAAAGCATAAGTCTGCCATAGTTGGGTTTAACTCTTGTGTAAAGACTGAAAAAAAAAAAAAAACAACTTGCCAAAGTCAGCATTTATCTTTGGAGATCAGTTCCAGTCAAACAAACATCTGCCTTGGTCAGTTTTAACCTTTGAACAAAGACTCCTTTGAAACACTAAACATCTGCCATAGCTTATACCTTTGAACAGCGGCTGTCTGTGAAACTACAGAGGAATCTCTTGAAAACCACGTTCAGAAATACTTTAACAATATGTCTTTGATGGAAGAAGTTCATTTTTCAGAAATGAACCAGTAAGAAGAAACTCTAGGGAGAGCTTGATGGCAGAAGGTCTTCAGAGAAGAAATTCCCTGCGGCAAGTTTTTAGTCCTGAACTCATTAAACTCTAAGGGGGCTGGGCTGTATCCAGATCATGACTCCTAAATGTCCCTCTGCTATCAGATTTTGTTCTTCCTGGTGCTGCTGGGATTTAAATCAACAACTTCTGGATAACTGGGCATCTCAAGGTATTGCCTTTTTAGATAGCCCTCTTTCTCACATCGCCAAAAGACACTTGCTTTATGATGGGAAATCTAAGGCATATGACGTTCACCTTTGTTTCTCCTCGACCTCTTTTCACCTGCTTCTGCCACTGCCTTTAGGTTTCTGGTCCTCTTCTTATCAGAAATTGTCAGCTGTTTCATGAGACCATGGGCTAATGAGCCTACAAATGGGGGCCGGATAGCTCAGTTGGTAGAGCGCCGGACTCGTGATCCTAGGGTTGTGGGTTCGAATTTCGGTATAGGGGGATTTTTCCCTCGGAGTTAACATTGGTTCTGACTCCATTCCCCATATAGTCCTTCGAATGAGACTATAAACCGAGGTTCCGTGTGTGAACGCACGCATAACATCTTGCACACACGTAAAATCCCATCACCAACTTTCGGAAGAGAAGGCCAGTTTGGCCGTTGGTATGGATGACACCTGACAGATAGCATGCACCTTCCCGAAGATGGAGTATGGCTGCCTTAATGGCGGGATAAAAAAGGGTCATACACACAAAACTCCACTGCCTGGCTATACAGGGAGTGTCCGCAGGAGTATCAGCCTGCGTACGCAGAAAGAAAGAAAGAAAAAGCCTACAAATTTCCTTGCTACAACCTCTTTGGTGAGGAATTTGGACTGGATGCCCAGTTCCCTCAAGCTGTAGGCCAGACTGCCATTCTTCTCAGTCTTGTAGATGTGGGCTCTGTTCTGCTTTCATATGACATAGTGAGCCGAACCAGAATCTGCTGTTTTGATGAACCCAAGTTGAGCACAGTACCCAGTCTCATGCCACTCTTCCTAATGATCTCTAGATGGTTTTCCCATTTTGGAAGGTCTACTGTGCAGTCTCAGTCATCTACTCCATTCCGTCAATCCTGCTCCTCTACTCTTGATGTCACAGCTGGTGGCCTCCGTCGTGTAGAACGTTGACATTGGGGACTCAGGTGGCACAGTCTGTCCTCTGGCAGTGCTAACCGCCTGTATGACCTCTTTAATCACTCTGTTGTGTCTCCATGTGTACCGTTCCTCCGCCTGTATGACCTCTTTAATCACTCTGTTGTGTCTCCATGTGTACCGTTCCTCCGCCTGTATGACCTCTTTAATCACTCTGTTGTGTCTCCATGTGTACCGTTCCTGGGTTAGCATCGCTTTGAATAGCAGACCTGTTCATCCCCCCAATTTCTTCTGCAGAAGATTTGGTTGCAAAAACCAGTAGATTAGTGTCCAAAATCAGTAGAATTACTGGAAATGTAAAATCGGCAAAATTGCATGACCGACATTATCTGCTCAAAGCACAATGACATGCATAACTAAACTAGATCAGCTTGATAATAATTGTAAATATATAACTGCAAATATAAGTACACAAAGAAACAAAACTCGCTCAAAATAAGATGCTCTGGAAAGCAGTCATTGAACTGTATTGAAGACATCTGCTGGTTATGAACAGGCCTACAAGTAACTTCTCATGTGTTTTGACATGTATCCAAATGTTAGGAACAACTTCCACTGAAACAGTTCTAAACTGAATATTTACAAAGGGAAAATGGACCTCACTATGTACAGTATATCGTATGTACAGTTGGACATTGTTGACCTTGGTCTACTGTGTGTGACTACGATAGTAGGCACTCCTCAGCTCTTGGAGATCTTCTTTTGACAGACTCTTGACACTGTCAACTGGTTCAGTGGGCAATGCCTTGAGCACAAGAAGGCTCTCCAGTGTAGAAGATGACAGTGAAGACCTCTGAGGTGTCTTGTTCTTGCGGACACAAGAGAATACCCTTTCGCAATGGGCGCTGCTATGCGGTATGGTCAGGATGCCCAACATTGCATTGGCCAGATCTCTGAAGAGAAAATCACCAGAGTCAGGATCTTTCAGCTGACCGGAAGCATGAACTTCATCGTCTGAGTGAGTTTGTCAACCATTGACAAAGATAGGTTTGAACCAGCGATGACGCAGCACAAAGTTGCCTCAGCCTTTGTGACCTCCGACTCCAGTGTTCCACTGTTATCCTCTGGCTTCAGTGGTTTGAAGAAGTTCGATATCTGGGGTCCTCCGCTCATCTCACTCGCCTTGTGAGCCTCCGTGCCGATGTGCCTCTTGATATCGTTCCTTCCTCCATGCCCAATCGAAAGGTGTGATCGGCAGGTCGTGCAGAATGCAAAATCAGCACCTCGACTGGACAAAGTTACGCACGGAAAGTCCTTATCGCATTTTTTAAAAATTTCTGCACATTTTTTTTTTTCTTCTTGATGGGGGCTGTCAGAATGACCTCCGAGTCCTCGTCATCCGTCTCATGTCGACAACTCGAGGAGCTTGCTCGCGCTCTACCTGAAGCCATTTTTTTCTCTCAGCAGTGCCCGGATAATAATCACGTTCAGTGTGCACACTTCTGGCCAGTTCAGGGTTGAATCTCTGTGTGCAACACAGAGGTAACCTACTCTGCCTGCGTACGGCAGAATGGGAAAAGCGTGACAACTGAATGCAGCCACCTCCTCTCCAAAACAAGCCAGTTGTGACAAAATGTGTGCATCGGAAATCACTGAAACGGCACTGGCAAAAATCCGGGAGATCACAGAAATGAACATCGAGAGATTCAAGCCCGTCACGGGAGATCGTAAAATGACCTTTAAAATCAGGAGAATCTTCCACAAAAATCGGGAGGTGAACAGGTCTGGAATAGACTCAGGACATGCTCCACTGTTTGCCCAGACAGAGTGGACATGTACGATCATCTAATTATCACCATTTTACCAGGCCTGAATTTGATGGCTGATCCTGACAGGTGCCATGTGTCATAATTATGTAATACCAGTTGAGACTTCTTTTGAGAGTGACACCTACATGGTCTATATATTTTAAGCCTTGCTGAACTGCCTTCTCGATTCTCTTGACATCTTCTTTCTTCAATTCCTGTAGTACCATGTGTACTTTACAAGTGAGTGAAAATCTGTCCCAGGAAAAAAAAAAACACAGAAGTTTTAAAAAAAAAGACAAGGTGCTAACAAGCAGTGTCTTTACTCCAAGGTTTCACTGCAGTAATCCACCAGCTTCTTTTGATACTTATGTAATCCACCACAGACAGATTTAACTTAAGCCTTTGCAAAGGTCTTTTTGACACTCACAATTTGCCATTCACAACTTTAAACTTACGCAGAAGCCCCTTTAGACACTGATAATCTGCCATCGTCAAGGATTCTCACCTGTGCACAGCAACCCCTTCCATCCATCCTTACAGCCCTGCTGGCATTCACCACTGATGCGGTTGCAGCCGCCACTTCCAGAACACTGCCCGCACACCTTGCAGTTCTGTCCATATCTGCCAGTCTGGCACTCTGTGGAGACAATCAACACCAGAAAGTGACCAACTCACACATATATATAAAATGCACACAAGCATGCATGCTCGCTAGTGCACACCCTCACACACACACACATACAGCACCACACTTAGTTAAAGACCACAGCAAGGAAGGATCAATCAGTCCAAGGGCAGACATGCCTACCCCAAAGCTTTCCACCAAGAACAAATGAATTAAAAATCTGAAACAAATAGGAATGCAATCTTAAAAATTAACCCCTTCACTGCCACAGTATAATAGCACATTTCAAAATCTGTATGCCGTGGTAAAATTGAGCTTTTTTGGGTAGGTTCAATGAAATGGTTACTGCTCACTTATTTCTTGACAGATCTCTTTGATTTTTTGCATGTTTTGTTGTAATGCATTTGTCTACAATGTTCTATCAAAATGGCTTGATTATGTTGATAATTAGTACAGCAGAAATTGACATAAAAATTTTACCAAAACTAAGTTTTCGAGTGTACACAAACGCACTGTGCCAAACAGAATGAGTCAAAACACTGAAAAAGTGGTCTTACTACTTATTGAATATTAGCACTAACACATGACAGTCATATAAATCCCAAGGAATGTTGTTCTTGATGATAATCTGCTCATAATTGGGGGTACCATAAAGTTCGGTCAATTGAGCGCACCTGTATATAAGCCGCACCCACTAAGTTTTTTAAAAATCTGAACTTTTTTCACAAATAAGCCGCATCTGTTTATAAGCCGCAGATATATACAACACAGTCCGATGTGCCGCAGGCGGCAGCTGGCCAAGCGTTGAGTTTACATAGTGTCGAAAATTATCACATACAATGTGTTCACTGCATTCATTGGCGTTTAAATAGGTCAGAATACAAGAGCATGTTTCCAGCTTTTCTTCAGTCTTTTTTTTTTTTTTTTTTTTTAGTACGATGTGTTTTAAATCAATTAGAATCGAAGTTTTTATGAGGCTTCTTAGAAGTGTTGTCTTTCCAAACATCATTGCTTTAAAAAAAATACCAAAAAAAAACAATGCATTAACGATGCGCTAGAAAGGCAGTTCTCTCCTGCATTCATTGGTGTATCAAGCTAAGCCATTGGTTGAGTACTCGAAAGCGCAGGCCAATCAAAGCGAAGGTATCAAATGCAAACCTTCACTCCCTGTCCACGATTTCAACAATGGCGGATTGAAGCCAAGGTCTGACAATGACCGAGTTGAATGCGCTAATCGTTTTTGAATTGCAAGACGCACTTAGTAAGATAACGCATATAATAACAAACCAGAACATTAATGAAACGATTCGATTGTTTTATTTCCCTTAATACCGTGCCAGTGCTTAGTTATTTTGTTAGTAATTCAGCTAGTGCTAGTCAAGATTCGGAAACGGCCAACACATTGCGCCGTTCGAAGTGATCGTATTTTTGTTAGAAGACAAACTGATGAAAAAAGATATCAGTAATGGGCTTTACTTATGTCGATTCCCGTATTTCTGAACGGGTTACTGATTCCATTACACGATTACACAGAAAATCGTAGTTAAAAGCATAATAAAAATTCATGAACAGTAAACACGATATGGTGAGTTACAGAGAAGCTAAGAATAGACGAGGGCGTGATGCTTCTGAAATCGGAAAAATCCACAAATAAGCCGCAACGTTGTTTAAGCCGCAGGGTTTAAAGCTGGGGAAAAAAGTCGCGGCTTATAGTCAAAACTTTACGGTACTATTTTTTTTAGGTAAAAAGGGGCATAATCATGCTTTTCGCGGTATGTTCACTAACATGTACATTACTCATCCATTTGTTGAGTTATTTGTTAGATTTTTTGTGCATTACTTACTTATACCCTTGTCTACAATTTCACATCATTCAATATTGGTTTTGTTGGTTATGATGATGATTCACACTAATAACATGTGATAAAAGTTTTTGTTTTGTTTTCAATGTGAAAGTTTTAGAATAATTGAGCATATAAAAGCCCACTAAACACAACAAAAATACCTTTTGGTGTCAGCTCAATAACATTACAAACACCTGGGATTCATATTGTTGTCAATGAATGTCCCTCTGTGTAACAATCTGTATGTTACTGGGGGTACCCCAATTCTACTAGAAAGGGGCATAATTTTACTATTTGGGGTAGACTCAGTACCTCAATCACTGCTTATGTATTTCTTTACATATGACTTAGATTTTATGG
>CM031615.1:25152608-25217608 GCA_018398815.1 Conus ventricosus
CTAAGTGTCTCAATAAGGACGGAAATGTAAAGCTGTGCTTAGTGCCCTAATGGTTCTTGGGGTTAGCAGTGGAATAGATATGGATGCGTCAGCCACAAAAGAAGTCCCTAGAACCATCAGCCCTGGGCATGCGGACATCCCTAAAGTAAAGGCCTAAAAACCTGTCCTTGTTAGGCAGGAGGCCGAGGGTGAAATGAGGAACAGGAAGTTTACACCGGCTTATTCCCTGGCGGAAGTAGTGTGGGCGTCACGTGATGGTCTTATTACTGCATTAGCCACAAAAAATCTCGGCCTGGCAGAGCTGACTAACTGCCGTGAATGCTATGGTCTGACATGGTACAGTATATGACGCCAAACAGTTCTTTGGCTGTACAAAAGGCAGATGTGCAAACACTACGAACAAGCTAACTTTTCTTTCTTCTTTTTTTTTTGTTGGGTTGTGAGCTGAATTTTTTTCAAGTCAAATGGAATAGCAGAATAACCTGCGTTTGAGCATATTAACTTCCACTGAAAGCGGGATGGTTGGCAGCTCTACATGACTGATGGCGAACGCACACTTGCAACTGCGCACAAACTAAAGTTTTCTCCTCTCTGTCCTTGTTGTCTGGAGTGTGTTTTCCTATATTATGGTCTACTATTCCCTTTGGCCTTGCTGGACTGCCTTCTGGATTCTCCCGACATCCTCTTCTTTCTTCAATTCCTAAAGAACCGTGTCTACATTACAAGAAAGTTAAGGTCTGTCCCAGGAAAAAAAAAACACTGAAGTTCTTTATTCAAGGTTTCACTGCAGTAATCTGCCAGCTTCTTTTAATATTTATAATCCACCACAGACAGATTTCAGCCTTTGCAAAGGTGGTCTTTTTGACATTAATAATTTGTCATACACAACTTATAACTTGTGCAGAAGCCCCCTTTGACACTGATAATCTGTCACTGTCAAAGATTCTCACCTGTGCACAGCGACCCATTCCATCCCTCCTTGCAGCCCTCCTGGCATTCGCCAGTGGTGCGGTTGCAGGCGCCACTTCCAGAACACTGCCCACAGTCCTTGTTGCAGTTCTGTCCATATCTGCCAGTCTGGCACTCTATGGAGACAGTCAACACCAGAAAGTGCCAACTCAAAATACAAAATACATGCAAGCAACACTCACATGCAATGGGCCCCCAAAAAACCCAAAAAATTTCCCCCAAAAAAAAAAAAAAAAACCCCCCCCCCCCAAAAAAAAAAAAAAGGGGGGGGGGAAAAAAAAAAAAAATTTTTTTTTAAAGGGGGGGTTTTTTTAAAAATTTTTTTTAAAAAAAAATTTAAAAAAACAAAGGGGAAAAATTTTTTTTTTTCCCCTTAAACTTTGGGTAAAAAAAAAAAAAATTTTTTTTTTTTTTTTTTTTTGGGGGGGAAAATTTTTTTTTTTTGGGGGTTTTGGGGTTTCCCTTTTCCCCCCCCGGGGGGGGGGGTTTTTTTTGGGGCCAAATTTTTTTCCCCCCCAAAAATTTTTTTTTCCCCTTTTAAAAGGGGGAAAAAAAAAAAATTTTTTTTTGGGTTTTTTTTTCCCCCCCCAAATTTTTTTTTTCCCCCTTTTTTTTTAAAAAAATTTGGGGAAAAAAAAATTTTTTTAAAAATTTTTTTAAAAAAACCTTTTTTTTTAAAAAATTTCGCCTTTGAAAAAGGGTTTTTTTAAATTTTTTTTCCCCCCTTAAAAAATTTTTTAAAGGGGGGGTTTTTTTTTTTTGGTTCCCCCTTTTTTAAACCCCCCAAAAACCCCCCCCCTTTTCCCCCCCCCCCCAAAAAAAAACCCCCCTTTTTTTTTTTTCCCCCCCCCCCTTTTTCCCCCAAAAAAAAAAACCCCAAAAAAAAAAACAAAACCCCTTTTTCCCAAAAAAAAAAAAAAACCCAAAAACCCCCCAAAAAACCCCCAAAAAACAAAAAAAAAACCCCAAACAAACAAAAAAAAAGGGGGGGGCCCCCAAAAACCCAAAGGGGCCCAGTTTTTTTCCCCGGGCCCATTTCCCAAAACCTTTTAAAAAAAAAAAAAAAAAAAAAAATTTTTTTTGGGGGGGGGTTTTTTCCCAAATGGGGGGCCCGTTCCCCCTTTTGGTTGCCCTTTTTTTCCCCCCCCCTTTTTTTTTTTTTTTAAAAAAAAATTTTTAAAAAAAAAAAAATTTTTTCCAAAAATTTTTTGGGGGGGGTTTTTTCCGGGTTTTGGGGTTTGGTTTTTTTAAAAAAAAAAAAAACCGGTTTCCAAAACCCCCCTTTTTTTCCCCCCTTTTGGGCCAATTAACCTTTAAAAAAAAAATTTCAAAACCCCCAAAGGGGAAGAAAAAAAATTTTCCCCTAAAAAACCTTTTTCCCCCCCCCCTTTTTTTCCCTTTTTTTTTTCCCCAAAAAAAAAAGGGGGGGGGGGGGGGCCCAAAATTTTGGGGGGGTTTCCCCCCAAAATTTTTGCCCCCCGGGGTTTTTTTAAAAACCCCAAAAAAAAACGGGGCCCCCCCCCAAAAAAAATTTTGGGTTTTCCCCAAAAAAAAAAACCCCAAAAAATTTAAAAGGGGGGTTTTTTTTTTCCCCCAAGGTTTTTTTTGGGGTTTTTTTTTTAAAAACCCCCAAAAAAACTTTTTTTTTGGGGGGGGGGGGGGGGCCCCCCCCCAAAAAAACCCCAAAACCCTTTTCCCGGCGGGCAACCAATTTTCCCCCCAAAAACCCCCAAAAATTTTTAAAAAAGGGGGGGGGGAAGAGGGGGGGGGGGAAAAAGGGGGGGGGGGAAAAAAAAGAAAAAAAAAAAAAAAAAAAAAAATTTTTTTTTTTTTGGGGGGGAAAAAAAGGGGGTTTTTTAAAATTTTAAAAAACAAAAAAAAAACCCCCCCCCCCAAAAAACCCCCCCCCCCCCCCCCCCCTTTTTTTTTTTTTTTTAAAATTTTTTCCCGAAAGGGGGATAACACCTTTTTTTTTAAAAAGGGCCCCAAAAGGGGGGGGTTTTTTTTTTTTTCCCCAAACTTTTTTTTTTTTTAAAAAAAAGGGGTTGGGGGTTTTTAAAGGGGTTTTTTTTTTTTTCCCCCCCAAAGTTCAAAATTTTTTTCCCTTTTTTTTTTTTTCCCTACAGCCAAAAAATTTTTTTTTCCCCTTTTTTTTTCCTTTTGGGGGGTTTCCTTTTTTTAAATTTTTTCCCCCCCCCGGGAATTTCCTTTTTTTTTTCCAAAAAATTTCCCCCAAAAATTTTTTTTTTTTCCCCCTTTTTTTTTTTCCCTTTTTGGAAAAATTTTCTTTTTTTTTTCCCCCCCCAAAAAAACCCTTTTTTTGGGGGGGGGGGGGGGGGGGGGGGGGGGGGGGGGGGGGGGGGGGGGGGGGGGGGGGGGGGGGGGGGGGGGGGGGGGGGGGGGGGGGGGGGGGGGGGGGGGGGGGGGGGGGGGGGGAAAAAGGGGAAAGGGAACCCTTTTAAAAAAAAATTTTTTTAAAAAAACCCTTTTTTTTAATTAAAATTTTTTTTAAAAAAAAAATTCCCCAAAAAAAACCCCCCCAAAAGGGGAATTTTTTTTGGGTTTAAAACCCCCAAAAAAAAATTTTTTGGGCCAAAAAAAATTTCCCTTTAAAACCCCCCCAAAAAAAAAAATTTTTTTTGGGGTTTTCCTTTAAAGGGCAAAAAAAAAAAAAATTTAAACCAAAAAAAAACAAATTAAAAAACCCCCAAAAAAAAAAAAAACCCGGGGTTTTTTTTAAAAAAAAGGGGGAAAAAAAAAAAAGGGGAAAAAACCCCTTAAAAAAAAAAAAAAAACCCCCCCGGGGGTTTTCCCTTTTTTAAAAAAAAACCCCCCAAAAAAACCCCCCCGCAAAAAAAAAAAAAATTTTTTTTTCCCCCCGGGGAAACCCAAAAAAAAAAATTTTTTTTTCCCCCCCCCCCCCCCCCTTTTTTTCCCCCTTTTTCCCAAAAAACCCCCTTTATAAAAAAAAACCCCCGGGGAAAAAAAAAAATTTTTTTCCCCTTAAAGGGTTTAAAAAAAATTTTCCCCCCCAAAAAAAAAAAAATTTTTTTTTTAAAAAAAAAAAATTTTTTCCCCCCTTTTTTTTTTTTTAAAAATTTTTAAAAAACCCAAACCCTTTTTCCCCCCCCTTTTTCCCCTTTTTTTTAAAAATTTTCCCCTTTCCAAAAAACCCCCCCCCCCCCCAAAAAAAAAAGGGTCCCCCCCCCCAAACCCCCCCTTTTTTTTCCCTTTTTTTTGGGGGGGAAAAAAAAAAACCCCAAAAAAAAAAATTTTTTTTTTTTGGGCAAAAAAATCCTATTTAATTTTTAAAAAATAACCCCCCCCCCCCCATTTTGGGGGGGGGGAAAACGGGGGGGGGGGAAAAATTTTTAAAAAAAAGGGGTTTAAAAAAAAAAAACCAAAATTTTTTCCCCCCCCTTTTTTGGGAAAATTTTAAAATTTTGGGGGAAAAAAAAACCCCCCCAAAAAAAAAACCCCCTTTTTTCCCCCAAAAAGGGCCCCTTTGGGTTGTTTTTTGGTTTCCCGGGGGTTTTTTTTTGGGTTTTTTTTAAAAAACCCGGGCCCCCTTTTTTTTTTTTCCCCCCAAAAAATTTTTTTTTAAAAAAACCCCCCCGTTTTTTTTTTTGGGGGGGAAAAAAATGTTTTCCCTTTTTTTTAAAAAAGTTTTTTTTTTTTTCCCCTTCAAAAAAATTTTTTTTTTTTTAAAAAAATTTTTTTGGCAAAAAAAAAAACCCCTTTTTTTTTTTTTTTTTCCCCCCCCCAAAAATTTTTTTTTTTTTTTCCCCCCTTTAATTTTTTTAAAAAAAAAAAAAAAAAATTTGGGGGGGGGGGGGGGGGGGGGGGAAAAAAAAATTTTTAAAATTTTTTTAAAAAATTTTAACAAATTTTTTTTTAAAAATTTTTTTTAAAAAAAAACCCCAAAAAAAAACCCCGGGGGGTTTTTTTTAAAACCCCCCCTTTTTTTTTTTTTTAAAAATTTTTTAAAAAAATTTAAAAAAAAAAAAAGGGTTTAAAATTTTTTTAAAAAAAAAACCCTTTTTTTTTTTTTTTTGGGAAACCTTTTTGGGGCCCCTTTAATTTTTGGGGTTTTTTTTAAAAAAACCCCAAAATTTTTTTTTTCCCCCGGTTGGGGTTTTTTTTTGGGGGGGCCCCCTTTTTTTTCCCCAATTTTTTTTGGGTTTTTTTTCCCTTTTTTTTTTTTTTTGGGGGTTTTTTTAAAAAAAAAATTTTTAAAAAAAAAAAAAAAATTTTAAAAAGGGGAAAAAAAAGGGGTTTTTAAAAAAAAAAAAATTTTTTTTTTTTTTTTTTCCCCCAAAAAAAAAATTTTTTCCCTTTTTTTTTTTAAAAAAAAAAAAAAAAAGGTTTTAAAAAATTTCCCCCCCTTTTTTCCCCCCCGGGGGGGAAAAAAGGGAAAAAAATTTTTTTCCCCCCATTTTTTAAAAAACCCCCCCTTGGGGGGTTTTCCCCTTTTTTTTTTTAACCCCCCCAAAAACCCCCAAAACCGTTTCCCAAAAAAAGGGGGCCAAAAAAAATTTTGGAAATTAAAAAAAAAAAAAGAAAAATTTTTAAATTTAAAAATTTAAAAAACCAGTTTTAAAAATTAAAGGGGTTTTAAAATTTGGGGGAAAAAGGGGCCAAAAAAACCCAAAAAAAAAGGCCCCAAAAAATTTTTTGCCCCCCGGTTTCCCCCCAAAAATTTTTTTTGGGGGGCCCAAAAAAAAAAACCGGGGGCCGGGGGGGGGCCCCCCCCGGGGGACCCCGGGCCCGGGGGGGGGAAAAAAAAATTTTTTTTGGGGCCTGCGGGCCCCGGGGGGGGGGTTTTTTTTTTTGGGGGGGGGTTTTGGGGAAAAGGGGGCCCCCAAACCCGGGGGGGGGGGGTTTTTTTTAAAGGAAATTAAAAAATTTTTAAAAAAAAAAAAAAAAACCCCCTTTTACAATAAAGGGGAAAAAAGGGAATTTTTTCCACAAAAAAAAAAAAATTTTAAATTAAACCCCCCAAAAACCACCACTTAAATCCCCCAAAAAAACATTTCCCCTTTTTTTTTAAAAAAAGGGGGGGTAAAAAATTTTTAAAAAAAGGGCCCCTTGGGGGGAAAAAGGGGGCCCTTTTTTGGGGAAAAAAAAATTTTTCCTTTTTTTTTTAAAAAAAAACCCCAAAAATTTTTTAAAAAATTTTTTATTTTTTTTTTTTTTTGGGAAGATTCCCCCTTCGGATGGGAAATTTTCCCTTTGTTTTTCCCCTTTTTTTCCGAGCAAACTCTTAACACAGCTACATTTCTTCTCTTCCAAGCCAGTGATGAACTGGTGTGCATGTGTAGGGTTTGGGGTTACAAAATTCTCATCTGCCCCCAAGTTTGTCCACCTATGTTTCCCTTTCCCTTTTTTTCTTTTCTGTAACAAACAATTCACGGCTTTTTAAAATCAGAAAGGGGCATCTATTTTCCCACTTTTTGGTAATTAATACTGCTTGGGAAAATTAGGGAAGTCCCGCAAAAAATGCAGGGTGAGGGAGCTCCCCAAAAAGCCAACTGAAAACTGCTGGGTGAAAGGGATGGGGGGGGTTGGGGGGGGGGGGGGGGGGAAGGGGGAGTTGGGGTCTTCCATTTCCCTTTGAAGAAAAAAATTTTTTTTTAATGCAAAAATTTAATCCTTTTTCTCCTAGATACCAAATTTTACATCGCAAAAAGGGAAAAAATGATCCCCAGATTAAAGGGAAAAAAAATGCGACCAATTTTATGAAGGATCGCTTTTTTTCTGCAATCATGTTAAAACTCGCAAAACTGGAAAAAAACAAAAACTAGGTCCTCAAAAAGGGGAATAATGAAACAAAATTCCCAAAATATCCAAACTTTCACCCCCAAATAAGGGGGGCAGAATTATCCTTTTTTGGAAATTTGTTTTCCCTGTGAAATGACAGTAAGGTAATTTACAAAAAGGGCCCTTTTGGGAAAATTTAAAATTTAAAAAGAAAGCACCCCCGGGGATGTACCAGGGAAAAACCAGAGACAATTTTCTCAAGCCGAATTGAAAAAAAATGCAGAAAGGGAATTTTTAGATTTCAAAATTGTTGGGGAAACAAATTATGCAGTAGAAGTGGCCCCCCTTTCCCCTAAACAACACGCACTCATGCAAATATACCCATGTATGCTTTTTTAAAAAGTTTGGACACACACACACACACACACACCCGGGGCAAACACACCCCCAACGCACAAAATGCGGGGGGAAAGCAAGCCCCACATACAAACACCAACAGAAAAGACCCCACACACACACAAAACAAATGAAACTATACACACTTAAAAAAAAACCCCCACCTTTTCAGACAGTTCCCTTTTCCCCCCTGTAGGCTCTTCCATAGCAATGTCTGTCGTTCTCTCATGCACACAAAACTGTACACCCCAGCTGCACTCACCCTTTTCAGACAGTCCCCTTCCCCCCCTCTTGGGGGCCCCTTTTTTCCCCAAAAAAACCCTGTCTTTTCTCCCCCCCGCACACACTCCCAAAAATGTACACAAAAATGCCCCCACCTTTGCATCACTCCCCCTTTCCCCCCTCTTTGGGATTTTTCCCCTGCAGTTCCAAATTCCGTTCGCAGGAAAACCCCAATGACAGTGACCACAGAGTCTAAATTTCTCTCCCCCCCATGGTACCCATTCTTTCACCCTGACCACATTGAACAAAAAGCAGGACATTTTAAAATGAGATTCAAAACCATTAGGTTCCCGTCCTAAAACCTCTTTAATTTCACGCAGGGCAATGTTTACAAAAAGATACTTGGGTGCCTGGTTTGATCAGTGGTAGAAGCTACAAGCCGCATCAGAAAAACAGCAACTTTGGGGTTTAAAATGGGCTAGCATTTTTATGCCCTCTTAACTTTCAGTCTTTTGGAATGCAGTTGGGGTGAAATTTTAAAAACCCCTTTCATGCCTGGGAAACCCAAACAATTTTGCTTGCCCTGGGCGATCATGAATTATAGCTGGTCAAAATGTCGAGTTAGAGCCCCTTTAAAAAAAATGTTTGGAAAAAAATCCCGGTTCTCAGTTTTCTACATCGCTGAAAAAATTCCCAGGCACGAGAATTTCAAGCCCCAAAGGGTGTCAATAACTGGGCCTGTAAAAGTCTCAGGCACCTTGTTTCCCCTGCCCCCAAACTTTCGACCTCCAAAGGGGAAAATATTCAAGCTCATGAACCTTTGGGCATTTTTTAAAACCATCGCACTCCGGGAGGAAAAATGAGGTTTTTTATTTTGTCTTTTAGTTGCCCAGTGGGGGAAAAGCCCAAAAAACATTTGGCAGGGTATTTTTAAAAAACAAAATTTTGAGGAATTTATAACCTTGGATCCCTTTTGGGAGAGGTAGTATTTGCTGTAAACTACAAAAACCTTCTTAAGAAAAAGAAAAATCCCCTTCCCTTTTTCCCTTTCCCCCAAATTTTTGGTTTTTTAAAAGGAAGGAACAGGAGGATGAAATTAAAAGGAAAGGTCTTCACAAAAGTAGGGTTGGGGAGGGTTCTAATGTTTTTAAAATCAGTCTTAAAACATTTTTGTATGTATCTGACCGATAGGCGGGATGGGAATTTTTTGGTCTTAAAAACACTGCCACAGGGAAACCATTCATAAATTTTTTTAAAAAAAAAGGTATCTCCCCACCTAAACTTCCCGCTGTTTTAAAATTTTTATGTTTATTTGCTTTTTTTTTCTAACCACTGTTTTTAAGGGTGTTCTTCTAAGCCCCCCTTTGCATGACGAGATGAGAGGGAAAAAAAGGGTTGGGGAGGGGGGGGGGGGGGGGGGGGGGGGGCGGCAGGGGGGGGGAAATAAAAATTTTTTCTGTTTTTTCATTCGGTTAAAATGTATTTATAAAAAAATTTTACTTATATATTATATAATTTAAAAACGTATTTTTTTGGGTTTTTTGGCACACAATTTCCTTTCAAATGAATCAACTTTCCCATTTTCTGTTTGCTGTCCTGGGGTTTGTCATTTTTCACAAAGGGGCAGTTATCGAACATTTTTATTTTGAAATTTTTCATCACTGTCCGTAAACATTAAATAGTTTGAAAAAAGCTGCCCAATAAGCTTCTGTGAACTTCTTTTCAAAAGGGCAAAATGAAACGACCGAATATTGACATCTTCAAGAAATTTAACCAAGCAGGCATACTACAACCTCGTGAGCTTTTTTAAAGGGTTTGTGTCTTACTTTGTAAAAGATCAACGACCCGGGAGGCATGTGTCCCTTTCTTCACCGAGCTGAAACGCCGGGAAAAGGTAATGTTTTTAAAAGTCACAAAACGTGTGTTTTTGGAAAAGTAACAAACCCGGGTTTTTTCTTTTGGGGGTTTTTTTTTTTTTTTTTTTTTGGGGAGGGGGGGGGGTTTATGTATGTCGGGAAAACCCCCATTTTCTTTCTTTAAACACAACCGAATTACCTTGGTGAAGACTTTAATCACAACCAAAGGTTTTAAAGAAAAAACCCTCTAAAAAAAATGAATAATATCCCCAAAAAAATAAAAGAGTGGGGAACAGATTTGTGAACCTAACCCCAAAAAGCAATTTTTTGGGCCCTTTGGGAAAAAAGCAATTAAAAAAAAAAAAAACCAACGTTCAAACCATGGGTTAAGGACTTAACGCTGCTTTCGCTTGCTTTCCCGGGCCTCTTTTCTTTTCCCTGGGCTAAAAAGCCTTAACAAAACCAATGAGCCAAAATAGTCACATGGCCCTCAGTTTTGCTCAAACCTTTTTTGGGGAACGTCCACCCGCGGAATTGCAGATCCCGTTTTCCGTGTTTTGTTTTTGTCATCCAGACAGTTATCACGGGACTTCACAGAGCAGTTTTGGCCAAAAGTTTTCAAAGTGCACACACTGCAAGACAATGATTGCCACAGTAAACAAAGGAACACAAAACAAAGCAAAGTCTGACATATTTAAAACTCTATACCAAAATTAATAACTTCGATTCAGTCATTCCCCATCCCACCCCATGAAAACCCCCTTGAAGACTCCGTCATAACCTTTTAAAAAACACATGTACACCAGAAAAATTTAGGTCAAAAAATCCCCGAAAATCAAAAAAACCTACCCGATTTCACAATTTTTAAAGGGTTTGAACACCAAATGGCCCCAAAAAGGGGAAGATTAACCCATCCTCCCCTTGGGCCCTGGCCCCAATTGGCCCAAAATTTTGTTCCCTCCACAGTTTCGTTGGAAAAACCCCTAAAATTGCCGCCAAAATTTCCAAATTGTTGGGGGGAAAAATTTGGAAGGCTCGGGTTTTCCCCTGGGGGGGTTTCCCCCGGGGAAAAAATAAGGAAATTAAAAATTTTTAAAGAAAAAACAAAAAACTAAAAAATTATACACAGGCGGGGTCCTTAAACACATATTGATCATTTAAAAAACATGAAAAAATGGGAAATTTCCCAAATGAACACCCCCTTAAACCCCCACTTTTCAACTCATCACCAAAAGTTTTTATCACAGCAAGGGGGGAAAAAAAAAAATCTATTTATTAACACCTTACCGACCAGAAAAACAAACCAAATTTCTCCTTTTGTCCTTTTTAAACAATGGGAAATACCCAAAATAATTTTTTAACAAAACCCGACAAGATTTCCGGTTTTACTTCCATGGTCTTAACAACCCGGCGCTTTCCCCCCCCCCAAAAGCCCCCTTTTTCCCCAAATAATTTTTTTTTCCCCCAAGCCCGGGGAATTGGGTCAATTTTGTGATTAATTAAAACCTCAAGCCCCCCATTTCCTCCACCTTTTTTTTTTCAAAAAACAACACGGCTGTCACCAAATGATCAAAAAACAAACTTTCGGAATTTAAAATCTGACGGAAACTTAGAACCAAAATGCAAGGGGGTCCAAATGCCAAAATGAAAAAAGGGGCTAAAAATTTGGGGGGGGGGTTTAAAAATTGGAATTTTATCCCACCGTTTTTAAGGAAAAAATTTTTTTTAAGCTCCAAGTTTATCTTAAATTAAAAAAACTGCAAAAAAAGTACCCATACATTGAAAACAAAAAAGAAAACCCTTTTCTAACATTAAAACTCCAAAGTGGAAAAAAAAAAACAACCAACTATCATTTAAAAAGGGAAAAATGAAAACCCAAATATCCAAAACTCCACCAAAAAGGGGCCCGAACACCCGGGGACTATTTTCCCTTAAATGACAACAATAACCAAAAAGGCCTTTTTAAAAATTTTATTCCAAAAAGGATCAATGAACCCCAAAAAAAAAGAACCCAAAATTTTTTAAATGAAAAAAAACAAATGCAAGGGGTTTTCAAATTTTAAATTTTTCAATTAACCATCTGAACCCCCCTCCTCTAAAAAGGAACCCAATCACCAAAAAACCCATGTAGCTTTTTCCCATTTTGTCCAACAACCCCAAACCCCAAAGGCCCCACAACCCACCCCAACGTGATAAAACATAACACCAAATGCGACACCACCCCAAAATTTGATTCACAAACCCCCCACCCCCAAGCCCCCCATTCCCTTGGATCTTCCCCAAAATTTGTTTTTAAACCCCAAAAATGAAAACACCAAAACTGATCCCCATTCCCGAAATTTCCATTGGCTCCTCGGCTTTTTCCCAAACCCGAGGGTTGGAAATCAAAATGAAAAACAACTGCCCCCAAAAATTTAATCACTCCCTTTTCCCTTGGAACCACTGGGAAAATTATTTTCCTTCCAGGGGGGGCTGACACATTAACCACTGGGCCTTGGAACCCCATTCTTTTCCCCGGAAAACATTTCAAGACTTCAAACTCCAAAGTGTTAAAAAAATGCACCTAAAATATCTTATTTCCAGAAATCGTTTAATAAAAACTTTAAAACCTTCTCCAAATGGTGAGCAAAAATGAATCAACCAAAACTACCTTCTCCTTTTTATGGCCATTTAAACAGCAAAACTTTTTAATTCCCGTGTGGTTGAAATGAACCCCCCTGCAAGGGGCCTCCTTTTCCTTCCCAAGGGGTTAGACAAATGGAACCATTGAAACTAAAAACTTTCCAAGTTTGGGGGTTCCAGAACCACCCCGCGTTTTAAACTTAGGACAATTTCCCAAAAAACCCGGTGTCAAAACTTCCAAACCAACCCCCCCCCCCTAAAATTTTTAAAAACAAACAAAACCCCCAAAAACATTGGTTTCCAACTTCCTCCCCTAAATGGGTTTTTTAAATTTTTTTGGAAGTTTAAAAAAAAGGGAAGGGAAAAAAAAAATTTGGGAAAAAACAAACCTTGGGCCCTTAAAGAGCCTACCCCCAAAACCTTATGGGAAAAACTCCCTTTCCCTTTTTTTTTAATTTTGGTTTTACCCGGGGAAAAGGGGGAAAAAAGTCAATTTAGGGAAAGGTCTTCCACAAAAAGAAAAGGTTTAAAGTTTCTGAAAACATAAATTTTGAACTAAATACCATAAATTTTTAAAACAAAAAAACCCCAAAAAACTTTAAAAGAAAAAAAGGGGTTTTTTCAATTTTTCCATTTAAAAAAACCCAAATTTTTTTGTTTTTTTTTTTTTAATTTCAATGTTTTTTTATTTGGGGAAGAGTTAAAAAAGGTTTTTGGGGGGGGGGGGGGGGGGGGGGGAGGGGGGGGAAAATTAAAATTTCTTTTTCCTGTTTTTATTCAAACGGTTTTAAAATTTTTTTATTTTTTTTATTTTTAAAAGCCGTATTTTTTTCCCTTGCTCAAACAATTTCCTTTAAAAAATAAGAAAACCATTTTTTTTCGGTTGGTTGCCTTTCAAAACCCGCGAATTTTTTTTTGGAACATGTCCTTTTTAAACAACAAAGTTTTGTGCGGAAAATTTTTTTTTAAACCTTTTGGCAATGAAAAAATAATTTAAATTTTTTGTTTTAACAGAGGCAATACAAATTTTACTGAAATTTTTGTTTACTTTGTTAAATTAAAACTGGAGGGAGTTCTTCCCAAAAAAAGATGGGCCCTTTTTTTTAAATAAACAATTTCAAACAAAAAAATTTTTTTGGGGTTTTTTTTTTTTTCCATGGGTTTTGTTTTTGGGTTTCACAAACCCCCCCTTTCTTCCAAAAAGGGAATTCTTGTGGGGGGACACCCCCAAAACGCCAAAGGAAAAAATCACCTAAAATTCCTGGGTGAAAAATCGCCCCAAAAAGAAATTGGGGTGCCTTTGTTTTCCAAAAAAGGAATTTTCCCCCTTTTGGGCCAAAACAATTAAAAAAAAAAAAAACCCCCGTTCAAAATTTTTAGGTTAACCCGCGTTTTCTGCGTCCCATTTTTCCCCCCACTAAACGCGAAACCGGGAAAAAAGTTAGACGCCACAGTTAAATTTTACCCTTTTTTCAAAGTTAAGAACCTTTTTCCCTTTTTTTTTTTTACCCTTTTTCCCTCATTTTAAACATTTTAAAAGTTTACACCTGGCAAAATTCCCATAAAAAAGGCCCGAAAACTTCATTTAAACTTATCCCCCCTTTTTTTTATTCAGGGAAACTTACCCAAAAGAAACCCGAACATTGGTCGTATAATTGTTCAAAGCAACACAAAAATTCCTTCCGTTTTGGCCCAATCAAATTTTTTAAAATTTTTCAAGTGTAAATAAAACATTTAAGTTCCCTTACAGTAAATTAAAATTTAGGATTTTTTACCAAAATACGCAGAAAAAAGGGCTTTCCAAATTTTCCCGGAAATAAAGAAAAGCAAGCAAATTTTATTCCATTGGGCACACGCACACATTAAAATTAGGGTTTTATTGGTTTTTTTCATGCAAAAAGGGTTCCAATGCAAAAAGTTTTAATTTTTAATTTTCTTCCCGAAGGCTGGGGCTGTATCCTGAACCCTCGGGCCCCTACCCCTTTTTTCGGCACAGAAAAAAAAAGTCTATTTCCCACCGAAAAAAAACCCCCCGGCAAGATTGTCAACAGGTTTTTGGGAAAAATTGGGCCCCCCTTGGAGAATTCAAAAAAGGCAAGGACCCGGGACCCAAAGGATAATTTCCCCCTTCTCACCCTTTGGGAATTCCTGAAAAGCAAGACCCGGCAAACCCCTAGTGGTTCTTTCCCGAAAACCTGAAGGATCAATTTTAGGTTTCACTCCAGACAATCGGTTCCATGTGAATTTTAACCCAAAAAAGAAAGGCAAGCCCAGGGGAAGCAACCCCTTTTAAAACGCCCACGTTTAAAAGGTTTTTTGGGCTGGGCCCCCCTTTTTGGGGTTCCCTGAAACAAACTGTTTCATCCCACGTTTTTGAAAACAGTGGGGGGGTTTTCCACCTTCCCCAAGCCTAACCCGTTTTTTTTTCACTGTTGAAAAATTTTTAAAATTTTGACAAAACCCAAGGATCCGAAACCGAGATTCCCCTTTTTCCCAGGATTTTTGGGGTACTTTACCCACCCGGGACCCCTACCCCCCCTGGTTTTTCCCCTTTTAATACCATGAAAACCTGGTTTCCTTCCCGTGGCATTTTTCAAATTCATTCCAGTATTTCCTTCCCAAACCAAACATATTTGGATAAAAAATTTTCACAGAAGGCTAAAAAATTTTCCCCTTTACCAACCCTAAAAACCTGGGCACCACCGGGCTGAAAAAATCAATTTTAAAATTTGGGACCTTACCCTTTCCACGGGAAAAATTGAACACACCAACTTTCTTTACTCCCAAAAGGGGGTTGATTTTTCCCCCCGAACAATGCCTAACATTTGTTGGGTTTTCATTTAACAAGCGAATTTCTTCCCGAGTTGACACAAAAATTTCAAAACCCCCATCTCCCAATTTTTTCCACAAAACACCTCGTTTATCCAAAAAACAAGTGGGTTTTATCAAAGAAAACCTGCAACATATAACCCCGTGCTCCTGAACCCCAAAGAATTACCAGAAAGTGGCTTCTTTAAAAACCCCCAACCTGGATTCCCGAAATTCCCGATGGTTGATAAAAACCCCCAAACCATCCCCAAAAAAACCAATGGTGAAAAGAAACCCCTGGGATCTCACCCCAGGTGTTTTCTGGAAAAATTCAAATTTTTCCCCATGTTTTCCCAAAAAAATGCCCCAAAACCCCTTTATTTTCCGGGGTCACTGAACCCCCTGCCAAGAACATTTGGGGGGGGTTGTGCCCAAAAAACTGCCCCAAAAACCCCTGGGGGAACCCCTGAAACCCTTTAAAATGTTCCAACAACCCTTCCAAAAAATTGAGAAAAATTTTTACAAAACCCAAAAAAATTTCAGGTAAAAAGAAAAAAAGGGGCCCCTCAAGGGGCCACCCCCCAAAAGAGAAAAAAGAAAGAAAAAAAAGGGTGGGAAAGCACCAACTTGAAAAAGAGCCCCCAAATTTTGGCCTTCTTCTCCGTTCTCTGAAAGGGGGACAGGGGTTTTCGGGGAAAACAATGGGGCCGATTCCTTTCCCAGCAACCCAAGAAACTCAAAACTTTTCCTTCCCAATTTCTAAGAATTTTTAAATTAAAAAAATGAAACAAAAAGGTTTGACCCAAGGGTTTAATTTAGATTTTTTTATTTTTAAAACCAAAAAATTTTTTTTTTTTTTCCAAAAAAAATGAAAAATTTAAAAAATTTTTTTTTGTTTTTTATTCTTTATGGGGAAAAAAAAGGGTTTTTTTCTGTTTTTTTTTCATGGGCAAAGGGTTTAAAAGGTTTCTTTTTAAAATTTTATCCAGCCCTTTTTTTTTTTTATTTTTAAACCCAAAACGGGACTGGATGTGGTTGTGTGTTTGGGAGGGGTTTTTTGGGGGGGTTTTTGGGGTGTGGTTGTGTGGGGTGAAAGGCCCCCAAAAAACAACAACACAACAAATTTTTTAAAAAAAACCACCACACCCAAAAATGGCCCCCCAAAATAAACAAAACAATCAAAAAAAAACCGCAAAACCAGAACCCTGGGGGACCCCACACCCAACCAAAAAACCCCACCCACACACCCCCAAAGCCCAAAAAAAAACAAAGCAATATTGCTTTTTGGATTTTTAGATTATTTCTAAGGGGCCCATGGAGTCGATGGATTGGGGTTTGGGATATTCTGAGATTGTGTGCGAGTCATAATTTCATATGTAATAGGTAGATTGGCTCAGAGGGAATATGTTTACTGCTGTTGTAAAGGTTGGCAGGGAATGGATTTGATAACCCAAAGTAAGGGGTTATGGGGGGGTTATTCGAAATTCAAGTGGTCACTCTCTCCCGAGTGGGAGGTAGGCAAGGGGGGATGGAGAGTTAAAGCTTTACCAGGTAGCCTATGGCCTTGATGATTTGGGTAGCAGAAACATTACAGTAGTGCCTACAGTTGTGTCAGCAGGTGGTATCCTGTTTCCGTCCTGAGGGTGGGGCCAGACCACCGCAGTCTGCTGCCGCGTGCCGGCAGGTGAGCGGCGGGTCCAGTTGCCTGCTGCTTTCCCAGGAGAGGGAAACCATCCAGGCCGTCGGCCGTTTTTTGGCTACCGGGGTTCTCCCGGGGTTTTCTCCAGCCCCCTGTTGCTCTCCCCGGGTTCGGCGTCCTGTGAGAGGCGCTGCACCAGACCTTCCCCTCACCCTCAGTGTCCGGCGGGGCCTTCAGGGAGGAGGTGTCCTTCGAGCCCCGGACTCTTCGAGAGGGCGTCTGGTGTGTGGGTGCGCCAGGTGTCGTGCCAGCGCAGGGAGGAGTCAGACCGTGAGGAGTCACGGTCGGCGCCGGGGTGTAGAGCTCGGGGTGTCAGTCTGCGTGAGGCCGGGCGGACAGCGCTGAGGAGCGGAGTCACCCATGGAGGAGTCAGCCTGCGAGGGTCCACGGACGGCGCGAGGAGCGGAGTCATCCGCGGAGGAGTCAGTTTGTGAGGGCCCCGGACAGTGCCAAGGACTGGAGCTTTCCGGGCCGGATAGGTTGCCCCATGGGTGTTGTAGAAGGGGTGTAGCGTTAGGTAGTGGGATAGGGGTTTAGCTACTGCCTCCTTTGGGACGTAGTGGCCAGCACAGTGTAGGGTACTTGTCGTTGCCTCCCTTAGGGACGCAGTGACCAGTGCGATAGTGGTCCGGGTCAAAAGAGAAGGGTGGGTCCTGGGGAGAGGTGTGGGTGGTACAGTTTAAGTTTAGAGTCCCTTGGGTTTTCTTGTCCCTATTAGTTAGCCCACGTGTGCGGGCTATCTCTGCGTCCCTGGTCGCAGTGATATACCGCAACTGGTGTTTTAGTATAGGTTAGGGTTCTCAGGGTGTAGTAGGGTGGGTGGGTCAGTGAAGAAGTGGGATACCGGTGTGTGGTTGTAGATGGACGTGAGTGGTGGCGCCATGGTATGTTTGGGGTGTGAAATAAAAGGTTGCGCGTGATTGTAAAGTTGTGTTAGTGTGCTGGTTGTCTGCTCTAGTGTGTAATAGGTGTGGGTAGGGGTGGTAGGGCCGTCCGGCTTAGCGACCGTGACATTTGGTGGAGATGCGGGTACAAAGGGGGTTCTGGGTAGGTTGATGGGTAGCTAGAAGGGAGGTGGGGGGGTGTTGTGTCGGTTTGTACGTCGGGGAAAAGGGAGGGGGGGGAGGGGCCCCCGGCCCCCGGGGAGGGGGGTTTACTATTTGCCCCTGCACTTCGGGGCAGTTTTCCAGTGGCTTTGGGCGGGGGCACTTGTTTGGTGTGAATTTTTTGGCGCTCCCCCGTGTGATTTGAGGAAATTGGGGATCAAAAAATATTGAGGGGTTTTTTGGAATGCGAAAGGAATTACCAGAAACAGGTAGGTGAGGTCCCGGAAAGGAAAAACCAGGGGTCTTTTGTGCCCCTTATGTGGTTCCCCCCGGTGAGTAGGGGGAAGGGGTCCCCAAACCCCGTACGAACGCGGTGCTGGGTTATCCGGGGGGGTTTAAAGGGGCAGAGAAACCCCCGGTAAACTGTGCGGGGAAAGCTGGGGGTTGCGTAGTGTTGTGACACTAAGGTGTGGGGGAGTGCAAATGAACTTGGGGGGTGAAAAGTGCACGTAAAATCGGGGGGGGCCCGGCCCCCAGGACGGACCCCGTGACTTTTAGTCCATTGAACTGGGCGCATGCACGTGGCCGGGGGAATACAGCACGTGTTTGGGGGTTAGCGCCCAGAAAAAGGCCATTAGTAATTTTGTGTGGGAAAAGACCCCTTTTATCGGTTAAAATGGGGTGAGATATAAAAGGGTTGGGGGAGTTGTGCGGGTTTTGCGTGATCATTGAGAGTTTTTGTGACCTTGTGCGGATTTTGTTTCCCGGGGCTAGTGCGTAGGGGGAACCCCCCGTAAGCCCTTCAAAACGCATCTGTTTGTTGCTGCCTGGGGTGGTAGGGGCCCCCCCCCCCCAAATTGTCAAAACACCCCCGAGCCCACCCGCAGTACGACCCGATAGTGTCAGGGAACCAAGGGCCCCCCTACGGCAGATACCAAACCCAAGGTTAGTGACCGGGATGGGGGGGGTGGATCATCCCCGGGGCCGGGGACAATGCAAATTTTTGTCAATTTGGAACCGATGGGTTTACCCCCCCCCCAAGGGGGAGACCCCTCCCCCATTTCCCGCACAGACTCGGTGCGTAATAAGACGAAAAGGGCAAATTTTTAAAGCAGAGGGATAAAGGAGGGAGAAGATTGCAGGGAACAGTTGGAGCTCCGGATGGAGGAGAAGGGAGGCAGAAGATGAAGGTTTAGAGGGAGTTAGGAGCGAGAGGGAAGTTTTGAAGGGAAAGCTGCTAGGCAGGAGAAGCGGATTTAAAACCCCAGGCGGGGGCAAGAGTAAACAGGGGAAAGATCGAAGAGGGGGGGGAAAGGGTTTAACAGGGGAAAGGGAAAGAGGGGGGAAGGGAAAACGGGCAGGGGAAAGGGAAGATGGAGGAAAAAAGGGGGATAAGAGAAATAGAAGAAAAAAACACGGCAAGCTGGGGTTAAAAGGAAAGAGAACGAAGCTAAACATAAAAGGGAGAGACATTTCCAGTAGTGTTGCAAAATTAAATTGCAGGACCGGGATAAACCCTTTGAGGAAGGCTCGGAGTGCGTGTGAAGCAGGGACGCACTTCCCCCCAAATTTTGGGACGGTCGAGTACGCTGGGAAAACTGGTGTACTGGACAGGCGGTTCCGGGCCCCAAAGGCCTAGCGGAAAAAACGGGGCGTCCCAGCGGAACTACCCCCCGGGTTTGGATGAAGCTACCCCCCGAGAACCCATTTTTTGGGGGACACTTAGGTCCCACCCAACCCGGGGGAAGCGAGTTGGTCGCCTTTTTTAAATTGGCCGGGCCCATGCAGCTGACATTCGTCGGTATTTGGCCAGTCGTTTCCCGGTTTTCAGCGTACTGTTGAAAGGGAAAGTGTCAAGAGTACCCCCGTGAAGATGCCATGTGCGCGAGCCTTTGGGAGCGGGTTGGGTTTAAAAATTTTCCTTTGGACCCTTTTCCCCCAGATCCCAGAGTGGGTACGGGATACGTGTTGGTGGGGGTCGACTTTAACGAAAAGGTTTCCCCTGAGGGGGGTTTCCCTCTTGGGCCAGATCACGAGCGAGTCGGGGCAGAGGCACCCTTTCAATATGTGGCACGAACGGGAGCCCGGGGTGGGAAATTTACTGAAGGGGAAACCCCAGTTTTTGGTCAGAAAAGCGGGGTCTACCGTCCCAGCCATCCGGGTCTGACTACCCACCAAAACCAAAAGCGCATGCAAGGGTTTTGGAAAAAACGTTTCAACGGAACTCTAAAAGCGGATGCGCGCAGCCTGTGCAGGAAAACCAAAAGGAATTGGGATGGTGGATCCCCAGCATGCTGTTTGCTTACCGTGAGGTCCCCAAGGGGAGTACCGGTTTTCCCCGTTTAAAAACTGCTTTTGGGACCCAGGTCCGGGCCATGCAGATATGAGAGATCGTGGCTAAAACCCGGGAAAGGCCCAAAGCCCGGGTACAGCGGCAGAATATGCGTAAAACCTAGGAACAAAATAGCTAGCCCGGGGCGAGATGGAAAGGGAAAGGAATTTGGCCAGACAGGGGATAGGAAAAAGCGCCTTTTTGACTTGAGGGCAAAAACCCAGGAAGATAGCTGTGGGGTCCAGAGTGCTAGTACTTCGACCAAACCAAGCGAACAAATTGGAACTGGCATGGAGAGGCCCCATATCCCGTGTGGAGAGAGTGGGGGAAGCTGTTACCGCATAGAAGTAGGGGGAAAGACGAATTTTCCACGCAACCCCTACTGAAGTCTTCGTCGAGCGCGTTTGAGATCCTACACCCCCGGTAGCTGCGTTTGTTGTGCCGGAGGACCCCTGTGAGGAAACAGTAATTTCCCTTGTTGAGAAAGGGAAACATTCCTACCTTTCCCCTTGGAGGCCACAGAGGGCCCTAAAAAATGGGGTTAAAACCCTTTGGAAGACCAGCACTTTATTTGAAATTGCACGAGTTAGTGGCCGAAATTCAAAAAAGGAAACGGGACTGATGTCCCTCATGCAAAAAACCTAGAAACTTTGGCGGGGCATCAGGCTGACGTCAGACACCCAAACAGGTAAAAGCCATCCCCCGTCCTTTTGCAAAACCCGGAGAGGGTTAAAGGGAGGAGGTAAAGGCCCAAAGCCCCCGGATGGGTGCGATCACCCGTGAGGGTCGCCAAAACTGCCACCCATCGTACGGGTCAAGAAGAAAAGGGGAAGATAAAGGTTTTGCGGACTTCAGGGGGGTTGAATCGACGTGCATTTTTGATCTAACCCCAAACCGGACATTGAATACCTGTTCGCCAAGCTTGGAGAAGAAGGTGTTCAGAAAGTCGTCTCGCTAAAGGGTTTTGGAAAAACCCCCAGATTTAAAGGGGACCGCCCCGAAGACTCCCTTTTTCAACACCAGAAGGCCCCAATTCCCAGGGAAAAAGTGATGCCATTTGGATGTGATTCGGGGGCCCGTTTTAAAAACGCGCATGATGAGAAAACTTTTGGGCAGCCACTTGAAACCCAGATGTCGAAAACTTAAACAAATGACATCCGGGTTTTGGCCACTTTAAACAACAGCCTTTTAAAGGGAATTTTCTCGGGCCCGTGTGTTCCAGAGACTGGGGAATGTTCCTTGTCAGCCCGACCTTAAAATTTGTGAGCTGGGAGGAAAAGGGAAAAATTTACCAATTTAGGGCACAGGATAGGTCGGGGAAAAATATGGCCTGAGCAGGATAAAATGACCCGCATTTTGGATCCCCCCCGGGGCCTGGACCAAACGGAAAAGTGCGGGGAACCGGGAACAGGGGGTACCCCGGGGAAATTTGTGCCCCGGTTTGTTTTGACCTTGCCAAACCCCTTACGATCTCACTAAGGGAACCCCCCCCCAGGCGGGTTGAAATGGAAGGGACCCGGTGCAAACGTGCGTTCCCAAGCCTTGAACCCAGCATTTTTTGTCAACCTCCTGTCAAAAAATTTTCCCGGTGCCTGGGTTGACATTTGTGCTCCAACGACGCATCAAAGTGGGAGAAGGGCAAAGGCGGGTTTCCCCAGTCCCCTGAAAAAAAGCTTTTTTTAATTTTTTTTGGGGGCCCGGGTTTTTTTGGGAAGGGGAATTAAGCCCTGCCAAGCAGAACACCCCATTATAGAGAAGGAGGTTTTGGCCATAGTGGGGGAAAAGCAAAAATTCCAGGTAATTTGAAAGGGGACCCCCTTTATTGCCGGGCCCAAATTTTTTCCCCCACTTCATTACTTAGAAAGGATAAAAGTCGTTAGGGGGAGGGAACCCCAAGGTTTGGGCACTGCAGCTGCACCCAAAATTCCAGTTTACGGGAAAGGCAGTGTCTGGAAAGGACAATGTGGCGGCAGATTTTTAAAGAACTTCCCTTTTGCCGTAGAGAGGGGAAAAGGGGAGAGAGAGAGAGAGGAGAGAGAGAAACCTGTAATTTTAAATTTACCAATGCCCATGAAAATTTTTACATTGTCAAAGAAAATGCTGTTATTTTAAAAGGGAAAGAATACGTACAAAGTTTTAAAACGGGGGGGAAGGGGTTGGGTTTTGTGCCCGTGTTGCATAGGGGCGGAAAGGGCCCGAGCCCCCCTCAGTTATGAATTTGAATGTAGAGCTTTTAAGTGTAACGGCTCCCGTAAGGCCTGCTTTAAAGGGTCGGTGAGGCAGGTTAGACAGATTGATTCCATGTTTTTCTGGGGAAAAAAGATGTTTTTAAAAAGTGTTTGTTAAATGATGATGGGGTTACATCAAAAGTAACCGAGGGCAGATTTAGGGGAAGGGGAGGGAAAGGTTATGGGTTAGGGGTGAGAAAAACCCGATCGAGTGAGAAGTTTTGTTGGTTTTAACCGTATTAAAACAAACCCAAGGGGGGTTTGTGTCCCCGATCGGCAGTAGAAACCAGCTTTTCCTGTGTTTGGGAAAAGGAAATTCCCGAAATGGGAGAGCAGGGGCGCGGTGGCAATTTTGTATATGTTGTGTGCGAGGTGCTTTGTGTAAAAATTGGGGTTTTTGGTTAAGGGGAAGGTTAGGCTAGGTGGGTGCTGGGAAAAAAGGGAAACACAAAAATTCTTGATTTCCCAAAACTTGAGGTGAAGCGGAGGGAAAGCGGGAGGGGTTTTCTTCCCGAAATTTCCCTTTTTTAAAATTGGGCCCTTTCCCCACTAGAGAAGGCGGGCGGATATGGGTTTTTGGGTTGGGTTGTCAAGTCGGTATTTTGTGGGGTTTTAAAATTTGCCGTTTTGTTGAAACGACCCAACAACCCCCCCCCCCTTTTTGGGTCCCCGGTCACTTGGGGAAAGGGAAAAACGCTGCTATGCCCAATCGGTTTTGTGTTGTGGGGTAGAGTTCGTTTTGATTCCGACCGGGTCGGAATGCGTTGGGGTAGTTCACTTGGGTTTCCCGGTGTTCGCGGAGTGGATGCGCCTTGTAGTTGCGGGGGGAGCGCCGTTAGTCGGCTGAGGGACCGGTCATATTTTGGGCCAGGTCCCGCGGTCTGGTGTGCCCTTGGGCCTGTTTCCCCGGGGTTTTGTGTCGTCTCCCGTTTGGGAGCCAAAGTCCCGCCATTTTTCAGAATGGTGTGGGGGAAAAGTCGTCTGTCCAGGGGGGTTTTTTTTTGGTTCATGGGGGGGTGCTGTTCGTATGTTTTCTTGTATTTGGCGAGTTTACGTTTTGTCTCATGGGAAAGTTTAGGTGATTTTGTTTGGGTTTCGAAAAAGGGGTTGGTATGATTTTTTTTTCTTGGTTCTGAGATTGAAGCTTTTTGTCACCGGTTTGTGTTGGTCCTCTTTTCTTAAAATTCCGTAAATTTAAAGTACATAGTGGTTTCCTATTAATTTAAAGGGGGCGTTTTTATTATTTTTGTCCTGGCGTTTTTCATGGACAGTTTTCTAACAATGTGGGTTAAAATATAAAAACCGTTTTTGGACGGTGATGTAGATATTGGTTTTTTGATTAGGTTTATGTTTAAATTTTAGGGGGGTCAGAAGGGGGTAATACGAGGTTGCATTTGTTGAGGAACATATATGGGGTCGGGGGCAAGGGCTGCCGTGAATCGAAAGGGATTGTGCTCAATTTTAGTTGAAAAAAGTTTGTTCGTTGAAATTGAAATTTAAAGATTTCGGAGTCGACCTGCACGGGGTTTGGGGGAACGGGTAAAAGGGCATAGGGGCCCAAAGGCCCAAAATTGGAAGTCGAATGGTTTATACTGGGGTACGGTCGTGACAAATTCCCCCTTTATTTTTGGTGTTTTTTTCACTTTCGTTTTTGAGTCATGGTTTCGCGCGGGGGTCGTGGGCGTGCAACTGTATCGTGACGAAATATTTAGCACAGGACAGTGAGTTTCATAGGGGTTTGAAGTGGTTTTTTTTAGTTTTTTTTTTTAAAATAAATGACAGTCACACACAAGCAGGGGTTTATGTGTTTTTTGGGCCGAATAAAGGGGTTTGGGGGAAGATATCTTTGGGGTTTCAGGGAGGGGCCCCCCCCGCCCCATTAAGAATTTTAGTAGTCGGAAAAAGGGTTTTGGGGAAAAATTAAAAGGGGGGTAGCCCAGCAGTTGAAAAGGATAAAAACGGAGGGTGTGCAAAGTATATTTTATGGGAAAAATGGTTGTTTGGAAAAAACGGGATTAAAACCCCTGGGTTTTTTCTGACAAGAGATTTACAGGTGGGGGGGCTGGGGGAAAATTTTTGGGGAACAATTTATTAGTTGATAAATGAAAATTGGGCAGTGCAAAAAGGGATGAGGGAAAAATGAAGGAATTTTTGGCTGTGAGCCCATTCCCCTTTAAAGAAAAATGCTAAACTGGTGAACCCGGGTTTTTTTTTTGAAAAAGATAAGTTCTTTTTTTTTTGTTTTTTCGGAAAAAGGGTTTTAAAAAGATTAAAAATGTGGAAACCTTTCCCTTTGGGAAAAATTCAAATTTATTTGTATTTTTTAAAAAGGGGGCCCCCGGGGTCCGTGTTTGGGTTTCTTGGGTTGGGATTATTTCCCCTGAGAATTGTTTTCGAGTTTATAATTTCATAGGGAAAACGTAGGTTGGGGGGGGGGTCAGAGGGGAAAATTGTGTTACTGCGTTGAAAAAGGTTTGGGAGGGAATTTAATTTTGATAACCCCAAAGGGAAAGGGGTTTTGGGGGGGGTATTCGAATTCAAGTGGTCACTCCATGCCCCCGTGGGAGGTAGGCAAAAGGAGATGGAGAGGTTTTTAAAACTTTTTCCAGGGACCCCATGGCCTTGATGGCCGGGTTTGCAGCAACAAATTTCAGTAGTGGCCCACAGTTTGGTCAGCAGGTTTGGGTTCCCGGTCCGTCCCCAGGGTGGGGGCCCGACCACCGCCCCCCTGCTGCCCCCGTGCCCGGGAGGGCGGGCCCGGGCCCGGTTGGGCCCGCTGCTTTCCCCGGAAGGGAAAACCCCCAGGCCGTCGGCCCTCTTTCGGGGTACCGGGGGTTTTCCCGGGGTTTCTCCAGCCACCCCGTTCTCTAACCCCGGTTTCGGCGTCCTGTGAGAGGGGGCTGCACCAGACCTTTTCCCCCACCCTCAGTGTCCGGCGGGCCTTCAGGGGGGGAGGTTGGGCCCTTTGAGCCCCGGGGCTCGTCAGAGGGCGTTTTGGTGTGTGGGTGCGCCGGGGTCGTGCCCCCGCGCAGGGGAGGAATCAACCGGAGGGGTCACGGTGGCGCCGGGGGGGTTAGAGTCTTCGGGGGGGTCCGTTTTGCGTGAGGCCGCGGACAGCGCTGGGGGACGGAGTCATCCCGGGGGGAGTCAGCCCGCGAGGGTTTCCCCGGACCCGGGGCGAGGAGCGGGTCCCTCCCCGGAAGGGGGGTTTAGCTGTAGGGTCCCCGGAAAAGGCCAAGGACTGGGCTTTTCCGGGGCCCGGGGGGGTTTTTTCCCCTGGGGTTTTTAAAGGGTTTTTTCGTTAGGTAGTGGGAAAGGGGTGTTAGCTACCGCCTCCTTTTTGGGGCTAGGGCCAGCACAGGGTGGGTAAAATTTTTCTTTTCCCCCCTTAGGGGCGCAAATGCCCGTTCGATAGTGTCCCGGGTCAAAAAGAGAAGGGTGGGCCGGGGAAGGTGTGGGTGGGGAGCAGGTTTTAAGTTTAGAGTCCCTTGGGTTTATTCGTCCCATTGGTTTGCCCCACGTGGCGGGCTACTCTGCGTCCCGGGTTTGCCAAATGATATACCGAACTGGTGTTTTTTATAGGTTTTGGGTTCCAAAGGGGGTTTGTAGGGAAAGGTTGGGGGCAGTGAAGAAGTGGGAAACCGGTTTTGGGGTTTTTGAAGGACGGTGAGTGGTGGCGCCCTGGTATGTTTTGGGGGTGTGAAATAAAAAAAGGGGGCGTGAATTTTTAAAAAAATTTTGGGTTAAATGTCTTTTTTGTTTTGCCCCAAATGTGGGAAAAAGGGGGGTAGGGGGGGGTAGGGGGCCCTCCGGTTAGCGAAACCGTGACCGGGACCAAAAGGCCTTTGGTAAATTCATGTTTCCAAAAAAAGCACACAAGTACCAAAAAGCCAGAGAAAAAATTTTTTTTAACCTTTAACTGAAAAAACAGAGCAAACACAATTTTCAGAATTTTTAAAAAATTTTGGAATTTTTTAGCTTAAGCATGAAAGTGGCACCCTCTAAACCCCCACACACCCAAAAAACACACACAAAAACACCCCCACCTGTTTACCCGAATTCCTGGGAAATGAAAAAACTCAAAACAAAAACCTGTAATTTAAAAAAAAAAAACCCGTAATCTTATAAACCCCATGCTTTTCGCAAATTTTTAAGATTTGGGAAAAACCGGCCATTGGGTTTTAAAAACCACTTCGTCGCCACCTTTACAAGGTTTAAAAAAAGCCCAAAGGTTTCATTGGGGGAAAAGTTTTTTTTTTTCGGGTTTTGAATGAAACTGTAGCAAAACAAAACTTCATGTTTAACAATTTTCTTTGTTTTTTTTTTTCCCCTTAATTTTTTTTTTGGGCCGTAATTTTTTTCCCCCTAAAAATTATGCAAAATTTATAAGGGTAAACAGGCCTTCCCATGTGTGCACGCCACATACACACACACACAACACACCATGCATTTCATGCAGCCCCTTTTAAAACCCCCAAAAGAAAGACAAAACCCCATGCACACAAAACACACATGCACACACACACACACATGCACCACACACACAAATAAGCTGTACCCCAAAAACTACCACTTTCCCTTTTAAAACAGTTCCCCCTTTCCCCCCCTAGGATCTTCCATAAACAATGTCCCGTCGTTTTTCTCATGCACACAAAAATGTACACACCAAATGCCCCCCCCTTTTCAGTTTGGGTTCCCCTTTCCCTCCCCGTTGGCTCTTCCATAGCAATGTTTTGTCCCTTCTCTCATCACACAAACTGTACACACAACTGCCACTCACCTTTGCAGACGGTTCCCTTCCATCCCTCTTAGCATTTTCCAAACCAATGTCTGTTGCTGTCGCACACACTCTAAACTGCACACACAACTGCCACTCACCTCTGCAGTGAGCTCCCTTCCATCCTCTTGGCAGTTTCCACTGCAGCTTCCATTCCGTTTGCAGTAACCCTCACGACAGTGACCACAGAGTTCATCGCACTTCTGTCCATAGTACCCATTCCTGCACCCTGATGACATTGAACAAGAGCAGTGACATCTCAATGTGAGATTCAAAAGTAAACATATGTCAGTCCTACTACCTCTTGGTTTAAACAAGTTTTATTCAAACATGGTTTACATTTGCAGCGAAACAATGTATTTTAGCACAACAAGCTAAAGCTTATGGACGTGCAATACATGGCTATTGATATACAAATAGACTGGCTGTGATATAGCAAGTACATGATCATGGTGTGTAATATGAAAATATTATAAACATAAACGTAAAGAAAAGAATCAAAAAGAAAAGAAAGAGAAAGAGAGAAAGAGAGGGGGTACAAAGACAAAATACAAGGTGGTGAAAAAGAAAAAGAAAACATGCTGAACTGAGAGAGTGTTTAAGAGCACTACACCGGGTCATCTAGCATGTGTGTGTGTGTGTGTGTGTGTGTGTGTGGTGTGTGGTGTGTGTGTGTGTGTGTGTGTGTGCACGCGCGCGCGCGTGTGTATGAGGGTGCGAGCGTGCGTGCGCTTGCGTGCGTGTAAAAAAAAAACAAAAAAGGCAGGATAAAAATGGACAAATTATAGTTCAATCCTTTTCAAACATGCAGACATGCTAATAAATCTTCCTACCACCGCGAACGTTTCTTGATTTTCATTTATACTTTTTTCCGTCTTCCAGAGCTGAACATCGTTTCTAACATCATTTGGCAGATGATCAATTGTCTGGGCTGTAGACTGACGGTACAAAGGACATTCTAACAGAAAATGTAAAGCGTCTTCGACTGGTGATCCACAGATGCATGACGAGTTGTCTGAAAGGTGTCGTTTTAAAGAGATCATCCCTTAGATCACTCACTCCCAGTCTAAGTCTGCTCAGAACTGTTTCTGTGATCTGTAAGGCAAATAGTAATACATAGGTACTGGGTTATCTGTATTATTTAGATATCGTTTAAGACAGCTTAATGAATCTGATTGTTTGATATCGTCTGGTAAGTCATTCCAGAGGGAAGTTGTTGAAGGAAAGAATGAAGATTTATAAAGTTCTGTTCTACAAAACGGCATATGTCTCTCCAAGGGATTCCGACGGTGGTAAGGGTTTGCAGCAGAGACTAGTTGAGGTAAGCGGTTTAGAAGATAAGGAGGAGCAATGCCGTTAACAATTTTGTAGAACAGGATAATTTTATGACGACGACGTCGTTCTTTCAACGATGTAAATCCTGACTCGGTGTTAATGCTTCTGGTGGCTCGTACCGCCAACTGTTCCTACGATTGTTCTAAGACCATCCGATGAAGGTTTTCTAGGTCCTGAGCTAACTTGTCAGTGCAATTGTCCCAGACAATGTCTGAGAAATCAAAATGAGGCATTATGAATGATTTGTACATCGTTTCAAGAGATTTACGACTAAGACGATACTTAAACGAACGGAGACAAACAACAATGCGACATTTAGATATATAACCAACCTAATATGGTGATCCCATTTACAGTTGGTTTGAATGATGACTCCAAGATGTTTGTGGGTGACTGTTTCCTGTAGGATTATATCTCCAAGTGTTTCTGGCACAATTCGGTTAGAAATAGTCATGAGTTCAGTTTTAGATTCATTAAATTTAACTTTCCAATTCGATGCCCATTCAGTTATCTTTTGGAGATCGGAATTCAAAATTTCAGTTCGAATACGAGTATTGTCTAGCCCCAGGTACATACTCGTATCGTCTGCAAATAGTTTAACTACTGATTCTATATTGTTTACAATATCATTTATATATATTGAAAACAATAGTGGGCCGAGAACAGAGCCCTGGGGGACACCCGCTGAAACAGGGAGATAGGACGACTTACTTCCTTTCAGTACAACTGCTTGAGCACGGTCATGTAGATAATCATTGAACCAGTGGAATAACTGTCCACGAATACCCAGGGTCGACAGTTTGTACATCAGTGCACGGTGCCACACTTTATCAAAGGCTTTAGACACATCAAAGAAGATCGCTTGTGCGGTTGTTTTGCAATCTAAATATTTACCAAAGTTGTCATAAATACTAAGCAGCTGGAAAACTGTCGAGTCGTTAGGAACGAAACCAGACTGAGCGGCTGTCAAAAGGCTGTTGTCCATTAAGTACTTAAAACACATGTTTTTGAACACATTTCTCTAAAACTTTTACCGATGCAACTCAGTAAAGAAATAGGTCGGTAATTTTCACACTTGTGTTTATCACCCCTTTTTAAATATAGGTGTTACGTGAGCAATTTTCCAGATGATGGAAATTTGCCTTCAAATAAAGAAATTTTGAAGAGATGCATTAAAGGTTCACAGATAATGTTCGCTGCTGCTTTTAGAATCTTATTGTGAACTAAATCGGGCCCCACAGCCTTCTTACAGTCGAGAGCATTCAAAATTCTAAAACCATTTCTTTCGTAATGACTAGAGGATTGATAGTGCCTGCAAATTCTGGCATTGAAGGAACATCATCGTTTTGATTTTCAAAAAAACATTGTGTAGCAAAGTAGTGGTTGAGCGCAGTGGCTTTGTCGACAGAAGTGTAATAAATGTGACCATTAATATCTAGAGGAGGATATCGTCTTGAGGCATACCCTTTTTAGAAATAAACGTTTTTACAAGTCTCCACCATTGCTTGGATCCTAACTGGTCAGCTGAAGAAATTTGTTGATCCAGTTCAACCATAAATTCTGTTTTCCTGCGTCTAACAGTGGCTGTTACGTCGTTACGAATTCGCCGAAAAAGTGTCCAGGCCCACTCTGAGTTAAAATGTTTAGCTAATTTGTGAATATTGTTATTCTTTTTTATTAAGCTTTTTATTTCCGTCGTGATCCATGGCGCATCACGTTTGCTTACCTTGATTATTTTTCAATGGCATACCTCTTGACTTTCACGCAGACAAGTCGTTCACATAAGATACTTGGATGCCTGGTCGACTCAGTGGTAGAGCTACAAGCCTGCAGTCAGACACAGCAACTTGGGATTCAACTGGTCTAGCATTTTCACTGCCCATCTTAACATGCAGTCATAATGGTAATGCAGTGTGGTGTGAAATGATCCCCTTCTAAAGCACTGGCACCCTATCATCTGCTTGCAACTCTGGGCGATCATGAACTTGGAGCTGGTCAACTGTCGAGTTAGAGAGCTAAAAAATCTGTTAGGACAGAGTCTGGTTCTCGGATCTCTACATCGCTGAAAATCCTGAGGCACAAGAATTTCAAGCCCAAGGCTGTCAATATCTGGACCTGTAGAGTCATCAGGCACTCTTGTGCCTCTGCCCCAAAACTACGACCTCCAAGGGCAGATATTCAAGCTCATGAACTCTGGTCATTTGCTAATACCATCGCACTCTGCCAGGACGTTGCGGTTGTTTATTTTGTCTTGAGTTGCCGGGTGGAAACGCCAAATTACATTTGGCAGGGTATTTTTAAAAACATATCTAAGGATCTGATAGCCTTGGATCCCTTGGGAGAGGTAGTATTTGCTGTCAGCTACAAATCCTTCTGATGAGAAGAAAACTCCCTTTCCTTTTCCTTTCCTAATTTCTGTTCTTTAACAGGAAGGAACAGGAGGATGAAATGTAATAGGAAAGGTCTTCACAAAGAATGAATGTAAGGATTCTAATGTTTACTCACGTCTTACATTTCTGTATGTATTTGACCAGATATACGCGTGAATTATCTGTCAATACACACTGCCACAGCAAACCATTCATAAATTTCTTAAAAGAAAGAGGTATCTCCTCACCTATCTTACCTGCTGATTTAAATTTCTATGTTTATTTGCTGGTTTTTTTTTTCTCTAACCACTGATCAATGCTCTTCTTCTACGTCATCTTTGCATGCGAGAGGGAAGACAGGACTGGGAGTGGGGGGGGGGGGGGGGGGGGGGGGGGGGGGGGGAAGAGAGGGAAAGGGGGAGCAGCAAATGAAAATCTTTCCATTGTTTTTATTCATTCAGTTAAAATGTATTTATATAAATTCATATCATATTATATATATATATATATGTATATATATATATATATATTATAATATATATATATATATATATATACATATATATATAAATGTACTTATTCGGTTGCTGGCACACAATTTCCTTTCAATGAATCAACATTTCTTATTTGCAGTTTGCCGTCCTGTGTCAGTCAGTCTTCACAAAGGGCAGTTATCGAACATTTTTATTTTTATTTTACATCACTGTCCATAAACATTCAAATAGTTTCAAATGCTGCGACATATGCTTTCTGTGAACTTCTTTTCAAAGGTCTAAATGAAACGACTGAGTATTGACATCTTCAAAGAAATTTAACCAAGCAGGCATACTACAACCTCGTGAGCTGTTAAGGTTTGTGTCTTACTTTGTAGAGATCAACGACTGGTAGGTATGCGTCTTGCTTCACCGAGCTGAACGACCGATAGGTAATGTTTAAGAGTCACAGACAGTGGTGTTCAGTAAACAGTAACACCTGATTTCTCTTTGTTTTTTTTTTCCCTTTTTTTTTCTGCAGTGGTGTGTAGATGTATGCTCGGAAACCACCATTTTCTTACTAATCATCAAACAGAATTACATTGTGATGACATCAGATCGCAGCCAAAGGTATAAGGAAACACATGTAAAATAACTGAATAGATATCTCATAAGTAAATGAGTAGTGAACAGATTAGTGAACCTACCACAAAAAGCAATTTTTGGCCTTGGCACAAAGCAATTAAAAAAAAAAAGAAACCAATGTTCATTGCCATGGTAGTTAAGGACTTAACAGCTGTTACTGCTTGCTTCCTATGTCTCTTTTCTCTTTCCCTGGACTAAACAGCCTGAAGCAGAAACCAATGAGCCATATATCACATGTCCATCGGTAGCTCACCTTTTTTGCAATGTCCACTGATGAATTGCAGATCCTGTTCTCCAGTTTTATGTTTTCGTCATCCAGACAGTTATCACTGCACTTCACGGAGCAGTCACTGCCATAGTAATCACGTGCACACACTGCAAGACAATGATTGCCACAGTAAACACGCAAAGCAAAGTCATGAGCATAGAAACACTCTATACCAACATTAATATACTTCAGACTTCAGTCATCACCATAACGATCGCATGAACACACTTGAAGACTCAGTCATAACCTTAAAAGTCACATGTACACACAGAAAGATTCAGTCATCATCACAGTAATAATGCAAACACACTACAAGATTCTGACATATACACAGTGATCATATGAACATGCTGTGTGTAAGTTTCTGCTTTCTCCACAGTGATCACATGAACACACTAAAAGACCAATTCATCACAGTGATCACATCAACAACTGCAAGATTCTACCAATCTCCGTAGTGATCACATGAACACACTGAGATTCTGTCACCTCCACAGTGATCGCATGAACCCTTCCAGACTTCATCGTCATTTCCATAGTGATCATATGAACACATTGCAGACAAATCTGTTATCTCCATGGCGATCACATGAACACACATCAGATTCAGTTGTCATTTACAGAGTGATCACACATACATACTGAGAGACTCAGTCATCATCAAAGTGATCACATGAACATACTGTAAGAAGTCACATCATCATATTGATCATAAATACACACTGAAAGACTCAAGTCATCTCCAAGTGATCACATGAACACACTGCCGACTCAGTCACCACAGTGATTACATGAACACACTGAAAAAACAAACTATCATCACTTTAACGACCACAGAACACACTGCAAGATTCAGTCATCATCCTAGTGATCATATGAACACACTGCAAGACTACCTCACCTTCAGAGTAATTACACAAACACACGACAAGACTCGGTCACCATTGTGATCATATGAACACACTGCTGGACCACCTCATCTCCACAGTGATCACATGAACACACTGCAAGACTGCCTCATCTCCACAGTGATCACATGAACACACTGCTAGACTATCTCATCTCCATAGTGATCACATGAAACACGCAGCCAGACCACCTCATCTCCACAGTGATCACATGAACACACTGCAAGACTATCTCATCTCCACAGTGATCACATGAACACACTGCTGGACTACCTCATCTCCACAGTGATCACATGAACACACTGCTGGACTATCTCATCTCCACAGTGATCACATGAACACACTGCAAGACTACCTCATCTCCACAGTGATCACATGAACACACACTGCAGACTACCTCATCTCCACAGTGATCACATGAACACACTGCAAGACTACCTCATCTCCACAGTAATCACATGAACACACTGCTAGACTACCTCATCTCCACAGTGATCACATGAACACACTGCAAGACTACCTCATCTCCACAGTGATCACATGAACACACTGCAACACTACCTCATCTCCACAGTGATCACATGAACACACTGCAAGACTACCTCATCTCCATGGCCACAGTGATTCACATGAACCATTGCTGAATACCTCATCTCCACAGTGATCACATGAACACACTGCATGATTACCTCATCTCCACAGTGATCATGAACACACTGCAAGATTACCTCATCTCCACGGCCACAGTGATCACATGAACACACTGCAAGACTACTCATCTCCACAGTGATCACATGAACACACTGCTGGACTACCTCATCTCCACAGTGATCACTGAACACACTGCAAGACTACCTCATCTCCACAGTGATCACATGAACACACTGCAAGACTACCTCATCTCATAGAGTGAACACATGAACACACTGCATGACTATCTCATCTCCACAGTGATCACATGCACACACTGCAAGACTACCTCATCTCCACAGTGATCACATGAACACACTGCAAGACTATCATCTCAAGAGTGTGAACACATTGAACACACTGCAAGACTACTCACCTTCAGAGTAATTACACAAACACACGACAAGACTCGGTCACCATAGTGATCACATGAACACACTGCATGACTACCTCATCTCCACAGTGATCACATGAACACACTGCAAGAATGCCTCATCTCCACAGTGATCACATGAACACGCAGCCAGACCACCTCATCTCCACAGTGATCACATGAACCACTGTGGACTATCTCATCTCCACAGTGATCACAATCATGAACACACTGCAAGACTACCTCATCTCCCAGTGATCACATGAACACACTGCTTAGACTACCTCATCTCCACAGTGATCACATGAACACACTGCAAGACTACCTCATCTCCACAGTGATCACATGAACACACTGCAAGACTACCTCATCTCCACAGTGATCACATGACACACTGCAAGACTACCTCATCTCCACAGTGATCACATGAACACACTGCAAGACTACCTCATCTCCACAGTGATCACATGAACACACTGCAAGACTACCTCATCTCCACAGTGATCACATGAACACACTGCTGGGCTATCTCATCTCCACAGTGATCACATGAACACCACTGACTGGACTACCTCATCTCCACAGTGATCACATGAACACACTGCTGTACTACCTCATCTCCACAGTGATCACATGAACACACTGCAAGACTACCTCATCATCCACAGTGATCACATGAACACACTGCAAGAATGCCTCATCTCCACAGTGATTACATGAACACGCAGCCAGACCACCTCATCTCCACAGTGATCACATGAACACACTGTGGACTATCTCATCTCCACAGTGATCACATGAACACACTGCAGACTACCTCATCTCCACAGTGATCACATGAACACACTGCTAGACTACCTCATCTCCACAGTGATCACATGAACACACTGCTGGACTATCTCATCTCCACAGTGATCACATGAACACACTGCTGGACTACCTCATCTCCACAGTGATCACATGAACACACTGCAAGACTACCTCATCTCCACAGTGATCACATGAACACACTGCAACACTACCTCTCTCCACAGTGCATGAACACACTGCAAGACTGCCTCATCTCCACAGTGATCACATAAACACACTGCTGGACTACCTCATCTCCACAGTGATCACATGAACACACTGCAAGACTACTCATTTTGACAGTGATCACATGAACACACTGCAAGACTACCTCATCTCCACAGTGATCACATGAACACACTGCTGGACTATCTCATCTCCACAGTGATCCCATGAACACATCTGCTGGACTAACCTCATCTCCACAGTGATCACATGAACACACTGCAAGACTACCTCATCTCCACAGTGATCACATGAACACACTGCCGGACTACCTCATCTCCACTAGTGATCACATGAACACACTGCAAGACTATCTCATCTCCACAGTGATCACATGAACACACTGCTGGACTACCTCATCTCCACAGTGATCACATGAACACACTGCTGGACTATCTCATCTCCAAAGTGATCACATGAACACACCGCTGGATACCTCATCTCCAAGTGATCACATGAACTACATCATCTGGACTATCTCATCTCCACAGTGATCACATTAACACACATCTGGACTATCTCATCTCCACAGTGATCACATGAACACACTGCTGGCTATCTCATCTCCACGTGGATCACATGAACACACTGCTGGACTATCTCATCTCCACAGTGATATCATAAACACACTGCTGGACAATCTCATCTCCACAGTGATCTCATGAAAATACTACTGGACTATCTCATCTCCACAGTGATCACATGAACACACTGCATGACTATCTCATCTCCACAGTGATCACATGATCACACTGTATGATACCTCATCTCCACAGTGATCACATGAACACACTGCTAGACTACCTCATCTCCACAGTGATCACATGAACACTGCTAGACTATTCTCATCTCAAGAGTGAACACATTGAACACACTGCTAGACTATCTCATCTCCACAATGATCAATCACATGAACACGCTGGTAGACTACCTCATCTCTTGTCTGATCGATCACATGAACACACTGCAAAGTACCTCATCTCCAGCGTGATTACATGAACACACTGCAAGACTATCTGAATTCCAGAGTGGCTGATCACATGAACACACTGCAAGACTATCTCATCTCCAGAGTGGCTGATCACATGAACACACTGCAAGACTATCTCATCTCCAGAGTGGTTGATCACATGAACACACTGCAAGACTATCTGATCTCCAGAGTGGTGATCACATGAACACACTGCAAGACTATCTCATCTCCAGTGTGGTTGATCACATGAACACACTACAAGACTATCTGATCTCCTACGAGAGCCCCTTCTAAAGAACCCTGCGCTGCTAACTTCCATCAACCACACCCACCCTAAAATTTCAGAACTGAGCAGCCTCTCCATAAACATTGTCCACTTCTCTCTAATGGTTTTCGCAACATATAGGAATGTTTTAAATAGGGGATAAATAAAATATGAGGGAAAGTAACCCCAATCCACCTCTTGAATTAAGAATGCCTTACCCACTATCCTTTTTGGCATCATATCTCCTTCTGTTCTGGTAAGTATATGATAGTGACAGGGTGCAGGGGGAAAATATGCTACTCCAGTCAATTCAGGACTGTCTTCCTAGCAATCACTCGATACTGTATTACTCTATAGCAGGCCTTCCCGACTACCTCACCAAAAAACTTCAGCACGTTCAACTGTGCTGCTAGACTAATCCTCAAAGATCCCTTCTAAGAACACCCTCAAATATTAATTATGCAGTCTTCACTGGTTGCCGGTCAAAGCCAGGGTGACATATAAAATCGTTGCCTCTGTTTCATTGCGGTCTAAATCTGGAATTCCAGCCTATCTGTCTGACCTTCTAAATTTATACTGCCAGCTAGAACCCTTCGTCGTCTTCTGACTCGGTGCTCCTGGTTCCTCCAGTTTCAAATGCAAAAGAAGGGGGAGATCGTTCCCTTCTCCTTCTGGCTCCCTAAAACTTGATTTCTCTTCCACACGACATCAGGCACTGTGACTTTCTTTTCCAGTCTTTAAAACGAAACTAAAACTCATCTTTTTTCAGCTATTTCGGGCTGATAATTCAAAAGGTCCCGGTCATTCACAGTGTCTGGTTTGTCGTTGTGAGTGTGTGTGTTGCGAGGTGTGCGTGAGTGGTTGTGCGTGTCTGTTTTCCCGTGTTGCTGTGCGTTCTGTTCCCCGTGCTGAGTATGCGGTTTGTGTGCGCGTGTGTGTGTGTGTGTGTGTGGTGTGTGTGCGTGTGCGTGTGCGTGTTGTGTGTGTGTGCGTCGCGCGCGTGCGTAGCGTGCGTGTTTTTAGTTAGTCCGTGTATTGTAAAGCGCTTTAGAAGCTAATTTAGGATTTGCGCTATAGATATTTTATTTATTATTATTATTATTTTTATTATTATTTTTATATTTTTATTATATTATTATTATTTATTATTATTATATATTATTTTATGATTATTATTATTATTAATCCAAGCAGTGTGCTAAATTCTGTGAATCACATATCGACACATAATTCTACCGAGTACATTTATAAATAAAAGAGATGAGACTAAATGAAGTTAAGACCATATGGTTTTAATTCAGATTTTTTTCCATTTAAAATCCACTCTTTTTGTTTTTTTTCCTAAAAAACATGATAAATGTTTTTTATGGGCAAGAGTTAAAGGTTTTCTTTCGTTTTTATTCTTTATGGCAAGAGTTAAGGTTCTTTTATGTTTTTATTTTTATGGGCAGAGTTAAAAGATTTCTTTTCTGAGTTTTATCCAGCCATTATTTTTTCCCTTCCATCAAACATAATTAATGCACTGTGTTGGTTAAGAAATCGCATCAGAATAGTTTGCTCTCAAAACAGCTAGAGGTTAAGAAGGTCATGAATCTCACAGACACAAAGTACTGTGCAGCAAGATTTATCAAGTTGGCAACTAAAACGGAGCTCACTTACCCCCGGCCAAGGAGTGAACTACTAACACTTCTGTCTCTTGCTGTAAAGTTGAGAGCGTAACAAGGGAAGCTTTTTTGTCCCTTTTTTTTATTAAATGGGAATGCACAGTAACACATTCCAGTGCACTCTTTAACATTCCTGTAAAAACTTGTATGGATGTGAAGGCATGGAGCACACTGATAATGGGCGACTGGCCAGGGTCCATTGCAGTAGCTAATGTGGTTGGCCTGAAGGCCAACATACCCCTGCCCAGCAACTGCTTCACTTTTTTCCCCTTATGTTCCTTTATCTTCGCCTGAAAGGCCAACATACCAGTACAGCACTGCTTCAGGTTTTTTTTTCCCCTTTGTTATTTTTCCTGGCCTGAAGGCCAACATTCCAGTACAGCACTGCTTCATGGTTTTCTTTCCCTTATGTTCTTTTTTTTTATCTGGCTGAAAGGCCAACATACCAGTACAGCACTGCCTCAAGGCTATTTTCTCCTAGTGTTCCTTTGTTCTGGCCTGAAGGCAACATACCAGATACAGCACCTGCCTCCTAGGCTATTTTCTCCTTGTGTTACTTTTATCTGGCCAGAAAGGCTCAACATACAGTACAGCAATGCGTCGGGTTTTTTTTTTTTTTCTCCTTGTGTTCCTTTTATATGGCCAGAAAGGCCAACATACCAGTACAGCTCTTGCTTCAGGTTTTTTTCCCTTGTGTTCCTTTTATCTGGCCTGAAAAGGCCAACGTACCTGTACAGCACTTGCTTCAGGTTTTTTCCCTTATGTTCCTTTTATCTGGCAGAAAGGCCAACGTACGAGTACAGCAATGCTCAGGGTTTTTTCCCTTATGTTCCTTTTATTGGCCTGAAAGGCAATCTACCAGTACAGCAATGCTTCAGGGTTTTTTTTTTCCTTATGTTCACTTTAATGCTGGCCAGAGAAGGCCCAACATGCCAGTACAGCATTGTCTTCAGGGTTTTCCCCCTTTTGCTCCTGTTATTCTGGCCTGTGAAAGGCCAAATACCGCTACAGCAATGCTTCAGGGTTTTTTCCCTTATGTCCTTTTTTCTGGCCTGAAAGGCCAACATACCAGGTACAGCAATGCTTCGGGTTTTTTTTTTTTTTCTTATGTTCTTTTATCTGGCCAGAAAGGCCCCAACATTGCCAGAGTACAGCATTGCTTCGTTTTTTTTTTTTCATGTTCCTTTTCTCTGCCAGAATGGCCAGCATACCGGCACAGGGATCGCTTCAGGTTCCCCCCCCCCCCCCGCCCCCCCCCCCCCCCCCCCCCCCCCCCCCCACCCCCTTAAATACCTTGTTTTCCCAACAAAATAGGGTTTTTTTTCCATTTTTCTTTGGGCATATCTCCTTTCCCTTTACACCCAAACCTCCCTAGCTCTCCCAAAAGCTTCCCCCATTCCCCCCCCCCCCCTCCCTTCTGTGCAACAGTTTATTCAGCTGCTCATTTGAAGTTGATCGCCAAAAGAGGGATGCTTTCTTACTTCATAATTACTTAACTGTTTTTTTCTATTTATTTGCTTTTCATTAGCCTCCACTTACTGCTGCTGATTCACTCACTTACCCCACACTTGCACCTCACAGATATTGATGAGTCTTTTATTAGTCTTGGAAAGTCTCACAGTTTTTCCCATCCTAGGCCAGCCTGACTGCTGTGTTTCGGCCGAGATGGTGGTCTTTGCAGCACCTATGCCACGGAATTCATGTACTGTCTTGTTGTCGATTTTAACAGAAACTCCATCCATGCGGAGCAGACCTGTCAAGGACAAAGAAAAGGAACAATTACATGCTGCAGTTGGTAGACATGGTTGTGAGTCTATGTATGAACCAACTGGTCACTCTGTCAATCTTTATCACCATCTGTTGTCATCTGAGTCTCACTCTCTTCTCCCCCCTCCCTCTCTCAGTCCTTGTCCCTAGTCCATGTGTCTCTGTCTTCCACTCTGTCTCTGCCACTCTCTCTCTCTCTCTCTCTCATTCTCTTTCCGTTACCCCTCCTCCCTACATACTGCCCTCTCCTCCACTATGATAGGTCACTATGACTACCACCAGTCCTCCATGACAGGTCAGCTATGACTACCACCAGTTCTCCATGATAGGTCAGCCATGACTACCACCAGTTCTCCATGACAGGTCAGCCATGACTACCACCAGTTCTCCATGACAGGTCAGCTATGACTACCACCAGTTCTCCATGATAGGTCAGCCATGACTACCACCAGTTCTCCATAATAGGTCAGCTATGACTACCACCAGTTCTCCAATGATATGTCAGGTTATGACTACCACCAGTTCTCCATGATAGGTCAGCTATGACTACCACCAGTTCTCCATGACAGGTCAGCCATGACTACCACCAGTTCTCCATGATAGGTCAGCTATGACTACCACCAGTTCTCCATGATAGGTCAGCTATGACTACCACCAGTCCTCCATGATAGGTCAGCTATGACTACCACCAGTCCTCCATGACAGGTCAGCTATGACTACCACCAGTTCTACATCATGATGGATCAGGTACGACTACTACCAGACCTACAAAACAGGTCAGGTATGACTACCACCAGTCCTCCATGATGTATCAGGTATGATTACTATCAGTCCTCCATGATAGGTCAGGCATGACTATCACCAGTTCTACATCATGATGGATCAGGTACGACTACTACCAGACCTACAAAACAGGTCAGGTATGACCACCACCAGTCCACCATGACAAGGCAGGGCTAACTACCACCTGTCAACCACAATAGGTTAGGCACAACCACCACCAGTCCTTCATTATGATAGGTCAGGTACTGCTACTAACAGTCCTACAATGATAGGTCAGGTATGACTACCACCAGTCCCACATGACAGATCTGGCACAACTAGTCTACCAATGATAGGGCAGGTCTAACCACCATCAGTCCGAGATTAAAGGTCAGGTCTAACAACTACAAGACCACCATGACAGGTCAGATACAACTATTACCTGTTCATGATGATAAGTAAGGTATGACAATCACCAGTACACCATCACAGAATCAGGTATGAGTACTATCAGTCCACTAATTACAGGTCCAGCATGAGTAGCACCAGTTCACCCTGACAGATCAGGTATGACTACCCCCAGTTCACCATGATACACTGATAGATCAAGTATAATTACCACCAATCCAATATGATAGATCAGACATAACCACCACCAGTTCTTCATGATAAGTCATTCGTCCTGACAATCACTAGTCAACCATGATAGATCTGGTGTACTCAGATCACCAGTCCAACATGACAGGTCAGGTATGACTACCATCATTCCAACATGATGCCAGGTACGACTACAACCAGTTCTCCATAATAAGTGAGTATAACTATCAGCAATCCAATATGATTGGTCAGGTATGACTACCACACTCCACCATGATAGGTCAGGTATGATAACCACCAGTCCTCTACCATGATAGATAAGGTACGACTACCTTAAGTCCAACAATATAGGACAGGTTTAATTACAGACAGTCCAACATGAGAGGTCAGGTATGACTACCACTAGTCCATCACGATTGACCAGGACTGATTATCATCAGTTCTCTACTACAAAAACTCAGGTATGATTACCAGTCCATCATGATAGGTCAGATATATCACCAGTCCACTATGATAGGGCAGGTATGGTTACCACCAGTCCACCACTATAGGTCATGTATACCATCTGTCTAGCATGACAGATCAGGTTTGACTAACATCAGTCCACCATGACAGGTCAGTTATGACTACTACAAGCACACCACCAATAACAGGTCAGGTTTGACTAACATCAGTCCACCATGACAGGTCAGTTATGACTACTACAAGCACACCACCAATAACAGGTCATGTTTGCCTACAACCAGTGGCCTTTCCTTGATAGATCAGAGATCATTACCACCTGTCCTCCACGAGGCTGATTAGGTATGACTACCAACCGTCCATTATGATATATATATCAGTAAGGCTATCACCAGTTTCAAATAAGTTGGTTATGTTTATCGCAAGTTCTCCACCATGATAGAGGTCAGGTATGACTACCACCAGTCCACCATGATAGAGGTCAGGTCAATGTGTGTGTGTGTGTGTGTGTGTGTGTGTGTGTGTGTGTGTGTGTGTGTGTGTGTGTGTATGCATGCATGTGTGTGTGTTCAGTGTTTGCATGCATGCATATGTGATTCTGTGTGTATTTGTTGTATATGTTTGTTTTTTTTTATCAAAATGTATCATATATATAACTGTGTGTTTACATGTGTGTGTATGCAAGTATGTGTGTGTGTGTGTGTGTGTGTGTGTGTGTGTGTGTGTGTGTGTGTGTGTGTGTGTGGTGTATGTATGTTTGTGTGCTGTCACTCCATGGTCTGTTCATCATCTGAAGGTCCCTGTCATTTGTCGTGTGTGTGTGTGTGTGTGTGTGTGTGTGTGTGTGTGTGTGTGTGTGTGTGTGTGTGCGGCATCACTTTCTCTGTCTCTCTCTCCATGTCTCTCCCTCTAATATATATATATATATACATATATATATATATATATATATATATATATATGTATGGCCAGTCCACCACCATGACAGGTCAGGTTTGACTACCACCAGTCTACCATGATAGGTCAGATATGTGTACCACCTATCCACTTTGACAGTCCTCCATAACAGGTCAGGTATGACTACCACCAGTCCTCCATGATAGGTAAGGTATGAGTACCACCCGTCTTCAGTGACAGTTAAGTATGACAACCACCAGTCTTCCATGATAGACTAGGCATGACTACCACCAGTCCTCCATGATAGGTAAGCTATGAGTACCACCCGTCTTCCATGACAGTTAAGTATGACAACCACCCGTCTTCCATGATAGACTAAGCGTGACTACCAACAGTTCTCCATGATAGTTCAGGTCCAACTACCACCAGTCTTCCACTATGATAGGTCAGTTATGACTACCCCAAATCACCACTAAAATACTTTAGGTCAGATATGCATAACACAGGTCTTAACCAGTTAGATCAGTCAGGTACAACTGCCACCACACCTTGCCATCACACTACCTGCTCCCTCATCTCACTCCCTCTTCTAACTCTTTTTTTCTTGTCGTTCCATGACCAACCCTTGCATCAATGTTTGCTAACCACTTACTGACGTCAACGTTACTGCGGGCATACACTGTAATGAATTGGATTCTGTAGCGATGCTCCAACTCCACCTCCCAGTATGGATTCCTGTCGTTTGAGGCGGTGTGGATACAGTTGCCGTCCCCCTCATACGTTCCAGTGGTGTCATTGTTGATGGCCTGTGTGCAGCTGTGCCCATCAGGGACCATGTAGTTCCTATGCTTGGTGCTTTGACTGCACGTTCCCCTGAGAGCAACGTTTTCTGTACGGGAAAAGGCATATGCATGCATGGTAAAAACTGGTGAAAACAAGGCTCTTTTCTTTTAGTTGTAACGGGTGGTAGTGGCAGCAGAGATACCATCTTTCTTTTTTAAACTTAAACAAAACACTGCTTTTGTTGCGGCGCTGATGAGAATGTTTAAACAAACATATTTAAACAGGGGTGGATAAATACCAAAGAGAGCAGGGTGAAGGGAAAGAACTTTCTGAAATCCCATCCACACACCTTCTCATCCCCATAGCACCCTCTTTCTCCTTCCTTCTTCTCACCTTAAAGCCCATAGTCTGAAAGGCAGGCAAATTGATTTTTTATTTTTATTTTTTTAAAGTCATTGAGAGCCTTAGCGTTCCAGCCCTTGGCTGAGCTAGGAAGAGCAAGGCATTATGCGGCAAATAGTGACAGCCACTTTTTTTTTTATGAACATTTTTAATATTAAATCATTTTCCAAACACATACATTACAAATGAATTACATTAACATTTGGAAAAAAAAGGGGCATACACACACACACACCACACACAACAAAAAGGTCATTGAACAAACAAACATCCTTGTACACAATGCAAAAGGGGGCCCGGGGTCGAAAGGGGGGGGGGGGGGGGGGGGGGGGGGGGAGTTGAGGGTAAGGGATAGGGGAGGTCCATTAACATTTTGATATCAAACACAAATCAAACATGATTATATACAAATATTCAACCATTTTTGAAAACATGCAAATGAAGTAGATCTTGATGAATGAATGTGGTGGTTTACAGAGAAAATACATATATTCTATTTTGAATTCTAACGTTCAAACTAATCAAGAACTGAATTGTACAAAAGCCAAGTTTGTTCAAACTGTGCACAACTTCCATTTATAACTGCCATGTAATGTTCTAAGTGTAATATCTGTCACTCAATAATATAGCAAAGATTTGTACGTATGTGGTTGTGCATTTGGCAATTTACATTTGTAGATGTAAAATTTTGCAAATAAAATGATGGATTCAAAAAGAGCGTCTGTCTGTGTATTCTGCTGAACATCAAACAATACAAGTTCCTTGTCAACCATAAAATCATGACAATGTGAATATTTTCGAGTCAGCAACTGCTGTACATTCGTCCAAAATCGGTGTGTAATAATATGACAGTTAAACAGCATATATATTGGAAGATGTCTGCTCTTCTTGCTCACAAAATGTATATAAAAAGTACTAGAGGATGCAGGAACAAGAATCTCTGGGTTGAAAGAAATTTATGTTGCAATCAAAATGTCTATTTCCTGAGATTATTTTAGTTTTTAGATAATAACAGTACATATTCTGTGCACAACTGTATGCGATCCTCTGATGACTACATGCCTCCCATACTATTCTTGGGATGAAAGAAAGGTCGAAAGTTCCCAAGAACAGCAGCAGGACCAGCCAGCAAGGGGTGACAGCCACTTTTGACTTACTTACAAAAACACACATGATTTAAAAGTATTCAGCAGAGATCAGTTTCAGTGCTGATTAAACCTGTCAGTAATCATTAAACTAGTCACTCTAATAAGTCAATTTCATTGTAGTTGTATCTGGCAACAAAGCCAGGTTTCCTGTCAACACTTTTCTGTCATGGAAGATTTTCACACATCACCGGCTCAAACCTTCATGCAGTTCACCCACTGTATGCATGACTACATTGCCTCATTACTTGGTTGGAGGCACTGTGACATGTTTATGCTTCCTTTTCACTGTAATGTTGAGTGCCCGATCCAGATGTGGCTGTCATCGACTTCCAGTCTCTGACTTTGGCATGTTATCTGAGCATTGGCACCTGACCTTGATGCTCCCCTTTCCTCTCCCCTACCTTCTATCCCCCCCCCCCCCCCCCCCTTACCCATCATAAAAGACATCTTCAATGATTTTCTACCAAATTTCTTTTATCTGTAAAATCCAGACAATTTTCTGCATTCAGAATCAAATCGCTTAAATCAAAATTGTCAACACAATACAATGGTTGTGCAATTAGTTACTTTAGTCCTAAAATTCATTCAAACGGTATTAAGATATTCCAAGAGCAATGATAATTTAGGCTGCCTGCAACAAAACAATGACAAAATACACACTTGAAGTTGAAGAAAAGGTGGGCTGTCAAACAGAAGATAAGATAATGTTGTTTATAGCCCAGCCGACCGCAAAGGGCCACATTGTCAAACAGAAAGTAAAAAAAAAAAAAGAATAAATAAATATAATAAAAGTTTTTAAAAAAATGTGCGACCACAAGATGTTCCTTTCAATGCTTGTAATCATTTCAAAACAGAGCAAACTGTTGTTGATTTTAGCATCACTCTGTTTTATGTAACGCTGAACTTTGGAGAAAAAATAATAACTTAACAGTTTGGAAGACATTCATCAGTTAATTGCACACTGCTTTGAATCTTGAGCAAATAGGTGGGGTACCCTTTGAAGCTAAAAATCAAGTACAAAAAAATGACAAAGGTAAGAATACATTTTTGTATTTTCTACTGCATATGATCATAGGAGTCCAAAAAAGTTTTCTTTTTTTTAATTTAGAGCATGAAAAATTACATTTGAGACTTATATGGGGTGGACTGAACAAAAACTTAATCTTTCCTTCATGTATCAACACAACTATCACATGATCAATTCCAAGCATTTTCAAAGTTTGTGAACAATATTATGTAGTCAGGTGATCTCTGTATTCCATCCACTTTCTTCAAAGGCTAAACTGACTTTGTTGTAGAAGGTTCCACCATATCTCTCTATTCATCAACATACCATTTGCTTCTTTACTTACTCATGCATACAGGTACACTTTTTTGTGGGACTTTTCATCCCGCCCAGGTTCTGTCCTAATAACCACACAGCTTTAACTATGGATTTCTTCAATGGAATCATTGCTTTGGTTTAAAGAAATACGGAAGCTGGGGAAATGAGGAATAGGTTGAGGATGCAGGTGATGAAAGATGAAGAATAACTATTGCAAAAGAAGAGGAACAAGCAGAGATGTAAAAGGAAAGAGGAAACCAGAAGATTAAGAGAGAAGGAACGAAGGAAAAGAATGGAAATAGCTGAAGAAGTACATAGGAGGAAGAGATAAGATAAGATAATGTTGCTTATAGCCCAGCTGACCACAAAGGGCCACATCAGGGCGGTCACCAGGAGGAAGAGTCAGAAGACTGGAGGATGAATAAAAGGAGAGGAGAAAGAAGGGAGAACAATAAACAGAAGAGGAGATGAAGGCTGAGAGATGGAGGAGGAGAACCAAACGAGGAGGAAGAAGGGTAAAGGAGAAATAGAGAAAGAGGAGTGAGAAGCAGGAGAAACAGCGAAGGAGGATAAAAAGAGGAAGAGGAATCAGAAAAGAATACGTTGGTAGGAGGGGGATGTGCAGTGGCCGAGGACAAGCAAGAGAGTATAAGGAAGAAGAGAGGAAGAGAAAATAATAGGAAAGGAGGGGGGGGAAAAGTAAGAAGGAAAATGAGCAGTGATCAAGGAAGAGATGGAAGGAAAGGAACAGAGGGGAAGGAGGAGTGAAGGAAGATGAGGGAAGGCTGTACAGTGGAACTGAAGATAAAGATATAGGGCTGGTGGAAGAATAAGTAATAGAAATAAAACCCAGAGAAGTTGGTGGGAGAGAGAAGAAAGAGATGTACAAGTAGCAAAGAGCCGGAGAAAAAGAATGACAGATGATGAAGGAGTAAAGAAGAATGGCTATGTATTTGATATATGAGCAGAACTGTGCCCATAAGGCCAACAATAATGATGATTATGATGATTCAGGTGTATGTGCTGTAAATCTTGGAAGCAAATGAGCAAAATACTTGTCCTAAAACACACACACACACAAAGAAAAAAAAAAAAAGAAAAAAAGAATGAAAGAAAGAAAAAGAAAAAAAAAGCGATGACATCAAGTTGCTGACATGATTATCTTGGACAGTTTTGTCAACATAACACAGAATTGTATTATCAACACATGAAATCTGTAAATATATACACATAAGGCCAACAATAATGATGATTATGATGATTCAGGTGTATGTGCTGTAAATCTTGGAAGCAAATGAGCAAAATACTTGTCCTAAACACACACACAAAAAGAAAAAAAGAAAAAAGAATGAAAGAAAGAAAAAGAAAAAAAAAAGCGATGACATCAAGTTGCTGACATGATTATCTTGGACAGTTTTGTCAACATAACACAGAATTGTATTATCAACACATGAAATCTGTAAATATATACACATCTCCCCCCCCCCCCCCCCCCCCGACCCCCCCTTCCCCTCTTGTCCATTGAAAATAGTTAACATCTGAAAAAGTTGGCCAAGCTATGGAGGTATTCAGAAAGCAGGGCATGGTTATCACTTCATCGCCAAACATCAGTTCATGCAGTCCCCCACCATCCCAACGTCTCTCCCCCTGTGCTTAGGTGTTTATGAATATAATTATGAGTAAAACATCTGAACAGCCTTCTCCAGATTCTGAGAACCTGTGCAAACATAAAAGGACAGAGAGAACAAGAACTGCAGTTTTGTGGACGAATACGACAACATTACTATCTACAGTGCACAAGAAAAGAAATGGTATATCATTGGCAAAGATCTCCTTTCTGACAATAAGCCCTTAAATACAGCATGCATTTGTCTATTAACATTTGTATCAAAGAATGGAAAGAAGCTGAGCAATCTGTGTTGTGTTCAGCAACTTGCATGATTTGATAATTTTCCTTAGCATTAGTACCATGTTTAACCCTACTTCAAAATCCAAAAGATTGCTCCCACCAACATGATGTTTAAGGACTTCAGACATTCAGGCCAGTCAGTATTCTCAAAGAGTTCAAAACAAAGGTTGTTTTGTAAGGTGTTTGTTTCTTTCGTTTGGTGGTAAAGTAATTTATCTTTAAAGTTCTAGTTCCATGCGCAGAAGGACAACGTGGAAATAGTAGCAACGTGATATTTGCACGTCTATACTCGCAGTCTTAGCCCGAGTTGATCTCCACTCAACTGTCTGATGTCTGGCACTACTCTCACGATTCCGATTCTTGGACCGGACCAAGCGGTTCGATAGCTAAACGGCTCTTTTTCCGAATTCTGTCTTTAACATCCAGTTCTTCCAGTCTACTACACATCTTCGAATAAGACCTAACACCATCCGTAAAAAATGGCGCCTTGTCCGTGTATGAGGAAATAACTCTCAACATCATTGAAGGGGCCTCACAAAAAAGTTACAACTCGTAGCTGCGGGAAGATTTGAACTGTCTTCACCTGTCAGCGAAACAAAAAGGAATGAGGCCGTGGGATTCAGACACACACACGCTCTCTCTCTCTCTCTCTCTTTCTCTCAGACAGACACACCCCACCCACCCTGCACACACACACACACACACACACATACATATTATGTGCGAACGCCCACGAATACACACAGGGATGAGAGACAGACAGACACAAAGGAGACAGAGAAAGAGATCCGACAAATACACGCTCTCTCACACATAGGCTTACACACTTACACACACAGATGGACGCGCGCACACACGCACGCACGCCCACGCACGCATGCACACACACACGCGCGCATACACACACACGCACACGCACGCTGGCATGCACGCACACACGTGCACACGCGCACACACTCACACATACACACACGTTCACAGGCACGCACACAAAGAAGAAGAGAGAGAGGGAGAGGCACTCCCACGTGCAGGCACACTCACTGACATGCGCGCGCACAAACACACGCACACACGCACGCACGACGCACGCACGACACACACACACACACACACACACACACACACACACACACACACAACATGCTTTTGTCGCACAAAGCATATTCTTATTCAAATCCACCTGTCCACGTCTAGTTTTTATTGCATTAAGAACTTCTCATTAACAATGTAGCCTATCCATCCACCCTACCACATCAACCTAGTCACAAGTTATTTCTGTTTCACGTGCATCATATCTAAATAAAAGAGACAGAGGTGAAAAACACAGAGGAAGTTTGAGAGTCTTCTTTCTCATTGAGGTTCTTCCTGTCTAAAATCCACATCATCTTCGATTTGAACAAGTTACGACGAGAGGTCAAAATGGAAATGTTACCAATCATTTGTTCAGCTAATTAGGGCCTATTTTTGTCCTAATGCACTTAAAAATCACCACGAAAACCTTGTCCAGAGAGACCTGATACGGTCTTTGAATTTCTGAGGGAGATTAACATTTTCCATCTGATCTAAGATTTTACGGAGGACAGATTTTTAACGAAATTGCCAGTGTGTTTTTGGAAGGTGTGTTGTAAGAGTTGTGTGAGTGAAGGTTTTTTTTGTTTTTGTTTTTTAATGACTTCTGAGTTAACTTGAACTCAGTGACAGCCCTGATATAGCCCTTAGCGGTCGGCTGGGCTATAAGCAACATCACCATTACCATCCTCTAACTGGCAGAAAAAACCGTCGACGTTGTATCTCTAAACGCCTCAAGAGCTGAGACGAGTTTCATAGATGTGAGAACTTCGAGTGATGAGCTTATGCTGGGGGCGACGGATGTAATATAAGGCAATGAAGGAGAGTCAACAAACAGGCGCAAGACAGATTTACAACAGGGCTACTTTTATCAAGCTTTTCTTCTTGTTGAAGGGTCAACAAGGTGTTGTATACCACCACCAAACGAACGATACTACTTTTCATGGACCAATCACAGAACATTGCAACTGCGATTTTTCCCCCCTTTTTTTCTCACATGCGACAAAGCCCCGCAATAGTGCTGGTGACCTACTCGTTTTTGAGTGAACCAGTCTTTTAGGAAGAAGAAGAAGAGAAGATAGTCTAGCGAACTTTCACTTTTTTTCCAGTCTCGCTCGCGGTTTGGGTGCGGTATGAAACGCTGACAGTTAACCAAACAAGTGAGAATCCTTGGCACTCAGCCTTTGTGAAACGCCTTCATGGACATGAGGCGATATGTTACTGTATCGAGGGCAGGCTTGAGTAGATGTACACCACAACGTGCGCGTGATTTGTGCAAGTCTGGTGCTATGGTTCATGAACTGCAGGGAGTCCAGGGATCAGGTGAGGCAAGGTAAGGTAATGTTGCTTATAGCCCAGCCGACCGCAAAGTGCCATATCAGGGCTGTCACCGCGTTCAAGTCAACTCAAGTCATTTGAAAAAGAATCACACATCTCTTTAAAATACACCTTCTAAAAACGCATCAGAAACTTCGTTAAAAAATCTTTCAACCGTAAAATCTTAGATCAGATGAAAAATGTTAATCTCTGCCAGAAATTCAATGATCACATAAGGTGGGGCATCTCTGAACAAGGTTTTCATGGAGTCTGTTGTGAAGTGTTTATGTCACACATCGTGCAAGTCCCAACGCTCTAAAAGAATATGTCTTACTGTGAGTGGTGCACCACATGGAATGCACCGCGGAGCTTCTTCACCTTTTTAAAGGTAACAATGGGTGTAAAACGAGTGGCCTGTATGCAAACGGCACAAGACTGTTTCGTCCTGGGGAAATAAAGAAACATAATCTAGTTTTGTTGTTGGTTTCTTTTCTGTTCTTTTTGTTCTCTTTTTTTTTTATCCAAATCTCCCACAATAATAGATTTTGTGCATAATAACCATATCAAGAATATAATAAAAATGCACGCGTGCACGCACGCGGGTGTATGTGTGGTGTAGTGTAGTGTAGTGTAGTGTAGTGTAGTGTAGTGTAGTGTGTACGGATGCTTGCGTATATGCTGGTTATGTATAAATATTGAAAATTTGTTGATTATACAATCATACCCATGGGTAAAGAGCCGTTAAAACTAAGTAGCCTATGTCTGCCTGTAAATCCAGGTTCATATTTCTTCTTAAACACTTAGTGACACGTGGTAACAAAGTTTCAGTGAATCAGATGTTAAAGAATATAGGAAAAAAGGTTATGCAACTGAAGCAAAATAAATGAATAAATAGATAAATGAATGAATACATAAATAAACAACTAAACATTTTTTTAAATACAAGAAAAAACCCAAAACGAGAATCCAGATAAAATCGATCCACGTGACAAATGGAAAAAAAAGTACAGGAAGAAAAAAAGAATCGCACAATATCAGAACTGATTAGGAGAGAGAGAGAGAGAGAGAGAGAGAGAGAGAGAGAGAGAGAGAGAGAGAGAGGGGAGAGAGAGAGAGAGAGAGAGAGAGAGAGAGAGGGGGGCAGAGAGGGAGAGAGAGAGAGAGATGGGGGAGAGAGAGAGAGAGAGAGAGAGAGAGAGAGAGAGAGAGAGAGAGAGAGAGAGAGAGAGAGAAGAAACGAACGAACGAACGAACGAACGAACGAACGAATCTTTTTTAATGAGGGAAAAAGCGGAATAAGCACAACATGGCTTTTTTACATCCGGCCCTCAGTGAAGGGAAATATATAGAAAATGCAATAACAACATCAGCAAAACTAATCTAGAATAGAAGTAAACATACATAAACGCTATATATAGAAAGAAGAAACGGTTAACACAAAAGAACAGAACACAAGAGAGAGAGAGAGAGAGAGAGAGAGAGAGAGAGAGAGAGAGAGAGAGAGAGAGAGAGAGAGTGTGAGGGAGGTACTGAGCAGAGAGATAGCCACGGTGACCAACAGACCAAAAACAAAAACAAAAAAACACGAGAGAAAGGAGGGATGTGCGGAGGAGAAAGGGAGGGGGGAAGAGTGTGTGTGTGTGTGTGTGTGTATGTGTGACAGAGATAGGGAGAGAGGAGGGGAAGCGAGTTAGAGAAAGAAAGAACAGAAAGCCGGGCATTGACTGACAGAAAGAGGAAGAGAATTAGAAAGAGATAGAGAACATAACTGAAAAGACCCACATAGAAAGAGATAGAGAACATAACTGAAAAGACCCACACTATGTGCAGGCACACACACACACACACACACACACAGTCTGTCTGTCTGTCTCACCCATGTGCGAAAACTGTTGCCCGCCTGGCCCCGAATGAATATTCCCATGCAACATGGGGTGCTGCTGACCAAAAGGGGAGTAAAAGATGACGAGCAGAAGACAGATCAAAGCGGAAGAACTCGTGGACCACGCCATGACCAACGAACCACCACCTGTCGCCGGACCGTCCGTCGGGGCAACTGACGTTTTGTCAGCTCGTTCTAGCTTCCCAGTGGCGTCACGCAATTGAAGAGGAAGTAAAATGAGGTGCCGCGCGGATACTTCACAATTAAGTACATGTACACGGCTGTGATTGACAGATAGTGAGATACTGAGCGTGCGCCAGAATGTCGAGGAGGTGGGGGTGAGGGTGGTGAGGGGTTAGGAGAGGAATTGGGTGGTGTGTTTATATATAATTCTTTCCCTATGTTTGTTTTGAGTTTCCCGTCGTATGGGGAAAGAATTCTTCAAAATCCTAACAACTTCATTTCCAAAAGAACACAAACTGTCCAAAATATTTAACAAAAACACTGTCAAACTATCGTACTCATGTATGCCCAACCTCAAAAACCTAATTGACGCATCCAACAAAATGAAAATCAACACAGCAAAGAAGGGTGAAGAAAGGAAATCTTGCAATTGCACCAGAAAGGAGCAGTGCCCACTAAACAATAAATGTCTTCACAACAACATTGTATACCAGGCTACTGTGACATCAGAAAATGAAAAAGAAACATACATAGGATCACTGAAAACCACTTCAAAACCAGATATGCAAACCACAAACAGTCATTTAATAAAGAAAAATATAAAAACCAAACAGAACTGAGCAAATATATCTGGAAACTTAAAGACGCAAAAACAAGCTACAATATATCCTGGAAAATCATAAAAAGAGCATCACCATACAGCAATGTTTCAAAAAGGTGCAACCTATGTTTAACTGAAAAATGGTTAATACTATGCAAACCACACTTAGCAACTTTAAACACCAAAACAGAAATAGTAAACAACTGCAGGCATAAATGGAAATCGTTGTTAGTGAACACACCCAAAACAAAAACCTGAAAGCCCCCCAAAAACACGTGCAGCCAACCCGCACGTGCAAACAACCGCAAACGGGAGCCCACACGCTATATAACATCGGCGGTGGGCAAACCAAAAACCATCCTGATGACAGCGCAACACGCTCGAAACAAAGTTGTAGATAGTTTTAAGATTCCTCTTTTAACTTGTTTTAACTATATAAAATATATATGTGTGTGTGTGTGTGTGTGTGTGTGTGTGTGATGGTGTAAAACTTTGAACAAAAGAGTAAATGGCAAAGTTTGACCAGTTACACCTGGCTACACGGATAAACAAACAAAAATGTTCTATTTTATTAAATGGAGAATCTTTGATTATTTTAGATCTGAGAGGAGTTAGGCAAGATGAAAATATTTCGCCATTACGCCTATTGCTTTCTTAAGTGTATATATAGGATCTTGAGAGTTATCTGTGTCGACTGTCAATGTCTAGAAGTATTCAATATCAATAGAGTGCCTTTGTTGTCTTGGCTGAACATACCATTTTGTCATCATCTTCCAATAATGGATTAAATAAAACTTAAAGGCTTAGTGTAAATTGAAAACTGGAAGTAAATTCTGGTAAGACCAAAGTAATGATGTTCACTGGACGATCCAGAGGATGTGTAAAACTATGGTGAAAATGTTCTTGACATTCCTAGCTCATTACGGCCGATTTTTAATCAAAATGGGATTTTTTTTAAATATTTTTTTTTAGCAAAGAAAGTGTGTTTATGATCAAGCACAAAAATCAGTCTATGCTTTGTCATTCTTGTTTTACTTTATGGTTGTGATACCAGGGAGTATGAGAATGTGATGGTTTAGGAAATTTACGGCTGAAATAAAAAAAAATTAAAAAAACATATAGTTAGATCAAATAAATGTACTATGACTTACTGGCTATACGGAGAAACCACACACACACACACACACGCACGCACGCACGCACGCACGCCACACACACACACACACACACACACACACACACACACACACAACACACACACACACGCACGCACGCACGCACGCACGCACGCACGCACGCACGCACACACACACACACACACACACACACACCACTCCAAGAACCATTACAAGACAATCACAAACTTTATGGTGGGATGCTGTATGAAATACTTGGTAAATCTTACTATTAGAGACAGTATAACATTTATTTAATTTTGAACACATTGTATCAACATTCTTCCCGACACACAATTTGTCAAACTTAACAATTCCGATGTAATGGTCACGAACTCCCCATGAGATGGAAAGAAAATATGGCATTAAAAGAGATGAACGGCTTTGCAAATCAAAAGACATAAACGGCTTTGCAAAGACTGCAGTACAAAACTTATTGATAATGAGCATTATTTCATGATAGAGAACCCAAAATATAATATCTTATGTGGCGACAATAGAGTTCATCGCCTTATCATTGAAATAAGAAATCTGTTTATTTCTGTGATTTGATGTCTGGAGGGGGGGGGGGGGGGGGGGGGGGGGGGGGGGGGGGGGGGAGTCCTCTTGCAGAGTGCAAAATTTCTTGAAAACTGTAGTGTTGTATAAATGCTCCCACTGTGCATTAAAAACAAACAAATAAACAAACAAAAATCGTTTTTTGATGCGTGTATGTATCCTACATTTTACTACACACAAAAGGTATTCTATTTATGTTCTTGCTATCCTTATTTGTTAATATGATATCCTAAAACACCTCAGACGGGATGAAAATACTAAAATTCAAAGCGTGCGCGCGTGCGTGCGTGCGTGTGCGTGCGTGCGTGCGTGCGTGCGTGTGTGTGTGTGTGGTGTGTGTGTGTGTGTATGCGTGTGTCCTCTCTCTAAATGTGTACGGTATCCTATCCAAATTAAATTATCCTGACTTTTTCTCACCGATTAAACAGTACATTATTGTTGCTATCCCCCAAAGTAAGTCATCAGATGCAGATGAAGATTGCTGCATACCTGACTTCATAGCATTCTGTAAAAACCGTGCTAAATTGAAATTCAAATCGGTGGGCTTTTGCTGTTAATAAAAGAGAATTTTGCCAAACTTGTAACTTGTAAACAAGATCAATAAACATGAAATCGGCAGCTCGATCATGACCAGATATTGTTTAGTAAATAATAAATAATGTGACAAGGTCTTATTTTTTTCAGACTGAACTGTCATTTCATAAAAAACGGCGTACTGTTTGCGTTTGGATCTATTGCACCCGAAGGTTCCTCATTTTCAAATGAAAACGTCTTTAGAGAGATTGAAATTTCATTGCTTTTCGTCACGCATAGTCACATTTGTTTGATTTGTGACTTTAACGCCAAGACTCCACCCGAAGGTTCCTCATTTTCAAATGAAAACGTCTTTAGAGAGATTGAAATTTCATTGCTTTTTCGTCACGCATAGTCACATTTGTTTTGATTTGTGACTTTAACGCCAAGACTCCACCCGAAGGTTCCTCATTTTCAAATGAAAACGTCTTTAGAGAGATTGAAATTTCATTGCTTTTCGTCACGCATAGTCACATTTGTTTGATTTGTGACTTTAACGCCAAGACTCCACCCGAAGGTTCCTCATTTTCAAATGAAAACGTCTTTAAGATATTGAAATTTCATTGCTTTTCGTCACGCATAGTCACATTTGTTTGATTTGTGACTTTAACGCCAAGACTCCACCCGAAGGTTCCTCATTTTCAAATGAAAACGTCTTTAGAGAGATTGAAATTTTCATTGCTTTTCGTCACGCATAGTCACATTTGTTTGATTTGTGACTTTAAACGCCAAGACTCCACCCGAAGGTTCCTCATTTTCAAATGAAAACGTCTTTAGAGAGATTGAAATTTCATTGCTTTTCGTCACGCATAGTCACATTTGTTTGATTTGTGACTTTAACGCCAAGACTCCACCCGAAGGTTCCTCATTTCAAATGAAAACGTCTTTAGAGATATTGAAATTTCATTGCTTTTTCGTCACGCATAGTCACATTTGTTTGATTTGTGACTTTAACGCCAAGACTCCACCCGAAGGTTCCTCATTTTCAAATGAAAACGTCTTTAGAGAGATTGAAATTTCATTGCTTTTCGTCACGCATAGTCACATTTGTTTGATTTGTGACTTTAACGCCAAGACTCCACCGAAGGTTCCTCATTTTCAAATGAAAACGTCTTTAGAGAGATTGAAGTTTCATTGCTTTTCGTCACGCATAGTCACATTTGTTTGATTTGTGACTTTAACGCCAAGACTCCACCCGAAGGTTCCTCATTTTCAAATGAAAACGTCTTTAGAGAGATTGAAATTTCATTGCTTTTCGTCACGCATAGTCACATTTGTTTGATTTGTGACTTTAACGCCAAGACTCCACCCGAAGGTTCCTCATTTTCAAATGAAAACGTCTTTAGAGAGATTGAAATTTCATTGCTTTTCGTCACGCATAGTCACATTTGTTTGATTTGTGACTTTAACGCCAAGACTCCACCCGAAGGTTCCTCATTTTCAAATGAAAACGTCTTTAGAGAGATTGAAATTTCATTGCTTTTCGTCACGCATAGTCACATTTGTTTGATTTGTGACTTTAACGCCAAGGCTAAGTCACTAAATAACACAGTAATTGTTGACAAGTCTCTGTTTGACTTGACATCTGAAGATGGCGAGTCTGACCATAAGGGCTCAATAGACCACAGGGTTTTGATGTGATGTTGTGTTTATTAATCGTGGACATAACGTACAGAGTATTGTAAGACTGTGCATGCTGTAATTGTGAATGGATGCTTCAGCTCTGAACCTGGTATATAAAAATCTTAGTGTCGTTGATTATGCTGCTATATCTGCAGACCTTCACATTTTTGTAACCGATTTCCAAGTCCTTGAAATGTGTTGATCATACTCTGACGTGCATTGCCCGGATGAACTAGAGATTAGTATGAAAGGTATAGTCGGCAAAACCATGAAAATGATTGACGTAAGCAACTTTGTTGATGTGAAAATTGCAAATAAGCATACCGATGTCAGCCTAAATTGTATAGAGATAAAGAGTCCGCCTTCATTGCAGATTGAAATACTTTAAAAATAGGAGAGACTGAACAACTAACGACAATTTGTTCAACGCTCCTGATAGTGATTCCATGCAACATGAAGATAACCACGCTACTGTTTAAAAGATTACTGATATCATGATACAGAGTACGAATGACACTACATTATTTAATCAGAATGTTGGGCGCGAAGGAACTACAAAAGACAGGCAAAGTCGTGAGCATGGTTTAAAACTAAGTGCGAGAAAAACTGTAAGGATTCTTTCAAGGCGGAAAACCAGCATTCTTGGTTGCTTGATAAACAGTCTTTCAGGGATCACAAACGAGCATGCATAAAATAAAAAAAATAAAAATAAAAGAAGAAGTAAAGGAGTATTCTAAAACGTATGTCGCAGATTTTGTTGAAATGAAAGAGAGATTGAGAAAGCGAAGGCTCCAAAGCCTACTGGAAAGTTATTCATGGCACAGACTCAGAGAAAACAGTGTCCCGGATGTTATGTCAATGTTTCTTAGCGCATTGAAAAGTTATGTTCAGATGACACAATTCCAGGGAATTAAAACCTTTACCTCGAAGAGTAACAAATGTAAGTTTTGCCATTTTAAATAATTACACTCCCACCCCACTCCCCAACAAACGAATTTTTGAAAGCGTCTTCTGATAAAATGTGTATCCTTTACATATAATTGTTCAATATCATCCTTCATATTGTAAAACGCCAAGAGACTGGGTTACTGGCATTATTCAACCAATTTGTGAATAGAAGGAATTGAAACCGACCTACCTATTACCGTAGCATAAATATATAGGCTACCCTTTTTTGTTTCAGCGAAATTGTTCACAAGTGTCCTTAATAATTGAACTATAGATTTCCTTCGTGAAAATGCCACCATTAGCCCTGAACAGGCTGGTTTTAGAGCAAATCACTCTACTGCGGACGGTAAGTTTACATTCAGTTGTGTTGTTGATTTTTCTCACAAAAAGGACTGTATCGTTTATATTTTAGATTATGAGAAAGCTTCTGATAATCTTGATACATATTTTTATGGCCAAAAACATTTTAAGAGTGGTATTCATGGTGAAATGCTTAATGTCATCAGAGATATGTACGCTAATGACAAGTCATGTGTTATGGTTGGTAATCACTTGTACCCTGATCATTTCCAATGCCTTGCTGGAGTCCACACACCCCTCCCCCATTCACATCTGTCTGTCTGTCTGCCTGTCTGTCTGTCTCTCTGTTTGTCTGTCTGTCTGTCGTCTCTCCCCCCCCCCCCCCCCCCCGTCTCTCTCTCTCTCTCCCCCTTTCCCAAACTCTGCCTTCAGGAAATCTATTTTCTTTGAAATAAAAGAAAGGCTCTTGTCACAAGTGTATTGTGTATTGGTTCCTGCCAGTTTTCTACTCGCGCTCACATGAAATGATCAATACTAATCTTTGTAATCTTCCTATCATTTCCGCGTTCACCTCCTCTATCCATCCGCTCCGGCGTGTTCCAACTCCAGTTATAGAGCGCGCATGCTTCAAGTTACCCTGCTCACTACACGTGGAGATAATTTCCACGTGGTGACTATTCCGGCATCAACCAGGCCGGAAAGATACAGACACCTGCAGTGTCGGTCAGAAAAGTTTAGCAGTGCTCTCAGAGCAGCATCCATTAAGTGGATAAAACTCGATTGTGTGCGCTACACACACACACACGCACGCACGCACGCACGCACTCACACACACACACACACACACACACACACACACGCGCGCGCGCGCACGCACACACACACACACACACACACACACACACACACACACGCACACGCACACGCACAGTCATGCCGTTCAGATTATTGGAAAACACAATGCAAGAATGGGAGCCATTATAGCTAACGATGCTATAAAACGGGCAGTTAGTGTCCACTCCAATGGTTAAACTCTGTTCAGTGCCAGATTACACAAAAATGAACACTATAGTTTGCTGAGAGTGCAACGAGAGGGGAAACAGTGGAACGACAATTCTCAGAAGATCAAAGGCAACGACACTGGCCGTAGAGTCAGAAAAACAGTGGCACTCTCTTTGACTCTTCCTGCTTTTCCTTACTCTCTCTCTCTCTCTCTCTCTCTCTCTCTCTCTCTCTCTCTCTCTCTCTCTCTCTCTCTCTCTCTCTCTCTCTGTGTGTGTGTGTGTGTGTGTGTGTGTGTGTGTGTGTGTGTCTAGTTTCTAATCCCCGTCTGTCTAATCGCCGTACGGATTCTAACTGTCTGTTCCAAGTTCTACAGGCTTGTATTTGTCATTATTAGCCGTGGTAGAGTTCGCAGTCAAAGGACACTTGTTCGAATGCAGCTGGCGCCCTTAGTAGTCACCGCCACTGAACGTGTTTCGTTGCATGGGTATCATGGTGTTTTAGTGTTTTAGTGTCGCTTTCGGCTCGTCCCCGTTCCAGTTCTTCCGGGATATTTATCACCCACCCACCCCCCACCCCCCCTTCCCATCCCCACCCTCCGTCTGCTGGAGCATCTTCGATGAGTTTGGACGTTAAACCTTAATTAGTAAATGAATCTGCACAGAGTCTGGCGGTTATTCTTGCCTGGCGTTTTTGAGATGCTGACGAAACTGGCAGTCTGAGCCAAGCGCAATATGAACTCTAATCTTTGATGCGTATTCTAGCTGTTCATGTTTCTGTATTTCATGTCCCAGAATGGTCTCATGTATGGAAGTATCTAAAACCCTTTTTTGTTTGAATAGCTGGCAGATTTTCATTTATGATTATCATTTTGAGAGAGAGAGAGAGAGAGAGAGAGAGAGAGAGAGAGAGAGAGAGAGAGAGAGAGAGAGAGAGAGAGAGGAGTTAAATGTCCTGTTGACCTGAGGCTCTTAAGGACATGGTGGTAGGATGCCTGGTTTTTGCAGGCTTGGTTTCGGATGGGGAATGTCCTGTCTTGCACTGGTTGTTGTCCCAGACTGAATCGGGTCCTCCTCTTTCTTCCTGATGACTGGTGTCCAGCATTTAGTTCTGGTTCTGCATGAACTAGTGTCCACTCTGTGCGGTTGTTCAACTGACTGTGGGCGTCTGTATTCTTCGCCTCCTCCCCGGAAAAGACATGTCTTCAGGGCTGCTGGGCGGCCTTCTTCGTGCTCAGCCGGGAGTGCGCGACGGTAACCACTTCGCCATGGCGGCTGGTGAGATGGCATTTTTCAGTCCACTAACATTTTACATAACTGAAGCCCAAGCAACTGACCGAGTGAGCTCACAGCATATACAACACACACACACACACACACACACACACACACACACACACGTGCGCCCCCCCCCCCCCCCAACACACACACACACACACACGCACACACTCTAACTGATATCTCACTCATTCAGGTACGCACTGGTTTACAAGGATACAGTGGCACAGAGAATCTAAGAATATAAGAACGAACTAATCTTGTGATCAAAGTTTTCTGGTCCTTGTTTGAGTCCCCATTGTCCTAAAACGGCGTCCTCAGGGCAGAAGTTCATAGAATCTCGCTAAAACAGCGCCGTCATCACTTTGCAAGTTGTCTTGTCTTTCCCGCGCGTTGTTTTTCATAAAGATCTCACATGCCAACCTGCCTTGCACCCACAACTGTATTGCGAACGTTCACCACATCATCCGAAATTCTGTTGCTTAGCACACCGTGGCTTCCATTCCAGCGTATACACGTAACCGTGGGCAAAGATTTAACGGAACACCGGTAATAAGTTTGTCAAATCTTTGAATTGGCACCCAAATTTCTCAGTTCCTGCATACAAATATTCTCGACCGACATTTTTGTGCATCCTTCCAACATTCCTGTCAAAACAACAACAACAACAACAAACAAACAAACAAACAATTTCTCGTCTGAAACCGTACCTAGATATTACAAAAATCTATACCCTACTAACAAAACAAACAAACAAACAGAAACCCAAAACAAAACAAAAGAAAAACGCCTTTTAAACAAAACAAAACAAAACAAACAAACAAAAAATCACGTATGCGATCTCTCTAAGTGATGCGAATATTTTTCAGTTTGAGATTTTTATTTTACTATAGTACATAAATGCTGAGTACGCCCACGTTGTACTTGATAACAGCTTCAAACATTTTCGTCCAGCCGGAATTAAGAGAGAGAGAGAGAGGGGTTGGGGGGGGGGGGGGGGGGGGGGGGGGGGGGGACCATGCCGAAACGGACTTCCGGCCACTTGTCACAAGGATGGTATGATGTCAGGTCATTGGTGACACGCGTGCCAGATAAACCATCCGTTGCTGATGTGTTGTTATACAGGTGACGTGTCAACGAATGGAGAAGCTGGGAGAGAAAGAACGTAGTCATACTACATTTCTTAACTAACAGCCCCCCTCCACCCCACCCCCTCCAACACGCACACTCATATACGCTCTCGCACACACACATGTGCGTGCGCGGGTGCGCACACATTAGACACACACACACACACACACACACACACACACACACACACACACACACACACACACACACACACAAACAAGCACACCACACACACATACACGCACGCACGCGCGCGTGCGCGCGCACACACACACACACACACACACACACACACACACACACACACACACACACACACACACACGCATACACGCACACTTACTACCACCACCACCACCAATATAACTTACAACCAATAGCAACAACGACATCCAAACAAACCAGTCACTGTCCAGTGTATTCAGAGACGCGCAAGGTTTCTGTTTTGTCATCCCATTATAGCTCTTCTTTCCATCCCTTCGTTCATCCCTTTTCTTCCCTTCACTACCAAAACATGTAATGACACTTTCATATGCACACACAAAAACAATGCACTAATACATTTGAAACCTGGCCCCCATTCCTGCCAAAGAGGAGTGTGTGTGTGTGTGTGTGTGTGTGTGTGTGTGTGTGTGTGTGCGTGCGTGCGTGCGTGCGTGCGTGCGTGCGTGCGTGCGTGCGTGCGTGCGTGCGTGCGTGCGTGCGTGCGCGTGCGTGCGTGCGTGTGTGTGTGTGTGATTCCAAAGCACATGCAGGAGAGAGAGAGAGAGAGAGAGAGGAGAGAGAGAGAGAGAGAGAGAGACGTGTTGGATGTGGTGGCATGTTAATGGTTCGTGTTCTATGGCCGCCGCCACTGCTCATGATCTTTTCGCGAAACGACAGGAAGAACCTCGAGGAAGAACTAGATAGCAGTTCTTCAGAGAACACACACAGACACACTCACACGCATACTCGTATATGCACATGCACGCACTGTACATGCACACGCACACACACGTACGCACACACACACACACACACCACACACACACACACACACACACACACACACACACACACACACACACACACCCGCGCGCGTGCGCGCGCGCGTGCACGCACACACATGCACACAGGCAAACACGCACACACACGCTTGCACACGCGCTTGCCTCCCCCCTCCCCCCTCCCCCACACACACACACGCACGCACGCACACACGCACGCACGCACGCACGCACGCACGCACGCACGCACGCACGCACGCACGCACACACACACACACACACACACACACACACACACACACACACAAACGATCTCCTCACAGCTATTGATGGAAACAAAGTTTCTCTTCTCTCTCTCCTAGATTTGCCTGCTGCCTTTCATACAATAGATCACTCCATTCTCCTCTCAAGACTCAACACTTCTTTTGGTCTTTCTGGCTCTGTCCTTTCCTGGTTCTCTTCATATCTCTCTGATCGCACGCAAACTGTTTCAGTGAAAGGTGTTAAGTCTCCAGCAAGAGCACTTCAGTTTGGTGTCCCTCAGGGATCAGTCAACTACATGGTTACAACAGCTGAATCTTCACCAAAACTCCATTGTTGTACAAACTGTTGCTCACTAACATTGTAAGAGATCAATGTACGCTTGGATATATAACCACTAACGATAATGGATATGGACATGGATAATCTCTAGTAAAAGTAGTTTACACACTCACACACAATCAATGATAACAGAATCAAGCAACAGCTTAACTCTGTATGCATGGATACCATGGGTGAACATGAGGTCCATTGTCTCTGCCTGAAGATCTTCTTTGCAGGTTTATATCAAATATATCACACCTAGTGATCAACCAGCATAATAAAAGCAAGCACAGACATGTTCCACATGCACAATGACACATATGAAGAGTAACTACTAGCATGTATATATCAAAGTACACACACTGTACAAACCTCTTTTAGCCCAACAAGCCAGATCTTTGGAAGCAGCAACAAAACATAAATGCATAATCACAGCGATACTTGTACATGCATATCAAGTCAATCTCGTATACCTTTTCTCACATTCAGACATTAACCTTTAACACCAAAATCTGCAGTCCAGTAAATAAGAGGCTAATAGCTTCTGCTGGAAAAAAAAAGGTCTAAGGATGGCTGTTTCAGACCGTCTTTTCTTTCATCCATTTCACCGACTCTCTCTCATAGATTTGTCTGCTGCTTTTGATACAATAGATCACTCCATTCTTCTCTCAAGACTCAACACTTCTTTTGGTCTTTCTGGTTCTGTCCTTTCCTGGTTCTCTTCATATCTCTTTGATCGCACGCAAACTGTTTCAGTGAGTAGTGTTAAGTCTCCAGCAAGAGCACTTCAGTTTGGTGTCCCTCAGGGATCTGTCCTGGGACCGGTTTTGTTTGTGCATTCTCCATTTTGGGAAAACGATTGTATAACAATTACTGGTAATAGATTCATTGAAAATATAGTCGGTTCCTGCCTGTGTCTACTAAATAACGGAGGCGTAAAGAGAATTCCTGATCTACCAAATCAAAGGGCGACTTCAATTGATGTGTGTTTTAGTTCACCAGTTCTTGTATCTAAATTGGTGTTATTCTCAGTGAGCTGTCAGCCCATCACGCTCAAGAGATAGACATTATCCCCAAATTCTACTACAGTTGTGCCGACTGGGATAAATATTTTTAAAAAATATTAGGAGTACAAAATGCAGACGATAATTATAAAAAGATGAGAAGATTGATACTTTTATTCAGGTTGATAGAAACGTACAAAATGCAGACGATAATTATAAAAAGATGTGAAGATTGATACTTTTATTCAGGTTGATAGAAACTGTTTTGCGGGCTGCTGACGTTTCTATTCCTGAATGAATATCCATTGGTAAAATCGGATAAACACTCGGGAAATATTTGTTGGAATTCAGGCTGTCAAAAAGCCGTAGATAATAAATAAGAAAAATAGAAAATTTATTCCAAAGAAAGAAGACGAGAGAATCATCCGTCAATGAAAAAAATCAAAATCTTTTTGTGACTAAAGAAGAGCCCAGGCCAAGCGACAGTTCCAGTCCACATATAGCAAGTACAAATGAAGTGTACAGTCACAAACACCCCCGAAGAATATGGACAAACTGTAACCATATATAGTATGGAATAAAACCACTACTTATTCAATTAAAGTTAATGGCAAGGAGCTTCCTATTAACTTAGAAAAGGGTGAATCATTTTTAGATACGTTTGCTAGCGTGATGAATGTACGCAATTTGTCAGAAAAACACAGAACATTTAGAGAAAATGAGACAACAACAACAACAACAACACACACACACACACACACACACACAACACACACACACACACACACTGAACTGAACTGAAACCATTTATTGTCAGATTAACGTAGGTTGTACTGACATATTAAACAAAATATGTAACAAATTTTAAAAAGTGAATTGAAAATAGAAAAGTTAAAGATAAAAATATGACACGCTGTCAAATTAGTTTTCTTGAGATGAGAAAATTGTAAAGAAATGATTGACGATACTTTAATAGAATTGAAA
>CM031615.1:25222608-25275108 GCA_018398815.1 Conus ventricosus
CAGGATTAAGTTGACAAAAAACCAACCAACCACCATACATGTTACACACACAATCCTGAAGTGGAGGGAAAAGAGAATGGCTGTCGAAGCAAAACTTGCTGCTGTGGTTGTTTGTATATATATATACATAACCAGATTAAAGATGTCATTGCCTGCTACTTTTTCCCATTTGAAATGAAATACAAGTATGTAAACAAGCATTCCTTTTGTTGTTGTTGTTGTTGTTTTTTTTGACAAGAAAGGCAACCTTTACAAGATGAGTATCTGTCAACATAAGCAATGATTTCCTTAATTTTACATCCTTCACACTTATCACAGGTACATGGAACATACACATTTAGGCAAACACAAGTCCGGTTAGGTGGGTCACAAGGTTGGGGATGGGGTGGGGGGAATATTAGGGGTGAGACAGAGACAGAGAGATGAGAGAGAATTACACAGTTAGACTGAAGGAGAGAAGATGTGTAGATGAAGAATGGATATAAAATAAATACTAATACCACACAAAGCACTTATGCTTACATAATTTATTTGCCTCATTCACAAACTGATGCATAAAATGCACGTCTTATTTCAGAGGCATCATCACATGAAAACAAAAACAGAAAAGTAACCATGTAAACTATTCAATAATTTGACAGTCGGCGGGACATCAACAGTAAAAATCTATACAATGCACCAGAACAACCTACTCCAGTTCTGTTCTCCAAACTGTTGGTTCAGAGTTTCAAAACAGTACAAAACTGCCAAACTTCCTGAGTCTAAATTGAGGAACCTGTGCATTAGAGGGGCAGTTTGCTTTTGAGCTGAAGGCATTATAATTCCCTACAGCTTCAAACGATGAATGTATACCTCGAAATGAAAGTGTATCTTTCCCAGAATGGAGTTGCTAACATTCACAGACCATAATTAGAGCTTCGTGCAGTAATACTTAAACTAGTTAAACAGTGTCTTTACCAAAATGGCAACGTGGTGACAGCCCTGATGTGGCCCTTTGCGGTCGGCTGGGCTATAAGCAACATTATCTTATCTCTTATCTTACCAAAATGGCCCCAAAACCCTATATTTTATGAACAACATTTTTGAAATTCTGGATTTCTTCACCAAAATCTGGGATTTCAGGAATGATTTTATAAAGGGACAATAACTTAAAAGCTGCGGAGGGTTGGTAGATAATGCAGTTTAGCCCACTATTTCATGCTGCATGGAAACGCAAGTCAAAGATCCACAAACATAACTTTCATCATATGTTCTTGAAATATTAAGACTGTCTTGCAACACAACCAACACACATGTATGTATATCTTTCTTTCCTGTTTTAAGCAGTATGTCAATGTTGGTGTTGTCAATGTTTGTTATATGAATGTTGGAAAATGAAAAAAGCAAAACAAAGTAATAACTGATGCGGTTACAAATCTGCAATCCATGTCTAGGATAATGATTAAATTATGTCCTTTTGGGGACAGGTCAGCAGGATAAGAAATGCATGCTCTGATCATTATCATACAACAATGCCAATCTGCACATTAATGCCATATGTCACTTTGTAAGAGACAAACAATGAAGACATATACATGCGCAATGATACGAAGTTCACTAGCATCCTTAAAGCTACATTCTGTAATTATTATTCAATTAGAATAAGATGGGTGACAATAGGGTTGAATGGAAGATGAGTAATGAGAGTTTGCACACCTGATACATATTTCCCATATAGATTAAAGTCCTATAGCCTGCTGGCTATAGGGGCAGTGAACTATTTCAGATTAACTGTGTTTTGCTTACGGCATTAAAGAAGGCGAAGCCCATTCCCCTCCTTCCACTATGCTTAACCTTCCATGGACTGCTGGGTGAATACAATGGGTTTTCAAGCCGTAAAATCCACTCACACAGTAAGTTTGCACTCTCAAGCACTGGCTCTGCAGGCAAACGCTCTAAACATTTGATTTGGGGGCTCTCTGATATACGAACAACAAAATCAGGGGTGGGAGCAGAAATCTTAGCTATACTGAAAAGGCCAGGGATCCAGGGTGGGCGCTTTAGACCGCTGGTGGGGTGCAGGGGCAATGTCCAGGTGGGAGGTCTGGGGGGCAACCCCCCCCCCCGATGTTGAAGAAAATTTGTCTTGCCAAGACACTTTTGTGGCCTCTCCTTGAAATAAAAGTGAATAATTTACTTCCATACAAAAACACTCCAAATATGACAAAATATGACTTGCGGCTTAAATATCAAACTGAAAATGTTATGCCAAGTACTAAGAGTACATCTTAAATTCAGTAAACCATCAAAACAAAATAGGATGGAATGTATTTACTCACAAGTCATGTTAATTGAAGATAGTGGCCAAATTTCAATCACTTAATTTAATTTATAAGTTCAAGAATGAGGATTCCTGTTTTTGTGTGTGTGTGTGTGTGTGTTTTTTTAGTCTTATGTGGCTTAAATTCAGCAGAGTCAATGTCTGCACTAGCACTGGATTGGAACAAACACTGAGCGAAATCAAAAGCTGCCATGGGTCAAGTCTTACAATAGAAATCAGCGGCTGGTGGCACTGGGGCATCTGAAAAATGAAAGTCAATGGTTTGAGTGGATGTACGTTTCAGTGCATTCAATCTCTCCACATGTTTCGTCTCCTGGGAATGCACTTCGACCGACATTTTAACATTTGACTTGTGTATATATATATATATATATATATATATATATATATATACCAGCTTCCGACTGCACAGTATACACCAAGCAGTGCCCACTTCATTTGTTTTCCACAGCCATTTTCTGAACAGACAATTCAATTCGTCCATCTCATCCATCCATTCATTTCTCCACTTGTTTTTCTTCAGGTCATTATCAATCTTCTGTGCCTCTGCTTCATCGTTAATTAGCTCCATTTTTGACAAACATAAAGCATAATAAATATGGTCTTCCCGCACTGAAAACAAGATGGTGGATTTCAAATACGAGTGGCACAAAAACCTGAATCGGAACACGGAACGAGCACACGGAGAAAAAATAAAAAAGGAAGAAAAAATTTGCTATACAGAATTCCGTATCAATACGGAAAGTCCCCCACCCCTGCAAAATACATGAAGATAAAATTTGTATCTGCTAATATGTATACTGGATCAGAACAGGCACCACTAAACATGACTGAACTGGCCTGGCAGCAGCGCTGTGCCTCCTTTGGTAGATTAGTTCAGTTCCTGTCACTATAGTCCTGCCAAGCACACAGGGGGTTTTCAGGGCTGCCAAACCCATCCAGAAAAAAAGTCACATCTTGAACAGGTCAAATCGTATTAGATCCTGAAAAACAACAACAACAACAACAAAAAGGGAGCAATTCATGATATGATACCTTGACTTCTGAACATTCTTATGGTGGATAAAACTAGACCATGCTGATGGTGCCTGCCATTTCCTATGATTTTTCACTCCCAGATTAAAAGGGGAAAAAAGCTGGTTAAAAAGTGAATGAAAAACAATTATTTCAAAAGATACTTCTGACTGGACAATGATGTCTGGTTGACACAGTGTGTACACTAATAGCAATCAAGTAATGAGATAACAAAAACCAAACAAAACCCTGACACGTCAACTGTGGTCAGATAAAGTATATATGAATTCCCAGAACAAAGACAGGAGAACGGTCTACTGGGGTAGAAAACCAGTAGATGACAGTTCCTCTGGTGGATAGAACTGATGACCTGTCACTGCCTGCACCCATATAACTACAGTGAGGGGCCAAGGTTGTGACAGGACTCTTGGCATGGCTGAGCTTGTGAATATGGGAGGCAAGAGTGATGCCATGGAGAACACTGAAGATGGCACTGAAGACCAGACACCAAGCACAACTCTGTGTGTGTGTGTGTGTGTGTGTGTGTGTGTGTGTGTGTGTGTGTGTGTGTGTGTGTGTGTGTACAAGAGAGAGAGAGAGAGAGAGAGAGAGAGAGAGAGAGAGAGAGAGAGAGACATTAAACAAGGATGATGGGTAGTTTTTATAATTGTGAAGGCAAACTCTGTTCTTAACTTTCTTCTCATAGGATATCATTACTAAGCCTATCTCTTCTTTCCTTCAAAGTTTTCTCTCTCTCTCTCTGTTGCATAGGTGATTTTGATAAATCAAATTCAACTGAAATTGGTCATTGAATAAATGGTAGACCACCATTCTTGTGCCTGAAAATAAATGAAAATTAAACATGACTGATTTTCCATCACAGAATAAGTTCACCACCCAACCCTCCCCAGTCGAATGGCAGAAGGCAAGACATATTAAGCAGAAGACATTTTATTACTCCTTTGTTACAAGGAAATGCGTTGTACTTGTACAATCAACAAATTCACCAGTTTTATCCATATTATGCTCTAAACACCTTCAGATTAAACCTATGTACATCACTGAATCCAGATGAAAATGCAACTGTTTGCAGATAATGACTTATTTTACAGAATGTTCAATGCTTTTTCTTAACTTTTGATTATTTTCCTTTTTTTGTGTGTGTGCATAATAAGAAAACCTTTTCCTGTGGATTTACAGGAATAAAAAAAAAAATTAGGAAATCCGCAGAACCACAGACAATTTAAAATGCCCATTACAAACACTCACAACAAAAAGTGACGCGATGTTTTTTGTACCTTAGCTCTCTATGAAACCAAACTGATTCCCAAAGAAAACGGCCATGCAAGGAAAACAAATCAAATGATAACTAAGTCACTTTAGAATGCAGAACTCTGCCAGGGCTTACACAAAAGTCCAAAAATACATGCACAGAGATAAATGGCTTATGACACATGATGCCATTTTAAAATAACATGAACCACTTTTCATCATTGGTTGAATCACATCTGCAGAAAATTTAAGACTGAGATAGGGTCACACTGAGAAGGACCAAGTATGGGGTGAGGCTCAAAATTTAAATCCTTACTTTTGGCTGATTGAGAAGACTGAGAAGGAGTAAGTGGTGAGATTAAATTCAATCCTCAATTTGAACCGATTAAAAAGAATGAGATGGAGCCAGTACGTGGTGATACGCAGTTTCAATTCTTCATTTTAGATGACTGAGAAGATCAAGATGAGGCAATAAACCATGAGACTGATGTCATCATTCAATTTCTGCTGACTGAGAAGACTCGGATGGAACAAGGGATTTCACTTCAATCCCTAATTAATTTTGGCTGATTGCAAAGACTGAAATGGAATGATGAGACTGGATTTCCATCCTTAATTTTGGCAGATTGAGAAGACTGAGATGCAGCAAATAATGGCGAGATCAATTTTAGTCTTTATTTTGGCTGATTGAGAAGACTGACATGGAGCTGGAATTCACACGCTCAGTCTCAATCCTTCATTTTAGGCAGTAGAGAATCAACACAACTGAGTTTTTCCTTTAGAATTTCATTCTCATACATTGTAAAGCCAGCAAGTGGTGAGAATCAACACATATGACTATTTCCTTCAGAATTTCACTCTCATACATTGTGTGACAGTAATTTCTCTGACTTTTTTCTTAGAATTTCATTCTCATACACAGTTTCTGTGACTGATGAAGTTTCATTGCATCTTTTTAGAACGCCCAGAATCGAGAAAAATTAATTGAACATAACCACCTGACGTTATCACAGATATAATCTTGTTGTATCCTGATGATATTGGTGAATTTGGCCATGTAAGATGTATAGTGAAACGCTCAAACAGTGGGGGAAAAAAAAAAAAGATATGAATAGAAATCTCCTAGAAGTTAACTTTGCATTTTTGAGCAGTTACACATCTTTTCTTTAAAAAAAATGGTGAAAAAAAAATGCAGAGAGAGTCGCTAAATTTAAAGACCATTGACATAATCATACATAATGAAAATGCAATCAGAACAGCAGACTTGTCCATACAAACATGTTATTCCACAACAATTCACACTTTACGTATCAAAAACCATTTAGGATCTTTAATTGTGCCTCTTCCTTTGCATGACTTTAGAAGTTATTTCTTGGAAATGGCAGAAACTGTACATGCACATTGTCTGCCATGAACGCAATGAACAAGTCTGTGACTAGGAATAAGAGCCTGAAAATAAAATAAGTCAACCTAACAGCAGTTTCACATGCTTATCCACCCATCACGCCGTCCCCTCCTTCTCTGCCTCTGTGAAGATTCTTCAGAATTTTGGGATGAGAATCAAAGAACAGGGCCTTTGTTAAAAACATAATGAAAAAATAATCTTTGTTTTCTGAAATCAAATCACAGTAACTGTTATCATAATGCTATGAAATGAAAACTCTACATCTGTACATGTATGGAAAAAAAAAAGTAATACTTTCTCCTTGCTTTTGATAAATCAGTTTAATGACAACCATATGCCTTTACCACACCAAGTACAAGTTAACATCAACAGTTGCCTGGGCACATCACATTTTGCAATTACTTCTTTCAACAATAAACACAGAATTGAACTAAATCTGATTTGTTAGGTATACATTTACGCAATATTTATACAAAACACTATCGCACTGCAATTACTCATTTATCTGACTATAATACTCACTCAAGTATTACAACCATCAAGACACGTTTGGCCTTGCAAACAATTCTTGTCTCTAAAGCCAGATCTGACACTAAACACGGTCCACATTCTGTCAAGAAGACATGCTCTTCTTTTCATTTCCTGAGGCTACTGTCTCTTCCGCTGCCTCTCCTTCGGCTTCTCCGAATCACCAGTTCCATCAGGCATGTCCATACTGCTCTCCCCTTCCTCTTCTTTCGTCGGATATAATTCGGGGTAGCCCTGCATGCAGTCCTGCATTTTACGGAAACTCTCATAGCAGTCCGACCCTTTGGGTTCTGCCTCGCTGTAGTGGAAACAAGAGAATGCTTCCCGGAATGCCATGCCACAGGGACCGCTGGCCATCCCGCCGAGACAGGGGCAGTTCCAGTTGATGTCCCCATTTGGCAGAATCAGACCTGAACATAAACAAAGTTTTTCAGAAAAAAAAAAAAAAAATCATGACATTTCCCATTACAACAGAGTAACATTCATACATAATCCAGCAAGCCAACATCCAAAAGATACAACAACAACAAACACAAAAAAAAAAAGAGGAAAAAATCATGACTGCAGCGGGAAGGAATGGAAAGCATGATGGAAGGTGTGCAAAAAAATGCAACATTCTGCAGTATCTGTTTCACGTTGCAAAATAAAAGATTTGCTGCTTTCAAATCTCCTTTCAACAAGTTTTCCTTCAGATTTCGTATTGTTAGCGGAAAAAAAAAAAAAATTATGGAGGGGCAGGAGAACGGAGCTGGGTGGTGGTGGTGGTAGAAGCATTCCGAGATTTCCTGCAGCATAAACAGGAAATTAGCTGGGAAAAAGAGGAAATCAGCTGAAAAAAGAGGAAATCAGCCAAAAAAAGAGGAAATCAGCTGAAAAAAGGGGAAATCAGCTGAAAAAAGAGGAAATCAGCCGAAAAAAAAGAGAAAATCAGCTGAAGAATAGACAGTGGTCAAGTCCGTTAGATTATTTTCATTTTCATGTTCATCTTTTCATATCTTACCAATTTGTTTTGCAGTCTGGTCACCTGACCATTTGTATTGCTATATCTATTTTGGCAACAAGATATAAAGAGTGCCCAACTGTATGACCATAATTCCTTCATATTCAGTCTTCAAACCTATATTATACTATACGGATTACAGCAGAAAGCAGAGGTCCCTTTTTCATTAATCACAGTAAGTGTTTCAGCATGGTGCACTCAATGTCAAGATATAAGTGAGTGCAATTACATGTTCCAGATAAGTTTCAAAAGTTTATAGTACTACAGCCCAGCTAACTACCCAGAGCATTTTTCAAGGCTGTCATATTCATACAGGAAAAAGTGTCACATCCTGAACAGGTCAGATCAGCAGAAAAAATTATCATTACCCTGAATAAGCAACAAAAGAATTAGATAATGACATGGCAGGTAAACTACTGGCATCCTATAAAACTAGACTGTGCTGACAGTCCAGGCATTTTTCTTAAATTTCTCACTCAGGCTAAATTTTTATAAAAAAATGATAAAAATTAATGAAAAACATTTAAATGCCTAAAAACCACAAAACAACAAAAAAAACCATAGAATTCCCACATGAGCATATAACGCTGCATAATGAACAGCCAGTACCCAGTTTGGGAAGTATGCATATCTTTCATTACCTCATGGCCAAATTATAGAAGAAAAACTGCTATGTCATAAATTACAGTCAGGAAAAGAAAAGGTAAACTTAAAGAAATATTCAAGTCCATGAGGTAAATGAGCTACTCAGATACTTGATCCTTCTGCACATACACTGCATCCATCAATTTACATATTTCTCTTAACATTTACAATTTTACATTGAGACTGAACAGTGGGCAAAACTGGGCAAAACACTATCAACAGTACTTTTGCACTTAAAAAAAAAATAATAAAATATCTAATACCAGGTATGACTGACAGTGTCATCATTGATCAAAAATGAAGGTTGACAAGAAATGCTGTCTAAATCAGTCTATGATGCAGAGATTAAATTAATGAGTGTTGTAAAAAGAATGAAACCAGCAATCAGAAAGCTGCATTTCAGGCACGCACACACACAAACACATTCACAAAACTGAATTAACTTAAAGTGAAACAGCATGCTGGGGTTTTAAAGGGAATAAAATGTGTGTCCTACTATTTGGACTGTTGGAGAGCCTTATGTGGGGACAAAATATATTTTCCTTTAAAAAAAAAAATTGCAGTCTACAATATGAACATTTGTTAAGCATGACTACTGAGCTAGTAGTTCATGTCCCCACTGTTTGAAAACAGATACAGAAACTAAGAAAACAAGTAACATAATCTCTGAGACTGACAATGATACCATAAAAGCAAATAAAAAGGGGCAACATACACAATCTTTTGGCATGTTTGGACATTGTGACATTTATACTTGTCTACAGCCTTGAAAAATGGACAAGGTTAACTTTGCTTTGGCAGTGAAAATTCTGCTGCTGCATCGTTATGTGTGCAAGCACACAAGGAAGGCATAGTTAAGTTAGTAATCCAAGCAAACAAACGTAGTTCCCAATTCAGAAGCATGGCAAAAAAGAGAAAAGAAAAATAGAAAGCCATACATATCTGGTGACCCAATGCTCTCCTCTCATATATTGCAATTCCATATATAGTCCTAACTAAACTTGGTCATCATGTTCATATGCCAAACTGACAAAGAATGAATGATTGTCAGTATACTGGAATTCCACTTACCTTGTTCAGCTGCAGAGATACAGAGTGTAAACATGACTGTAGTTCTTGCCAAGAGTCTGGCTGCAGACTTTTAGACCAATACATGGTCCTGTTTACAATGCCACTTGTGACCAGAGTGCGGTTTCTTATCATTTTAACCCCAATGAATATTGTGGGGAATTACAGTACAAAAATTGTGGATGCTTTGTTCCACACACATGGATTAAAAGGCTTGAACTAGCTGAAGGAGTGAAAATGGTGTTAGCCTCTCAGGCTGAGTTACATCACAAAAACCCTCTACAGAAAACTAAGACTGTAAGAGAGACAGACATGATACAAGTGAGAGAAAAAGACCCTAAATAAAGTTGTTCACACCTTCTTACCTGGTTCTTCATCATCATCACCATCATCTTTGATGATGGCTGTGCTTGGTTTGTCCATGTCATCTTTGGTAACAAAGATGATCTCATCTTTACCTGTGTGACAAACAACAAGGTTCTGTAAAGGATAAAGACTGAGGCTCTGATGTTGTCTGTAAACACAAACAAACAAAAACACAGCAGCATCATACTTTCCGTTAGTTCCCAGACTGCTTTAGTTGATCAAAACAAGTTGCAATATCAATGTGCATTTGAAAAAAAAAAAAGTAAACAAGTGGGGTATGTTTTGCTCCCATAAGGAAACCTAACACAGAGTAACTTTTATTCAAGACTGGCACAGCCTTTTTAACTTGAATACAGTCAGACAAATACATGGACGAACAATCTAATAGTGGGGGAAAAACAAGCGCAGGCCAACAACTGAACTGTCTGGCAAAGATTTGGACTTGAGGGGAGGGGAGAGGGGAGTTTGAAGATGGAGAAACTGGGAAAATGAAATTTAAAGAAAAAAAAAAAAAAAAAAAAAATGTTATAGATATGAAAACTCTTCTCTAGCTGCATAAGGGAACCATCGCAATCCCTTTTGAAGGCAGATATATTTGTATTGCCTGCTCCGAGGCCTTTCGCCCGCTGGATCGGGACTCATCAGGGAGACACGGCTGGTTGTGTCTGCGCTCCCGGCGTCAAATAGAGACACACCACAGTCCATAATACTGCGGTGTTCTCACCACCATGGGTGTCCGTCTTTTTCGATTTACGTGTACATAGCATATTTACGGTCAATACGTGCGTATAGCTATTTCGAATAGGTAGTTACACGTAATTGCGAGTATTATAGACACTCCCTCTCGGACGGGGGAAACCTCGTCACACACCGGGGGGCGATAGCTCAGTTGTAGATGCGCCACGGTCTCGTAGATCCTGGGGTTGCGGGTTCGAATTCTCGGTCTATAGGGGGATTTTTCCCTCGGATGTTAACTTTGGGTTCTGTCTCCCTTCAACCCTATAGTCGTTAGGATGGGACTATCACTATAAACGAGGTCTAGTCTGTGTCACTTGGCACTAAAGACCATTACACGGACTCTAATGATCCGATGCTATGTCCTGAGAAGGGTGGTGTGTACCGGACTACACGAAAATACACAATGCAGTTGTATGTTAATAATGGTAACTGATGACCGCTGAAATTACTGGAAGAAGAAGACCACACTTGGAGAATTGGCTCTTGCATACTTATTATTTGCAGTAGATATGCAAACCTATACATTTAGAAGAAACTAGTGTGGATTTGTAGAATCTAGTGAAATAACGAAAATAATGTTGGTGGTACTGTAACATTATTTCTCATTCTCGAAGCGATATGAATTATCTTCCCTTGAATAACACTCTGTGACTAGAGAATAAATGCGTTTGTTGTTTAAGCACCAACACTCCTGCCATTCATTTGTGTAGCTTGTGTTTCATACACCACAGACACATTATATTCGGTGTCAGTAGGGATGGGATGACGATCCCAAACCAAACAAACAAACACTGCGTTTCATGACAGGTTTGGTTACGGAAATTCTGAATTAAAAAAAGAAAAAAAAGCCCCAGTTTGATAAATTACAGCTTACGGCCCTCCGACGTGTGAAAAGTACGTCGTTAGGCTTTTTCGGTTTTGGTGTTCGGACATTTCGGCGTTTCAGTGCAGGACCCCTCGCATGCCACTCTGAAAGTGGTGCGAGGTAGGGTGCGCGTTACGTTTCGATTTTATACACCAATTCAAAAAGTCATAGCCTTTCATTTAGCGAAGTTTAAGTCACGTAAACGTCGGTTACATAGTATGGGTGGGGTTTTTTGTTGGTACGTTATACTATAGTATGGCCTCGTCTAAACCTCGGGTGATGTCAGTGAGGAAGGACTAGCGCTCAGCCAAACACTACTCACAGCTTGCTTTCAATTCATGCATATATCATGCATTCGTCTCATCAATCCTCTAGTTAAGTCTATATTTACGACACTTGATCATAGAACGAAACATCATTGCATATGGAATCTAAACTAATTAAACATTCTCTCTTTCCTGAATTCATACAAAATAAATTATCTAAAACATCATTATCTAACGGTTAAATAGATTTCTACTTATAACCTGGCCAGGTGATCTTAACTATTCACGAATCACTGTCTTTTTCTTTTCCTTTTTTTTTTTCTTTTCTCTGTCACTTTCACAACACGACACAAGACTGGCTCGGCACTGGTGTTGGTCTGCTTGCACCGGTCAAGCTGGACTGACTGGACGGTCAGCTGGACTGCTGGCGTTGTTCGGGTTGGACTGCCGATGAAAGTGGCGCTTGGCCAAGTATGAGTCGAACCCCGGTTCAGATGAACAGTTTGACTATCTACATCGATCTGTTCTCCTTTCTTCTTCCTGGCATTAACGCATTGCACTCTCTCCTCCTCTCTCTTGTCTGCTCTATTTAATGGACATGGTTGCTTTTCTTTTCTTTTCTTTTCTTCTTTTTCTCTTCATTAGTTAGCAAAACTCTCTCTTTCCACATCTCTCTTTAAGTCCTCCCTTCACCTCCGGGGGTTGCGACCTTGTCGTGGTTCGGAGGGTTTGCGTGGTCAGTGATCCCTTAGGCTTTTGCTGGCGGGGGCTTCATACTTGGAGATAGGCTTTTTTTTTCTCTTGCTTCTTGCTCCTGAGAGGTGCAGATGCTGTTTGGGCCCTAAGCGTAACGTCGTAAGAGTTGTTGCCCACTGTAGGGCGTCCCATGTCAGATAGGCTAAGGGTGAGGATCTGACTAACAGTAAACCCCCCCCCCCCCCCCCCCCCACCCGCCTTTCTCCTTTTCTTGTTTTCTGCCTCCTTATTTGGCCCTTTTCTATCTTCGTCTCCCTTCAAGTCTTATTTGCCACACTCCTTTTCTCTCTGTGGGCTCCTTTGTTCCGCCGCGTTTGCCGTGCGGTGCGGACTGGGTCGGAGGGAAATGATGATCCTGGTGATTTGAGAGGGCTAGCGCTCTCAACACATATCACTTTGGCTCGGGACCTCTCCTAGACAGGGAGTACCACTTGGGCCCGGGTGTACTAATCGGCTTCCCTTCTTGGGGTTGGTCAAGACGGCAGTTCCCCAGCTGGCCAAGTAAACCCCTGCAGGGCTCTGCTCTCTGTTCCCGGGAGGTGAGATGTTCAGGGGGGATGGGTTGGTTGCTTCTGCTTGTCGTATGTCTCGCCTGAAGCCTGGAAGGGGTCAAGACTTGGTTTCTTGGCCCTGTGGCCCTTTGTTGGACATCCAAGGTGGCGTGGTTAATGTATGGAGAGATGAATCACCATAAACTATTTTGAACTTCATTATAAAATCACACCCCCCAATGGAAGAGGAAGGAAAGCGTATCCCCTTTTTCAGGGAATTAGAACAGACAGGATTCTGACAGTGAGGTAAGACAGCAGGACAGGTTTCTGGGCTTCCTGGCTCGTGGTGGAAGGTGACAGAGGCAGGAAAGACCCCTTTTTTCAGCTCTGAGCCTTTTGCTGTCCAAATGGGTTTCTTGGTATAGCAGGTGAACTAGGTCATAAACGGTTGAGGAATGGTTCGTTTCTTCTTCAATGTCGATCACAGAAGCAATCCGATCCGCTGCAGAAGGAAAAATAGCTTGTGGGGTGAGGGAGATCAGGGGTGGGACTCCCCTTAATATAAGCTTAATTAAAGTCATCCAAAGGTGTGATTTAGAGCAGAGATCTGGCGGGTTGTTTCAGAGGCGGTAATAAAAACGGAGCTGGGTCCCAGGGTGGGACGAGTTTGTTGCGCAGGGTGACGGTAAGAAGGGGTTCAGAGAGAGTGGCCACCAAACCCCCTCTTCGGACCTTCGCAACCTGTGCCTGCCTCGGTCTTCAGGTTGGTTACCTAAATGTTTCATGTTCAGCTCTATGTGCCGTCCCATTGAGGTTGCTTCTGGTGCCGAGGTTTTGGCCATGTCTGGGACCGCTGTTCGGGCAGGAGGAGTGTGGTATTTGCTGCAAGGCAACTCATTGTGGGCCGTGTCTTGTTTCCGGAACATTGTGATAACTGCGGTGGCGACCATTCCTCCTCTCTTCCCGAAATGTCCCTTTGGATTCAAGATTCCTACTATACAACGAGTTAAAACGGAAAATGATGATCTCATTTTTGAAGCCGGAACAGGTTGTGGGCAGTCAGACGCGACAGCTTCTTTCCTTTGCTTCGGCTGGTCATGAAAGCTCCATAGTTCCTACTCGGTCGTCTGCTGCCAGACTGACGAATTCATGTTTCGAGGACATCTGCAAGTAGATCTGTCAGTTTCTGGTGGTTGCAAGTCCACCACCTTCCCTAAACATAGGGACTGCCCCTGGTGGAGGGCAAAATATTCCGCCACCCTCAGATTCGCCCAGCAGTCTACAACATCTGCTGCTGGGCAGATTATAAAAACCGCACCTTACCTCGAAACTCTCTATCCAGTGCCCTGTGCGGGCAAGGTAGTACATTTCAATAGTGTGGAGAGGTGGTGTTGAGGAAGAACCTCCCACCGTCTCCCAAACCCAGACTACTTCACCTGTGGGCAGTCCGCCAGCAGGTCTGAGATTGTCCAGTGTAATTAAGCAAACAAATTTACAGCTTTAGCAGCAGATGTTGAGGAGGAGATGACCTGATCTCTCTCCTTTTCGCCCTCTGCCCACCTTGGATAATACCAATATTCCATTGCGATTATCCGTGGTCTAAATTCAACTTCGAGGAGCTGGCATGCCTTCTGTGTCAGTCTCTAAAAACCTTCTGTCGTGGGTCTTCAAAATACTCAACTCAAAGCAGTAGACCTTTACTCTTCTGCTTTAATATTCTTTCGAACATTGCACAACCATCCACGTTGGGGGACTGTCGGGCGGCTTGTTGCCCTTCTCCTACACAACATCTTTGTTGTATACGTCCTGTCTCTCTGCTGCTCCCTTCAGGCTGTAGCTGCGAGAGCATCTCTCCACAAGACGGTGACACATCTGTTCTCTTTATCTCTCACCTTCCGTCCCGGTTTGTCGTCAGGACCTTTCAGTCTGATTGAAGAACTCCTCGACCTTTTTTGCTGTTGGGTGACTTTAACGGTCACAACCCTCTGTGGTGGTAGTACGGTTCTCATCCTGTGGTCTCTGTGAGGATGTCCTTTCGGATTTGGATTTGTGGGGGGTTGTCTGAACGACGGAATTCTGCAACTTACCTCCATTTCTTCCACAGGTTCACTTTCGTGTTTAGATTTTGTCGGTTTGTGATTCCCTCGCTGGTCCTGGATATGAGTGGTCTGTCCATGAAGTTCTGCACGGATAGTGACCATTTCCCTGTCCTTCTACAACCTGTAATAAACTGAACAGTCTCTGTCTCTCTGATTTTACATTATAAGAAAGCAAAACTGGGAATCTATTTGCAGCCATGTTTCCTAAGGAGTTCCAGGACACTGGTTTTTTTCAGAGTCCTTACCCAGTGAATCACTGACTAACACTTCTGATTAAATGTGCTAAGACCTGTATTCTCCAGTGTCTTCTTCCCAATAAACTTCAAATGCAAAAACCACCCTGTTCGATTTAGAAAATGCCATCTAATTTCACAAAGTTAGATTAACGGGCTCAGCGTTCAGGTTTACCTTAAGACCTTCGGGGTCCCAAACGCGCGAGCCATCAAAACTCCGTGGCCAAAGCGAGTCACTCTTTTAAAAAATCAGTAAAGTCGGGTCCTGGAGAGCTTCTGCTCCAGGCTGACATCAAAACTTCTAAGTAAAAAGTGTTGGAACTTATTAAGAAAATCAAAGGAAGAACAACTGTCCACTGTGAACCATCTCAAGTTTTCGGTTTCTTTTAATATCAGAGAAGAAAGCAGTTGCTAATCTGCTTCTTCAACCATTGAAAAGATTTCCTCCTCTCTTAAAATCAGTCTTTTTGTCAAATAACACAAAGCCCTAAAAGAAAAATCGTCCCTTGCAACTATTCATCCGTCAACATGGAAGACTACAATCTTCCTTTAACATTAATCGAGCTGAAATTGCCGTACCTTCTCTTGCAGCGATTCTTCCAGGTATAGATGACATACATTATCATAAACTCTTGAAACATCTTCCGCAAGAAGGTCGGAACATCCTGTTACCAGGTATACATCACGTGTGGATTACTGGTTGCTTTCCACCCTCTTGCGCGGGACAAGCCCTCCATTTTACAGCCCAAACCTGGAAAAGATCATGTTTAATCCATCTAACTACCGGTCCCCATAGCTTTGTCTAGCTGTGTCTGTAAATTGATGGGAAAAAATGGTAATGCTTAGGTCATGTGGAAAACTCGAAACCGATGGCCTTTTGGCGAAAGATCAGTGTGGTTTCGCAAACATCGTAGTACAGTTGACCATTTGATTCGTCTTGGAATCTACATCGTAGGAACGCTTTTTTGAACAGACAGCATGCAGTGGGCATTTTTCTTCGACTTGGAGGAAGGCCTCGATACCACCTGGAAGTCGGGGTTACTTCTTGATCTCCACGATCTGGGTTTTCGGGGTCATCTTCCTCTTTTTATCAAAATTTTTGGCCAGACAAGATCGACAGTTTCAGGTCCGGGTTGGCACTACTCTCTCCCCCCCCTGATGTCACGTGCAGCGAGTTGGGTGTTCCACAGGGGAGCATCCGTCTCCTGCCCTCTTTAAGTATTAATTCATACAACATTGTTAAATCTGTTAAGCAGAGGTTTCAGGACTGCTCATTGTTTGTGGATGATTTTGCTGTTACGCAACTGAAGCCTGTACCCGGAGTGTCCAGCGGCAGGCTCCAGCTGTTGGTAGATAAATCCATCGGTGCGGCGGATGAATAACGGTTTCAACTTTTCTGCTACAAAAACCAGTGTATTCACTTCATAATTTCCGTCAGTTTTTTTCCAGATCCGGAACTTCAAGTAGGGAAATCTCCCATTCCAGCTGTGTAAAGATGGCAAATTTCTGGTGTCATTTTTGACATTAACTTAACTTTCTTCAGCCTTTATTAAAAACTCTAAAAACTGCTTGCAAAAGGCACTGATTATTTGCGGGTCGTTGCATCACCGACTGGGGCGCTTGATTAGGAAAACTTTGGTTGCACCTCTACAGAGCCATGGTCCGTTTCCAAACTGGACTTCGGTTGTGCTGTGTTACGGCTCCGGCAAGATCATCTTACCCTCAAACGCTTGGTCCCTTATCCACCATAAAGGGGGCTTCGTACTCTGTCTTGGGAAGCGTTCGCACCTCCTCTGTTGTACAGGCCGTACGCAGAGGCAAGGTGAAAACCATCAACTGTCCAACCGCAGGCCTGAAAAACTGTCTTTGAATTATACTTCCGAATGTTCGCTGATACTGGCAGAATCCTGGCCTATGACTGTGTTTTTGTACCCTCCGTTCCAAAGGTAAGTTTGAAACAAACCCGGATATGTATTCGCCGTTTTGGCTTCGAATGCCTGCTCACGTGGGGAATGCAGTCATAGACATGGGAGTAGTTTCGATCTTTCCAAGTTCCGGATCAACCTCATGGCTTTTTCACACCAGAGAATTCGTTTTGATTCGGCAGCTTTCCGTATGGGAAGTCTACCAGCTCTCTGGCGTAACAAGGCTTTGTATGCCGGAGCTCTGTTCCTAAATTTTCCCATCATACAAAATGTTTTCTCTGGACACGGTATCCAAGTCTGAGGAGGGGAGTGGCCTGTGGCAGCTACTGCCCTGGGGCTCCTTCTCAGTTTATTGTTGCGAACCTATACATTTCAGATGCTTCTGTCTATTCTGCTGAACTTAGGCTCTAGTACTGGCTTTGAAGATAATCTCCATTCTGCGAGGAGGGACTTTCTGGTTCTGTCGGATTCGCTGTCAGCTTTGGAGGCCTTAGCTGGGCCGACCAACCTTCGCATCCAGAACTTTTACTTTTTTTGAACTTTGTGTTAGCAAGTGAAGGCGGGACGGTTACAACATTACTCTTGCTTGGGTTCATGGCCATGTTGGCATCGGATGGGAACGAATGGTTGATTCGTTAGCCATGATCGCCACAAGAGAGAAAAATGGCCAACACTTATATCCCCTGCTCAGATGTGAAACCAAAATTATCGATTATGTGAGTGACCTCGGGCTGGAGGCTTGAACACTCAGAGATGAACAAACTCTTCCAGATCCGGTCCAAACCTTAAAGACTTCCTCCCATCTACGTCGGCGTGGTCGTAAAGTGGAAACGGTTCGGTGCCGGCTGCACACCGGCCGCCATTCGTATTTTACCATTCTTACCTTTTAAAGAGGGAGTAGCTCCGTGGTGCATTCCATGTCATGCCAGCCACTCACTAATGAAACATGTTCTTTAGAGTGTTGGGACTTGCTCGATGTGAGTCACAAAACATTTTTACAGCAGAGTTCCATGTAAGATTCTGTTCAGGATGTCCACGCCTGACGTGTTCCTTGGGTTTTTGAGTGAAAATAAAATTTTTTTCTGATTTGAGATTTTACGAGAAGAAGGATTTTTACAATGTTTCTGGTTCGAGTTTGTAGACGTTGTCATCTGAAAGAGAAGTGTGAAGGTTTTTTTTTTTTGTTTTGTTTTTTTTAATTGACTGAGTTGTGTTGATTTTATCGTCGGTGACAGCCTGATGTGGCCCTCTGCGGTCGGCTGGGCTATAAGCCAATCAGTTCTTATCTTAGTCCTCCCTTTGCAGAATATATTGGTGCTATTGCTCAAACTTCCACTCCTCTCATCTATCTGCCTTTCTCCTGCAGAGGACTACACCCCAGAAATAACCTCTCTCCTCTCTCTGTGTCTCTCTGTTCGTTCTCCCCCTCGTTCTCCGTTCTCTCACTCGCACATCCTTCTGATCACGTTCCCGATCTGTCATAAAATAGGCCCGGCGAGTACATTGCGTCATGTATTTTTACCTGATACCCGAAACTTTTCTCCCTCTAATTTCCATTGGTTTTTCAATCTTGACAGTCACGCCTAAACGCCTACTCTCTGTGGTGGTCAATTGGTCATTTAATCGATGAGCTAGATTTCGCCCCCACCAAACAATTCCTTCTCCCTCTCCCTTTCCTGCGGTACATGCGACGTCCGACTAACAATGGCGCTGGTTCCACACATTTGGCTAGATGGGAGCCTGCTTGCAGGCGCTACGACTGTCTCGTCAGACATCGAGGCGGTCGGTCAAAAGCTGCTTAGTCCGTCCGGCCGGACCGTCCGTCTCTGTGGAGCCTCTCCCCTATGCTTAATTGGTGGATCCGAAACCATGGGCTGTCTACGGGCGCCCAGAATATTTGAGTTAGTGCTTATGTCCAAAACAATCCTGGACCACGACTTGGTTTTTATTTTTGACCGTGACAAATTCCCCCTTGCAAAGACTATGCACCGCATCGTCTCAAAACCACGGTACATAAAAAAACAACAACCGAATTTTCTGACACCACAGCTACACGTGCAAGTTAAATAAAATCACTTTACAATCCATCGGTTTTTAAATTATAAAATATATCATTAGTGAATCCACTCAATGAGTTATCATGGACGTGCGCTCCTTGCGTTATTTCATATTCATTTTATAACGTCCTCGTGCGCACCTATGCTATCCCCCTTCTGCGGATTGGTCATATCTTCTCTTCACAATTCTTATGAAAAGCACAATATAATATGATTTCACGATCCCATTGTCATCTTCACCTGAGGAATCTCCTCTCTCACTTATTGCAATATAACTGCATTCACTACACAGCGACTGTATGCTCCATGCATAACTACATTCACATGAACAAGTTCTCACAAAGAAATATGAACAAGTCCCTCACCCAAAAAAATATTTCTTGATCCATAGCCAACTGGGAATGAACCATATCCACTCAACATAACTGTTAATCAACACATATTATCAACAAAAGCACCACGGATATGGACTGATTCACTATGAGTTGCAGCTTGCTAGACTACACGGCATTAACAATTGTCAGCTCCGACATTCTGTCCGGAGCTGGAATGTCTGCACTCGATACCTGTTGGGCTGCGCAGTGCCTTGCCCTATCGCAGGAACCCTGCTGTTTTCAGCTGTGCCTCCTGCAGGAATTTGAAGTGGTTGGTGTTCTGTTCTCTATCACGAACTCTTTCTCATACAAAGTATTTGTGGAACTTCTGCCTCGGGCCCACACGGTCTGCTATAACACTCCTTCTCCACAGTTGGCGTTTCCCATCGTCACACTTTGTCAACTTCCTGTAGAATATCTCACAGGGAACTCGACCCCTGCGTGCTCCTGCAAACAATACTGCATACCTATCCCGGCCACCTGATGCATCGGTCTGCTACAAAAATGGTGGGGTACATGTTGGTTGCTTCAAGATGGGACGGGAACCTAGTCTTTCCAACACTGTCTGCAGTGCATGATCTGCGCGTCTGGACCACTCGACCACTGCTGGTTTCCCTGCTTGACCAAACACTCGAGGAGGACTCGTGATTGCTGGGAAATTTGGAACAACTCCGATAGACCCAATAAAACCTTAGCAGATCCTGACTTCTGTTTTTGGTCTTTGGTCTCTCTGAATTTATCATTCTTCTCCACCTTTCCCTTTTGGCTGTTTGTGTCGCCTCCCGACAACATAACCTAGGTACTCCTACTGTCTAGCCCCTTCATACAGGACACATTCCCTGTAGGACTCTTCTGGAATACTTTGGAACATATATCTCACCTTATTCTGCTGGGTCTCTTTCACCTCATCAATGGTTGCTGTGCGCCTTGGGCTGAGTCTCACCTTGAATCATATTTGCGCGAGATAATTCGCATGGAAATGTTTTAGTTCCATTCACATCAATTCTGTAATCCCGAAGACCTTTTCAGTTTGGTGAATGGTCCTTTCCAATGCCTTCAGCAGCTTGTTGTGACCCGTAGGGAAGCAGTACAGGACTTGTATCTCCACCTTGAGGGTTTGCTTCCTCACCTTCCTGTAATATAGCTTCTTCTGAACGACCCTAGCCTCCTGCAAACCTTCCCTTGGCAAACTTGCATGTGTCTCATACTGTGCCAACCTTTGGACACGGGGACGAGTTTGGGCCAATCAGATCAACAGCCACTCTCCTGCGAACGGAAGTATCAGTGTATTAAAGGGGGATGTTTTAAGAGGCGCCTTCCTCTTCACCACTCTTGTGGCTGACCTTTGCACACGTCACATGTCATGCAAAAACGCCTTGATGTCTGCCATTGCTCTGCCAATGAAAGTCAATCACAGATTCAGTCAGCTGTTTGCTGGCTGCGAGTTGACCCGCCATTGTGCGACTCGGGACCACTGACATGAACAGTGTCACGATTAACATGCTGGGACCTCTAACTGGAGTGTCACCTTTCTGTCTTCCCTTGGTGAACACTCGGTAACAACAGCCCGCCTTTCACAAGAAATTCTGTCTCACCTCCTCTTACCTCCTGTTTCTCTCCACCTTTGCCATCTCCCTAGACTTCACGAGCGAAGGGTCTTGTTCCTGCGCTGCCCTAAACTCATCAGGCGACATCTTATGCCTGACTTCCCTTGCATGGTAACGACGTTCGGTTTACTCAATCCCTTTCCTTCCTTCTTGCTCCTTGTTTGAAACTGCTTGCCCCTGTAGCAGTCAACAACTCAGGGATCCCATGGATCCCTTGCCCCTGGGAATTTTTCCAATGATCAAATCATGAAGGGGTTTCTCATCACCTACGCAGACAACTCGCCTGAGAAGTATGGGTTCGTACTTCTATCTTAGCAAATGGAAACTCCCTCACACCAGTGCCATCGATTAGTGTACAGTCTGGATGTGCCCTGTCAAAATCCCCTTTTCTCGATCAGCGTTGTTCGTACTACACCGCCATGAAAACCAGTGTCTCGTAACACTTTCTCCCTCTGCTGGCCAATCCAACCTTCTTCCACTGGTAAACGAAACACTCTGACCTAGTGCCATCCTCCCTGACACTGACTGCTGTCCAGTGCTTAGCCATAGGCTGCAATCACCCTCTCAGCATTGGATCCCTTTTGGTGCCATGCGGGTCGTTTCCCTTCGAGACCCTTATCACTTCTTGCAGGCTGCTGGCCTTTCTGGAATCCGCTGCGCAATCCCTCGCCTCATGTCCCTTCTTGTGACAAATGAAACACCTATATGTCCCTTTGCCTTACTTCTGCCCATCCACTGGGTTTGGAGACTTGCAGAAAACTCCCCTAGTCTCCGTGCATCTTCTCACCGGTGCCTGGCACCTGTTTCTCCTGCTCTTAGTGCCAAAGTGCCTTCTATACACCTCTCTGCGAACTTCAACAATCTCCTGCTGGTCTCTGGTGTCTCTCTTTCAAATGTATGTTAATCAGGGCCGTCATCCTGACAAAAAATCGGTGTTTTTCATATAACTAGCTCTTTCAATTCAGCGAACTCGTCTTCGTACCACCTCAACTCTAACCATTATCAAAATTGTGATCTTGACAGTTGCCAACAAATCTGAGTGTACGTATCCCCTGTGCTTGAATCTAGTGAACGAAATTTCTTTCTGATACCTTCTCTGTGAGGTCAAATCCTTCTTCAATGATTCCTTATACAGCACCAAAATCAGTTTGGGTGTCTGCTGGCATTGCAGTGAAAATCTGTAATTTGCCTTACCCTCACCCCGTCAATAGCGCTGACATAATGATGCCCACTCTTCTGGAGGCAACCCTGACTGGTTGCAAACGTTTTCGATAACGACTGAGGTATGCATCTATCGAATCGGATCCCTTCCGGAGTTATTGGCAACTTGGGTCGGGGGCATAGCTGCGCACAGATTCATGGAGTGAACTACCATCACGGTGGTCCACCTTTGTATCCTCACTTTCTCTAACTCTAATTGGAACCCTTATCTTTCTGGTTCTGCTTCATTCTTTCTGTCTCCTGCGCGTCCCTTAGTCTTTCTGTTTCCTGCGCTTCCCTTAGTCTTTTGTTTCCTGCTTCATTCTTTTGTGTCCCTCCTAGCACTGATTATCATTAGCCTGAATCCTTAATTTTTCTTTTCTTATGCTCTTCTTTAGCCTTTTCCTGCTCTGCTATTTTCCAATGCGACCACGGCGTTTTTTCGCGCGTTCATTCTTTCCACTTTTGTTGGGTTTCCACGAATGCACGCAACTCATCTCCAGTGTAGCCTAAATCACGGAGCGACGCTCACACAGTTGTTCATTAGGGTGTTTTTCTTCCGCCATTATATCCTTTTTTTTTTCTCTTTTTTTCTTTTTTTTTTTTTTTTTTTTTTGTTTTTTGACAGATTTTATTAATACGACAGCAAACTGGGGTTTCGACACGAGTGAGCGTATAGCACATTCTATGAATGATAATATTAGCTGGGAAACGTAATAGTTTTAAAGTCGCCCAGCGCTGACCCAACTATGAGAGCGAATTATTGGCAATCTGTGCGAAATGAGTACGCTGGGTGAAATGCCAAGCCTAGGTTTATTCTAGCTTAGAAGCAAGTGCCAAGCCTATAGTATTTAACTATCTGGGGAACTTACAGTAAGACAACCCCTGGTCTATAGGATTACAACACTGATACCACAGACTTCCTCTCTGAGATGTTGAACAATTATAATAATTGGGGCCAGAGATTTATCCTTGGCAGGCTCGCAATTAAATTGTCAACCCTCGGGTGATGTCAGTGGAGGAAGGACTAGAGCACAGCCCAAACTCACTCACAGCTTGCTTACAATCTCATTCATTTATCTATGTTCTGCATTCGGCACATCAAACCTACTAGTAAAGTCTATAACTTTTATACAACATGATCATAGAACGAAAACATCAATTGCATATGGGAAATCAAACAAAATAAAACATTTCTCTATTTCCTGAACTTTCACAAAAATCATTTATCTAAAACATCATTAACTAACCGGGTTATAAATAGATTTCTACTTTACCTGGCCAGTGTCTTAACTATTCAACGTATCACTGTTCTTTTTCTGTTTCCTTTTTTTTTTTTCTTTTCACTGTCACTTTCACAACTCGACACAACGCTGGGCACTGGTGTTCGTCTGCTTGCTACCGGTCAAGCTGGACTGCTGGCACCGGTCAAGGCTGGGACTGCTGGCTGTTGTTCAGGGTTGGACTGCGATGAAAGTGGCGCTGGCCAAGTATGAGGTCGAACCCCGGTTTTCAGTTGGAACACGGGACTATCCAATACAGCTATCTGTTCTCCTGTCTTTCTCACGCATTACCGATTGCTACTCTTCTCTCTCTCCTAGTCTGCTCTATTAATTGGACATGTTGTGCCTTTTCGTTTCCTTTTCTTTTCTTTCTTTTTTCTCTTCATTTGTAGCAACTCTCTCTTTCCACATCCTCTCTTTAGTCCTCCCTTTGCAGCACTATATCTGGTGCTAATGCTCAAACTTCACTCCTTCATCTCTATGCCTTTTCTCCTGCAGAGAACTACACCCCCAGTAACCTCTCTCTCTCTCTCTGTCTCTCTGTTCGTTCTCCGCCGGTTCTTCCCCGTTCTCGCTCTCTCACATCCTGCTTATCCCGATTCCGATTCTGTCTAACAAAAATTAGGCCAGCGAAGAGTTCATGGGTCAGGATTTTTTACCCCTGATACCCGAAGTATCTCCCTCTAATTCAGTGGATATTCAATCTGTCAGTCACGCCTTACACGCCTTACTCTCTGTGGTGTCATTGGTCATTTATTGATTTGATAGATTGCGCCCCCACCTCACACTACTTCTCCCTCTCCCTTTTCCTGACTCTTAACCTGCGTCGTTGCGACTACAATGGCGCTGGTTCCAACAAATTGGCTAGATGAAGCATGAGCCAGGCGCTACGGACTGTCTCGTAGAACATCGAGGCGTCGGTTCAAAGCTGCTTAGTCGTCCGGCGGACAGCCGTCTCTGTGGAGCCTCCTCCCTCTGTTAATTGGTGGTTCCGAACCATGGCCCCGTTACTGGCGCCAGAATATTTGAGTTAGATGCTTATGTCCAAACAAACCTGGACCAGACTTTGGTTGTTCTATTTTTGACCGTGACAGCCTCCCAACAAATTCCGTCCTTGAATTGGACTGCCAACAATTTAGACACGAATGGACAAAATTCGAAGATCATTGATTGGCTGATGTTTCTTGGCCCACTGATGAAAACGGAATGAAGAGGAACAGGCAGCATACGTCCGTATATGGATAGGAGATAAAGGTAGAGGGATTTTCAAGTCTTGGAACCTTCAGAGAGACGGAAGAAAGTCAACAACCGCATTTTCGCATACAAATTCAAAGCTCATGTTCCCCAAAAAAGTACACTGTATTCGCTCGCTACTTTTCCAGAAAGAAAACTAAGACCATGGAGAAGCATTCGATTCCTTTGTGACAGATTTGAGAAATCTAGTCAAAGACTGTGATATTACGCAGAACAGTGAAGAGATGGTGCGTGCCGCATCGTAGCGGGTGTCCAGTCACGCGACTCGAGAAAAATAGCCTCACCGGAGGGCGACACGACTGACAAGGACAAGCTATCCAGATTGCTACGAATTTCGAGGACCACACAAACAATAGCTCGATTCTATGTCAAGCAGTCCAGCTGCCGCGGAAATTGCAGCAGTGAGTCAAAAAACAACAAAGAACGGCCGCGACAGAGTGACCATGGGACCATCCACGTCTTGACCGGGATCACCGCGGCCCCATAACAGAAAACCGCTGCAGTAACTGTGGAGGAACTCATGACAGAAGATCATGCCCTGCATACGGACAAACCTGTCATACTGCAAAGAAACAGACATTATGTGATAATGCTGCCTGAAAAAGATGTGCAATCAAGCCGTCCACTGCCCTTGTCCATGTGAAGCGAAACATGATCAGGACAACTTCTTTATATTCGAAATAATCGAGAAATCCACAGACCTGTTAAGTTACGTCGAGCTCGACCTTTGAAAATGGAGGACAATTGAGTTTTAAAATAGACACAGGCGCGCAGGTAATGTGTTTCCCTTAAAAAAACTACAACAGCTGATAAAACAACCACCTCGGATCCAGACCAAACAGAGGCTGTACAGTACACAGGACAAGCTCTCCATCGTGTAAGGAAAGACCACCATGACTGCAGAGCTACAAAGGAAGAACCGATGATGATGAAACATGACTTCATTCATTGCGGCTATGGAACACACACAGCAGTATTGAGTCTCAATAACCTCCCTGGTTCAAACCTTATTTAAGCTGATTCTTTCCGTCAGTGTCCCACCTCTCACATAAGAATCAGTCTGACAGAATACAAAGCGTATTCAACGATTTGGTTCCACTGAAAGGAGAAGTCCACATCCACATACAGCCCAACGCAATCCAAAAGTGCTCGCCACCCTAGACGAGCTGCCCCACTCCATGAGGACCGAATTTATGGAGGAAATCAAGAGGATGGAGTGCTATTGGATGTCATCCCAAAAGTGCCCGAAGCCTACTGTCTGGTTTGAAAACTCCTGGTAGTGGTCGAAAAAACCATAACGGAAAAGTTATGGATTTGCCTCGACCCCAAAGACCTCTATTGAAGTGACACGACGTCCCACTACCCAACTCCTACCCCCCTTTGGGGGGTATGGGGGGATATGCCTTAGCCTAAAAATGTCTCAATCGCTAAGGTATCAGCAAGCTGGACGCATAATCGGTGTATTGGCACTCATGTTGGATGAAAAGTCTTCCTACCTGATACATTCAACACACGCATGGAGGCAGATATCGTTTAAAAGTCTTCCTTTGGACTTAATTCGTGCGCAGGACATTTTGCCATGCGTAAAGATGGATGAGATGCTTCGAAGGATCCCGGGAGTTAACGGCTCCTCGGGTGGATGACATTCATGTCTCAGCTCTGACCAATAGGAAACTTGACAACAACCTGTGAACCGCTTTGAACAGAGCAAAAGATAGAACTTGAAAATGATACGCAGATAAAGCTGACTGTTGGGGCACAGGATAGTTGATACCTTTGGGCCATCTCTCGTCCCTGGGTCTTTTATCCAGACCTGCAAAAGTTTCAGCCATCCTGATTATGCCACCTCAATCAGACCTTAGGAACTCCATACAGTACTTGGGATGATCACCCCTACTATTCAAAGTTTCCCCTAACTCTCTGGGATAAACAAAACCTATGCGAGACCTCCTCAAAGTGACCACTGGTTTGTATGGGGGACACACTCAGCAAACTGCCTTCTGTTAAAACAAGCACGTGATCTCATCCCACCCTGTTCTCGCATTTTTCGACCCAACAATGCCGGTCTCACTGGGAAGTGGATGCCAGCCAGCATGGAACTTGGGAGCCACCCTTCTCCAGGACGACAAACCAGTCGTTTGCCTCCATTGCACTGGAAAACGAATCGGAATACTTAACACTATGCCCAAATAGAAAAAGGAGCTGTTTTGCATCTGTTTGGTGCAAGCGCGTCCACCAATAAGTATACGGCGCAAACCATCGTGCACTCTGAACACAAACCGTTGAAGCGATCACCAAGAAACGTATATCATCCGACACCACCCAGGCCTGCAACGTAATGCTCTGCAGTTGCATATTTATGACATTCAAAAGTCATCCATGTCAGTGGACAATGCTTACGGGTGGCTGTCACTCTTTCCCGTATGCACATCCCGGCGACCCAAATGACCAGATGAGCAAGGAAGGAATTTGACACCCATATACATGCTGTTCTTGAAGAAACATGCCCATCAGTGATACCATAGCTGAAAGAAATGCAGAACGCCACAAAAAATTGTCACACAGCTTCACCACCTCAAGATCTGTACCATCAATGCTAGGTTGGCCAGAAGACCAGAAAACAATGCCATCCAGTGCCCTAGAGGTCTGGAACTACAGAGACGAACTCACCATGGTGATGATGTTATCCTGAATGGCGAAAGGATCTTCATCCCACCTCTGATGACGTAGTTCTTGCTGGAAAAAATACTCCATGAAGGACATTTTGGCATAGAGAAGGAAACCCTGCGAGCCCGACAAACACTGTTCTGGCAGGCATCACCAAAGACATCAAGAACCTCATCTCACTTTCTGTCCACATGTATACCCCATCTCCCCTCAGAATCATGGAACCCCTTATCCACCAATGATGTACCTCTTTCCCGACCCTGGCAGAAATGGAACAGATTCTATTCAAATGGGACAACAAAACATTCCTATCACTGTAGATACTACAGCAGATTTTTCGAAAACTAGTTGAACTCCACCCTCAACAACTCCTAGCTATCATTCATGAAGCTGTGCACACAGTTCGCTCGACATGGCGTGCCGGAAACAGTCATAAGTGACTATGGCCACAGTTACGGCCTCAATGATTTGCCTTGTTCGCAGCCCGGATGGATTTCCACCACGTGACATCGAGCCCGGGATATCCGAGTCAATGGTTTGGCTGAGAAAAACTGTCCAGAATGCAAAGGGATTCCTGGGAAAAAGCACCACACTGAAAGAACCACCCATGAACGGGCACTGCTGGAGTACTGACACAACCCGGTGGATAAACTCGCATCCACATCACAGTTGCTGATGGGACGTCAGTTACGCTCCACACTTTCTTGCAACCACCAACCAGCTAGACCCCCAAACCATCCAACCCCAAATGTCATGCAACGTCGACATGACTACAGCAGTCCCAAGCGATGCAGTACATACCGCTCCGCTTACACACTGCCTGAACTCAAGATAGGGGGTAAAACCCAAGTCCTAAGCTGTATACAGGAGACCGTTGGCACCTGCCCATAATCATCAATGAAAGCAGGACACTCCAAGTTCGGTCGAGATCCAGACATCTGACGGCAGCATCTACGGTCGGTAAACGTCGGTTCCTGAAGGAGATTGTGGCCGACATTGCACTCGAGCCACTGCCAAAAATGACCCCAGCAAGGATTCCAGTGCCCAAAAACACTCATCAGACCAGCGCCATACCAGACGTCACTATTCCAGGACCCCGCATGGATACGTCTCCAGACGTGGTCGGCACATTACCCCTCCAACAAAACTGGACTTATAAGATTCCTCCGGGCTGTGCGTAATTTTTGGCCTGTGCGCTATTTAAAGCGAAATTCTTGTCATGTATAGTAAAGTGGCCTGCACGCCAAACCATTGGGTATGCGAACCCAGCATTGATATAACTCGTTAAGTTAAAGCACTATTCCAGTTAATTATTATCATTTAATAATTTCAATTAAAGTTCTGTTTTTACAGTTACAAGTTAGTCTGGACATTATATGTGTATCTCTTCAGTCAAGCAGACTTATAAGATTTCAATTTTCTTTTATCCCCTCACTAAGAACGAACTTTCTGAAAAAGGGAGATGTAACATTATTGCTCACGGCTGTTCAGGCTAGCCACTAGTTCTGAGGAGGCAGGGGGTTTACAGCTCTTCCCAAGGCTGCAGAGGCCAAGGCCGTCGAATGCAGGTCAAGATAGGGGTGTTTTCTGCAGGTGCTCCCCCACCAGCCAGCTACCGTGCTGTACTCGACCAACTGGAATGCATCTGTGTACAGTAGAGTCTCGGCGAGCAATTGTTTGGCATTGTTGGCTGCCATTACAAATGGGGGCTCTTAGTTTGATAATCAGTGGGTTGTCATGAAAAATGTTATGTCTGTGCTCTTGAGATTGACTGATAGGCGAATTCCCGACAATTCTTTTTTTACAAACTCGACTAGGTGTATTTTCCTGTAGAATATTGTAGTTAGGCATATGAAAGCTTGTACACAACGTGGTCAGGGGCGATATTCTAAAACAAGACAAACACACACACACAATTGTGAAAAGATTGTCGTCATCACTTTCCTGCAGGAACTTAATTTTCTTTCGTTAACTTAGTACTCAAGTTTGATTACATCATACATGCCTCTGCTTGGACTATCAACAATCATAAATGTTGGGTCAGATAGTGTTTTTTTTTTTTAAGGGGGGCCCATTGTTTGTTCGGACCTATAACTAAGTGTCTCGAATGGGACAGGAAAATAAAGGCTGTGTGCTCGTCTTCGATGCTGATTAGAATTGTTTTCCCTTGAAAAACACTCTTCTGTGACGAGAGAATAAATGGGTTTGTGTTTAAGCCAACTCCTCCTGCATTCATTTGTTGTTAATGCTTGTTTATATTACACCCAGACCCTTTTCTAGTACCTACTTGGTGAATGACCTCAAAAAATATAAGCAGAGATATTTTCTGTAAAAGTTATTTGAAAAGTAAGTCATAGGTTAGAGAGAGACACAAGTTTTATCTTCTGTACTTACCTAAACATTCAGACTGGAGATAAAATGAAGCATTTAAGTGCTGGAAACATGGGAAAGATGATATTTCTCTTGACTTGAGCTATGTTTAATGAATTGTGCCTCAAAATGATAATAATGAAGACTTACATAGCACCTATTCTCGGCTAGAGAACCAAGCTCTATGCGCTTTACAATCACACTCATTTACACAATCGGCTTGCTACCGGGTAGTGCGACTGAAGAGCTGCCAGCCGCGCGCTTCATTTCAGTGTTTCCGTGTCATTCCAGTCAATTTCGTTCAAATTATCGATCACTCTTTTTCCTTACTTCCTTCATTCTTTTCCAATTTCTCACGCAGGTGCATGCTATGTGTAATGTGTCATCCATACCATCGGCCAAACTGGGCCTACTCTTCTGAAAGTTGGTGAGGTGGGGATTTTACGTGTGTGCAAGATGTTATGCTTGGAGTTCACCCACGGAAAACCTCGGTTTTTAATTATAGTATCATTCGAGAGTACTGGTATGGGAATGGAGTCAGAAACAATGTTAACTCGGAGAGGAAAGATCCCCTGTACCGATTTAGCCCGGCGGAGGTTTGAACCCCGCAACCCCTGGATCACCAAGATTACGAGTCCGGCGCTCTACCAACTGTGCTATTTTAGCTCCAAATGATGTACTATAAGTCTGCAGCCGGACAATCAAATTTCATGATATAGGAATTTGGGGTTTGTGCAGGCTTTGCCTTGAAGATAGATAGGTAAAACTATATTTTTTTTGTTTGACTAGAGATAATGTGGAATCTGAAAAAAAATAATTACAAGAACAGTACCCTGTGCCTGACTGAAGATATTTTCACAGTGTTGTAATCCAGATCATGGTGAAAGGTAATCCAAAACGTCTGTTCACATTGTTTGAAACCACCTCAGTTTTTCCTGTGCTTTGAATGTCATAAAACACTTGAAACTTTCAGAGAAAACAAGAGAACAATGTCCTTGAAAGACACAGAACAAAGTTTGGGCCTTGGTCTTCTGTGAAGGCTGAAAAAGCACTCAGGGCAGAGTCCCACATGCAGCACAGAATCTTCCCAGCCAGACGCGCCACCAAGTTGGTGGCCAAGCAGCCACGTTCCTCTTTCTTGAACCTCCTTTCTCAGCTTCACTCTCCTATGCATTAGTGCTTCCAGATTCTGGAGTCACACTAGAATACATATTATTCCTAGTCTTTGTAATTTCATTGTTTATAATGGCCCTTCAAGTGTTGTTTACTGAGAGTTTGACTCGGTTTCCACCTAGTGTCTGTATTTTCAGAAAGATAAAAAATCTGTAACAAACATTACTTATTCATTCTATGAAAAGTGAATGTCATTACATTAAATTTTTAATAAGAATAAAATCTGAATCACTAGCATATAACTTAGAAGGAGAAGGGATATAGCTTTCTTTGTAGACACGCCCACCGTTTCCAAACTAAATAACAATACACCATAAAGTTATCACCACTTTAAATTTATTATCTCAAGTGTTTCAATCATTTAATCACCCAGAAACGATCTTCTAGTCTTGATTCAGGCAAAAGCCTATCACTCCTGTAAAGTTACCATGTACCCTGGCCCATCTCCCCCCCCCCCCCCCTTCCTTCATGTGGGGCCAACAAATATAAAATAACCAATAACCAACACGCAGCAAGTGTTCCAATCACTCGACAAACAAAATAATCAAAGTTTATCAACTCAACCGGCTTTGCTTTCATTACTGCTGACACTTTCCGTGACTGATTCTTTCATCTCGTGCCACTTCACGGCAAACTCCTGCTCAAACTCGGTCGCCTGATTTCACTCATTTTTTCACAGTCAAAACAGATTGAAAAACTTGGAGATAACACCCTGACTGACAAGGCTTGCCGGTGCAACCTAATGGCTACTAGCAAGTTCATGTGAACTGATCAGCCCGGATGTTTAGCGGTGGTAGGTATAACGGTTCACGTCTGAGCCACAGTCGTTGCCCAACGCACTTTGGCGGTAAAAGCCACGATCGTGGCCCATCACACTCAGCGGGTTAAACAAGTACTCAGATGTACGTATCAGTTTGCCAACCAACCCTCCCAGACTCTTTGCTCTAATTGTGAATGACCGTGTTTGCATTCATACCACTACATTCGAAAGGGCTTATCAAGATTCGGATTCTGAGAATTTTGTTGATTTTTCTAGTGGTCCATCAGGGCACTAGGTGACCAGGTGTTTTAGGATTACTTTACATGGCACACTGGTAGGTGGTCAGGACGGTAGTTTGCTTGGGTCTAGTGGTTCCCTTTCTTGCTAGATGGTGTAACATTGGTGTCACCGCCAGTCTGATGGTAACTGCCGCCTGTGTCGATAGAAGAAACTGTAGTGTGGGCTAGTGTCGGGGGGCTACTTCATCTGCAAACCTCACGCAGGACTCTTGGGTGGATGTTTGTCACGACCACAAGCTTGTAAGGGTTGTGGTTTTGAGGATTTTGTGGAGATGCCGCCTATGATTCAGTGGTGGTCGAGACAATGTTGTATTCGCGTCAGTGACTCATTTCAGCTGTGGACGACGCGTCAATGTAGGTCCAATAGGTACGGCGACGAATCATGCGTTGGATTGCTCTGCGAAGTTTTTTTTTATTCTGCTCGAGTTCTTCAGTCCACCCTCTTCTCTTTTTGTAACTCGTTGTCTTTGGAATGGGCTGGCTTGAGGGGGATCCGTGGTTTCTTCACTGTTTCGTAAGCCGGATTGAATGGCTCCACAGTGCATCTGTTGAAACTGGTCTCGTCCTTGAAGGTGTTTGTCAACTCTGTGTGCCAGAGACATCTTGTCAGCCTCATGCCCTCCCCAGTTGGCTTTTTTGTACGGTGGTATGAGTCTCTTCACTTGCTTTATTCTTTTGAGTGTCACATTGAAACTCTTCCCAGAATGGAATGTCATGATCTGAATGCCGGTACTACTTCGACTCTTGGGATGAGCTGTGGAGAGTTTGTATTGAACAAATCCAAGGATTAGTTCCAACGGGTCGGTGGCTGGGTTGTAGCGGGTAGGTTTGATACGTCCTGTTCTAGATTCATAGTCCTGCAGATGGTCTCATGAAATCTTTGTGAAAGTCTTGGGTGGGAAGAACAGGTACTTTTCATATTCGTTGATGCCCATTGCAGATTGAGTAAAGGTCATCAAATGATCAATAAGAATAAAACTGCCATCTCCACGATCACCTCTTTCCAAGAATAGAAGATCCAGTGACGGAGAAGTGAAAGCTCAAGGAAAGACCTTATAAAGAGCTTCTTTCATTCCATGATTGACTTCTCTTGTGGGGGTGTTAATAGTGAATATATTGGATGATAATAGCCATAAGATTTGCCTCTGAATTTCCAAGATTGTTGCATGGCCAGTAAGGATGTCAGCCAGATGGATCTTCTTTTGAGAATTGAATTGTTGCACTTGCATATGTATGACCCAACATGTGAAATCTGTCTCTAATACTATTTGTCTCTTCTTATTCCCTAAGATCATACTAAACTCCTGTCAGTTTCCTCTGCCTTATCACTAGTATCAGTCATGTTCCCTCTCATTTACAGCTTGATATCTTCAACATCATCTCAGTACCCTGCCTCATAGTCTTCTTTAAAATAAAAACTTTAAGTTTTTCTTTCCTGTCTGGTTGATACAAGTAATGATATTATCATGTGTCAGTGATGTTTGAGGTGTCATGTGTTTTGATGCCCATTTTGTTCATCTATAACTGTAATAGGACTAATATAATAGTAATTTTTTTGTTATTTCTGGGGTGGTGTGCAGAAGGAGTGTGAGAGGGCAGGGATGGAGTTGGTACACATAGGATGTAGAGCAAGCCTGGATGTCGCCCCCGCATTTATTTGTGATTGCCTTATCTAATTTTGACTCCATTTGGCTTGTAGTTTAATGGGGTGGTCTTGTTTTCTGTAAACGCCTAGGGCATTTATTTAATTTTGGTGTATTGTTTATAATGTTAATTATCTTATCTTTTGTTGTTACTGTGGTAGTGTGAAATGTGTTTGTTTTTCAACAGGGTTTAGCATATAATGACCTTTCATGGTTTGCCATGGTTTCGTCCACTGAATAAAGTGAATACTGCTCACAGGACTTTCCGATTGTTTTCCACTTGACAAGCAGACATAACTATGTTCATACTGAACCTGTGAAGGGGGGGGTGGGCGGGGGGGGGGGCTTTCCCTGTATTATACTGAATCATGGGACCTACCCTGGGATCTCTATACTTCAATAGTGATTGTGTTAGCCACCATACACCTTGAGTGTGTCTTGTATGGTGGAGAGGCCTTCACAAGGAATAAAAATGAAAGACATCTCTTCATGAATGGTGGCACACTGAAAGTTCTTTAACTTTGTAAATCTATTATTGCATCCGTTTCATTGTCAAAACTAAAACATAGTTTGATCAATGGAAAGAATGAATCAGTCTTTTTCATTGATCATGGGTACCACTCTTACTTCCCTCCTCTAAGGACGGTTCCACTCCTGTCCTTGTCCATGAACGTGGTGACAGCCCTGATGTGGCCCTTTGCGGTAGGGCTGGGCTATGAACAAACATTATCCTTATTTTGACGTCACGCCTACACGCTTACTCTTGTGGTGGTCAATTGGTCATTTAAATTGATTAGCTAGATTTCGCCCCCACCACACACTACCTTCTCCCCCCCCTTTTTCCTGCTTTAACCTGCGACGTCCGGACTAACAATGGCGTGGTTTCCACAAATTGGCTGATGACCCAGACCAGGCGCTACGATCGTCTCGCTAGACATCGAGGCGTCGGTCAAAGCTGTTTAGTCCGTCCGGCCGGACAGCCCGTCTCTGTGGAGCTCTCCCCTATGCTTAATTGGCTGGATCCGAACCATGGGCCCTTTCTAGGGGCGCCCGAATATTTGAGTTAGAGCTTATGTCCAAACACCTGGACCACGACTTGGTTGTTCTATTTTGCCGTGACAGCCTCCCAACAAATTCGCCCATGAATTGGAACTGCCAACAATTTAGACACAGAATGGACAAAATTCGAAGATCATGCTAGGCTGATGTTTCTTGGCCCACTGAAGAAAACGAATGAAGAGGAAAGCAGCATACGTCCGTATATGGATAGGAGATAAAGGTTTGAGAGATTTTCAAGTCAGGGAAACCCTTTCAGAGGAAGACGGAAAAAAAGGGTCAACACCATTTCGAAAAATTTTCAAGCTCACTGTTCCCCAAAAAAGAACACTGTATTCGCTCGCTACATTTTCCAGGAAAGAAAACAAGACCAAGGAGAAGCATTCGATTCCTTTGTGAAGATTTGAGAAATCTAGTAAAAGGGACTGTGAATACGCGAACAGTGATGGGGATGGTGCGTGACCGCATCGTAGCGGGTGTCCAGTCACGCGACAGAGAAAAAACCCCTCACCGAGGGCGACACGCTGACAATGGACAAAGCTATCCAGATTGCTACGAATTTCGAGACCACACAACAATATCTCGAATCAATGTCAAGAGACCAGCTGCGCCGAAATAGCAGCAGTGAGTCAAAAACAACAAGAACGGCAGCGACATAGAGACCATGACCATCCACGTCATGACCGGATCCCCAGCGGCAAAAAAAGAAACCGCTGCAGAAATGTGGAGGAATCATGACAGAAGATCATGCCCTGCATACGGACAAACCTGTCACTACTGCAAGAAACAGAACCTTTATGAGAAATGCTGCCTGAAAAAGAGAAGCAATCAAGCCGTCCACAGCCTTGTCCAAGAGGAAGCGGAAAATGATCAGGACAATTTCTATATATACGAAATAAACAAAGAAATCCACACGACCTGATACAGCATACGTCGAGCTCGACCTTGAAATGGAGACAAGATGAGTTTTAAAATAGACACAGCGCTCAGGTAAATGTGATTCCCTTAAAAAACTACAAACAGCTGATAAAACAACCACCTCTGATCCAGACCAAACAGAGGCTGTACAGCTACACAGGACAAGTCTCAACGTGAAAGAAAGACCACCATGGATGCAGAGTAAAAAGGGAAAAAGAACGATGAAACAGACTTCATCATGCGGATACTGGCACACACAGCCAGTATTGAGTCTCCAAACCTCCCTGGATCTAACCTTATTAAGCTGATTCTTTCCGTCAGTGACCCACCTCTCACAAAAGAATCAGTACTGACAGAATACAAAGCGTATCAACGATTTCGGTTCATGAAAGGAGAAGCCCAACATCCACATACAGCCCAACGCAATCCCAAAAGTGCACGCACCTAGACGAGTGCCCCACTCCATGAAGGACCGAATTATGGAGGAAATCAAGAGGGATGGAGAGCAGGGGATGTAATCCAAAAGTGACCGAGCCAACTGACTGGGTGAACTCCATGGTAGTGGTAAAAAAACCCCAAACGAAAGTTAAGGGAAATTTGCCTCGACCCCAAAGACCTCAATGAAGTGACACGAGTCCCCACTACCCAACGCCAACCTGGATGTTTGCCTTAGCAAAAATGTCTAACGCTAAGGTATTCAGCAAGCTGGACGCACAATCCGGTATTGGCAAAACTAATGTTGGATGAAAAGTTTCTACTGACTACATTCAACACACCGCAGGAGGCAGTATCGTTTCAAAAGACTTCCCTTTGGACTAATCTGTGCGCAGGACATTTTCCAGCGAAAGATGGAGGGAATCTTCGAAGGGATCCCGGGAGTAACGCCACGGGTGGATGACATCATCGTCTCAGGCTCTGACAAAAGGAACATGACAAAACCTGAAAAACCGCTTTGAACAGAGCAAAGAAAGAACTTGAAACTGAACGCAGAAAAGTGACTGTTGGGGCACAGGAGTTGAATACTTTGGCCTCCCATCACGTCCCAGGGTTTTAAAACCCGGGACCCTGCAAAAGTTTCAGCCACCCTGAATATCCACCTCCATCAGACCTTAAGGAACTCCAAACAGTACTTGGGATGATCACCTCCCTATCAAAGTTTGCCCCTCACCTCTGGGAAAACCAAAACCTATGCGAGACCTCCTCAAAAGTGACACTGAGTTTGTATGGGACACACTCCAGCAAACTGCCTTTGATAAACCAAGCACGTGATCTCATCCAAACCTGTTCTCGCATTTTTCGACCCAAACAAACCCGGTCACACTGGAAGTGGATCCCAGCCAGCATGGACTAGGAGCCACCTTCTCCAGGACGAAAAACCCAGTCGCTTTTGCCTCCAAAGCACTGAACGAAACGGACAAACACTATCCCCAAATAGAAAAGGAGCTGTATGCTATTCTGTTTGGGTGCAAGCGCTTCACCAATACGTCTACGGCGAAAAAACCATCGTTGCACACTGACCCCCAAACCGTTGGAAGCGATCACCAAGAAACCGTCTATCATCCGCACCACCCAGGCTGCAACGTATGCTCCTGCAGTTGCAAAAATATGACATCAAAGTCATCCATGTCAGTGGACAAAGCATACCGGTGGCTGACACTCTTTCCGAAAGGCACATCCCGTGCGACCCAAATGACCAATGGAGCAAGGAATTTGACACCCAAATACATGTGTCATGAAGAACATGCCCATCAGTGATAACAAGCTGAAAGAATACAGAACGCCACAAAAAATGACACACAGCTTCACCACCTCAAGACGTACATCAAGCAAGGATGGCCAGAGACCAGAAACAATGCCATCCCAGTGCCCTAGAGTTCTGGAAACTACAGAGACGAACTCACCATGGTCGATGATGTTATCCTGAAAGGCAAAAAGGATCTTCATCCCCACTGATGAGAAAGATCATGCTGGAAATACTCCATGAAGGACATTTTGGCATAGAGAAGACAACCCTGCGAGCCCGACAAACATGTTCTGGCCAGGCATCACCCAAGACATCAAGAACCTCATCTCCACATGTCCCACATGTATACCCCACCTCCCTCAAATCCCAAGGAACCCCTCATCCACCATGATGTACCTCCCGACCCTGGCAGAAAATTGGAACAGATCTATTCAAATGGGACAACAAAAACATACCTGATCACTGTAGATAACTACAGCAGATTTTTTCGAACTAGATGAACTCACCTCAACAACCTCCATAGCTATCATCAAGAAGCTGTGCACACAGTTCGCTCGACATGGCGTCCCGGGAAAAACAGTCATAAGTGAAAAAATGGCCCACAGTACGCCTCAAATGATTTCGCCTTGTTCGCAGCCGGAGGGGATTTCCACCACGTGACATCGAGCCCGGGATACCCGCAGTCAAATGGTTTGGCTGAGAAAACTGTCCAGACTGCAAAGAGGATCCTGGAAAAAAGCACACACTAAAGAACCAACCCAGAACGGGCACTGCTGGAGTACTGCACAACCCGGGGGGATAAACTCGCATCACCATCACAGTTGCTGATGGGACGTCAGTTACGCTCCACACTTCCTGCAACCACCAACCAGCTGCCCCAAAAACCATCCAACCCCACAGTGTCATGCAACGTCGACATGAACTACCAGCAGTCCCAAGCAAAGCAGTACAAACCGCTCCGCTTACACACTGCCTGAACTCAAGATAGGGGGTAAAACCAAGTCCAGCTGTATACGGAGACCGTTGGAAACCCTGCCAAAATCATCAAGAAAGCAGACACACCAAGATCTGTCGAGATCCCAGACATCTACGGCCCAGCATCTACGGCGGAACCGTCTTTTCCTGAAGGAGAATTTGGGGCGACATGCACACGAGCCACAGCCAAGAAATGAACCCCAGCAAGATACAGTCCCCAAAAAACACTCACCCCAGCGCCCAACCCAGACGTCACTATCCAGCCCCCGCCTGATACGTCACCAAGAGTGGTCGGCACATTACCCCTCCAACAAAACTGGGACTTATAAGATTCCTCACGGGCGTGCGAAATTTTTGGCCTGTGCCCCATATAAAGCGAAATTCATGTCTTTTATAGAAAATTTGGGCCCTGCACGCCAAACCATGGGTATGGAACCCAGCATTTATATAACTCCGTTAAGTTAAAGCACTTTCAGATAATTATTATCAGTTAAATATTTCAATTAAAAGTTCAGTTTTTCAGTTACAATTTAGTCTGGACATTATATGGTACTCTCAGTCAAGCAATTATAAGATTTCAATTTTCATTTAATCCCTCCCAAAGAACGAACTTTCAGGGGAAAAAAGGGGGATGTAACATTATGCTCACGGCTGTTCAGAGCAAGCCACTTAGTTCTGAGGGCAGGGGGTTTACAGCTCTCCCAGCTGCAGAGGCCAAGCCGTGAATGCAGGTCAAGGAAAGGGGTGTTTTCTGCAGGCTGTCCCCACCAGCCAGCTAACCGTGCTGTACTCGACCAACTGAATGTCATCTGTGTACAGTCGGTCTGGCAGCAATGTGTTTGGCATTGATGAGCGGCCATTACAAATGGGGGCTCTAGTTTGATAATCAGTGGTTGTCATGAAAAATGTAATATATCTGTGCTCTTGAGATGACTGAAAGGCGAATTCCCCAAATTCTTTTAATTTCCAAACTCGACTAGGTTTTTTTCCTGTTGATATTGTAGATACGGCATGAAAGCTTGTACACAAGAGGTCAGGCGATATTCAAACAATGACAACACACACAACAATTGGGGAAAGAATGACGTATCACTTTCTGGGAACTTTAAATTTTCCCCAGTTAACTAGTACACAAGTTTGATACATGCCTCGCTTGGACTACAAAAAAACAAAAAGTTGGTCAGAAATGTGTTAAAGGGTTGTTGTTCGGCCCTATAACTAAGTGTCTCGAATGGGACAGAAAAATAAAGCTGTGTGCTCGTCTCGAAGCGGATAGAATTATTTTCCTTGAAAACACTCTTCTGTGACTAGAGAATAAATGGTTTGTGTTTAAGGGCCCAAACCCCCTGCCATTCATTTGTGTAAGCTTGTTATCATACACCCAGACACTTTACAGTACCTACTTGGAGGGCTGACCTCAAATATAAGCAGAGATAATTTCTGAAAAAGTTATTTGAAAGTAAGTCAAATGTTAGGAGAGACCAGTTTTTCTTTTGTACTACCTAAACACTTCAGAATGGGATAAAATGAAGACAAATATGTGCTGGAAACATGGAAAGATGATATTTCTCTTGACTTGAGCTATGTATAATGAATTGTGCCTCAAATGAAATATGAATACTTACATGCACCTATTCTCGGCTAGGACCAAGCTCTAAGCGCTTTACAATCAACACTCATTTACACAACGGGCTTGCCTACCTGGGTAGTGACGACTGAAGAGCTGCCAGCCGGGGCTTCATTCAGTCGTTTCCCCTGTCATCCAGTCAATATCGTTCATATCGATCACTCATTTTCCTTACTTCCTTCATTCTTTCCATTTCTCACGCAGGGTGCATGCTATGTGTAATGTGTCATCCATACCAACGGCCAAACTGGCCACTCTTCTGAAAGTTGGTGATGGGTTTTACTGTGTGCAAGATGTTATGCATGCGTTCACCCACGGAACCCCGGTTTATAATTATAGTCTCATTCGAAGGACTGTAAAGGGAAAAGGAGTCAGAACCAATGTTAACTCGGAGGGAAAGATCCCCTGTACCGAAACGCCCCGGGGGAGGTTTGAACCCGCAACCCAGGATCACCCAAAATTACGAGTCCGGCGCTCTACCAACTGAGCTATTCCGGCTCCAAATGATGTACCTATAATTCAGCATCCGGGGCAATCAAAATTTCATGATATAAGGAAATGGGGGTTTGTGCAGGCTTGCCTTGAAGTAGATAGGTAAAAAATATTTTTTGTAAACTAGAGATAATGAGGAATCTGGAAAAAATAATTACAAGACAGTACCCTGATGGCAGCTGAAGATTTCTTCACAGTGGGAATCCCGAACATTGGTGAAAAGGTAATCCAAAAGTCAGTCACATTGTTTGAAACACCACAGTTTTCCTGCTTGAATGTCAAAACACTTGAAACTTCAGAGAAAACAAGAAGAACATGTCCTTGAAAGGGCACAGAACAAAGTTTGGGCCTTGGTCTTCTGTGGAAGGCTGAAAAGCACTCAGGGCAGAGTCCCACATCGCATCCAGAATATTCCCAGCCAGAGCGCACACAAGTAGGATGGCAGCAGGACAGTTCCTCTTCTGACCCCTTTTCAGCAAACCACTTCCCCTGCATTAGTGCTTCCAGATTCTGGATACACAAGAAACATATTATCCTAAGTTTTGTCATTTCATTGTTCATAATGGTGCAAGAGTTTTACAGAGAGTTTGATCGGTTTCCACAAGTAGTCTGATTTTCAGAAAAAAAAAAAAAATCTGAACAAAATACTTATTCATTCTATGAAAAGTGAAGTCATGCATAAAATCATAATTAGAATAAAACTGAATCATAGCTTAACTTAAGGAAGGAGAAGGGGTAGTTTCATGTAGACCGCCCACACGTTTCCAAAAAAAAAACAAAAAAAAGTTATCCCACTTTAAATTTATTCACTCTAAAGTGCTTTCAAAACACCTATAATCACCAGAAAAGATTTTAGTTTGATCAGCAAAACCTATACTCTGTAAGTAACCATGTACCTGCCCATCTCCCCCCCCCCCCTTCCCATGTGGCGGCACAAAATAAAAAAACAATAACACACGCAGCAAGTGTTCATCACTCGACAAAACCAAAAAAATCAAAGTTTATCAAACTCAACCCGCTTGCTTTCATTACTGCTGCTTTCCGTGATGTTCTTCACTCGTGCCCCTTCCACGCACCCCTTTCTCAAACTCGTCGCTGATTCACTCATTATTTCAGTCCAAAAAGATGAAAAACTTGGAGATAACTGACTGACAAGGTTGCGGTGCACAATGGCTATAGAAAATCATGTGAATGATCAGCCCGGTGTTTAGCGGTGGTGGTTAACGGTTTTTCGTTGAGCCACGGGCGTTGCCCCAAAGCACTTTGGCCCGGTTAAAGCCACGATCGTGGCCCATTTCCCTCAGGGGGGTTAACAAGACAAGTTGTACGTATCAGTTTGCCAACCCACCCTCCCGATTTTGCTTAATTGTGAGCCGTGTTACTGCATACCACTCTTCGAAAGGCAAACAGATCGGGATCTGAGAATTTTGTTGTTTTCTAGTGGTCCATCAGGGCATAGTGACCAGGTGTTTTAGGATTTTACATTGGCACATGGTAAGGGAGACAGGACGGTAGTTTGCTGGGTCATAGTTTGGGTTTCCCTTTTTTGTAGATGGGTGTAACATTGGTGTCACGCCAGTCTGATGGTACTGCGCCTGTGTCGATAGAAGACTGGTAGATGAGGGCTAGTGTCGGGGTACTTCATCTGCAACCTCACGCAGGACTCTTGGGTGGATGTTGTCACGACCACAAGCCTTGTAAGGGTTGAGGGTTTTGGAGGATTTTGTGGATGCCAGCCTCTGATACAGTGATGGTCGACAATGTTGTATTCAGGTCAGCTGACTCGTTTCAGCAGTGGGCCGACTCGTCAATGTAGGTCCAAAAGGAACGGCGAATCATGCGTTTGGGTTTTCTCTGCGCAGTTTTTTTTTATTCAGCCTCGAGTTCATCAGTCCCCTCTTCTTCTTTTTGTAAAATCGTTGTCTTTGGAATGGGCTTGCTTGAGTGGGATTGTGGTTCTTCACTGTTTCGTAAGCCCATTTGAATTGGCTCCACAGTTCATCTGTTGAACTGGTCTCGTCCTTGAAGGTCGTTTGTCAACTCTTTTGTGCAGAGACATCATGTCAGCCCTCATGCCCTCCCAGTTGGCTTTTTTGTACGGTGGTATGAGTTCTTCACTTGCTTTATCTTTGAGAGTGCACATTGAAAATCTCAGAATGGAATGTCATGATCTGAAATGCCAGGTACTACTTCGACTCTTGGATGAGCTGTGGAGAGTTTGTAATGAACAAATCCAAGGTGTTCCAACGGTCGGTGGCTGGGTTGTAGCGGGTAGGTTTGATGACCGTCTGTTCTAGATCATAGTCCTGCAGCATGGTCATGAAATCTTTGTGAAGTCTTGGGTGGGAAGAACCAGGTACTTTCATATCTCGTTGATGCCCATTGCAGATTGAGAAAAGGTCATCAAATGACAATAAGAATAAAACTGCCAATCTCCACGTTCACCTCTTTTAAGAAAAGAAGATCCAGTGACGGAGAAAGCTCAAGGAAAGACTAAAAGAGCTTCTTTCCTTCCATTGATTGACTTCTCTTGTGGGGGTAATAGTGAATATATTGATGATATAGCCATAAGATTTGCCTCTGAAATTTCAAGATTGTTGCATGCCAGTAAGGAATGTCAGCCAGAATGATATTCATTTGAAATTGAATCTGTTGCACTTGCATAATGTATGACCCAACATGTGAATTCTGTTCTTCTAATACTAATTTGTCTCTTCCTTATTCCCTAAGATCATACTAAAACTCCTGGTCAGTTTTCCTCTGCCTATCACTAGTATCAGTCATGTTCCTCTCATTTACAACTTGATATCTTCAACATCAACTCAGCTACCCTGCCTCATAGTCTTCTATTAAATTAAACTTTAAAGTTTTTCTTTTCCTGTCTGGTTGATACAAGTAATGAAATATACATGTGTCAGTGATGTTTTGAGGTTTCATGTGTTTTGATGCCCATATTGGTTCATCTAATACTGTAATAGACTAATTTCTAATAGTAATTGTTTTTGTTTGGGTGGTGGTTGCAGAAGGAGTGTGAGAGGGCAGGGCTGGGATTTGGTACACATAGGGTGTAGAGCAAGCCTGGATGTGCATTTATTTGTGTTGCCTTATCTAATTTTGACTCCATTTGGCTTGTAGTTTAATGGGTGTTCTTGTTTTCTGTAAACGCCTAGGGCATTTATTTTAAATTTGGTGTATGTTTATAATGTTATTATCATATCTTTTGTTGTTACTGTTGTAGTGTGAAAATGTGTTTTTTTTCAACAGGGTTTTGCAAATAATGACTTTCATGTTGCCATGGTTTCTTCCACTGAATAAAGTGCATACTGCTCACAGGACTTCCGATTGTTTTCCACTTAGACAAGCAGACCATAACTAAGTTCAAACTGAAACTGTGAAGGGGGGGGGGGGGGGGGGGGGGCTTTCCCTGTATAATACTGGAACCATGGACCTTACCCTGGGATCTCTAACTTCATAGATGATTGTGTTAGCCACCATACACCTTTCAGTGTGTCTTTGTATGTGTGGAGCAGGCTTCACAAGGAATAAAAATGAAGACATCTCTTCATGAATGGAGCACACTGAAAGTTTTTAACTTTGAACATCTATCATTGCATTCCGTTCATTTGTTCAAAACTAAAACATAGTTTGACAATGGAAAGGAATGATCAGACTTTTTCATTGATCATGGGTACCCACTCATTATTCCCTCCTCTAAGACTGTTCCACTCCTGTCCTTGTCCATGAACGTGGTGACAGCCCTGATGTGGCCCTTTGCGGTCGGCTGGGCTATGACAAACATTATCTTATTTTATCCTGTCTCTCCTTGTCCTTGATCAGTGCTAATGCTGGATGACAAATTTCCACAGTTCCAGTACCAGTTGGCAAGAAGAAGCTGTGCTTTGAGAGGGTATTTTGTTGGTTTTGTGGCAGCTGTGATAAAACTTTAAAAGATATCAACAAATCACTGACTTCACACCATCTAATACAGTAATTTTCTTTACATTACACTTTGGCTGTTGCCATGTCACTCATGAGTTATGCCAGAGTCATGTGCATGTACATTGGAAACTATCTGTACAATGCAGAACTTTGGCATTTGCTTAGTTTGACTATAGAAACCAAGCAACAGTCATCAGCATGGAATTTTTCAGACAGCAGCCTACAGGATAGAAGGTTTGATACATACTGGATAAAAGAAAAATGCCAAATAAATGGGTAGTTGGGATGGATCAGAAAGGAAAAAAAAAGCATGAAATGTGCAAATTGTACTGTGAGAAAGTTTTATTTGTGATCCATTTGATAACAAGTAAGGAAAAAATATATCTAGTGATTTCATTTGAGATTTACTGGACTGCAAACATAGTTGAAGTATGTATTGATTTATTGGACTGCAAACAAAGTTAAATGGTGGAAGTTAAACCAAAGATTCTAAACTGGTAATTGACAGAAAAAATTCAGATTCAAGATGGATGTACATGCAGTAAAATCTCTGACTGAAGGTATTGTTACAGTATCTCAGGCTGTTTTATTGTTATGAAACATGTTTAAGTTTTGTGTCTGATTTCTTGAGTTGTTTTAAGCTCTGGTCAGTAGAGTTAATGAAGCATTGTAGAGTGCGAGTACTTCGATATAAACTGCTGTTGGTCAGAGAGAGAAAGAGAGAGAGAATGTGTGTGTGTGTGTGCGCGCGTTTGCATGTCATGTGCATAATGCCAGTGTTTATTTTTTATTGGTATGTGGGCTATTTGATTAGTTCGTGTGATGTATCTGGTATGAGGCAGCTAGCCCTAGGCAGAATTTGATGGCTCCAGGTGCCCTGTATAATTTTCCTTCCTACCAAGCGCTTTTGTTGCTTCCACAGTTCCAGTCTAGTCCACATCCATTTCATAAATCAGTTAAGATGGTCTGGTGAATGAGATTGTCAGTCAGATGACCTTCATTAACTGTTTTCTTTTCAATTTCAGGAAACCAGACACCAGAGTTTTTGAAGTTGCTGAGTCTGGTACTGCTGACAGTGCAGAATGCTGCCCTAATCCTGGTGATGCGTTATGTGCGGACACGCAAAGGGGACATGTTCTTTGCCACCTCAGCGGTGGTGATGACAGAGTTCTTCAAGCTCCTCACCAGTCTTGCCATAATTTTGTATCAGGTAGGGAAGGAGACTGGTTGTGTGGGTGAAGTTTCTTGTCAAAGGTGAACAGTTGGTTGCTTGCTGAGTCAGGACTGGTTGAAGGCAGTAAAGAGATTGATTACAATTACTCGTTCACATTCGCTGACAAGGGTATTTGATAAAACAAACAAAAAAATTATGCTGTCTGGGCATACACAAAGTCCCACGCATGCACACACGCATGCATAGATAATAAATTAATTTTATTCCTGTTTGACTCAGCTTCTTAAATTCTGTTTTTTTACTTAGTTTTTTAAATTCTTCTTTATGTTGATTTAACTCAAGCACCTTCCCGACCCTCCCTGTCTTTGAAGAATGTTCGTCATGCTTAAAATGAAAATACTGACAAGATTGCGGATTAGGAGAGAGGGGCCTATCGATTTTATGTGCTGGGAAAACATTTTTTTTTTTTTTGGTCACTGAGTTTATATAAATAAAGGAAAACTAAAAGAATTTTCTTCATTGTTCTGGCCTCTTTCCATCCATGAGAGTGAATCGCGTTGCACTGCAGTTATGCGAGCAGTGGCCCAGTGCATCCGTCTTCAGCGTGTTATTTGACCCATAACTTGGCTGTTCTAGTAACGGCTTACAGTTCGCCGGGTTTTCTCTAGTGAGTTTTCCTTCTCTCTTGGCTCCCCATTTATCCGGGCTTGCCACCAGCCATATCAGGTGTGCATTGCACACCAGGCATGGGCTGGATTGTTCTGGCCTCTTTAAGTTGTTTGCTTATTCTACCTTGGGAGAAAACCAGGAAGTATTACAGCTGTTTTGTGTTGTGAATAAAAGAAAGGAGAAAAAATTGTGTCATGCCAAAACTGTGTAGCAGAGTATAAGGAACATGAAATAGTTAATTACTCTGCATGCAGATGTAGCCATGTAGATCAGCGTTAAGTTTCAGACATGTTTTTCTCTCTCTGTAGATTAGATGGATCTCCTTTGAATTCTGTATTTGCTCTTTCTGATGTTGTTTTTTTGTTTTGATTTTTGTGTTTTTTCAGTGTTGTTTTCCAATAGTGGGTAATTGTACTATTGTAGAGGCCAATATCTGAGATACAAGGTGCTAATCTAATAAATTAACAAGGAAAGAAATGTTTGCCGGTGATTTAAACAAAATTTGTGATGACAGTGCACTCAGGGATTTGTGCCTATATATTCCCACCAATTCTCCTTTCCTTTTAGATTCTGTTGTCGATTTGCTTTGAGTGTATTATTAAGTAATTGCATTGACAATAGAGGAAACACTATTGTCACATCTCTATTTTGATCTTATCAAACTTAATCGATCTGGTCTGTCCAGACAAGACAGAAGTAGGTGCATAGCTGCCAACTGCTATGAGATCGCCGTAGTTTGCTACGCCAAGAGAATGCTTGCTACGATGCTACTACGATCATTAAATTGCTACGGCGAAACAAAAAAATTCGAAGATACTTTCGTTTTGTTTGGACAGCGCTAAGTAACGTCTCTATCGGTCTGTCGGAACTGCATTTCTGCTTTCGGTTTTACTGTAGCACGCAGATTTTTTTTTACAATTTGCCCTCTTCCTCTGCTTCATCTCTTATAGATATACTAAGAGTACTGTAGCTTTAATGTGGTCCGTAAAACTGGTTATAGGCCTGATTTCTTTTTAGAACGCGCGCAAAATTAAGTTGCTACTGTCAAATTGGAAATGCTACTGTGAAAATTGTGAAATGCTACTGTAAGCCCACAGCTTTATATTTCCGTCCTGATTGAGACACTTAGTGAAAGGGCAAACAAACAAGGCTTTTCACATTTGTAATCCAATATTTTTATTGCTGTAGTCTGAGCAGAGGCATGTATCAAACTTGTGTACTACTTAACTATGGAAAATTAACTTCCCAGAAAGTGATGACGTCATTTTTGCACAATATTGTGTTTGTTGTCATTGTTCTAATGTTGCCTGACCACTTGCGTACAAGCTTTCATGCAGCATCTATGTTATCTACAAGAAAATAAACCCAGTCGAGTTTGGTATTAAAAGAATTGTTGGGAATTCGCCAATTCAGTCATCTCAATAGCGCAGATATATCACATTTTTCATGACAATAACTAATTATCAAACCTATAGCCCCATTTGTAATGGCCGCTCAACCATGCCGAACACATTGCTGCCAGACCAGCTATGCACAGATGACATTCACTTGGCCGAATACAGTGCGGTTAGCAGGCTGGTGGGGAGCGGCCTGCAGAAAACACCCCTTTCCCTCACCTGCATTCACAGCTTGGTCTCTGCAGCTGTAAACTCCCCTGCGACTCAAAACTAAGTAACTTGCTCTGAACAGCCGTGCTAGCCGCATGAGCAGGTTGGCAGCTCTGTAGGTGTAACCACACTTGTTGTTTTTGCAGGAGAAACGCGTGGACTTGTGGCTGAAGCATCTGTATGAGAACATCATATTGCAACCTGTAGACTGTCTGAAGGTGTCGGTGCCATCTTTTATTTATGTTCTCCAAAACAACTTGCTGTACGTTGCAGTTTCTAATTTGGAGGCTGCCACGTTCCAGGTAAGCATTTTTGCATTACGGAAATTGGTTGGGAATAATTTTGAGGGAAAAAAGTCATTGGGAAAGGAAAGGGATAGAGGGAGGTGGAGGAAGGACAAGAGGAGCACTGCCCTTCATGTGATGTCTCGGCTTGATTACTTCTGTATGGCCAAGTCTCATCCCCCTTTACAGCGGCACCTTATTTCATTGGCACAGCACCAGTGGAATATGAGGAGCCTGTTAATAGTATCAGGTCATTTGAGACCACTCTTAAGACCTTACTCTGCTTCTGAGTCTCTGGTGGTTTTGACTTCAGTAATGTCTGGCTTAACATGTTAGTAATGCGTAGTTTATTTGTAGAAAACTACCGACTACAGCCTAAATTGACCATTTGGTAATCTTGCCATTCAAGAAATGATTTCATTGTAGTGAAAGTTTGAGCTACGTTTTTTTTTACCAGATTGTCTTAGTTTTACCTTAGTTGTTATTATTTATGTTAGTTGTTATTATTGGTTTGGTAAAGATATTTGTGTGGAAACATAACCTGGAATAATATTCAGGTGGTGAAATGCATTAAGCATGCCTTCACTGTTAACATGAAATCTGTTTACCTTCCAGGTGACCTATCAGCTGAAAATCCTGACCACAGCCATCTTCTCTGTAGTGATGTTGCGCAAGCAGCTGGCAGGCCTGCAGTGGGTGTCGCTGATCATTCTTTTCACTGGTGTGTCCCTCGTTCAGCTCCAGTCTGCAGGCAGCGACAGCAGCAAAAAGGCTGGCAAGGAAGTGGAACAGGACCCAGTCAAAGGCCTGGTGGCCGTCTGCATCTCCTGTGTTCTGTCAGGTTTTGCCGGGGTTTACTTTGAGAAGATTCTCAAAGGCACCAGTCAGTCAGTGTGGCTTCGTAACGTCCAGCTGGGGGCGCTTGGTGTGGTCATTGGTGTTATCACCATGTTCATACAGAATGGAGAGGCTGTCACACAGAAAGGATTCCTGTTTGGCTTCGACTATGTGGTTTGGATCGTCGTCTTCCTGCAATCATTTGGGGGGCTGGTGGTAGCAGTGGTGGTGAAGTATGCCGACAACATCCTGAAAGGTTTTGCCACGTCAGCTGCTATCATCCTGTCCTGTGTGGCGTCAATGTATTTCTTTGATTTCCACCTGACTATGCAGTTCAGTATGGGAGCTAGTCTAGTTATGCTGGCAGTGTACATGTACGGCCGCTTTGTTCCATCATCCAAACCTGCCCCTGCACCACAGCCAGCGACCACACGGGTTGTATAGTGGTATTAGCAGTTATGATTTTTTTGTGATTTAATGATGGTGAGAGAGCGGGGTATGTTCACAGTCTCCAGGTTGCACTGATATTTATCGGGGGAAAGAGCACATGTAGTGGAATGGAGGCTGTCTATACTACTTATTTGATCTGCACAAATTTTCCATTTAATTTCTCTCTGCGGGGTTAGTAGTTGCTAGGGTTTTGTCATTTATTAGGATGTGCATGTTTTGAAGGGCCAAAACCTATTAGACCTTTTCAAGAAGGATTTTTGAATTGATTTCTTTCTTTTAACTGTTTGAAGGCATTGTGTCTTTTCTTCAATGAAAGGTACGAAGGACCTGTATCTGGAATCTGATTAAGACATTTAAAATGTCACCATTTTAGAATTGAAGTTTTGGTCAATATAACCTGTGGAATGATGTCTTCACACGAAGACCCCATTAATGATCTCTTTGTTTAGTGGTAGAGATCAGGTTCTTGGGAAATTTTGAATCACAGCAGAGATGTTCAGAGTTGAACAGAACTCTGGCAGATTGTCTGGTGTAATGTTCTGGGTGTTTGAGGTTTTGCTGTTTTTTTTTCTGTCTCGGTGATCCATGTGGAGATTTTAAGTAATTCATTTTGTGCAAGCCTTGATGTTTTGATTGCATACAAGGTGTGCATAGGTAAGCTGCTGCTTTTGAATGTTTGGTTAACCTTTCCCGTACGTCGCCTAAAATTTGCGCGCTGTACTTCGTGGTGTGCAGAAACCCATGCTTTCTAAAAGGAATAACCCCTCGCCGTACGCCGTGGGTGTACAGTAACCCATGGTTTTTGTATAGGAGCTAACCCCTCGCCGTACGCCGTGGGTGTACAGTACCCATGGTTTTTGTGTAGGAACTAACCCCTCGCCGTACGCCGTGGGTGTACAGTAACCCATGGTTTTTGTGTAGGAACTAACCCCTCGCCGTACGCCGTGGGTGTACAGTAACCCATGGTTTTTTTTCGAGGAAGCAAGACCTTGCCGTACGTCATGCAAATTTGACTTCTATGAATGAGAGTCTTGCTACTTGCGTCAAACGGTTGTTCGTTTTGTTGTTTCTTAGTGAATAGGGTAGCATGGGCAAAACGCCTAGTGGGATCAAACGCCCATCCCCCGTATTTCGAAACATGTGATGTAGCAAACCACGTGATACTTGACCTGAATCCTGAACAAAGAAGACGCTTCTGACAGGGGAAAGAGAACTCCCAACTAACGGTCAGTTTTACAGACATTCTTTGTTTCTCTTTGGGCTTGTTTTCAGTAATTTCTTATATTAATCATTTTAAGTATATTCATACATGTAACAAATGAAATGAAAAGCTTTGTATTCATACTGATTAAGAATATTTCAACTCCATGCTAGTGATTCTGGCGCCAGTTTGTTTCCCCTCCTTCCCGCTGTCTGACCGTTCTGTTCACAGTAGGTCAGTCTGGGGGTCAAACGCCCACACCTTCACCGGGCAAGACGCCTAGGTGGGCTTTTTGCCCGTTCATTGGGCCTTTTGCCCCATACTTGCTTTTATCGTAAATTAGGTAAATTAGGTAGGTAGGTAAGTGATGACTGGTGAGTGTGTGTGTATGTGTGTGTGTGTGTGTGTATGTTGATCCTAGCAGAAAACGTTCTTCTACAGTAGATGAATAGAAACATCAGCAACATCCCCATAGCAATTTGGCAACAGTTTGTAGGGTCAAAGTTGTGGGGTGTAAGGGAAATAGTACCCCACAAATTGTCGCTACCGCACAACCCCGGCAAAAGCTATGACACACTACCTCACAACCCAGGTAACCGAACAAAACACACACACACACACACACACACACACACACGCAGATCAGCTTGCTCACGTTCTCTGCCAGGCAGGGATAATGAGATACGTCATTTATGCGCACGCTTCTGTGAACAGAAGTAAATATGGCGTCGGGGGCGTCATTGTTGAAACAATGTCAACGATGATTCAAAAGATATGTTTGTGTCATTTTTTATTTTGTTACTTGTATGGCATATCAATTTATTTTCATCATTGTTGTCAGGAAAGCAAAACACTGAAAAGAGAAGGGAAACATTTTGGAATGTAGGCATGTGCTGTTCAATATTCAAGCAGGCTGGGAAACTAAATCCAGTTGTCTACTCTCTTGAGTTTTTCGTCTTATTTGCTTGCCGCGTGCACCTCTTTCTCTTCTGGATGATCTTAGTAGCTAGGCAAGGTGCTCCTCTGAGAATCACGGTTACTTACATAATTATTGCTTTATTAGCCAGCTTTACCATGCATTCAAAGGTGCAGACTATGAACCTAATCTACACCGCCCGTTTCCCCGCCAACTCTATAGTAATTTGTATTTTTACGTGTGTTTACACTATCACACAAGTAGTTTTGTGTTCGTATTTGGTTGGGGTTTGTTTGGGATGTTACTGAGAAGTATTGGGGATGTTTTGGATTTATTTGATTAATTGTGGGATGTTACTAAATACACTCGGTAGCTTAGATTTATATGTACCGTGTATATATATCAATCAGCCAACACAGCGACATATACATTCTGAGGTGATAGCCCAGAATAGGCAAGTAACTGCTAAAGAAGAAGAAGAAGAAACGAAGAAGAAGACGAACGAGAAGAAATAATTAAGTTAGTGATGTTGCTTACAGCCCAGCCAGCCGGAAAGGGCCATTGTAGCCATACCAGGGCTGTTACCACACTGAAGTCATCCAAAGACAAATCGACAGCAGCAGCAGCAGAAGAAGAAAAAGAAGAAGAGACAGGGGCAGAGAGAGCATATCGTTCACTTCAAAACAGAGAGTTGAGGCTGAAAATGAACCAGTGTGAAGGTAATATGATAGTGTGAGACGTTGGAGAAAGTTTTTCAATACACGTTCACAAATATACTAGACAGAGCATAGAGCTGGGCAGAATATGCTGCAACATTCTGTCAGTGAACAGGCATTAAAAATTCACAAATGTATTATTTTGACTACAAATTTAAAAGATGTTCCAAAGAATTATGATTTTTAACTAAGACCTTCCCTATCTACACTAATGAAA
>CM031615.1:25280108-25306473 GCA_018398815.1 Conus ventricosus
AGCTAATGTGTTCCAGCCATGACAGTTTGTGATCATGTGTGTATGCAAGGAGGTTGTTTCCAGAATCTCTGTGCCAGGTTGTGGACAGAGGATTTTTGTTGTCTTTATTGTTTTGGTGACAGATCAATAGCCGTTTTCTGATTCTTTGATGTTATGTTCTTGACTGTGTCAAAAATGGGGCTAGATGATTGTTGGGTTCTGTGATAACATGTTGACAATACATGCGTCCAGAACTGTTCAGCTGCTTATGCAGGATGACTCTTGTCGTCACAACTTCCAACCCTGCAACGTTGAACATAGTTGAGGAATAAACTTCCCAGTAAAAGCTGATGTAGAGAAAGTAGTAGTAATGTCGTCCCATTGCCTATAAAAAGATATGACTGCACTGACTATTTTGAGTGAATCCACTGACTATTTTGAATGAATCCAAAGTACCATGTAATCTATAAGTTTTGAACATATGGTGTACTCACATATTAGTTGCTAATGCTTTTTATCACTGCGCAACTTTAAATTGCAAAGATTTGGGATGCTTAGGAGTGTCAGCTGGTTTTATTGGGCTAGATATGCTCATCAGTTGATATTTGGACAAGGACATAGATAATACTGGTTTTAAGGTGATGTTTCACACACCAAAACTGAATTTGGACTTGAAAAGATAGTTTGAACCTGTTTTGATACACAGATTCCATTCCCATGGTAAAGATGGCTATTTTGGGTTTGTAGAAACTGGATTGTTTGAGAAGTGGCATTTAGTATTGCTTATCAACATAGCTGCCAACTGCTACGAGATCACCGTAGTTTGCTACGCCAAGAGAATGCTTGCTACGATGCTACTACGATCATTAAATTGCTACGGCGAAACAAAAAAATTCGAAGATACTTTCGTTTTGTTTGGACAGCGCTAAGTAACGTCTCTATCGGTCTGTCGAACTGCATTTCCGCTTTCGGTTTTACTGTAGCACGTAGATTTTTTTTTTTTACAATTTGCCCTCTTCCTCTGCTTCATCTCTGTATAATAACATTTATAGATATACTAAGAGTACTGTAGCTTTAATGTGGTCCGTAAAACTGGTTACAGGCCTGATTTCTTTTAGAACGCGTGCAAAATTAAGTTGCTACTGTCAAATTGGAAATGCTACTGTGAAAATTGTGAAATGCTACTGTAAGCCGCATGAGCAGGTTGGCAGCTCTGTATCAAAGATGAGTCCACTTACCAGCAAATCAGTTTTCCTTGACTACATTAAAACCCAGTTTACAACATTACATAGCTATATTTTCCTGCATAAAATCCTTTTTTCTTCTTCTCAATATTCAGTTGTCACAAGTAGAAGAAAAGAACATATGATTTTGTACACCCATTACTGAGAAACTGAACACTAATATTAAAATGGCTGTATAATGTGTTAGGTAGTCTGCAACATTTCTTTGATCTGTGATGAAAAATAAAAGCCAGATCTCTTTTAAAAAAAAACAACACAAAATGTTAGTTGGTTTTCATAATAAAAAATGAAAGCTAGAGGGCATAAAAAGAAACTTTTAGACTGATAAAACAACATAACGTTTGCTCAGTGGATTTATATTTCCCAATTTACTCATTTAACAGCCTGCAAATGCTGTCAGAATAGGTCTGAAGCCTGGAGGAAATGGCAGGGCCACTTTCAGCCTTAGTCTGCTTCATTCTGTCTTTCAGGTTAGCTTGATGTCTCTCTTCTGTCCCTGCTTTAGCTAAGGTCTTTGCTTCATGCATGCTGTCGGGGCAGTTCCCAACCTCTGTGTGTTTGTCAACACAAAGGCGATGAATAGTTGGTCATAAAAGCAGTGGGACAGATGATCCCATGTTGAATTCCCCTTGTTAACACTTGTCTTAACGGAGTTTGTACTTTTGATTCTGAATACTGTTTCCAACCGTAGCCCCAAACTATGCTGTGCAAAGATCTATAAGTTTCATTCTTGGTTTTGTACTGCATGTGTTTCTCTCCAGCAGTTCTTGATGAATCATGTTTCTGCCTACTGAGATCAAGTTTTATTTATCACAGATATTTGTGTGGCATTGGTTTGTTTTTTCTTACTGATGCTCTTACTCGCTATCTCGGGGACAGAACATCGCCACTCAGTAACGTATGATTTATGCTTTAAAATTCTTAAATATTAGAAGCAGGAAGCTCTGATAGTTTGTACTGTAAGGTTTTTCTTTCCCATTCTGCTTTCATACACAAACCGTGATAATTTTTGTGAGAAGTGCAAAGAGAGGTCAGAAAATATGAATGAAAGAAAAAAAAAGGACAGGGCTGGTTTTGTGTAGATAATAGTTCTCCCACAGTGTTCCAGAGAGACTCTGGCAGAGGGGTCTTGCCAGTCTCTGTTCTGAGAGTATTCTAGTCATTAATGGTGTTATGGGAAGAGCAGCTTTACTGATCAGTGCAGCAGATGATCTTGCAGTACTGCTGGTCTTGTCCTTGCCATTACTTGGTTTCGAGTGGTTGGAGGATTTTGCATTTGATGTGCAACTGTGTGTGGTTAATTTTGAAAAAAAAGATGTGGTGAAGGGCGACGGTTTTCTTTTCTAATATAGGCCACTCCAGTTTGTTGATCATGGCAGGCATGCAACAAAGTCCCTAGTGACAAAGCATGCTGCTCTTTGCTGTGCAGCTTTGATGTCATGAATGTTTTTCTGACTGCTTGAGTTTAACACGTTGGAGGCTTAATTAAGATGAGGGTGAACCACTGCTTTTTTTTTTTAGTCTTTTTCTTTAATGTTTTACAGGTTTGTTTTCAGGGACTTCCTGTCAGAGTCCAGGAATTGCTTCTGTGGGCATCCCATATTCCGTTTTCCAAGTAATTTGCTGTGCTCACTGTTGGATCTTAATTGCGGAGATGTTCATGGGACTTCTTTGCTCCCAGAACCGTTTCAGTTGTGAAACATGTCCTCTGATCAACCTGGAGGCATTGCATTGCCTCCCATTTATAACTTGATCCTGTACCTCTACCAATCGCCCAACAATTTTGAACATTATTCAGTCAGACTTGACAATTTAGTCATGAGTGGTTCTGTCGCTTGCAACAACTCGCCATAGGACCCTTCCTCCTCAGTGTGCTGAGGAAGACTGGGGGACCCAGTTGAAATGTTCATTTAATGATTTTTAATTTACTCTGAGTCAGAAAACACATAAGAATAATGGATTAAGAATCAAAGAACACAAATTCTCATGTCAGTGACACAGCAGCTAAGCTGTGGACATCTTCAAGGTTGAAAGTAGGCATGCTGTGAGCGCAAGCCATTCTGCTTGATTTCTCATACCCAAGTTTATAAAAAGAAAAAAAAGATGCTTTAAAAATTCACATGAAATTGAAATGACATTTAAAACATCATACACACCAATAGACACCGCATAACGACTGCTAGTGTTGATCTTGAACAATGTGTATAATTTTCATGACCTAGTAGCCTGATCACAGAAAGTGGAAAAAAAAGCTGGGATGTCAGAAACTGTGACTGGAAAAGAACATGTAAAAGCATGTCATGAATAAATTAAAGAGAATTATCCAGAAAGGTGGAAAATCAGACGACAGTACAGAAAGACAAAAATAATAATGCAAAGTCAAACGGTGACAGAAAAGAGAAGCTTACTGGCACGCTTCTTCTTCTTCTGCGTACTCAGGCTGATACTCCTGCGGACACCCCCTGTATAGGAAGAGGAGTTTTGTGTGCATGACCGTTTTTTATCCTGCCATTGAGGCAGCCATACTCCAACTTCGGGGTAGGTGCATGCTATGTGTAATGTGTCATCCATATCAACGGCCAAACTGGCCTCTTCTGAAAGCTGGTGATGGGATTTTACATGTGTGCAAGATTCTATGCGTGCGTTCACACACGGAACCTCGGTTTATAGTCTCATTCGAAGGGCTGTATGGGAAATGGAGTCAGAACCAATGTTAACTCCGAGGGAAAAATCCCCCTGTACCGAAACAGCCCGGCGGAGATTCGAACCTGCAACCCCAGGATTACGAGTCCGCCGCTCTACCAACTGCAGCTATTCCGGCCCACTGGCACACAACTTCCAGAAGGCAAGGGAGCTGTTTATATTGACACAACCCCATCCCCCCCCCTCCCCCCCCTCTCCTCCCACCTTCAGCATCAGTATTGTATGACGTACCATATGTCGGCTGGTACATGTCAACATTTTATACATTTCCTTTGTTTAATGTATGGCTCCGGGTTATTTTCCCCCTCTTACAACCTTGGTTTTGCCTGAATGCAAATAAAGATATTTTGGGAAAGAAAGGGGGGCAAAGTGCTTGGTACAATGACATACAGCTTTCTACAGTTGATCAGTTGGAAAAACCTTCAAAACAAAACAAAATATATCAGAGTTTTGATTGAGAAAAAAACTTGATAAATATGATTCAGTTTCTGGTGAAGACCATTACCTTGTTGTTTTGTTTTGGTTTAGAAATCCAAGTTTAATCCATTTCATGGGTTAAAATGGTTTTTTTAGAAGAGATCTTTAAGATGTGTCTATAACTCTACCTCTGATATTTTCCAGTTAATTATATTGCAGATTATTTTGTAGACTTTTCTAGCTTTATATTTAAGGGTTTTGTTTGTGTGGTATATAGCATATCCAGCCAAAGAGAACGTTTTAGAAGAGCTTGAAATAAAAACCAGGTCAAAAAGAGTGTGCCCATTGTTATGCAGACAGCATCTCTTGTTTGTGCGTATTGCAGATAATGTACATGGAAAAATGGCTTGGAAAATAGTCATGAAAATAGTGTGAGGAAACAAACACGTAACATGACATGGTTAGTACATGTATCTACATGATTTTCAGTCTTTTTTTTTTTTGTGGAGAAAAATGTGTGAAAGTGATTAATTTCTTAAATTTTGAATTGAAACCTTTGTGGCAATTCATAAAAAGGACTGAATTTTATGAAATATGTGTTCACACTTTAGATTTTACTGATAATGCTTATGTTTTTGTCTGCCAGTGTAATGTCTCAACTTGATCAGAATGGATGGTGCATGCTCTGACAGATTTTATGAAGAAAAGAAATGGGAAAATCTGTGGAGATGCTATCACTAAACATCCTTCAGCTTTAAGTATACCACCAGCCTTGTATTAACTAAAATGACTGCCAGTACTGTACTATGATGGGGGCAACTTCAGTTGGTTTATCTACTGGGATCATCACTTTCACAGTAGAATTGCTAGCTAGTGGTGAACCAGACTTCTGGCTTGGGAATGAAAGAGATGAACATACAGCAAAGAATAACTTCTCTAGAGACTTTACATGTGTACTAGTACTGCTGCACAGTTAGCGCATGCATGAACTCTTAACTGCCAACAAGTTTGTCCATGGATACATGAGGATAGTGTTTGTTGTTTTTTGTTTGGTTGTTAGTTTTTTAATTCTAAGAATATATTTCAGAGGTATAACTGACTTTCACATGCATATTTCTGAAGTTTGTGTGGTAGGCAAAATGCATGCCCTGTGATTAGTGTGAACATGATAGCCATCTGTCGTAAACTGCATGTTTTTGAAATCTCTTTTTGTTTTTGTGTGCGTGTCATACTATAGATTATACAAGTGTTCTCACCTAGGCTTTAAATAGTAACTTTTATCATGAATACATTTAGAAAAAATAGTAACTTCATCATGAATACATTTAGAAAAATCAAGTATATATTGTGTATACTATCTGACATCATTAAGTGCAGTTATCTTGGGTTTGGAAAGTTTATTAAGTTTCAAGATGTCAAAGGGCGGGCCAGTGGTTGTTATTTGATCTTGTGTATAAGTGTATTAAGTTTCAAGATGTCAAAGGGCGGGCCAGTGGTTGTTATCTTGTGTATGTGTGTCGTTTGCATGCACGCATGTGTGTCAAAGCTTGTCAACCATTACCTTTTGTAAATTATCATATTTGGATAAGTACACACTTTATTATACTTTTTTTCGTTTTCCCCATATTGATCATTTTGTTCTATATCGCTTTTATTAGTAGTGTGCTTAGTAGTACACTTTGGAAAAAAAAGAGGCTTAGAATGTTAGATTATATTTCCAGGCAGCCAGGATTGAAGTACGGATAAACACATTTGTTGAATCTCGCCCCACACCCTTTCAGTAATTGCCAGTTGGATTTAATCTTACAGAGACAATGATCTGTAATTTGTGGCCATACATCTTTTCAGAAAAATTTTGTGTCGTCTTCTAACTTCTCGATTTGTACACATGATGGTAGTTTTCTGCTTGTTGGAAAAAAAAGAAGGGGGGAATGCAAATAACATTTTTTCCGTCCAGTCATAAAGGCCATCATCACCAAGAAGAATTTTGCTTTGCTTTGCTGTGAAGGGCAGCAAGTAAAGCGACACAAACATGCCATAACATGAACTTTCCCTATGTCAGCAATTTACCACTCACTTACTTAAAGCTAACAAAAGAAGCTTTTGAGTTCTGAAATACCCTCCATGATCAGGTGTCTGTGCTGTGAACAAAATGAGTAAAGTTAATTCTGTCATGTTCGAGATCCCTGGTAGAGAACAGTCATGGGTTCCTTCCTTTACCTTGAGATCAGTTATAAATGTAGGTGCACTTTGAAGCTCTAGACAGTGGCATCTTTTCTTGCACAGATTTTATTTTAATACGAAGGGGGGTGGGGTAGTTCACACATCAAAACAAACATGCACACACGTGTGCGCACACACATACACACACACACACACATTTAAAAGAAACATTCATTTGAAATGTGTTTTCAAGCAATGACAACCTTTATACAAGTGAATTCCATCCATTTGTTCAGTCAGGGGCGCGCTCCTTTGACAAATGAATTCAGTGAGTGATGAACTGTGTGCTTTCATCAAACTTAAGTGTCATTGGTGGGGAATCGGAGGAGGAGTTAATATTCCTTAGATGGGGGATGGGAGCTTGGTCTTAATTGTTTTGCATTGGTTTGTGACACTTGTATTGATCAGTTGGGTGATTTTTTTTCCAAGCCACTGGCTTTTAGTGTTTTTATATCAAGGGCCTTTCATGACATTGGATGTGTTAAAAGTGATTAACATTTGCATTTGGGATCTGTGTTGGCATTGGACCTACTTGATCCTGATTATTATATAGGTCTTTCTTCCTACACTCCCTCTCACCCCATCTCACCCCACCCCAATGGCTCCTTCAGGATCGTTGATTCATCAAATGATAAGAAGTGAGAGCAAAAGTAGAATTTCGCCTGTTGGTTCCGCCGGGATTCTGTACCGTGTGAGAGAACCCACCTGCTAGAGCATCATTCATGCACAAGATTTGCTCAGGAATGGACGTGCGGCGTTTCTCTGTTTCTTTACCACAAAGTTTTCACCTTCACTTTCTGCTAAATTTATCATTGTGTGGGTGATTGTGGTTTCGCTTTGATTTTTGTTAAGCGTGGGTGTTCGTCTTTTGCTGTTGATCAGATGGGAGTGGATTGATAGGAGCAATCATTGTTCGAAGTTGTCTGCTGAACTGGGTTATGCAATTAATGACTTGTTTTCAGTCGGCTGATACAGGCTGTTATATTATCATCAGTTTCCTTTTGTAATCTCATCAGCTACTTATGTAGTTTTATTGGCTACTTGCGTAGCCTCATTGGCTGTTTACAGTCTAATCTGCTTTGCAGTGGTTAGAAGTGTTTACTTTCTTTGGTTGCTCTTTACTATCTTCCTCTCTGTTGTCAGCATGATGGGAGACCACGAACTAGTTGGTCGTTCTTAAGAGGAAAGATAAGTTGGAAGCAAAAAATAAAGAGGGAAAAAAATAAGACTCCCAACCTCCTATGCTGGATAAGATTAATGAAGCAGTAGCCTCCCTGTCTGGGATGAATTCCAACATATCCTGAATGAGCTTTGCTTCCGCATAAATGAAATAGAAAGTCACACTGGAAGTGATGCAACTGAAGAGGGGAATAAAGGTAATCATGGTAGCAGCCCAGGCTCAAACCGTTTTAGGTAAAGAACATTTTCAGAAAGGTTAGATTTCGAGAATATTATGGAATTGAATGCTTCTGTCTTTAGGATTCGATTCCTATATCTGCATGAAGCAAGAGGGACCCAGCATCAGTGACACATGGATATCAACCTTCGATGACGGTCTGAAAAACAAAACAGATTGAAAGAAAATAAAGGAATTTCTCCAGTCATGCACCAGGCCAAAGAACATCCTGTCCATGAAAGCTCGTAAATTAAATCCAGAAGTGGATTTCATGGACAGTTTCTGGCTTAAGTGTGATGGTCTGCTGGAAAGCATTCAAGATTTGGTTACTGGCAACCTGACCTTTGTCGCCAGCCTCATTGACGATCTGCGGCAAAAGCAAATAGGAAAGAAACCATTTAATGGAAGGGCATGTTCAACAGACTGGCTAGCATATCCGGATTACTCATTCTGTGCCACAAAGACGTGTTACAAGTATATCGAGACTGTTCACTCAGCGTGTTCACTCAGCGTCACTTCCAGATTTTCGGCTCCTGACACTTCAAAAAGTGTATATCTGTCATGTCTACAGTCTACTGAAATGATTCTGGACAGTGACAAGATCGAAGAAGCGGCAAAGGCAAAACAGTTTTCCAGGAGAATGACATTCCAATGGAGGGGTCAGAGCACATACACTGAATTCTTTTGGGTCAAACGTGATGAAAATTTCGAGAAATTCATTCTGTTCTGTCACCTTTTGTTTCAAACATTCTGTTGTTTTCAAGGTGCTATAGCTCTGAAGATGCTGATTTGAAATTCGGAACTTTCCAGCAAGTTGCAGAATAAGTAGACCTAGTACAGTTGACTGTTATACCTCTTTTGTATTTGTCCAATTGATCCTTTATTTTATGACTCACTTTGATAACATTTTACATCAAAATGGAAACATGGTAACAATACAATAATGCATGGTAACAATAAAACCAATCAAAATTTTTTATTTCCATTGAAAAAAAAAAATGTTTTACTTCCACAAATTAAGCTGGAGTGTAGGGTACAAAATTAAAGATACTGCTGGTAATTGAACCACAATTTTGATTTCTCCGCATCCCCACCCCTCTCCAAGCTCTATCCCTCCACCTGTTTTGCCCTTTTTTTTTTTGCCTTGTGTGAAAAATCTTTTTCATCAATGACAGGGTTCCAAGGGTTCACACTGGAGCATATCCAAAAGCTTGGACTGGGTATAAAGTACTTGACATGCCCTGCAAAGGGGTGACGACCTTGTCGCGTAGTTTAGGCTGTACTAGATTGTGTGTTACATGTCGTAATGAAATGAAGGGCCCATGACTTTTTAACTTACAGTTTCACAAGGATTTTGCATTTGTTCTTGTGAAGCTCTGGAAGTTGATGTGCATGCATTACTTTGCATCATAAAACGGAGCTGCCAAGTGCTACACTTTGGTATAGCATGCTACAGTTACGTTAACAGCGCTGTGCTACTACATTTTGTGGTGAAATGCTATGCCAACCCCTTCCGCCCCCAAAAGCTAAAGATTGTGATTTGGCCACCTTGTTGGCCTTTTTTAATTTGTTATAGATCAAGTCAAAACCATGCAGTAACCAGCACGCTGTTCTGCCATCATGATGTATGCAAAGCAAAGGGTGATTGAAAGTGCTATTGAGTTGGACTAGTGCCATCGCATACGAGTGCTAAGCTTAAATTTGGAATACTGCACTTAAAATGTCAAAATGTTTCGTGCTTTTGAGGCCTTGGCAGTTCTGATAATGGTGCGAATAGCATATGATCTATGTGATACTCGGTAGGTGTGCATGTGAAGCTATTAGATTGTCTCCAATTGTCATATATATTGACAGTAGAATTTGATTGATTCAGAGAGTTGTAAAAAAAAAAAAATGGACGAGGGAGCGGGGTAGGTTGGGAAGGGGATAGGGCTGGTATGAAGGAAAACCTAAAGGTGATGAGTGAGTTTGTGTTCTAGTCGAGGACCCTGATTGTTTGCTGTGACTGTAAAGGGGTCATGAAAATAAGTTGTGTCTTCACATGTGATGTCCTAATAATACAACTTTGCTGTGCATCATTCTCAGAGTTACCTGTCATTGTTCCTAAAGTTAGGCTTAAGAGCATTCAACTTGGAGGCAGAACCGCGTTAATTCATTGGTGCAGTTTCTGAAATTTGAGATAGGTTTTCCAGCTTTTTCTCTTTTCACCCCCTCCCCTCGTCTATCCTATCTCTTAATTCTAGAACTTTTTCATTTGGTAAAAGTTTACATAGGTTGTATGACAGATATTTTCCTTAAACATTTGTTGTCTTGATATGGGCTGACTTTCTCATCCCTCTACCTTGTTTTTTTTTTCACCTACAGACTTTTGTCACATTCAGTCAGTCTATCAGTGTCAGCATTTGTACAACAGTAATAGGTGAGGGAAAGATATGAGGATTATTTCTTCGTCTATGCGTTTGTTTGTTTTAGTCAATTCATGATTTTAAAACCCTTCCCATGCTTAGAGTTTAACCCTTTTTACTGCCAGCTGTGATGGAATCCTAGCCATTTTCAGTTCCGTTTGATTTTTTTAGTCACTTTCTTTAAGTGCCCATGGCCATAACTTGTCTTCTGTCATGTCATTGTTTTGCTCCTTTATGTGAAACAAAGCAAAATGATGGCAGATTTAAACTTGTTTTGTGTTTTTTCTTCCCACAAAAGGGAGTTATCAGTGCAGCATATTGCAGAGTCATGCTCTTGCCACAAAGCTGCTGAAAGGGTTAAGCTATCAGTGCAGCATATCGCAGAGCTGTGCTTTTGCCACATAGATTATGAAAGGGTTAAGCTGTCAGTTTAGCATATTGCAGAGCTTTGCTATTGCCGCATAGATACTAAAAGGTTAAGCATCTTATTGCGGAACCTTGCTTTAGCCACATAGATGCTGAAAGGGTTAAACTCTGAAATAATACGTTAGATTTTTATTTTGTATGGTAATCATATCTTCATGATTTTGATGAATGTTAAAATGCAGTACTGGGCATTTGCTTCAACTGTTACATTTGATGTTATTGGTGTCATTGTTTTTCTTTTTTGTACACACGGTGATTGAAGGTTCTCTTTTTTGCTTGTGAAGATTCAAGTTGGAGGTTTTGTATTGGCAGAAGCTTCATATTCAGTGTGGGATTAACATTGTGTTCATGTTGAGATCATGTAATTTTGTTTGAACATATATCGCCATCTTTTTAACTCTTGCATACTTGCATTGATGATATCCATAATTTCTGCAAGGCATTTCTGAAGAGTAGCTGTGTGTGGTTGCATACATGCGGTAAAGTGTTCGAGAGTTGGAAAATGTAGGCTGATGTCCAATATCGTTACTTTTCTGCATAGTCCCCTCTGGACCTCATACACTTACTTCAGCAACTTGGTGCCTCTCTGGAAAGATTGGCAGTACCTTCAGATAGGTGTCCACAGCATCCATGACAGTGTCAGTTGCAAAATACTGTCCAGCCAAAGGTTTGTTTAGGAATAAATGAAGATTTAAGAGAAATCCCTGACCTGAACTGACAAGTGGGGTGAGAGTTGATTTTGAAGCTGTATGGATTCATTGTAGCAGGTTTACAATTAAGCTATCCTGTCCCCATGAAATGGTTCATGTTTTCTGTGATATTTCTTTCGTGTACGTTACCATTGTTGAGACAAATTATTGTTTTAGAACTTTGATTTTACTTTCTTCTACTCTCTCTCTCACTCTCTGTCTCTGTCTGTCTCTGAGACTATGCAATAATGAAAGTATATCCACATGCTGAAAATGTTTGGTGAGTATTTCATTCAAGTTGCAAGTGATTGATATGTCAATGTATAAATTGATATTGTGTCAGGTATGAAATTTCTTGTGGGTGCATGCATTATGATTGAGGACTGAAAAAATTGTGCTAAATAATGATGGAATATCAAGGGTTCTTGTGATACATGTACAGCATTTGTGGGTTCCATTGGAGGGACAGAAATAAAACGCTGGGAAACAACACAAAGGACTGAGATGTGGCTGTGTGTGTATTCTAAAAAATACAAATGCACACGTATATATATGCACACTCTTATGCACACACATGCATACACACACACACACACACACACACACACACACACACACACACACACACACACTATCCCATGTTTCAAGACTTCTTCATGATGTGACTATGATGCCATCATTCCACACACTACCACACCCAGCAGGACGTAACGGTACAAGTGGAAGCAATCCATTCGAAGGTAACAATTGGGTTGTCCTATGGGCACCCATGAGGAGATCCTGCACTTTGCAGGAGTCATTTTCGCAGAGTTCAATGTCCCTATTCTGCATTTCCTACTCCAAACAAGTGTTTCTGTGAACCGTTGTGTTTTTCAGCTGCAGAGTGTGAAGCTTGACACTGGAATAATCAATGACATTAAAGAGAAAGAGAGAGAGACAGTCTCCCATTGATGCATGATACCACAAATTCCAGCATTGCAGACGGTCACCCTGCCACAGCCCCCCAAACCTTAAACTTTCTTATACTAAGCCAGTGCACTATGAACTTGTAAACTTTCCGGTGCCAAGCTATTCAAAAGCTTCTGTTATACTAGAGAACCATAACCTTGAAAACTTTTGTAATGCCAAGCTAGCAAGGCTAAGCATTCTATTACACCAGTGCACCATAGCTTTCAAAACATTCTGATGCCATACTATGGCAAGCATACTATGATACCAATAATTAAACCGATATCAGCAAATATGGAGAAGGAATAGAAAAGATGGAAGCGGAAGAAGTCTATTAATGAGACCAGGTTGAGGTTAAGGGTGATCCAGAGTTGACTTGATTGACCACTCTGGTCCTACACACTTAAGTATTTTTTCACAATTCTTAATAAATGCAGTGAAACAGAATTTCTGGACAGACAAAGACAGTGAACAGAAGCGGCCAGTATGGCATCAGAATGTCTTACACACATATAGGCACACATATATGCACTAATGCGTATGTGTGCATGCATGTACATTCTTACATGCGTGCGCATACCTATCCATACAGACAAGCATCCACACATGCGTGCTGCATACACATATACACACACACATATATATATGTGTGTGTGCTTCAGACAGATACGCGCGTGCGTGCAAATGCATACCATGCATACACGCATGCACACATGTAGATGTGGTGCGCACACACACACTTGCATACACAAACATACATGCATGCACTCCCATGTTCATGCACGCCTCTGCACACACATACACAAAACACTCTCAAACACAAGCGTGTGCGCATGCACACGCACACACACGCACACTCATACGCACGCGCGCGCGTGCACACACACACACACACACACAAAGAAAGAGAGACAGAATCAGTTCATTAGAAACGGACCCTAGTCTTTAACTAATTCGGGCACCGTGACACAGAAGTGTCGAGACGACACAATGGAAAAGCCTAATTTGCATCGGGGTCGAGACGACACAATGGAAAAGCCTAATTTGCGCGGGTTAAATCCCGATTGTCTGAGAGCGGTTAGAATGCAGGACAATTAGGTCTACGGCTTCCACCAGATAAGCACACCTGGTCATGACTTCGACTCTACCTGCATTGTGCCAGTGCAACACCCCCCCCCCCCCCCCCCTTCCCCTAAATGGGAGCGAGTTACGGCGCGCGCGCGCGCGCGTGTGTACACGCACATAATTTTAGAGTTTAAAATTTTTTTCTCAGTTGGCAGTCTTCACCGTATGTCTGGATTGTCGATTATGAAAAAGCGTTCGGAAGTATGTCCAGGCTTATAGCGGAGCTTCTCCTACAGAATTATGGAATCCGTGGCAAGCCACAGCACCTGAAAGTCACCTGTCGATGTCACCGGCCAAGGCATTCGTCGTGGTCATATACTGTCGTGTTACCAAAACGAGCAGAGATTTCTTTTTCTTTCTTTCTTTCTGTTTCTTATCATCCTAGATCTGGTAACTTGCACTCTATAAGACCAACACAGGAAAAAGCGTCCCGTGTTTTTGTTTTGTTTTGTTTGTTATTCAAATGATCAGAAATTGTAAATCTCAACCAGTTACACCGTTTGCAATATCAACAGGGACAATACAGATGCTCACAAAAGTGGGATGGGAAATCGGCCAAGAAAACTGAAAAACGCCAGCTTAGGGTTCGATTTTCTTCAGAGCCATTTATTCGTGGGGTATTTCTGCCCCAACCGGCTTTTACCCAGAACCGAATTTGTTAAATGGGAAGACGGGACCATATTGACGAGTTTTTATAAACCTCTTAATGGATATGTCTTTTACAGTATTGCTCAAATTTCCTGACCAACACTGCAGGTGTCTGCATCTCCCGGCTCCAGCTGACTCTGTAATATATTTTATGAAAGTAAGCGTAAAGTACAGACGGTCACTGAGGACAACTTCAGACCGGAATGGAAATCCGTACCATCATTTTTTTCTCTTCCAAACAACATGACTCTTTTCCATGTTAATCTTGAGCAGAAGTTTTGAAGATGCGCTACATAAATCATTCTGTTTTTGTTTGAAGACCAAGAAAGCAAGAAGAAAGGAAGGTTATGTCATCCGCTGATAACAAAATAAACTATTCAATAAAAAACAAAAGAATTCACAAAATGTGCACACATTGCTACGTATGATAATCCTCGAGCTTCTCAAAGTTCAACCACAGTAGTGTGTTTTTGTCCAAGATTAATAAACGACTTGTACACATTTGATAAAATATTCGAAAAAGAGTGTGATAAAGAAAAGAAAGGAGAGCGAGCGAGCGAGCGAGCGAGAGAGAGAGAGAGAGAGAGAGAGGCAACAGTGCAAATGACGACAGCAAAAATCACTGAATACATTGTGTTGGTGTGACAGTAAACAGGAGTTGAAAATTTGGTGTTGGGGGAGGGGGAATCAACAGGTCTTTCAACAGCTATGTTAAAAGAGGAACATCGGCATTCCAAGACTGAACAAAATTTTCATATTACATTTGTATTCTGGCTGTGTACTTTTCAATCTCGGGAGAACAGATGTAAACACACCACTAAATGAGAACAATTCTTTTATCATCGTTCAGTCGTGAGTATATAGTTTGGCTGGCAAATTAGGAGGTGAATAACTTCATCTGTCAGGTGTTCCCTATAAATGGAAAGCACCAGCCAACATACATCTCTGAGTAAGCGTTACCTGAAATTCCGTCCAAACAATTTGCACAAACTGACGGTGGCAACATCTTCATCATTCTCATCCTCATCGATAAGCGTTTTAAGAAGGAAAAAAAAAGTCTCAAATTCTGTGACCCTTCATCCCTGAGGTCAAGGTGACCTCAGTTTCAATTTCCTCTCCATGGGCTGGTGCCCTTGGTGGGGTCATGTCGGGGTCACCGGTATCGGCAAATTTATGGGGCTGTCGACGGGATGGACGTGATGGCGCCCTCCGGAGGGAGAGCTCACTCATGCTGGCTCCGCGACTTAGCAGTTATAGTGGCCAGTACGGGGCTTAGTAGGCGGTGTCCTGCCTGTATGTGATCAGAACAAGCACCACTGAACACCACCAAAGTGACTTGTAGTGGTACAGTGTCTCCTCTAACACGGTGTCTCATGACGACTTGACATACACTGCTCCTTGGGGTTGCCGGTCCCAGGGTTATGGTGGGGCAGTCAAGGCTGTGGACGGGGAGTCGGAAAAAAGCGGTGTGGGTGTAATGCCAGTGAGGTGGCAGACATGATAGAGGGGGGGGGGGGGGGGTGCAAAAAAGAACGATATAGAGGTTATCCAAGACGTGACAGTATTTGCTTGTCCTTGGCAATACTGACAGGACTGGGAGTAAAACGTATACTCTGGTACAACATTCAAGACACTCAGCATCTCTGCAATTGCTATTTCATTATTATTATTACTATTATTATCATAAATCCATCGACATGTCCATGAAATGAAACTCCAAATCATCATTCCCAACGGAATATTGATAATTACGTTTGGTCAAGCTTCAATACCAGGGACATACGTATCTGTGTAAATATGTAGCCTGTCTAGTCGGACAACTTTTTCGACTTAAAGGGTTTGGTCAAGAACGCCGAACAAAATTCTACGGACAAGAACCTATCTATGGTTAGTGGACATCTAAACACGGAAACAAAGCAAAACAAAAGAAAACTGGAGTAATAGAATAATTTTTTTTCCAAGGTGATGAATCAGAAAACAGCGCACGAAAACAAACAAAACGAAACAAAACAAAATCTTGTCTACAATATTCAGAGCAAACGGGCATGAGAAGCATTCTAAGAAATAATATGATTATTATATTTATCCAAAAAAAAAAAAAGGCAAAAACCAACAAACTGGGGATGGGGTGGGGAAAACGGGGGTGAAGTGGGTGGGGGAATTCAAATATGGGGAAGAATTGTGAAGCTTCTGTGTTTCTTAGAGAGTAAATAGCAAAAAGTCATGTACGCCAAATCTGACAGACAAATCCGACCAGCCAAAACAAGCTCACACGGAGCGAGCGATAACCAATAAGGAATGATTTGACAGACGAGAGGATCGATGTTGTTCTAGACGAGAGACCGTGGTTCTGGGTTTAACCACCTTGTTTTGATCGACTTCCGGTCACTCAGATGTCTCTTTCCCATTGATTATCTTCCATCTCGGTGACCCCGATCTGAAGCCGACCACATGATATAAAAGTAAGGTCCTTTGGGTGAACTTTGTATACTTTCTGCCAGCTGAGAAGGGAGAGTACCTGAAAAGAAGAGGAAATGATGATTAAGGTCCTTGTTGCTGTGTGTCTGCTTCTGCAGCTGACGGTGAGATTTAAAACGAAAAAAAAAAAAACGGGAAGCCAAAGGGATGGGGGTGGGGGTGGGGGTGGGAGGCGCCGAGGAAGGGTAGGTGGGTGGGTGGAGAAACAGTTCTCAAAACATATTAGGTCTGTTTTAATACAGTGGTTTACTTTCGACATTATTGATTTTCCTCTCTCTCTCTCTCTCTCTCTCTCTCTCTCTCTCTCTCTCTCTCTCTCTCTCTCTCTTACGAATGTTCAGCAAAACACTCCGCAAAAACACAATCTGTGGTGTAATATTACTTATGGACAATGATTTGGTTGGTTTTCCTTCAACATTGACTAGAAAGACTCATGCACAACCGGTGGTGCAATGTTACTTATGGGCAATGGTTTGGTTGGTTTTTCCTTCAACATTGACTAGCAAAAACCACAACCTGTGGTGCAATATTACTTATGGACAATGTTTTGGTTGGTTTTCTTTCAACACTGACTAGCAAAAACACAACCTGTGGTGTAGTCTACCTTCAACATTGACTAGCAAAAGCACAACCTGTGGTGTAATATTACTTATGGAGAATGTTTTGGTTGGTTTACCTTCAACATTGACTAGTTTCTTGTTTTTATGCAAATATTTATTTGATTAATACTGAAAAATGTTTTTCGAGTTTAATTCTATATAGGCCTATAATAGTCTGCATATGGTATTTAGGCCTTCTCTCTCTCTTTCTCTCTCTCTCTCTCTTCTCTCTCTCTCTCTCTCTCTCTCTCCTCTCTCTCTCTCTCTCTCTCTCTCTCTCTGTTTTTCCTCAGTGAGAATTTTATTTTCACCAAAGACATGAGGACAACAATACAACAATGGAACGCCTTCGCGAGTAGTCCCTACAACCTATAATGTGTCTGGACATGTAACTACAAATCTGGAGGATTGTTTAGCTCACAGGTGAAATAAGCACGTCTGGTTACGTAAGCATCAAAACACTGTAATCGTTCTGACACGTTTAATAGTAAGTCTGACGCCAAGCATGGAGACGCATAAAACTGACATCTGGCCTGATTCAACACGAAAACTGTGTCGATAAATTTACAAATGTCGATATAGCTGTATATGGGGAAAATCACCAAACGTGGAGCATTTTTTTTTTTTTTTCTTCTTCTGATATTGATGTAAACTGCGAGAACAATCATATTACTGAAATATTGACTGGTTTTAGTAATAAACGATTGAAAAAAACAACAACCCTTGCAGCACACAACACGCACATTTTTTAGCCATCCATTGTTTTTTTCTTCTTCAATTATTTAAAAAAGGTAGGGGGAAAAGAAGAAAAAATACGATAACCGTCATTGCAACAAAAAAAATGACAAGAAGGAACAGTGTTTAATAAAACGAACTTAATAATCCTTGACTTTTTTTTCTTTTTCAATCGAGCTGAAACGTAGGCCTACAGTTTCATTGCAAAACTACATCAGCGGGATGAAAAAAACTTTTCTTCTTCTTCTTCTTTGTTTGTATGTTTGTTTGTAAGTGGTGAGTGGTAAAGAATAGCTGACTGAAGAAAATTTAGGCGTGCTGCTAAATACTGTTCACAAAATGCATATACAGATAATACGGAACAGTGAAGACTCAGTTTAAGTGGGGGGGGGGGGGGGGGGGGGGGGGGGGGGGGGGGGGGGGGTTGGGGGGGGAAAATCGTATATAACATCCAATCTGGGAAAACAATATCAATATATGTATAAGTCTCTCTCTCTCTCTCTCTCCCTCTCTCTCTCTCTCCTCTCTCTCTTCTCTCTGTGTGTGTGTCACGGTCAAAAATAAACTCAACCAAATTCGTGGTCAATCGCCACCAGCCCAGTTGGACTTAAGCTCTAACGCAAATATTCTGGGCGTCAGGCGGACGGCCCCATGGTTCGATCCAGCAATTAAGCAAAGGGGAGGCTAATCCTCATCCTCCACAGAGACGGTCTGTCCAACCAGCCGACTAATAGCTGACCGACGCATTCACCTGTCGCCTCAGCCAATTAAAGGCTATTTTTAGCTCTCGTGGAGACAGCACTGTCTGCTAGACGACTAAGCTGTCTGGCCGAATGTCTCGATTGGTCTGCCGGCCAACGTCTTGGAGCCTACCCAGACTCATCTAGCCACTTTAGAGTGACCAGTGTCCACGACTTAAGCCACACGGCGCCAGTTAAGGAGGAAAGGGGGAAGGTAGTGTGTGGTGGGGGTGAAATCTAGCTAATCAATTAAATGACCAATATGACCACCACAGAGAGTAAGGTGTGTAGGCGTGACTGTCATGATTTGACTATCCAATGGAATTAGAGGGAGATAACTTTGGGGTGTCAGGGGTAAAATACTGACCAATGGTACTCGCCCTGGTTGGACAGATCGGAACGAATAAGAAGGATGTGAGAGTGAGAGAACGGGGAAGGAAGAAAAGGAACAGAGAGAGAGAGAGAGGGAGAAGTTCGGGGGAGTAGGCTCTCGCCTACAGGAAGGCAGGGAGATGAGAACGAACAGGGAGAGAGAGATGAGGAGGTTCTGGGTATAGTCTCTGCAGGAGAGAAAAGGCAGGGAGATGAAGGAGAACGAGGGGAGAACGAACAGAGAGACAGAGAGAGAGAGGTCTGAGTGTAATCTCTGAGGAGAGAAAAGCAGAGAGATGAGGGAGGAGAGGAGAGAACCAAGTGGGGCATTAGCACGAGATAGTCTGCAGAGGGAGGACTGAGGAGAGATGTGGAGAGAGAGAGAGAGTTGCTAACTAATGAAGAAGAAAAGAAAGAAAAGAAAAAAGAAAAGAAAAGCAACCATGTCATTTGATAAGAGCAGACTAGAAGAGAGAGAGAGAGAGAGTGCAATGCGTTAAATGCAGAAGAAGAAAGGAGAACAGATCGATGTTGATAGTCACTGTTCTATCCTAACCGGGTTCGACCTCATACCTGGCAGCGTCACTTCGCAAGCAGAACCACAGACCAACGCCAACAGTCTCACCTGACCAGGCGCCATCAGACCAAAACCAGTGCCAGCAGTTGTGTCGTGCTTGTGAAGAGTGACAGTGAAAAGAAAAAGAAAAGAAAAGAAAAGACAGTGATTCGTGAATAGTTAAGATCACCTGGCCAGGTAAAGTAGAAATCTGTTTATACCGGGTTAGTTAATGATGTTTTAGATAAATGATTTTGTGAAGTTCAGGAAAGAGAGAATGTTTTATTTTGTTTGATTCCATATGCATTGATGTTTCGTTCTATGATCATGTGTAGTAAAGTTATAGACTTTACTAGTGGTTTGATGTGACGAATGCATGATATATGAATGAGGTTGTAAGCAAGCTGTGAGTGTGTTTTGGGCTGTGCGCTAGTCTTCCTCCATCGACATCACCCGAGGTTCGACAAATTTATTGGCGAGCCCTGCCAGGATATTCTGGCCCATTTATTATAATTGTTCAACTCTCAGAGAGGAAGTGGGTGGATGCATGTGTTGTAATCCTAAGACAAGGGGTTTGTCTTAACTGTTGTTCCAAGATAGTTATACTAGCTGCATTTCAGCCCCAGGAGTAACTTATTTCGCCAGATTTCTCTAATTCGCTCTCATAGTTGGTCGGCGCTGGGGTCATATAAAAATAAACTACGTTGTCCCAAGCTAATATTATCATTCATAGGATTGTTATGCTATCACGTCCACTCGTGTCGCGTAACACAGTTTGGCCTGTCGTTTGTTATAAATCTTGTTCAACACACCAAAAAAAAAAAAAAAAAAGAATGAGATACAATGGCACCGAAAAGAAAAAGAACACCCCTATTGAACAACTTGTGAGCGTTCGCTCGAGATTAGGATACTCAGGAGTTGAGCCCCCGCTTCAGCGTCCATTCGTTGAAAACCAACAAAAGATGGGAAGAGACGGAACGCGCGGAAAGACGACGCGTCGCAGTAGAAAAGCTAGCGCAGAGCAGGAAACAGAAAGATTAAGGATTCAGGACTATGATAATCAGCAACGCAGGAAACAGAAAGAATGAGGGAAAGCGCAGGAAACAGAAAGAATTAAGCAGGAACGGAAAGATTAAAGTTCCAATTAGAGCTAGAGAAAGTGAGGAGACAAAGGGGACCACCGAGGATGGTAGCTTACTTTCCAGTGACTCTTTGCGCGCTATGCTCCCCGACCCAAGTTGCAAAATTCTCTGAAGGAACCGATTCGATTGATGATACAATCAGTCGGTTCGAAAACGGTTGCGACCAGTCAGGGTTGGCCTCCAGAAGAGTGGTCAGTCATTTTGTCAGCGTTACTGACGGGTAAGGCATTACAAATTTTCACTGGTTACAGCATGAACAACAGTTGATTTGGGTGCTGTGAAGGAGTCCTTTAATGAAGGGATTGACTCACGAGGAAGGGTTCAGGAAGAAATTTCGTTCAGCTAAATTACAAGCAGTGTGAGACGTACACTCAGTTTGGTGACGTTTGGATCCTATTTGAGAAATGGTTTAGAGTGAGTGAGATACGAAGAAGGAGTATGCTCTGAATGAAAGAGTAGTTATGAGGAACAGATTTTGTCAGGTTGCGGCCCTGCGTTAACTATACATTTGAAAGAGAGACAGCAAGAGGAAGCAGGAGAGTTGTTTTGCAGTTCGCAGCAGAGGTGTATAGAGAGGCAGTTGCGGCACTAGGTGCAGGAGAAACAGGTGTAGAGGCACAGGTGAGAAGAGTGCAAGGAGGACTAGGAGAGTATTCTGCACAGGCCTGCAAAACCAGTGATTGGGGCGTAGGAAGGGCAACCAAGAGACATTAGGTGCTTCATTTGTCACAAGACGGGAACATGTGGCGGAGGATTGTCGCCAGAGGTCCAGAAGCAGCAGCCTTGCAAGAGGTGGATAAGGGTCGTCAAGGGAAAACGACCTGCAGTGGAACCAAAAGGATTCAGTCTGAAGAGGGTGGAAGTGCGGGCCTATGGCTAGCACTGGAACAGCAGTCAGTTGTCAGGGATGGAGGGCACTAGGCTGAGGGGTTCGTTACCGTGGACGAAGGGTGATTGGCCGCAGAGGGTGAACAGTTGTTACGAGCATGGTTGGTCATGCGGTTGTAGTTAGTACGAACAACGCTGGTCGTTAAAGGGGATTTGACAGGGCAAATCAGACCTGTACTCTAATCGATGGCACTGTGAGGGAGTTTCCAGTTGTAAGATAGAAGTACGTACCCCTTACTTCTTCAGGCGAGTTGTCTGCTTTGGTGATGGAGAAACCCCTTCATGAATTTGATCATTGGGAAATATTCCAGGGCAAGGGATCAGGGGATCCCGAGTTGTTGATGCTAACAGGGGCAGCAGTTCAAAACGGAGCAAGAAGGAGGAATAGGTTGATAAACGTTAGTCGTACAGCAAGGAAGTCAGGCATAGATGTGTCGCATGATGAGTTTAGAGCAGCGCAGGAACAAGCCTTCCGCTCGTGAAGTCTTGGGAGTGGCAAGAGGTGGAGAGAGAACAGGAGGTTTAGAGGAGGTGAGACAGAATGTCTTGTGAAAGGCGGGCAGTTTTACCGAGTGTTCACAAGGGAAAGACAGGTATGGTGACCACTCAGTAAGAGGTACCAGCAGGTTATCGTGACACTGTCATGTAGTGGGTCACGAGTCGCTCATGGCGGGTCATCTCGGCACCAGCTAACAGCTGACCGAATCTTTGATGACTTTCATTGGCAGGTGCAATGGCAGGACATCAAGCGTTTCTGCATGTCAGTGACGTGTGTCAAAGGTCAGCACAAGAGGGGTGAAGAGGAAGGCGCTCTTAAAACATCCCCTTTAATTGACCACGTTCAGGTGGGTGGCTATTGATCTGATCGTCCCAATTCTCGCCCGGTTCCAAAGGTGGGGCAAGGTATGGACGTGTAGGTTGCAAAGGAAGTTTGCAGAAGGCTAGGGTCGTTCAGAAGAAGCAGTAAGACAGGAAGGTGAGGAAGCAATCCCCAAGGCGGGAGACAAAGTCCTGGTACTGCTTCCACGGGTCCATACAAGTGCTGATGCATTGGAAAGGACCATTCACCATCACTGAAAAGGTCGGTCGGATTACCGAATTGATGTGAATGGGAAACCAAAACTTTTCCATGCAAATTTTCCTCCGCAAATATATTCAGCGTGAGACTCAGCACATAGGCGCAGCAGCAATCATTGATGAGGTGAAAGAGACTCAGCAGAAGAAGGGGAGATTTTGTTGCCTAAGTTTCCAGAAGAGTCATACAGGGATGTGTCACTGTATGAAGGGCTAGACAGTAGGAGTTCCTAGGTTTTGTTGTCGGAGGCGACACAAAGCAGCCGGAAAGAGGAAAGGTGGAGAAGATGATGAATTCAGAGAGACCAAAGACCAAAAACAGAAGTCAGGAGTCTGCTAGGTTTTATTGGGTTCTATAGGGAGTTTGTCCCAAATTTTGCTGCATCACGAGTCCTCTCAGTGATTTGGTCAAGGCAGGGAAACCGGCAGTGGTCGAGTGGTCAGACGCTGCGGAGCAAGCACTGCAGACGGTGTTGGAAAGACTAGGTTCCGTCCCATCTTGAAGCTACCTGATATGTCCAAACCATTTTGTTGCGGACAGATGCATCAGGTGGTGGGATAGGTCAGTATTGTTGCAGGAGCATGAAGAGGTCGAGTTCCTGTGAGATATGCTAGCAGGAAGTTGACAAAGTGTGAAGAAGGGTACGCAACGGTGGAGAAGGAGTGTTTAGCTGTCGTGTGGGCCGTGCAGAAGTTCCACAAATACTTGTATGGGAAAGAGTTCGTGATAGAGACGATCATCAACCACTCAAATTCCTGCAGGAGGCGCAGTTGAAAAACAGCAGAGTGCTGCGGTGGGCAATGGCATTGCAGCCCTACAGGTACCGAGTGCAGTACATTCCGGTCGACAGAATGTCGGAGCTGACTATTTAAGCGTGTAGTCTAGCAAGCTGCAACTCAGAGGAAGTCAGTCATATCCGGGGTGCTTTGTTGATAATATGTGTTGATGACAGTTATGTTGATTGGATATGGGTTCATTCCCAGTTGGCTATGGTTCATATTCTTTGTGTGAGACTTGTTCATATTTTCTTTGTGAGACTTGTTCATGTGAATGTAGTTATGCTTGGAGCATACAGTCGCTTGGGAGTGATACATTATTTGCAATAAGTGAGGATGGAGATTCCTCAGTGAAGTGTCATGGATCGTGATCATATATATTGTGCTTTTCATAGGAATTGTGAAAAGGAAGATGTGGCAAATCCGCAGGTAGGGGAATTGCATAGTGCGCACAGAGGTCGTTATAAAATGAGTGAAATAACGCAAGAGTGCACGTCAATGATAACTCATTGGAGTGGTATTCACTAATGATATATTTTATAATTTGTAAACCGGTTGTTGTAAAGTATTTTTCAAACTTTGCACGTGTAGCTGTGGGTCAGCAAATTCGGTTGTTGTCTTTTTTGTACCGTTGTTTTGAGACAATGCGGAGCATGGTCTTTTGCAAGGGGGAAAATTGTCACGGTCAAAAATAAACTCAACCAAATTCGTGGTCAATCGCCACCAGCCCAGTTGGACATAAGCTCTAACGCAAATATTCTGGGCGTCAGGCGGACGGCCCCATGGTTCGGATCCAGGCAATTAAGCAAAGGGGGAGGCTAATCCTCATCCTCCACAGAGACGGTCTGTCCAACCAGCCGGACTAAATAGCTGACCGACGCATTCACCTGTCGCCTCAGCCAATTAAAGGCTATTTTTAGCTCTCGTGGAGACAGCACTGTCTGCTAGACGGACTAAGACGTCTGGCCGAATGTCTCGATTGGTCTGCCAGCCAACGTCGTGGAGCCTACCCAGACTCATCTAGCCAATTTAGAGTGACCAGTGTCCACGACTTAAGCCACACGGCGCCAGTTAAGTAGGGAAGGGGGGAAGGTAGTGTGTGGTGGGGGTGAAATCTAGCTAATCAATTAATGACCAATTGACACCACAGAGAGTAAGGTGTGTAGGCGTGACTGTCATGATTTGAATATCCAATGGAATTAGAGGGAGATAACTTCGGGTAAAAATACTGACCAATGGTACTCGCCCTTTTTGGACAGATCGGAACACAATAAGAAGGATGTGAGAGTGAGAGAACGGGAGAACGAGGGGAGAACGAACAGAGAGACAGAGAGAGAGAGGTCTGAGTGTAATCTCTGAGGAGAGAAAAGCAGAGAGATGAGGGGAGGAGAGAAGAGAACCAAGTTGAGGATTAGCATGAGATAGTCTGCAGAGGAAGGATGAGGAGAGATGTGGAGAGAGAGAGAGTTGCTAACTAATGAAGAAGAAAGAAAGAAAAGAAAAAAGAAAAGAAAAGCAACCATGTCCATTTGATAAGAGCAGACTAGAGAGAGAGAGAGAGAGAGTGCAATGCGTTAATGCAGGAAGAAAGAAAGGAGAACAGATCGATGTTGATAGTCACTGTTCTATCTTCACTGGGGTTCGACCTCATACTTGGCCAGCGCCACTTTCATCGGCAGTCCAACCTGACCAACGCCAGCAGTCCAGCTTGCCCGGTGCAAGTAGACCAACACCAGTGCCAGCAGTTGTGTCGTGCTTGTGAAAGTGACAGTGAAAAGAAAAAGAAAAGAAAAGAAAAGACAGTGATTCGTGAATAGTTAAGATCACCTGGCCAGGTAAAGTAGAAATCTATTTATACCGGGTTAGTTAATGATGTTTTAGATAAATGATTTTGTGAAGTTCAGGAAAGAGAGAATGTTTTATTTTGTTTGATTCCATATGCATTGATGTTTCGTTCTATGAACATGTGTAGTAAAGTTATAGACTTTACTAGTGGTTTGATGTGACGAATGCATGATATATGAATGAGATCGTAAGCAAGCTGTGAGTGTGTTTGGGCTGTGCGCTAGTCCTTCCTCCACCGACATCACCCGAGGTTGACAAACATCATAACCAACAATTGTCGACAGTCATATCTAGACACGGAGTTGCCGTACATGCGGTGTTCTTGATGTTTTATGATTGTTTTAAAAAACTTAACTTTGATTACAAAATATATATTAACATAGTTGGTTTTATCTTCTTTCTAAAATACAAGGGTTTTTTTTTTTGCAGCATGGCTACTTATTTAAATCACCCACCACCAACACCATTTTTTATGTGGTGTGAACCAAATGTGCACAAGTATAATACAAGATTTATTACTGTTTAAAATGTCATGTTCAATAAACCTCTTTTTTTTAATATGCTTTTTCCTCTTCTCGCCCCCCCCCCCCCCCCCCCCCACAACCCCCCCCCCCCCCAAAAAAAAAAACAACAACAACAAAAAAAAAAACCCTTCGTTTTCAAGTATACTGCAAAGTGATTGGATATATACACATTCCTACAAATTTAAAAAAAAAAATCGACGGGCTAATTTATTCAGGCAGACTTTTTTTTTTTTTTTTTTAGCCATTCTGTGTGGGTGCTGGATGGTGCAGCTACCTTACATAGATCTCTCCACATGGATGCGGTAGCGGTACACCTTGTCATCGGCGCAAGCGACCGTGAAGGTCCCGGTTCTGTCCACGAAGGCACGTCCAGGCAGTCTTCGTGCTTCTTGTCGCTCCTGTACGTGGTCAGATATTCCCCGTCCTGTGTGT
>CM031615.1:25306573-25345814 GCA_018398815.1 Conus ventricosus
ATATCGGAATGCAGTCGGTGTGTGAATAAGCTGATAGCACGCACTTGGATTCACTGGTCTACATTTCACTGCCATTTAACATGCAGTATTATGTAATGCAGTGTGTGTGAAATGATCCCTTTCATGCACTGGGACCTATCATCTGCTTGCAACTCTGGGCGATCATGAACTTATAGCTGGTCAACTGTCGAGTTAGAGCACTAAAAATCTGTTAGGAACAGAGTCTGGTTCTCAGATCTCTACATCGCTGAAAATCCTGAGGCACGAGAATTTCAAGCCCAAGGCTGTCAATATCTGGACCTGTAAAGTCATCAGGCACTCTTGTGCCTCTGCCCCAAAACTACGACCTCCAAGGGCAGATATTCAAGCTCATGAACTCTGGTCATTTGCTAATACCATCGCACTCTGCCAGGACACTGAGGTTGTTTATTTTGTCTTGAGTTGCCGAGTGGAAACGCCAAACTACATTTGGCAGGGTATTTTTAAAAACATATCTGAGGATCTGATAACCTTGGATCCCTTGGGAGAGGTAGTATTTGCTGTCAGCTACAAATCCTTCTGATGAGAAGAAAACTCCCCTTCCTTTTCCTTTCCTAATTTCTGTTCTTTAACAGGAAGGAACAGGAGGATGAAATGTAACAGGAAAGGTCTTCACAAAAGTATGAATGTGAGGATTCTAATGTTTACTCAGTCTTACATACATTTCTGTATGTATCTGACCAGATAGGCGCATGAATTATTTGTCATACACACTGCCACAGCAAACCATTCATAAATTTCTTAAAAGAAAAAGGTATCTCCTCACCTATCTTCCCTGCTGATTTAAATTTCTATGTTTATTTGCTTTTTTTTTCTAACCACTGTTCAATGCTGTTCTTCTAAGTCATCTTTGCATGACGAGATGAGAGGGAAAAGAGGATTGGAGAGGGGGGGGGGGGGGGGGGGGCGCAGGGGGGCGGCAAATAAAAATCTTTCCACTGTTTTTATTCATTCGGTTTAAAATGTATTTATATAAATTTATATCATATATATTATATATAAAGACGTATTTATTCGGTTTGCTGGCACACAATTTCCTTTCAAATGAATCAACATTTCCTATTTGCTGTTTGCTGTCCTGTGTTAGTCAGTCTTCACAAAGGGCAGTTATCGAACATTTTTATTTTGATTTTACATCACTGTCCGTAAACATTCAAATAGTTTGAAATGCTGCGACATATGCTTTCTGTGAACTTCTTTTCAAAGGTCTACATGAAACGACTGAATATTGACATCTTCAAAGAAATTTAACCAAGCAGGCATACTACAACCTCGTGAGCTGTTAAGGTTTGTGTCTTACTTTGTAGAGATCAACGACTGGTAGGCATGTGTCTTGCTTCACCGAGCTGAACGACCGATAGGTAATGTTTAAGAGTCACAGACAGTGATGTTCTGTAAAATTCACACCTGATTTCTCTTTGGGTTTTTTTTCCTTTTTTTTCTGCAGTGGTGTGTTTGAGGTATGTCGGAAACCACCATTTTCTTACTAATCATCAAATCAGAATTACATTGTGATGACATCGACTCAACGCCAAAGATATAAAGAAAACAATCTAAAATAAGGAATAGATAGTTATCGGCAATAAATATATGAGTGTGAACAGATTAGTGTAACCTACCACAAAAAGCAATTTTTGCCTTGGCACAAGCAATTTAAAAAAAAAAAAACCAACGTTATTCCATGGTAGTTATGGCCTTAACAGCTGTACTGCTTGCTCTAGTCTCTCTTCTCTTTCCTGGATAAAACAGCCTGAAGCAGAAACATTGAGCCATATAGACATGTACATCAGTAGCTTCACCTTTTTTGCAACGTCCACTCGCGGAATTGCAGATCCTGTTCGCAGTGTTTTGTTTTTTGTCATCCAGACAGTTATCACTGCCACTTCACAGAGTAGTTATGGCCATAGTAATCACGTGCAAGTAGTCCAACTCCTAGAACCCAAGACAATGAATTGCCCCAGTGTAAACATCCACCATGCTCAGAACATCACACTCAAAGCAAAGCAAGTCATGAGGCCATAGTAACACTCTATCCAACATTAATATATTCAGACTTCAGTCATCACCTACGATCACATGAACACACTTGAAGATCAGTCATAACTTAAAGATAATGTACACACAGAAAGTTTCAGCCGCCACAAAAGAGATCCCCTTGAACCATCTGCAGGGTCATTAAGTTGTCCTCAAGTAGAAGTTATCAAGGGGTTTTACGAACACACCAAAAGGCTGCCTCCATTTAATGGCGCACGGGAGCTTCCGAGTGCTGGAACCGCGCGGAGGTGGCCAGCGCTCTGACCTCGTGCGCCCGGGGGGATAATGGCAGGAGATCTGGCCCTTTACGACTGAGGTAAGCAGATCTGACTGTCCTGGACAGCCATGGGAGATGGTGCCGCCAAGATGTCATTAGAATGTTGGGGTTAATGGAGATGAGGTGGAGTCTCTGGGATACGCGGAGGGGGCGCGGATGTTACAGTAGTAGGTTTATGGAAATTAAAATGTTCCAAGAAAAAAACAAAAACAAGAACTTTTACAATGACGGGGTACTAACAGGCATTATATTTACTCACACATACAAAATACATGCAAGTGTATCATGTCACAAGTGACACCTCTACAAAACCACCACTTAAATGCACACATATAAAACAGTCACCATACTTAGTTTTTGATCCAAGCAAGGGAGGATCAATCAGTCTCTTACTAGCATCATTATCACGGCCTCCATGACTGATGGAGAATGTGCAACTTGCTTTTGTTGCACAAACAAAGCTTTTCTTTTGTCCTTGTTATAAACATGGAATCATACGCAAAATAATTTTTTGAATTTCCTCTTATATATGTTGAGTATCTTTCTCTTTTGAGGCTAGATGCACTGTCTATCTTCCTGATCCGGTCTACATGTTCTGTACTTGCTTACTTCAGCATTAATTTGTTCTCGAGCTATCTCTTAACATCAGCTACATTTCTTCTCTTCCGTAGCAGTGATGAATGGTGTGCATGTGTAGTGTTTGAGCTAAACTTCTCATCTGCCCTCAAGTTTGTCACCTATGTTTCTTTCTTTCTTTTTTCTGTAACAAGCAATTCACGCTTTAACATCACTGATTGAGTATCTATTTGTCACCATTTCTGGTAATTAATATCGGTGCTTGGAACAATAGTCAAAATCTGCAAAGTGCAGGGTGAGGGATCCAAACTGCCAACTGAAATACTGCTGGCTGAACGGGATGGGGGAGTTGGAGGGGGGGGGGGGGGGGAAGGGGGGTTGGATCTTATCCGTTGGTAAGAAAAAAATTTTTTTTTTATGCAATCTAATGTCCTTATCTACGAGGATACCAACTTATACATCGCAAAGGAAAGATGATCCCCTATGATCTTGAAATAGAAATGCGACCCTATTTGATGAAGGATCGCTTTTTGCTGCATTCTTTAAGTCTCGCAAAGCTGGAAAAAAACAACACTAGGTACTCAAAAAGGGCTTAATGAAAGCAGTTACCAACTATCCAACTTACTCCACTCAAATAACTGGGTGCAGAATTATCCATTTTTGGAGATGTTTCCATGTGAATGACAGATAAGGCTAATATAGCAAACAGTCCTTTGGTAAATTCCATAAACAAACAGACAAGCACACTGTGTTGTAGCCGAAAAGCCCAGAGACTAATTTTCTCAAGCCTGAATGAAATACAGAGCAGACAGGGTTTTTCAGATTTCAATATTGTTGGATATCTAACTTATGACAGTAGAAGTGGCCATCCTCTTAAACAGACACGCACTCATGCAATCATACCCATGTATGATTTCTCACATGTTTGTAACACACACACTCACACAACAACTCGCACACGGCACACCACACACACACGCACACATGCGTGCATGCAAAGCCCACATACACTCCCCAACCCCCCCAAAAACAGATAAGACAACACACACACACAAACAAATGGCTATAACACAAACTTCCACTCACCTTTGCAGACAGTTCCATTCCATACCTGTTGGCATCTTCATAGCAATTGTCTGTCGTTCTCTCATGACACTCTAAATGTACACACAGCTGCCACTCACCTTGCAGACAGTCCCTTCCTTCCATCTAGGCATTTTCCAAACCCATGTCTGTTGCTCTCGCACAAACTCTAATAATGTACACACACAACAGCATCAACTTTGCAGTCAGCTCCTTTCCATACCTCTTGCATTTTCCTTGCTGCTTTCATTCCGTTCGCTAGGACCCGAAATGACAGTGACCACAGAGTTATATTGCATCCCGTCCATGGTACCCAGTCTTGGCACCTGACGACATTGTACAAGAGCAGTGCTTCTACAAATGAGATTCAAAATCATATGTGTGTCAGTCTACTACCTCTTGTCTTCCGCAGGGAAAAGTCGTTCACATTAGATACTTGGATGACTGGTCGAATCAGTGGGTAGAGCTACATGCCTGCAGTCTGACACAGGAATACTTGGGATTCAACTGAGTTAGCATTTTCATGCCATCTTAACATGCAGGCATTTAGGTAATGCGTGTGGTGTGAATTGATCCCCTTCTCATGCACGGGGACCCTATCATCTGCTCTTGCAACTCTGGGCGTTCAGAATTATAGCTGGTCAACTGTCGTGTTAGAGCACTAAAAAATCTGTTAGGAACAGAGTTGGTTATCAGATCTCTACATCGCTGAAATCCTGAGGCACGAGAATTACAAGCCTAAGGATGTTCTATTATCTGGACTGTTAAAGTCAGCAGGCACTCTTGTGCCTCTGCCCCTAAATACAGACTCCCAAGGGCAGTTATTCATGCTCATGATCTCTGGTCATTTGTAATACCATCGCACTCTGGCCAGGACAATGATGTTGTTTTTATTTTGTCTTGTGTGCAGTGGAAACGCCAAACTACATTTGGCAGGGGTATTTTTAAAAAACAGTCTGAGGATCTGATTAACTTGGAGCCCTTGGGAGTGGTAGTATTTGCGTCAGCGACATATCCTTCTGATGAGAAGATAAACTCCCCTTCCTTTTACTTTCCTTATTTCTGTTCTTTAACTGGGAAGGAATAGGAGGATGAAAATGTAACAGTAAGGTCTTAACATAAAGTTTGAATGTGTGGATTCTAATGTATTCCTCAGTCTTACATACTTTTCTGTATGTATTGACCAGATAGGCGCATGAGTATTTGTTACACACTGCCACAGAAAACCATTATAAATTGTTAAAAGAAAAAGGTATCTAATCACCTATCTTCCCTGCTGATTTCAAATTTATTGGTTTATTTGCTTTTTTTTCTAACCCCACTGTTCATGTGTTCTTCTATGTTCATCTTTGCATGGACGAGTGTGTGGGAAGAGAGGATTGGTGAGGGGGGGGGGGGGGGGTGGCGGAGGGGGGCGGGGGCTAATAATAATCTTTCCATGTTTTAATTCATTCGGTTAAATGTATTTATATAAATTTATTTCTTATATATTATATTTAAAGAGTAGTTATTCGGTTGTGGCACACAATGTCATTTCAAATGAATCAACATTTCACTATTTGATGTTTGCTGTCTGTGTTAGTCAGTCTTCTCAAAGTGGCAGTTATCGAACTTTTTTATTTTGATTTTACAATCACTGTCGTAAACATGTCAAAATTGTTTGATTGCTGGGACATTTGCTTTCTGGTGAATTTTTTTCAAAGGTCTACATGAACGACTGAATATTGACCTTTCCCACACGCAAATTTAACCATGCAGATACTACCAACCTCGGAGCTGTTAAGGTTTGTGTCTTACTTTGTAGAGATATCGATGGTAGGATGTGTATTGCTTCAACGAGCTGAACGACCGATAGGTTATGTTTAAGAGTAACAGGACTGTGATGTTCTGTAAACAGTATCACCAGATTTCTTTTGGGGTTTTTTTTCCTTTTTTTTTGCAGCGTGTGTGTTGTTGTATGTCGGATCCTCCATCTTTCTTACTAATCATCAAACAGAAATTAACATTGTGTTGACTTCAGATCACAGCCATATGTATTAGATACACATCTAAAATTACTGAATAGTGTTAATCGCATTAATATTGAGTGTGAACAGATTGTGAAACCTACCACAAATAAGCAATTTTGGCCTTGGCACATAGTAATTAAAAAAAAAAAATAACTAAGTTCATTCCATGGTAGTAAGGACTTAAACAGCTGATACTGCTTGCTTCCTAGTCTCTCTTCTCTTTCCTTGGTCTAAACAGCCTGAAGCGTAACCATGGAGAATTATGGTCACTATGTCCATCAGTTGCTCACCTTTTTTGCAAAGTCCAACCGAGGATTGTGATCCTGTTCTCAGTGTTTTGTTTTTGTCATCCAGACAGTTATCACGGCACTTCACAGAGCAGTTATGGCCATACGTAACGCGTGCACACACTGCAAGACAATGATTGCAAAGGAAACAAAGGAACACAAAGCAAAGCAAAGTTAATGTGTTTGTAACACTCTTTACCAACATTAATATAATTCAGACTTCATTCATTCCATAACGTTCAAATGAAAACACTTGAAGGACGCAGTCTTAAAACCTTAAAAGATACATGTACACACAGAAAGATTCAGTCTTCATCTCAGTAATTTTGCAAAAACAACTACAAGATTAGACATATACAAAGTGATCACATGAACACACGCTAGTTTCTACCATCTCCACAGGGACCACATTGAACACACTGCATGAATCTGTAACTCCACATGTTCGCATGACCAATCCATGGGACTTGTCACGTCATTGCAATATTGTTCGGACAATGAACTTGCAAGACCATCTGTTATCTACATGGTGATCATAACGAACAACACCAAGTTCAGTATGTCATTTACAGTGTGATCCACATACATACTGCAAGAAGTCATACCACACTGCAAGAAGTCATCCTCTTCTTAGTTGATCATAATATTATGAAAGACTCAGCGTCATCTCCAAATGATCACATGAACCACACTGCAGAGACTCAGTCACCACAGTGATACATGATCTCACTGAATAACACGAATCTATCATCACCTTACCGACCACAAAACACACTGGCAAGTTTCAGTCATCATCTTAGAAAAATGATCATATGAACACACTGCAAGAATACCTCACCCTTCAGGAGTATTACACAAACACACGACAAGCTCGGTCACCATAAAGTGATCATATGAACACACTGCAAGACTACCTCACTTCAGAGTAATTACCAAAACACGGACATGACTCGGTCACCATAGTATAATATGAACACTCTGCATGACTACCTCACCTTCCAGTGTTATTCACATCACACGACAACAAGACTCGGTCACCTTAGTGATCATATGATACAAACTGTAGGACTACCTCTTTGCACAGTGATACAATGAACACACTGCAAGACTGCTCTTCTTATGATTGTTCACTTGAACACGCAGCTTAGACCATCCTCATTTCAAAGTGATCACTTGAACACACATTGGACTATCTCTTCTCCTCAGTGATCACGTGGAATACATGTGGAATTTCTCACTCCACTGTGATACATGACACACTGCTTGACTAACTTCATCTCCTAAAGTGATACCAGATCACACGGTTAGACACATCTTCTCCTCAGTGATCTCATGAAACAACTGCTAGACTCACCTCATCTCCACAGTGTCCACATGAACACAACAATTGCTATTTCTCATTCCACAGTGATCACATAGACAACACACCGCGGGACTATCTCATCTCCACAGGGATCAATGAACAACACTGCTGGAATAGTCATCTCCCAGTGATCACATGAACACTCTGCATGACCTAAGTACCAGTGATCACATGAACACACTGCAAGACTACCTCATCTCAAGTGTGAATAACGATAACACTCTGCATGACTATCTAATCTCAACAGTGTTCATTCCACATGATCACACTTGTAGACTAACTCATCTCTTGTCTGATCGATACACATGAATCACACTGCCAACACTACCTAATCTCAGCGGATAATTGGAACACACTTGCATGACTTTTATCTCCAGATGTGGTTGATCTCATGAAACACAGACTATTGTCTCCAGATTGGTTGCGGTCACTGAACACAATGCAAGACTATCTCATCTCCAGAGTGGTTGATCACATGGAACACACTTGCAAGACTATCTCATGTCCAGAGTGGTTGATCTCATGTACACACTGCAAGACTATCTCATTTCCCAGAGGGTTTGATCACAGGAACACACGCAAGGGTCTTAATCTCATCTCACAGAGTGGCTGATCACATTAACACACTGCAAGACTTTTATGATCTCCAGTGTGGTGATTACATGAACACTATGCAAGACTATCTGGATCGCCAGGAGTGGTTGATCAATGAACAGCTGGAAGACTCTTCATCATCTCAAGAGTGGATGATCCATGGAAGCACTGCAAGACTCTCTTATCCAGAGTGTTGATCACTTGTATAATATGCAAGACTATTTCATTCCAGTTGTGGTTGATGACACTGATCACCCACTGCAAGACTTAGCTCATATAGGTTGATTGATCCACATGAACACACGCAAGACTCTCTTCTCCAGAGTGGTTGATGAACATGAATCACTGCTAGACACTCATCTACAGAGTGGTTGATGACACATGAACATCATGCAAGACACCTGATCTCCTGGGGAAGCCCATTCAAAAGAACATGTGCGGCACTTCCACCAACCACCCCCACCTAAAATTTTCAGAACAAAGCAGCTCTCTACAAACATTGTCACTTCTCTAATGGTGTTTGCACATCTAGGAATGTTTAAAAAAGAAAGGAAAAAAAAAAAGAGTGGGATGATCTCCACCTTCTAGACTTTAAGATGCCTACCCACTATCAATTTTGGCATCATTCTCTCCTGTTATAGGTAAGTATATGGATGTGACAGGGTGCAGGGAGGAAAAACAACACGTCATTTTCAAGACTGCTCTTCCTAGAATCCAAGGCAAACGTACAAAATTCTTTGATTCACATAATCGACACATATTCTACCTGTACATTATATATAAAACCAGATGAGACTAAAATGAAGTTAAGTCCATATGGGTTTTAATTCAGATGTTTTTCCATTTAAAATCCATTTTTTTGTTATTTACCTAAAAACATGATGTTGTATTATGGGCAAGAGTTAAAAGGTTTCTTTTTGTTTTAATTTTTATGGGCAAGTTTAATTGTTTCTTTTCTGTTTTTGTCTTTATGGGACAAGAGTTAAATGGGTTTCTTTTCTGATTGATCAGCCATTATTTTTTCCTTCCATCAAACATACTAATGCATGTGATGGTAAGGAAAACGCATCAGGAATAGTTGTCTCATAACAGCGAGGTTAAGAAGGTCATGATCTCACAGGACAACCAATTACGGTGCTGCAACCCTTCCCGTTCAACGTGGGTGCAAATGCACCCATACTTTTATTTAATGTGTAATATTTCAGTTATTGTGCATACAATTGACTGAAATTTGATGACTTTGTTAGTAAAGGGGACTGAGCACGTACTACCACAAAAATGATGCCCTTTTTGCCTTTAACTAAACAATTAATCAAACAACAAAATACATCGTCTAACCTTGCATGTACTTGCGTGGGTGCCACACAACATACTGGCCCAAAGAAGGAACTGTTGCGGGCCGTACTTCGTGGGTGCACACATCCCATACTGCGCAAAGATGGAACTTGCAGGCCGTACGATCGTGGTGTGCACACACAACATACTCCCAAAGAAGAAATATGAGTGCTTAGCCCTATCAGTAATGGAATTTTTCTCAACTGTGCCAGCATCATCTAAGAACTGACAGAACAGTGCAGTGTGCAAAATATAGGTACTAGTGGATTAATGACGTTCTCATCCCGCCCTGAAGGTTGACGAGCATGTGTAAAGGTCAGATAGCCCATGCTGAAGTTTCACTGTGTTTCAAAGTAAGTATACATTCATCATTTTATTTACTACCTCTCATTTTACTACTTAATGATCACTGATTTTCCATAAACAGGCTCGTTTCTTTTCACTTACTGCCAGCTCTTTTTATTTAAGGAGAGGTTGTCAATCGGCATTAAACTTGGGTCTTTTGTAGGTGCGATGCAAATACATTCTGCGTTTGTGTTCTACTCTTTTTTTATGTTAGCATGTGAAACTAAATTCATTGTTCGTATAGGATATAGTTATAAATTGATGGTTATGGTACCAACACTCACAGCAGTAAAAAGGCTTCATTGCCTGAAAGTACATGAAAGCAAGTCAAATTTATTCCATACAGCAAATCTATGCAGCACGTGTAACTGTTTGGTATTGTTGTTGTTGCAGTGGTCAGAGCTTCTGCAGTGCTGAGGAGTAGAATGAATGTGCTCCCGAGTCTGATGTGAGTCTGTGCCTATGACGACTACCCTTTTTGACGGCACAGATCCCAGCTATTCGCCAGCAGAGGAATGAGTAAACAGGCAAGATGTCAACAGTTTGGAAGAAAATTGAAGGCACGCTGATCGGTCATGAAAGGCCAAGGACGGTACAGTATGGAGCTCAGTTCCCCTTCTGCATCTGTTGGGAGAGCTTCTGTTTTTTTTTTTATGAAAATGTGTTCACGATGCCTGCAAACCAGCTAGTGGTTGCGGTTCTGTACAGGAACTGTAGATGCCAGTTCAGCTGTTTCATGTCATACAAGCTGATAATGTCCAAGGTGAAGTTGACCAATCTAGGAAGGCAAGCAGACAGAAGTCAGTCTTTGTGGTGACTGACGGCACTGAAAATGAGTGCTTTTTTGGGCTGTATTTCTGTTTTGGGGTGGCATGATGCAAAGCATGTTGTCTTCGCTCCACGTTATGTTTTTGATACTTATGTAAGGGGCAGGGGTTTGTTCGGGATCCTTCAGCCGAAACCGTTTTGTGATTGCTGTTGAACTTTTTGAGGTTTGATGACATAGAAATATGGAAGGGCCATGGAGGAGCCGAGTTGCTATTTGCTCCTTTCAGAGTTTTTGGGATGACTTCACCAAGAACCTGATGGGACCATTACACTCCTGGTCTTTTATCACCATCGATGAACAGCGGTTCGTTCCGTGGAAGGTGTTCATTCATCCAGTATTGCCTACCAGCGACAGGGATGGCATAAAAAATTTTGGTGCGCAGATGCAGGAAATAATTTTCCCCCTTGTGGCAGAGCCCTATCTCGGGCGACCACTGGGTGCTGAAAGACAGGTCAATTTTGGGAAGGAATGTTGCTCTTAGTCCTGTCAGCTCCTTTATACAGTACATTCAGGAAACTTAACAACCAGACATTTTCGTCACTGACAAGGAGTTGTCTGACGTTTCTCCTGAGCAATTGGCCTGCATTTGTTGGGATGTTCGTGCCAACAAAGCGATTTCTTTCCGTGCCTTCAATGAAAAAAAGGTTTGCACCTAAGGCGTCCTCATTTCTCTTCCTGGACAAAACTAACCATAGTGGGGTCCTCAAAATCACACAAATTATCTGACAAAGCCAACAGTACGTTGTAGTCATGAGCTCCATGCATCATGATTAGAGCAGTAGCTCCCTGATGTCCCAAAGAAGAAGCCGACTTGTGCGCTTCTATAACGCCACAAGGGTGCCGTGGATTCGCTTGCATCAGAGGCTCATGCATATTCCACCAATCGATCACTAATCGAGGGCAATGGTGTTGTTATACAAAATAGTGGATCTCGCACCATTGTGCCGTGTTGTCTGGTGCATCAAATTTCGGACCATGTTCTCTCCAAAAAGGATGCCTGGCCTCTGTTCATTCTCAGGGTCATGAGCAGCTGTCTTTAGAACGTTTTGGTAGAGGAGGCTGTGTGCAAAAAACCTTGCCAAGCCCCTGAGTAACACAGTGACGCTTCATGTTCAATCACCTTCTACAGAGATGATAGCTTCACAGGATGGAGGACTAAAGTAGCTGTGCAGGTGCAAAAGAAAAACGACCAGCATCGAACCAGAGACCTCTACCAGCAAAAATGAGCTGCCACAAAGAGCCAAGCTGAAAACAAGGGTCGCTGTGGATCTTGCAGCTGGTAGCTTGATGAAGGAGCTCGGTAATTTTGCTGCTGTTCCGCTTGGCTCTGCAAGAGCACACTTGTTTGTCTGCAAACAGTGTGCGATTCCATCACTGATTGCTCCCTAAGGAGATATTGCAACTTGGTCGTCTCCACTTGTTGGTAGAAGTTCTTCATCAAAGTTAAAAGCTATGCAACAACATGGTTCTGTCATAATTCTAGTCATGCTTGTTATTTTACTTTGCTGAAACTAAGTGATTTTCTATTTCAACAGAGAAATGAAAATTACTTGGTTGTTTTTTCTGCTTGCTTTCTGTATCTCCGCTTGCTTATGAAATGACATTTGTTATTTGCTGTTCTTGCTTTTGTCATGCGTGATAGGTTATACATGAAATGCTTTAAGTAGTTTAATAAACTTTTCATATGCTGAACTTGTCGTGTTTTTTTATTCTTTCGCACCCTCGACTCGCGTGTGTGTGTGTGTGGTGTGTGTGTTGGTGTGAGTGTGTGTGTGTGTGTGTGTGTGTGTGTGTGTGATTGAGAGAGAGATGACACACACACACACACTCACACCACACAAACACACAACACACACCCCACACATACACTGGAACCATAACACATTACACACACACACACACACACACACACACCACACACACACCAACAACACTTGGCACCATCACACACACACACACACCACACACAACACACACTAACACTCACACACATGCATAAATAACAATGCAATATCAAAAGCCATTCTATGATTAGTCTGGGTGTGTGTGCACCCAACGACGTACGGCGAGGACAATTCACCGATATCGCCTATTTAACGATCCATGGGTGTGTGTGCACCATCGAAGTACGGCGAGGACTATTCACGATTGGCCTATATAACGACCATGGGTGTGTGTGCAACACGATGTTGCGGCGAGGACATTCACCGAATCGCTATATACGACCATGGGTGTGTGTGCACCCACGATTGTACGGCGAGGACTATTCAACGTATCGCCTATATACAACGATCATGGGTGTGTCATGCGCACCCACGATGTACGGCGTGTGAGTTTTTTTTTTGGCGACGTACGGGATGGTGTTAATCACAAGTTGGCCAATAAAATGGAGATCACTTTACCCAGGCAAAGGGTGAAATTCTAACACTTTGCTCTCTTGTGTCTGGCTTACTCTTGCATGTCGAAGTGAGCGCGTCGTATCAGAAGCATTTTTGGCCTTTTCTAGAAATGAAATGCAATTTAAAAACAGGCCAGTGCAATCTTTAAATTCCTGTAACTTGTATGGACTGGTGAAGGCATGAGCATCATCTAGAAATCTGGGCGATTTGCTGGGTCCATTGCAGTAGCTATTGTGGTCTGGCCAGAAAGGCAAACATACCAGCGCAGCATGGCTTCACTTTTTTTCCCTTCTGTTCTTTATTTGCGCCCTGAAAGGCCCACTTAATGGTACAGCACTGACTGGGTTTTCCCCACCCCCCCCCATTGTGTTCTTTTATTGGGCCTGAAAGGCCAAACATAACAGTACAGCAAGCTTCAGGGGTTTTCCCCTTTATGTTCTTTATCTGGCAGAAAGGCAAACATACCTGTACAGCAATGCTTCGGGGTTTTTCCCTTTATGTTCCATTTATTGGCAGATTGGCCAACATACCAGTACAGCAATGCTTCAGGGGGTTTTCACCTTATGTTCCTTTTATATGGCCTGAATGGCCATACATACCCAGTACAGCAATGCTTCAGGGGGTTTTCCCTTATGTTCCATTTATCTGGCCAGAAAGGCCAACATACAGTTCAGCAATGATTCAGGGGTTTTTCCCCTTATGTTCCTTTTTTCTGGCAGAAGGCCAACTACTGTAACGCAATGCTTCAGGTTTTTTTTTTCCCATTATGTTCCCTTTTTCTGGCCTGAAAGGCAACATACCTGGTACAAGCAATGCTTCAGGGGTTTTTCCCTTAGTGTTCCTTTTATTGGCCAGATTGGCCTACATTACCAGTACTGCAAGCTTCAGGGGTTTTTCCCCTTATGTCTTTTATTCTGGCCTGAAAGGCAAAATTCCAGTACAGCAATGCTTCTGGGGTTTTTCCCCTTATGTTCATTTTTTCTGGCAGAAAGGACAACATCAAGTACAGCAATGCTCTGGTTTTTTTCCCCTTATGTTCCTTTATTGGCCTGAAAGGGCCAACATTACCAGTACAGCAATGCTTAGGTTTTTTCCCCCTTATGTCCCTGTATCTGGCCAGAAAGGCCAACATTTCCTGTACTGCAATGCTTCACATTTTTTTCCCTTATGTTCTTGTTATCTGGCCAGAATGGCCAACATACCAGTACAGCACTGCTTCTAGGTGTTTTTTCCGTGTGCTCCTTGATAATATGGCCGAAAGGCCGATACAGTACAGCATTTGCTTCCCAGGGTTTTTTTTTCATGTTGCCTTTCTCTGGCCAGAATGGCAGCATTCGGCACTGGATCGCTTAAGGTTTTTTGTGTGTTGTGTCCTAATGTTCCTTGTTGTCCAACAAAAAAATTTTTTTTTTCCATTTTTCTTTGGGCAGCTTCCCTTATCCTCTTAAACCCAAACATCCTAGTCTCTCCAAAAGCTCCCACACTTCCCACTCCTTTATGTGCAACAAGGTTCTTCAGCTGCTCATTTGAAGTGTTCGACCAAGGAGGGATGCTTTCTTACATCATTATTACTGTAACTGTTTTTCTCATTTATTTGCTTTTCCTTAGCCTCCTCTTACTGCTTGTGATTCACTTCACTTATCCCACACTTGCCACTCACAGATACTGATGGAAATTTTTTTTAGTCTTGGAAGTCTCACTTTTATTTCACACCTAGGCAGCCTGACTGTGTTTCGGCCGAGTTGGTGGTCTGTGCTGAGCTTTACTTTCAGAATTCATGTTACTTTCTTCTTGTCAATCTCACAGAAACTCATCCAGGCGTTCCAGATCTGCCAAGGGACCAAAGAAAAGGGAACAATTAAATGCTGCAGGTGGTAGGCACTTAGTTGTGAGTCTATTGTATGAACCCAAACTGGTCACTCTGTCAATATTTATCACCATCTCTGTTGTCATCTGATAGTCTCAACTTCTTCATCCCCTCCCTCTCTCAATCTTGTCATCAGGGCCATGTGTCTCTGTCGTCCACTCTGTCTCTGCCACTCCTCTCTCGTCTCTTCTCTCTTTCTCTTTACGTTTACCCTCCTCCCTTCATACTGCCCTCTCTCCACTATGTTAGGTAGCTAGACTACCTCCAGCTCTCCATGTTAGGTCTGTATGACTACCTCCTGTTCTCCATGATAGGTCAGCTTATGTCTACACCATTCTCCTTGATAGGTATGATATGACTACACCAGTCTCCATGATAGGTCAGTATGACTACCACAGTATCTCCATGTTTAGGTAAGCTATGATACCACAGTCCTCCATGATTGGTCATGCTATGGACTACACAGTTTCTTGATAGGTCAGCTTGACTTACCACCAGTTCATCTATGATATGTAAGCCATGACTACCACCTTTTCTCCATGTTAGGTCAGCTATGACTACCACCAGTTTCCAATGATATGTTCAGGTTATGGACTACCAGCAGTCCGCCTCATGGTAAGTCATGATGACTTTTGCATGTCCACAATTGTACAGGACTGGTATGAACTTCCCTCAGTCACCTTGATAGTTATGGCATGATCTACTTTCAGTCCTTCACGATAGGGGGAATATCTTTTTCCCAGGGGCCAATTGGATCTTCCACGTCCTCCATGATATATAAGGTATGCTACTTTCAGACTCCACCATGATAGATCAGGCATCAATCACAGTCCTCCATGATAGTTCATGGATGAACTACTATCAGTCCACCGTGAGGTATCAGGCATGAACTACCCCATTCCTCCATGGATTAGATCAGGTATGGACTACTATCTGTCCCACCGTGATAGATCGGCTCACTTCACCTGTCCTGCCATGATATATCAGGTTTATGAATATATCAGGTCCACCATGATAGATACAGGCATCACTACACACAGTCTTCCATGATAGATCATGGATGGACTACTAGCAATACACCATGATAGGATTCGGCATGACTTACTTTCAGTCTCATGATAGATCATGCATGAACTACTTTCAGTCCAACTTGTTAGATCAGGCATGACTATATCAGTCCACCTTGATTGATCATGCATTGATACTATCAGTCCACCATGATAGATCATGCATGAATTCTATCAGTCCTCAATGTTTAGATCATGCATGACTACTATGAGTCCAACATGATAGATTCATGCATGGACACTATCTGTCCACCATATAGATTCATGCTTGACTACTATCTGTCCTCCAGTGGATAGATCATGCATGACTACTATGAGTCCCCTTGATAGATCATGCCAAGACTACTTCTTGTCCTACCATGCTAAGTTCATGAAGATTTCAGGGTCTTCCATGATTGATCATGCTTGTCTACCACCATTTCTTCTTCTTGAGAGATCATGCACGACTACTATCAGTCTTCAATGATTGGTGAGGTATGACTACAACAGTCCTCCATGATGTATCAGGTTTGATTACTCTCAGTCATCCATTGGATTAGGTCAGGCATGACTTTCACAGTTTCATCATGACAGCTAGGTTGACTACTACCAGGATACAATAGCGTCAGGATTGATACCACCAGTCCACACTCCAATGATGTATCAGTTTGATTACTATCAGTCCTCCATGATAGGTCAGGGCTATGACTATCACCATTCGAAACTCATGGACTGATCAGGTAAACGACTCCTACCAGACCTACAAAACAGGTCAGGTATGACCACACCAGTCCACCATGACAAGGCAGGGACTAACCACCACCTGTCACCCCACAATGGTTAGACACAACCACCAAGTCCTCCATTAGGATGGTCTGGTACTGTTACTAACAGGCCTTTACAATGATAGAAGGGCAGGTTGGATCTACACCTGGTCCCTCAGACAGGTCTGGGACATCTAGTCACACCAATGATAGGGCAGGTTAACTAATCCACCAGTCTGAGATTAAAACGTCAGGTCTAAACAACTAGAAGAAACCATGACAAGGTCAGATACAAACTATTTCCTGTTCTTGATGATAAGTCAGGTATGACAAACACCAGTACACCATCACAGATTCAGGTATGAGTTACTATCAGTCCATGACAGGTCAGCTGAGCAGCACCAGTCACCGTGAAGATCAGGTTGGGACTACTGTACCACCAGTTCACATGATACACTGACAGATCAAGGATGACTTACACCAATCCTATTTGATAAGGATCAGCACAACCACCACCAGTTCTTCATATGTCATTATCATGAACATCCTAGTCAATATGATAGGGTCTGTGTACTCAGACCACCGTCAACATGTTAGGTCAGGTTTGTACTACCACCATTTCTATTTAAATATGTCATTTGACTACCACTTCATTCCAACATGATGTCAGGTTCGACTAAACTATTTTCCATAATAAGTGGGTTTAATATCTGCATTCAACAGATTGCGTCTGGTATGACTACCACACTCCAACAATGATAGGGTAGGTATGATAACCACCAGTCCGTACCATGTAGATAGGTACCGATTCCTTAAGTCCAACAATATGGACAGGTTTAATTACAGACAGGTACAACATGAGAGGTCTCAGGTATGATACCACTAGTCCATCTAGACTGGCCAGACTGATTTACCAATTCAGTTCCTCTACTACAAAAAATCAGGTATGATTACCAGTCCATCTTGATAGGTCAGACATATCACCTGTCCACTCTGTAGGTCAGGTATGGTTACCACCAGTCACAACTATAGGTCCTGTATACCATCAGTCTTCTTGATATGATCAGGTCTACATCAGTCCACATGACAGGTCAGTTATGAACAAACACAAGCACACACAATAAAAAGGTCAAGTTTCTCTACAACCGTGCACTTTCCTTGATAGGAAAGTTAATTTTTTCTCCTGTCCTACCATGGTCACGAGGCCGATTAGTCATGATACAGCTGTCCATTACGTTATGTCAGTAAGAACTAACACCAGTTTCAGATAAGTCAGTTATGTTTACCACAAGTTCTCCACCATGATACAGGTCAGGTATGTCTACCACCAGTCACATGATAGAAGGTCAGTATGATACAACAGTCACTATGATAGAATTCAGGTTGACTACCACCAGTCACCTTGATAGAGGTCAGTTATGTTACACCAGTCACCATGATAGAGGTAGGAATGATTACCACCAGTCCTTGAGGTCAGGTATGACTAACACCAGTCCACCTGGATAGATATCAGGTAATGACTACACAGTACAACTATGTTAGAAATCAGTATGACTACCACAGTCCACCATGATTGAGGTCTGGTTGATTAACAGTCCTCCTTGATAGAGGTCAGGTTTGTCTACCACAGTCCACATGTTAGAGGACTAGGTAGGTATGATACAACCATGATTAGAGTATAGGTCTGGTATGATTAAACCAGTCTACCCATGATAGGGTCAGGTATGATTACCACTGTCCACCGATAGAGGTCAGGTTATGATTACCACGAGTCCACATGATAGATGTAAGGTATGAATTAACACCTGTCCACTATGATAGAAATAAGGTATGCTACCACCAGTCCATCAGATAGAATTCAGGTATGACTACCACAGTCCACCTGATAGAGGTCTCAGGTAGGATTACCCAGTCCAGCCATGATAGATTTGCGTATGACTACCACCAGTCACCATGTATAGAGGGTCAGGTATGACTACCACAGTCTCATGTTAGGTAGGTTTGATTACCCATTCCTCCATAGGGGTAAGGTTATGAGGACACCCGAACCCGTTTCCATGACAGTCAAGTATGACAACACCAGTGGCATGATAGAACTTGGTATGACTACCAACAATTCTCCATGAAAGTTCAGGTCAACTACACCCAGTATTCACTATGATAAGTCAGTTAGACTACCCCAAATCACACACTAAATTTTTGGTTAGATTTGCTTAAAACAGGTCTTAACCAATTAGGATTCTGTCAGGTACAACTGCACCACACCTTGCCATCACACTACCTGCTTCCTCATCTCACTCCCTTTCTAAACTCTTTTGTCTTGTCGTTCAATGACCAAACTCTCGCTCAATCTTCGCTAACCACTGACTGCTTTCTGAGTTACCGTAGGGCATAATCTGTATTGATTTGGATTTTGTAGCGAAGTCCAAAACTCCACCTCCCAGTTATGGATTCCAGCGTTTTCGGTGGTGTGGATACAGTTGCCGTCCTTCCATAACTTCAGTGGTATCATTGTTGTTGACCTGTGTGCAGTTGTAGCCATCACTGGGACGGTATCTCTGTATGCTAGCATGGTGCTTTTGACTGCACGTTCCCCTGAGAGCAACGTTTTCTGTACGGGAATGGCATATGACATGCATGAGTAAAAACTGGTGGAAATCAAGGCTCTTTTCTTATAGTTTGTAACGGGTGGTAGTGGCAGCAGAGACACCATATTTCTTTTTAAACCTATACAAAACCTGCCTTTTGTTGTGGGCTGATGAGAATGTTTAAAACAAAACTATGTAGATGGTGTGGATAATACCAAACCAGAGCAGGTGAAGGGAAAAGGAAGTTTCTGAAATCCCCCCCCCCCCATCCTATACACCTATCCCCATAGCACTTCGTCTCCTTTCCTTCCTTCACCCTTAAGCCCATAGTCTGAAAGAAAGGAAAGTTGATTTTTTTTTTTGTGGAGTTTTAAAAGTCATTGAAAGGACTTAGCGTTCAGTCTTGGGCTAAGCTATGAAGAACAAGGCATTGTTTGGCCAATTTCCAAATAGTGCGGCCACTTTTGATTTATTTTCATAAACCATTTCACAAATTGTGACGGCCACTTTTGATTTATTTTCATAAAACAAACATAATGATATGTATTCAGCAAAGATCAGTTTCGTACTGATTAAAACCTATCACTGTGTCAGTAATCATTCAACTGTCACTTGAAATAAGTCAATTTCTGTTTAGTTTTTATCGGCAACAAAGCCTGGTTTCCTATCGACACTTTTCTGTTTTCTGTCATGGAAGATTTTTCAACTTCCACCGGCCCAAACCTTTACGCCGTTCACTACTGTGTGCATGAGTATATATATACTCCTGTTCATCTCCCCCTCCCTCTGCCCCTTCCCCTTCTATCCGTCATTAAAAAGGGATCTTTTGTGTTTTCTACCAAATTTTCTTTTAGTTTTATTGTAAATCCTAGGCAATTTTCAGCAGTCAGAATTCAAAATCAATTACTCAAAAACTGTCACACAATACAATGGTTGTACATTAGTTACTTTAGTCTAAAATACATTTCAAAAAATTTTTTAAGATATTCAAGAGCAATAACATTTAGGCTGTGGGCAGCAAAACAATGACAAAAAAACACATTGAAGTTGAAGAAAAGGTTGGACTGCCAAACGAAATAGTTAAAAGCTGAGTTTCTAAAAAAATAAAAAAAAGTAAAAAGGTGCAACTGCAACACCCACCATGTTCCTTTCAATGCTTGTAATCATTCAAAACAGAGTAACTGTCATTGATTTTAGGCATCATTGTTTTACTTAACACTGAACTTAGGAGAAAAAAATTATAACAGTTTTGGAAGACATTTCATCTGTTAATTGCACATGCATTTGAATCTTCGGCAATTAGTGCAGGTTGCGGTACCTCTGACTAAAAATAAAGTACCAAAAACAATGACATGGGTAACTGCATGTGATCATAGGATACCGAAAAAAGTTTTCTCTTTTTATTTTTGAGCAAGACAATTACATTTGAGGACTTTATATGGGGTGGACTGAACAAAAAATTAAATTCTTTTCTCCATTCTTGTATGATCAACACGACTATCACATTTTCAATCCAAGACATTTACAAAGTTATGTGGAAACAATATTCTAGTAGTCAGTTGATCTCAGTATTCATCCACTTTCTTCAAGGCTAATTTGACTTTGTTGTAGAAGGATCCACATATCTCTTATCCATAAACTGTACCCATTTGCTTCTTTACTTACTCATGCATACAAGGTTAATTTTTGTGGGTTCGTTTCAGCCCGACCAGGCTCTATCCTACTAACCACACAGATGTAACAATGGATTTCTTCAATGGAACGTTGCTTGGTGTAAAGAATACGGAAGCTGGGAAAATGAGGAATAGGTGAGGATGCAGATGATGGAAGATGAGGAATAACTATTGCAAAAGGAGAGGAACAAGCAAGAGATGTAAAAGGAAGAGGAAACCAGGGAGATTAAAGAGGAGGAATGAGGAAAAGAATTGGAACTAGCTTGATAAGTACATAGGAGTTTCAGCAGTCAAGAAGATGGAGGATGAATAAGGAAAAGGAGAAAGAGGGGAGAGCAATAAAACAGAAGAGGAAATGAAGGCTGAGAGATGGAGGAGGAGTTCAACACGAGGAGGAAGAAGGGGTTAAGGAGGAATAGAGAAATGGAGGGAGATGCTGGAGAAAAGAAGCGAAAGGAGAATAAAAAAGGGAAGAGAATCAGAAAAAAAAATAAGTTGGTTGGTGGGGGATGTGCGTGGCTGAGGGCAAGCGAGAGGATTAAGGAAGAAGAGAAAATTATGGGTAAAGGAGGGTTGAAAAAAATAGAGGGAAAAAGGGCAGTGTTAAGGAGAGGGAAGGAAAGGAAACAGTGGGGAAGGTGGAGTGATAGGAAGATGAATGGAAGGATGAACAGTGGAACTGGAGATCAAAATTAGGGCAGGAGGAAGATTTAGTAATAGTAAATTAAAGAGGAGTTGGTGGGAGAGAGAAGAAAAGAGATGTACAAGTAGCAAAGAGCCGTGTGAAAAAGAATGATACTTGATGTATGGAGTAAAGAAGTATGACTATGTTTTTGATAAATGTGGATGTAAACTGTGCTTTAAGGCCCACATATTGTTGATCATGATGATCCAGGTGTATGTGCTTTAAATCTTAGAAGCAAATGAGCAAAAATAACTTGCTTCTAAGGCTCAACACAGAAAAGAAAAGAAAAAAAAAAGTAGAAAGAAAATGATTTTTTATTAATTTTTTTTTAAGCGATGGACTCATCATGTTGCCGTCATGATATCTTGGACAGTTTTGAACAACATTACTTTGGATTGTATTATCAAACTCATCACTTGAAATATATACACATCTCCCACCCCCCCCCCCCCTCCCCCCCCCCCCCCACCCCCCCCCCCCCCCCCCCCCCCCCCCACCCCCCCCCCCTTGTTCCAGTGATATAGTTTAATCTGAAAATGTGGCCAAGTTGGGTGGCATCAAAATGCTTGGCAGGGTTTATCACTTCATCGCCAAAAATCAGTTCATGCAATTCCCCTCCATCCCAACGTCTTCTTCCTCCTGTGCCTAAGGAGTTTATGAATAGGAGCATAAACATTGAACAGCCTTTTCAAGATTCTGAGAACCGGTGCAAAGATATAAGGACAGAGATAAACAAGAAATGCTGTTTTGGTAGGAACGTAAAGACTTACTACCTACAGTGCACTAGATAAAAATGGCGGTATATCATTTGGCAAAGGATCTCTCTGACAAAAAGCCCTTAGAGTAACAGCATTATTTGTTTATTAATATGTGTTTCGAAAGAATGGAAAGAAAGAAAGCTGAGCATTGTGTTGTGTTGGGCAGCTTGCATGATATGATTATTTTCCGTAAATTAAATTAATTCCTTGTTTACCCTACCCAACCTAAAGATTGCTCCCACCACAACATGTTTATAATAGGACTTAGACATTCAGGCCAGCCAGTTTTTCTCATCTTGTCTTGGATCGTTAAGACGCTTGGGGCTGATTGGTACGCAGTTCGTCCTTCCAGGAGGTAAATCCAGAAGCTTAATTTGGAATTGCCGGCCAGTGGTAGCAATCTGGATCATAGACAGTAGGCAGGTTTGCCAGTGGGCACAGAGTTCAAAAAACCAAAGGGGTTTTGTAAGGTGTTTGTTTGTTTCGTTTGGTGGTAAAAGTAAGTTTTTTTAAAGTTTTAGTTTCCATGGCGAATAAAGAAATGTGGAAGTGGTTGCAAAGTGTATTTGCACGTCTCTTATCCCAGTCTTTGTAGGAGAATGAACCAGTCTTAGCAGACAAAAACAAAGTAACCGAAGAATCTTCGACGTTAGGAATAAGATCCGAGAAAGTTACCGGGTGTCGCGTGTGCTTTGATTGTGTGTTAGGTTAAGTCCCCTGGTGAATGAGATCCGGGCTCTTAAACACGACGGGTTTTTTGGGGGTCGCCATCTTGTTTTCATGTCATCTACCAGAAGGGCGATCAAATCCTGTTCGTAACTTACTCATATGTTGTGGGTTGATTCAAGTATGTCGGTTGTTGCATTAGTGGCACTATAGCGGCTACATGGTTGGCAGACGTGGGCAGTACCAAGGTCTCTAATAATTATTTCATTGGTGCCTGACTTGACGATCGATATGGCTTGTGTAATGGCTCCCTTTAAAGCACAGATGCATTGATTTTACGCAACCCACCAGGATGGCTGAATGGAGGCAACGTTTTAAGAGAATACAGAACAGCGTCCAAAACTGGATATAAGATGACGAAGATGTGCAAGTTTGTGCTCTGAATCTATGCAATGGGAAATGAAGCTGTGAGAATATTTTCTTTCATTTAGACTCAGTGAAGCAGGGTCTCAAAGAAGTTTGATGTTTAGTCCTGGCATAATGCGATGGGTATTTTCGTTCCATAAGAAAACTTATCCATGAACGAAGTAGATTCCATGCTAGAAATCAGAAGCAGATGAAAACTTTGAAACATAATGTGCGTGGCACTGCATTTGAGTTGCTCAAACAGCTGAGTTCACCACAAAGAAAGAATCCATTCGGGACCTGGATGTAGTGCTAGGAGTCCTAGACATGAAACTTCAGAAAACTCAGTTAAAACCTGACTTTGACCCTTGACGGTGCTGTGCAGGAGCTAGGCTGTATGAACTGGTAAAGTCACAGCTTCAGAACAGAGGCCGTTCAAGTGTGGATGCACATACAGGGCAGTAAAAGGCGGCGGAAGTGATCAACGGAACTGCGAGGAGGCTGTGATGGCAGCGCTCCGTAGAGGCTAGGTGTCAAGGGAAGTACCATGTAACTATGATAAATGTAACTAGGCGAAGAGTAGCTTCCATCTTGCTTTCGCTTCGTAACGCGTAAAATAGTAAACAGTCCGAACGTCTTTTGCTGTGCTCTGAATCATTGTGGATGAATGAATTGATCTAGCCTTGTCTATAGCCCACAGGCTTACTTGAGTTGGTGTCAGAAGTTGAACAGTACTGAAGGGAAGAAGGAAATGGTGCCCAGATACATCGCCACCGAATTTTCGTTCAAGCAAGCGAGTGGGGAAGAGTGGACCTGGAAGATTTCCAACGGTCAGAAGGGCAACGAAACTTCTCACCAGGAGGATGGAGATATCCAGAGGGATCTCTCATCTATTGCTATGGGTTCCAGAGAAGCTGTGAAAATCCTGAAAAGCATCAAGTTTGATGGTGAAGCTGATACTCCTGAAACTGACACAGACTTTGACTGTTTAGTGTAGAAGCTTATTCATACTACATTCCAAGAGAAATACATCCATGATCGATTAGTTACTTTAGTCCTAAAATTCATTCAAAACTTATTAAGATATTCAAGAGCAATAACAATTTAGGCTGTGTGCAAACAAAACAATGACAAAAAACACACTTGAAGTTGAAGAAAGGTGACGCCAAACAGAAAGTAAAATCTGGTTTCTAAAAAAATAAATAAAGTTAAAAAGGTGCAACCAAAATGTTCCTTTCAATGCTTGTAATCATTTCAAAACAGAGTAAACTGTCATTGATTTTAGCATCACTGTTTTACTAACACTGAACTTGGAGAAAAAAATTATAACAGTTTGGAAGACATGTAGCTCCCCACTTGCTTGATTGCTAATATGCGTGTCAGGCTGGTCTGCTTGGGGTGGGTCCGTTGGTGTTGCAGTCATTCAAAGAAAAAAACAATCAATCATTAAAGTACAATATCCTTATTTTTTATTTTTTTTATTAACATACTTGACTAAAATCAAAAGTAGAAAAACAACGTAAACACTAACTGGAATGGAAACTCTGATTTGAAAAACTAATTAGTTGAAAACTCAAATCTAACATAAGCTCGGAGCTGAAGAAAAAAAAGAAACTACGAGTAGGACTCTGACTTAAGAATAAGATCTCTGACTTGAAGAATAAAAAAACTTGACCAGACATTGGTCCCCTGAAACACACATGGAATACAATGTCTATGTGTCCAATAAACATATGTAATAAACACTTGACCAACAAAGTGCAAATCAATACATACAAATGTGTGGATGTAAATATCATGGTGAATGGCTGTATGCATGAGTGCATGTATACTAAGAAAGTGTACAGAATGAATGTTAGAATCAAGCATGCGTTATGTGCCTGTGTATGAGCAAAGATGGGACATGGATACATGTATATGTGTGTAAGTACAAAAACATGCCCCCCATGCATATGTACTAAGTGTACGTGTAATGGGTTTTGTCTGCGTGTGTGTAAATATAGCAATGTAAAAAATAATTCTTAATATACCATCTTCACACCATAGTCCAATTTCTTCAACTCTGTCCATCATTTTCCAACATAATATTAGGAACAAAATCCTAGCTGACAGCACACATTTGTCTTCAAACAACCCTCTGTTCATGATCCGACCGATCTTGGCGAGTGTAGGGATTGAACATCCATTACCATGAATGAAGAAATTATTCCTTCAAATAAACCATACCATAAATTGAATAATACAAGGTCTTAGCAGCACAATGTTCTCACAAAATACCAAAAACCACAATACAATCTAAAACTTTAAAGCTCAAAAATCTTTTCAGTCCCATTAGCTGACATACGTCCCATAAAATACATTCCACCTGTTCCCATTTTATGCCACGAACTACACTGTCTGTAAGTTCTCCACAGCATTAAAATAGATAGAACTTCCAATGGATAATTTGATATCCACATCAAAATGGCAAAAAACTGAGCATTCCACATGGGCCTATTTTCTTTTTACAACACAAAGTTCCCCTGCCATATTTGCAGCCTTGGACACTCTAGTTGAAAAAATACTCCCAGTGCTATTATGGATTCTGACCTTCCACGTGATTTGTATTTCCTACAAGAAAATACAAAGCCAAAGTATACCACAAGCACGCACAGTGGAACCTAAAATCCACCACAAGGTTTTTCTTTTCCTTATCGGAAAAATATCACTCTACAGGCTTAGCAGCCCAGCAATATATTATTTGTTTTGTTCTGTCCCTTCAATTGTACAGAACCAAAACTGCCCCACTTCTGCTCACAGTTAAACAATGTTCGGCACATGTAGCCGACAGCAAATCCTTATCATAGCTCAACAACCTCAATCAGTTGCTTCGTTGGCACTAATCAGCCAATTAATCAACAATACTCCAATAAAAAATACACACTAGGGCAAACATCATCAGGATATTCACATAAAATATAACTTCAAACATGACGACTCCATACCGGTGAACTCCCAAACCAACGACCATTAAAAAACAGCATGTTACTCCTCACAACAAACAACATTCATTTCTACAATTCATTCACTCCATCATTAACCATATTCTGTAAAAGAAAAGGAAAAAATCTTAGTGCAATCAAAAATACTGGCTCATATTTATAATAGTGCATACCTTGAAAAGGACTTTTATTTGCCCTGAAAGGCAAAATTTTGGAGAATCCGGCAGCGCTCTGCTGGCTACCCGGCCATCCAAGAAACGCGCGCTCTCCCGTACGCAATTCACAATCCACTAAAATAGTTCCATGTCAATTAATAAAAGGCACTATAACAATGAGCGCACTTCGCATGTTTTGGCTGTAAATCATTATTTTCCCTACCAATGATCCTTATGCATAAAAAGTATATCCAATGCAAGCAAACTCTTTGCAAATCAATGTAGCAAAACAATGAATATCTCTACGCAGTTAAATGGTAAAAGGACGCTTTAAATATTTGAATATAACCCATTTGAGAATTTACCAGATGAACTGGGTCCGAAATGAATTACGGTCAAAGGGAGAGAACTCCACGAAAGAAACTATTCTGTAAACTTGAAAAAACACTGCTACTTAAATAATTTGCAACCACCATTAAAAAGCATGAAAAACAACAAAATAGCATTCTGTATTTTTTTTTAAAAACACAAATCCATTCTGTAGTAATTTTACAGAGTACTACACTTACCCTGGGAAAAAGAAAAATGTTTTTCCTTCAAGATTACATTGAAGTACAAAAAACATTTTCAGTCATTCATACTAAAGCACAAAACATTTTTTGATCATTTACATAATCTGAACAACTGTCAGAGTCAAACTAACAAATAATTTTTTCTTCTTTCCTCAAAACTTAACAAATACAGTTTCAACCCAACATCAAAACTGCTGGATATTATTTTAACCCCATTTTAACATAAAATGAGAAAACAATAATTCCACAACCAATTACACATGGCCCTCTGGATCCTTTTCCATGACCTCCCACAAACTCTCAATCTCAGCGGACAGTTCGGCTACCGCCCCAATGACACAATGCAACAACTTGGTGGTGGTATCATATGACCCAAATCCAAAAGACTTTGCATCTTGCAACGAATATCGCTCAATTTTGCCACATGAACGGATTTCCCACCAGTACACTGGTGCATAAGATTCAACCTATCCACAGGTCTATGTGGCCGACTTGACCGACGCAACCCAGCTTGCTGAGGGACATCCTCAGATTCACTTTCAGTCAACTCTTCAGCTTCCTCTTCAGAAAACTCATCATCATCATATCCAACAGCTGAGATTCCACCCCCTGAAGTTCCAGGTTCCACACCTCCTGTGTTGGACTGAATATGCGCCATCATCTTCCCCGTCCTCTAGACCCCCTGCGTGGTCTACAACAACATCTGGACCTATGTCGACAGACTGCGACATTTCCCTCTCTTATATCCTGATCCTGACTGACTGGTCCTGTGGACACAGCTTGGTCACCTGTGGAGATTACTGGAACAAATTCTGGTGCATCGTGCCTCAGACCTCGCTCCTCTCCCAACTCAACTTTGATCTGCAGATTCGGAAACTGCTCCTCCTCACTGTCAGACAATTCAGATTTTTCCTGAACCTTCCTCAATTCCTTCCGTTCACTCTCTTGATTTTCTTTTCTTGGAACAGGCTGCTGTGTCCATCCCAGTGCCCCAACAGGAAGCAACAAATTACGGTGAAGAGTTCTCTTCGGTCCCTCACCATTTTCCTTCTGCACAACATATACTGGCACCCCTTGCCTCTTTTCCAGGACAACAAGATACCCTCCTCCCAACGATCATCCACTTTGGACTGAATGCGTGGTCCCAATTTCTTCACAAGAACTCTGTCTCCCGCCTCCAAAGAAGCAGCATGAGAACTTACATCATACCGGACCTTGTTTTTCTGGGCAGTACCTTTCCATCTGTTCTGCGGCCTTCCTGTACGCATCCCTCAGGCTCTCTTTCAGACTTTCAACATACTGACTAGGACTTTTTCCTTTCCCTTTCCAATGTCGATCCCGAAAGCCAAGTCTTAACGGGGATCCTGGGATGTCTTCCGAAAAACAAATAGTAAGGAGAAAATCCTGTACTGCCATGTATGCAACAATTGTACGCATGTACAACCGACTTCAAATGCCTCCTCCAATCCTTCTTCTGATCAATCTCCAAACTCCGAATCAGACCCAACAATGTCCTGTTCCATCTCTCGACTGGGTTGCCACTGGGTGATAGGGAGTGGTTCTACATTTCTGTTACCTGCCACAGAGCAACAAATCTTGAATTAGCCTCGACTCAAAATCACGACCTTGGTCTGACAATATGCGAGAAGGAAAACCATACACTGAGAAGAACTCATTCCACAAAGCTTTTGCAACAGTCCGAGCAGTCTGGTCTTTGGTCATGATTGCCTGGCCGTACTTGGTAAAATGATCAAGAATCACTAAGAATGTTCTGCTTCTGTCCCTTGACTTCTACAGTGAGATAATCTATCGACAACAGCTCAAGGGGGTAAGAAGTCACAATGGTGGACATGGGTGCCTTCTGTGCCTGGGCCCCACTTCTAATGCAGCGCTCACACCTCTTAATCTCCTTTGAAGGTCTGTTGGCCATAAAAGGCCAAAAGAATCTCATCCTGGCATGTTTGATCGAGTCCTCGAAATGTGTGTGATAGAGCTCATCATGAACACCTTTCATGGCCTCTGGCGCAATGTACGGGGAACGACGATCTGATTCCGCACTGACCCATCTATATCAAGTTTCCTGTACAACACTCCTTGCTCTAACACCAGACGTTTCATTTCACGGGCATAAACTTTGGTTTCTGGCCCTGTAATGTCTAGAGCAACATGTTTCCGCAACGCCTCACAGACTGCTGCTATACAGTGATCTTGCTGTTGCAATCTCTGCCAATCCTGGGGAGTAAGAGACATGAAATCTCCCTCTGGTTCTAAGATGTCACTAGGAATGGCATTGGGGTCCTTCGCTATAACCTCAATAGCTGGAACAAAACTGACTGAATCAACACCCTCACTCAGGATTCTGGAACATGGACAGATTGTTTGAAACAATGAGCCTGAACACCAACCCCTTTTGCACTCATGATACTCACAACTGCCTCATGTGTGACCACTTCAGGTATTTGCCCATCAAACTCCGAGCCTTATCCAACAAGAAAGCTACTTTCTCCAATGTCTCCTTGTATTCTTTGTCTTCATCTGGAGGTTCTTGTGGCCTCCTTGACAACCCATCAGCATCAACATGTGATGCACCCTGCTTGTAGACCAAATCAAAGTCATACAAAGACATGTAGCTAGCCAACGATGACTCACAGCATCTGCTTAGCGGTTTCAGCACATAACACAGAGGATTGTTATCTGTAAACGACGGTAAACTTTCGACCCTATTAATAATCATGGAACTTTCTGACATTGACCACTTATTAACGCGAGAAATTCTCGCTTGTGTGCGGGATAGTTCTGTTCAGAGCGATTCAAACCTCGACTGGCGTATGCAATGACCTTTTGTTTCCCATCAATTTCCTGGTACAGCACAGCCCTAGTCCATAACCACTAGCATCAGTATGTAGGAAGAAAGGTTTCCGCTTGTCAGCCAGCCCTAATACCAAATCGCTTGTCAATGCATCTTTGACGGCTTGAAAGCAGCATCTTGTTTCTCACCCCACATACTGGTGATATCAGACGACAAGCTGAGGGTACCCGGCTTTCTTTTTCCTGTTTGTTCTTTTGCGGTATATAACCGATGGTTAGGTCATTCAAGGCTTAACTAGGCTGGAAAAGTTTGGAATAAACCGCCGATAGAATCCTGCAAAACCAATCAGACCTTCAGTTCCCTCACTGTGGTTGGTTTTGGCCACGTAGCTACCGCAGCGATCTTGTCTGGATCAGGACAAATTTTGCCTTCCGAAATAATGAAGCCCAAATGTTTTACCTCTCTAGCACCGAAAAACACACTTGCTTGGGTCAAGCTTCAGTTTGAACTTTCTGAGCCTCTCCAACACCTTCACTGTCCGCTCCTCCAATTCAGGTAGAGTCTTGGCATGTACCAGAATATCATCTAAGAAGATGATGAGATCCGCAAGATTCATATCCGCAAACAACGCTCTATGATTCGCTGAAAAGTCATGGGAGCATTAACTAACCCAAAACTTAGCCGCTCAAATTCATACAGCCCGAAAGGTGTAGTGAACGCAGAAATCTTCTTGGCTCGTTCCGTGAGTTGAATTTGGTAATATGCTTTGGACAGATCAAGACTACAAAGTACTTTGCTCCACTGAGTGTCAAAAAGAGATCTTCAATTTTTGGTAACGCATAGCTGTCTCTCACAGTTCTAGCATTGATCTTTCGATAATCAACACACATGCGCAATGAACCGTCACGCTTCCTAACCAGAACTATTGGTGATGCAACGGCTGGTTGAAGGTTTGATAATCTGTGCATCTAGCAAGCTTTGGACATGCTGCGAACCTCTTCCAGGTCCTGAGGAGGTAAGGGTCTAGGCCTTTGTCTGATAGGTGGACCTGGAGTAAGCTCAATGTCATGCTCAAAATCTGTCTTGCCTATATCAAACTCCTGCAAATTGAACACATCAGCAAAGGACAACAATCGCTTTGTAAAATTTTCCTTCCACACCAAATCAACATTCTCACCAAATTGTAACCTGGAAGCAAAGTCAGACATGTCATCACATTTCACTTCAGCTGATGTTGAATTGCATGTCGCACTTTCACCACTGTCCTTGGTGTCATTGTCAGTGTCACCTTGCACATGTTCATTCAAATTATGTAACAAACTTGACAAGTTATATTCTGACTGAATTGTGAAACAGGTCAGCAATGATTTGTTTTCTTTTGACGCTAATTGTTGAATCTGTATTGTTCACCAGGGTGACCCTGATCCGTGGTAGAGTGTTCACAGGAGTCTTACACTGAGTATAGTCAACCCATCTGGTAACTTGTCCATTGTTGGTTCTTGAACCAATACTGCATCTCTAGTCAGCGAAACAGAAAGTCCTTGTCGCACAACACCCCTAACATCCACAGCTGAATGAGGTGGTACAGTACACATCATTACTTAACAAACGTACAGGACACAATCTACCATTTTGTGCGGCCATGGATGCCTCTTGAAATGCAAAAACTGCCTCACACCTAATCTGTGATGTATTTGCCAAGGCCACGAGGTAGGACGCCCACATAATCTCTGGAGTGCATGCAGTGTGTTTGTGCCTATGATAATAGGTACTCTGGCAGACACACGAGTGTCAGGACACACAAGGGCTAATGTCTCAACTGTCTTTTCAGTTCCACTCACATCTCTGTGTAACTGTATGTTTACCTGAACTATGCCAAGGTAAGTCACCTTCTGATCACCAGCACCAGTGTATCTAACACAGTATCTATTTGTTGTAATGGTACATTCCCCAAATGCTGTCTGTAGAAGGTTTCTGAAATAATGGTAACTTGGGAACCACTATCAACTAAACAGGTTGTCTCACATCATTGATATGAACCAAAGATTCACAGGATGGACCAATTAGAACTTCAAGTGTACGCCCAACATGACTACCCCACTTAACTGAAATTCAGCTAAAACATCATGGCTAGATATGGACGCTGTTTTTGTGGTTGAACATTTTTAACACACACATGTACTCTAAGTCCAGCTTCTGGTATGTCTGACTGATTCAGCCGAAACTATCTCTATATCAGGTGGAAGCCATTCTGACGAACGGGGTACAACTGAAATCTGTCCACTTGGAACTTCCTGAAGTGCTCCGCTTAACTCTACAACCTGCATTGGTGAAATGTTCAACACCATATTTGTATTCAATCTGACAGGATGTAAATCTAATAGTCCGTGCTCTAACGCTTCGCAGCTATAGACAGAGGTTATGGTGACGCTTTCTAGTTTCAGCGTCTGGGGCTGTAGATTCCTGGACCAACACAGCCCTTCAGGATGGTCCCTTTCAGTTTAAAGGTAGTTCCGGGAGTCCTTGTCGTCTTCTCCATTCATTCTTGTTGTCGACGCTGCTGTTCCCTCTGGACAACAAGTCTTCTGTTGACTGGTTTTGTACAGGTTCTGTAAAAATGTCCATCTCCCCACATTTGTAGCAGTAACCCTTCTTCCTGCTTTTTGTTGATTGCTGGCGCATCAGTTGATGCAGATCTGGGCATGGCAGGATCAGTACGTTCAGCTCTTCGCTCTGGTGTGCATCGCTCAGGTGTGCTCAACCTGCGCCTTGGGTCGCCACTCCTTCGAGATCTTTATTTGTCGAACGTAACGGTAGAGCTCACAAAAAGGAGGTTTGGCTTCACCTGGCAAACCAAACTTGTTCCGGAGTTCTAAAGCAAACATGGCGTCGCCCAGTCCCTTGTGAAGGCATAATACAACCCTGCGGTGAAGTTCCCTTGCTCAACCCTGCTGCCTTTTGCACATCCTTCATCTTGGTGGAGGTAGCTTACAGGAGTCTGCCTTGCTTTGGCCTCTGCCTATTCTAGATGGCATACCTCCAAATATAGTTCTTCAGCTGACTTAAGCTCCCCAAACAGTTTTTCTAGTATCCTCAATCAAGTCTTTCACAGTCGTGTAGTTTTTCCCTTTTACCTGCTCGCTAGCTGCTCCTTTCTGTACTACGCCGCAATAACTTATCTTGTCAGTCACAAGGGCATCATCAGAGATTTCTAATGCTTGACGGCGCCATCTTTGAAAGAGCATTCATGCACCGATGCGGGTGGAAGCCCTGTGAATACTTTGAATTTAGGTAAGGCAGGTGGTGGCTGGACTTCCACATGAACATCTCGTTCCCTATCCAGTCTCACTGACAACTGCTTAACATCGTATCTTACTTAGTTTGTAAGTCCTTCAACTGCTGCTGCAATTGTTCAATGGCCTCGGCAGCCATGATAACAGATAAATTACAGTCCTCCAACAGGATCAGTCTAAACAAGGTCTGAGAAGGTAACACAAACAAGGTACAGCATGCACCCTAGGTTGGTGAAGACGGTCAAGACACGACCTCCCCTGGGATAGTTGAAGTCCACACGCCAACCCGGACAACAGCCAGCGCAGTGAGATGGCCCTTCACAGCACGGACTCGTCCCGCAGATCTCCTGGCACACGCATGACCCGCCCAGCAACAGCTCCGTTGGACACGGCTCGTCTGGCAACAGCTTGCCCCGCAACAGCTCGTCTAGTCACAGTCGTCTGGCAGCAGTTGCCCCGCAACCGCTTGTCTGGTCAGAGTTCGAATTCTACCCTACTTAAACACCTAATTGGCCCCCATTGGGCGCCAGAGATGTAGCTCCCCACTTGCTTGATTGCTTAATATGCGTGTCAGGCTGGGTCTGCTTGGGGTGGGTCGTTGGTGTTGCAGTCATTCAAAGAAAAAAACAATCAATCATTAAAGTACATATCCTTATTTTTTATTTTCTTTTTTAACATACTTGACTAAAATCAAAAGTAGAAAACAAACGTAAACACTAACTGGAACTGGAACTCTGATTTGAAAAACTATTAGTTGAAAACTCAAATCTAACATAAGCTCGGAGCTGAAGAAAAAAAAGAAACTACGAGTAGGACTCTGACTTAAAGATAAGATCTCTGACTTGAAGAAATAAAAAAACTCTGACCAGACATTGGTCCCTGAAACACACAATGGAATACAATGCTATGTGTCCATAAACATATGTAATAAACACTTGACCAACAAAGTGGCAAATCAATACATACAAATGTGTGGATGTAAATATCTGGTGATGGCTGTATGCATGAGTGCATGTATACTAAGAAAGTGTCAGAATGAATGTTAGAATCAAGCATGCGGTTATGTGCCTGTGTATGAGCAAAGATGAGGACATGGTACATGTATATGTGTGTAAGTACAAAAACATGCCCCCCATGCATAGTACTAAGTGTACGTGTAATGGGTTTTGTCTGCGTGTGTGTAAATATAGCAATGTAAAAATAATTCTTTAATATACCATTCTTCACACCATAGTCCAAATTTCTTCAACTCTGGTCCTCATTTTCCAACATAATATTAGGAACAAAATCCTAGCTGACAGCACACATTTGTCTTCAAACAACCCTCTGTTCATGATCCGACCGATCTTGGCGAGTGTAGGGATTGAACATCCATACCATGAATGAAGAATAATTATTCTTCACATAAACCATACCAATAAATTGAATAATACAAGTCTTAGCAGCACAATGTTCTCACAAATACCAAAAACCACAATACAATCTAAACTTTAAAGCTCAAAAATCTTTTCAGTCCCATTAGCTGCATACGTCCATAAAATACATTCCACCTGTTCCACATTTTATGCCACGAACTACACTGTCTGTAAGTTCTCCACGCATTAAAATTGATAGAACTTCCAATGGATAATTTGATATACCACATCAAAAATGGCAAAAATGAGCATTCCACATGGGCCTATTTTCTTTTTACAACACAAAGTTCCCCTGCCATATTTGCAGCCTTGGACACTCTAGTTGAAAAAATACTCCCAGTGCTATTATGGATTCATGACCTTCCACGTGATTTGTATTCCTACAAGAAAATACAAAGCCAAAGTATACCATCAAGCACGCACAGTGGAACCTAAAATCCACACAAGGTTTTTCTTTTCCTTATCGGAAAAATATCAACTCTACAGGCTTAGCAGCCAGCAATATATATTTGTTTTGTTCTGTCCTTCAATTGTACAGAACCAAAACTGCCCCACTTCTGCTCACAGTTAAACAATGTTCGCACATGTTAGCCGACAGCATCATCCTTATCATAGTCAACAACCTCAATCAGTTGCTTCGTTGGCAACTAATCAGCCAATTAATCAACAATACTCCAATAAAAAATACACACTAGGGCAAACATCATAGGATATTCACATAAATATAACTTCAAACTGACGATCATACCGGTGAACTCCCAAACAACGACCATTAAAAAACAAGCATGTTACTCCTCACAACAAACAACATTCATTTCTACAAATTCATTCACTCCATCATTAACCATATTCTGTAAAAGAAAAGGAAAAAATCTTAGTGCAATCAAAAATACTGCTCATATTTATAATAGTGCATACCTTGAAAAGGACTTTTATTTGCCCTGAAAGGCAAAATTTTGGAGAATCCGGCAGCGCTCTGCTGGCACCCGGCCATCCAAGAAACGCGCGCTCTCCCGTACGCATATTCACAATCCACTAAAATAGTTCATGTCAATTAATAAAGGCACTATAACAATGAGCGCACTTCGCATGTTTTGGCTGTAAATCATTATTTTCCCTACCAATGATCCTTATGCAATAAAAGTATATCCAATGCAAGCAAACTCTTTGCAAATCATGTAGCAAACAATGAAATCTCTACGCAGTTAAATGGTAAAAAGGACGCTTTAATATTTGAATATAACCCATTTGAGAATTACCGGATGAATGGGTCCGAAATGAATTACGGTCAAAGGGAGAGCACTCCACGAAAGAAACTATTCTGTAAACTTGAAAAACACTGCTACTTAAATAATTTGCAACCACCATATAAAGCATGAAAAACAACAAAATAGCATTCTGTATTTTTTTTAAAACCAAATCCATTCTGTAGTAATTTTCAGAGTACACAGACATTCATCAGTTAATGCACACTGCTTTGATCTTGAGCAAATAGTGCAGGTGCGGTACCCTCTGAAGCTAAAAATCAAGTACCAAAAAAAATGACAAGGGTAACTGCATGTGATCATAGGAGTCCGAAAAAAAGTTTTCTTCTTTTTATTTAGGCAAGAAAAATTCATTTGAGACTTATATGGGTGGACTGAACAAAAATTAAAAATCTTTCCTTCATGTATGATCAACACGACTATCACATTATCAATTCCAAGCATTTTCAAAGTTTGTGAACAATATTCTGTAGTCAGTTGATCTCTGTATTCCATCCACTTTCTTCAAAGGCTAATTTGACTTTGTTGTAGAAGGTTCCACCATATCTCTCTATCCATCAACATACCATTTGCTTCTTTACTTACTCATGCATACAGGTACACTTTTTTGTGGGTCTTTTCATCCCACCAGGCTCTATCCTAATAACCACACAGCTTTAACAATGGATTTCTTCAATGGAACCGTTGCTTTGGTTTAAAGAAATACGGAAGCTGGGGAAATGAGGAATAGGTTGAGGATGCAGATGATGGAAGATGAAGAATAACTATTGCAAAAGAAGAGGAACAAGCAGAGATGTAAAAGGAAAGAGGAAACCAGAAGATTAAAGAGGAGGAATGAAGGAAAAGAATGGAAATAGCTGAAGAAGTACATAGGAGGAAGAGTCAGAAGACTGGAGGAAGAATAAAGGAAAGGAGAAAGAGGGAGAGCAATAAACAGAAGAGGAAATGAAGGCTGAGAGATGGAGGAGGAGTACCAAACGAGGAGGAAGAAGGGTAAAGGAGGAATAGAGAAAGAGGAGGGAGAAGCTGAGAGAAAAAGCGAAGGAGAATAAAAAAGGGAAGAGGAATCAGAAAAAAATAAGTTGGTTGGTGGGGGATGTGCCGTGGCTGAGGGCAAGCAAGAGAGTCTAAGGAAGAAGAGAAAATAATAGGAAAGGAGGGTGAAAAAAATAAGAGGGAAAAAGAGCAGTGATCAAGGAAGAGATGGAAGGAAAGGAACAGTGGGGAAGGAGGAGTGAAGGAAGATGAATGAAGGCTGAACAGGGGAACAGGAGATCAAAATATGGGGCAGGAGGAAGAATAAGTAATAGAAATAAAGGGGATTTGGTGGGAGAGAGAAGAAAGAGATGTACAAGTAGCAAAGAGCCGAGAAAAAGAATGATACATATAAAGATAAAGAAGAATGACTATGTATTTGATAAATGAGGAAACTGTGCCCATAAGGCCACAATAAATAAAGACATGATGATCCAGGTGTATTTGCTCTAAACCCTTAGAACAAATGAGCAAAATACTTGCCTAAAGGCTCAACACAGAAAAGAAAATGAAAAAAAAAGAAGAAAAAAAAGTTTTTTTTATTTTTAAGCGATGACATCAAGTTGCCGACATGATTACTTGGACAGTTTTGACAACATAACTTTGGGATTGTATTATCAACTCATCACATGAAATAATAAACACCCCCCCCCCCCCCCCCCCCCCCCCCTTTCCATTGAAAATAGTTAACATTTTAAAAGTTGGCCAAGCTATGGTGGCATTCAAAAAGCTTGGCATGTATCACTTCTTTCGCCAAACATCAGTTCATGCAATCCCCCACCATCCCAACGTCCCCCTCCTCCTGTGCTAAGGCGTTTATGAATAAGGAGCTAAACATCTGAACAGCCTTTTCAAGATTCTGAGAACCTGTGCAAAGAAAAAGGACAGAGAGAACAAGAACTGCAGTTTGTAGACCAGTAAAGACATTACTACCTACAGTGCACAAGAAAAAAATGGCGGTATATCATTGGCAAAGATCTCTCTGACAAAAAGCCCTTAGATACAGCACTATTTGTTTATTAATATTTTTTTCGAAGAATGGAAAGAAGAAGCGAGCAATTTGTGTTGTGTTGGGCAGCTTGCATGATTTGATTCATTTTCCTTAACATTAAATTAATACCATGTTTAAACCTACCACAAAACCTAAAAGATTGCTCCCCACCAACATGTTTTTAAATAGGACTTCAGACATTCAGGCCAGCCATTTTCTCATCTTGATCTTGATTTGTTAAGACGCTTGAGGCCTGCATGGTACCCAGTTCGTCCTTCCCCGGGGTAAATCCAAATGCTTAATTTGCATGCACGGCCAGTGGTAGCAAAAATGGGTCATAGACAGTAGGCAGGTTTGTCCAGTGGGGACAGAGTTCAAAACAAAGGTTGTTTTGTAAGGTGTTTGTTTCTTTCGTTTTGGTGGTAAAGTAATTTATCTTTAAAGTTTTAGTTCCATGCGCATAAAGACAACGTGGAAGTGGTAGCAACGTGAAAATTTGCACGTCTCTACTCCCAGTCTTTGTAGGGTAAGAACCATCTTAGCAACAACCCAAAAAGTAACCGAAGAACTCTTCGACGCTTAGGAATAAGATCCGGAAAGTTACCGGTGTCGCGTGTCGCGTAGTGATTGTGTGTTAGATTAAGTCCCCCGTTGTGAATGAGCAAACCGGGGTCTTAAACACGACGGGTTTGGGGGTCGCCATCTTGTTTCATGTCATCTACCAGAAGCGGGGGATCAAATCCTTTCGTACTTCCTCATATGTTGTGGGTCGTTCAAGGTATGACGGTTTTTTCATTATGGGACAATAGCGCTACAGGTGGCAGACGTGGGCAGTACAACGTCTCTAATAATATTTCATTGTGCATGAACTGACGATCGAAAAGCGTGAGCTCCCTTTAAAGCACCAATCATTTGATTTACGCAACCCACAGTATGGCCTGAATGAGGCAACGTTTCAGAGATACGAAAAGCGTCCAAACTGGATAAAGACAAAAGTGCAAGTTAGGCTCTGATCATGCAATGGAAATGAACGAGTATTATCTTTCATTAACTCAGTGAACAACCAAAGAAGTGATTAGTCCTTGCAATTCGATGGGTATTTT
>CM031615.1:25346814-25349314 GCA_018398815.1 Conus ventricosus
GTCATAAGATCATCTCTGACAAAATAGCAACCTGCATTTGTAAAAGACTTACTTACAGTGCACAAGAAAAAAAAATGGCAGTATATCATTGCAAAGATCTCTCTGACAAAAAGCCCTTAGATACAGCATCTATTTGTTAATATTTGTTTCGAAGAATGGAAGGAAAGAAGCTGAGCAATTTGTGTTGTGTTGGGCAGCTTGCATGATTTGATTCATTTTCCTTAACATTAAATTAATACCATGTTTAAACCTACTACAAAACCTAAAAGATTGCTCCCACCAACATGTTTATAATAGGACTTCAGACATTCAGGCCAGCCAGTTTTCTCATCTTGATCTTGATCTTGATCGTTAAGACGCTCGAGGCCTGGGTAGGCCAGTTCGTCCTTCCAGGAGGTAAATCCAGAATGCTTAATTTGGCATGCATGGCCAGTGGTAGCAATCTGGATCATAGACAGTAGGCAGGTTTGTCCAGTGGGCACAGAGTTCAAAACAAAGGTTGTTTTGTAAGGTGTTTGTTTCTTTCGTTTGGTGGTAAAGTAATTTATCTTTAAAGTTTTAGTTCCATGCGCATAAAGACAACGTGGAAGTGGTAGCAACGTGATATTTGCACGTCTCTACTCTCAGTCTTAGCCCAAGTTGATCTCCACTCAATTGTCTGATGTCTGGCACGACTCTCACGATTCCGATTCTTGGACCCGACCAAGCGGTTCGACAGCTAAACGGCTCTGGTAATCTTTTACTTTAGAATACTAAACTCAGGGGTCTTTTACTTTAGAATACTAAACTCAGGGGGCTATTTAGACGAAACAAAGGGTGTCTTAAGCTCACCTGTATTTGTCGCAGTTTCATTGGAAAGGAGTGGTCGTACAGCTTAGCTGAGGGTTCCATTCAACTCAGCGCATCGAGGTGAGCCTAAGACACCCTTTGTTTTTTCGTCTAAATAGCCCCCCTGAGTTTAGTATTCTAAAGTAAGTTTAGTATTCTAAAGTAAAAGATTACCGCTCTCTTTTTCCGAATTCTGTCTTTAACATCCAGTTCTTCCAGTTCTTCAGTGTACCACACAGCTTCGAATAGACCTAACTCCATCCGTAAATAATGGCGCCTTGTCCGTTTAACCTTCGCCGGTGGTCGTGGGTCCGTGTGGACCCAGAAGGGTGTTTAATTGCAAATATCTCTTAAACTAGTAGGAATTTTGTAATGAGCTTTTAAGAGTGCCTCGGGCACCTAAACAGCTCTTATTTCCTAAAAGATAATTAAATTTCAGCGAGAAGTAATTATAAAAACAAAGGTCAAATTTAGACTACACACGGAAGCCATCGTGGGGCCGTGCGGACCCATACTTCTCAAAGAAGGAAAAGTGTGCACCCCCTTCCGTAGATGTCGTGGGGCCGTGCGGCCCATGCTTCCCAAAGAAGGAAAAACGTGCATATCCTTCCGTAGATGTCGTGGGGCCGTGTGGGCCCACATTGTTACTGTGACAACAAATACTGGAAGTGGCCTGTTTTCATCATTTCATCATGGCGGAGGCAAGCAGCAGCACCGGTTGTGCCTTGGAGAGCGAGTTTTCTAAGCACGGGTAGGTTTTTCTCCCATATCCTGTTGTTTCTGTATCATGTGCAGTCGATAAGCTTTGTGTTCTTTCTGTAAGCCTTGGCTTTGTTTATCAACAATTCAGGTTCACGTAGTAAGTCCGTTTCTCTGTGCATGGGGCCAGTGTACCACCAGGCCTACAGCACATTGTGTGGCATGTGGGCAAGACGAGGAAAGAGGTGTATAAAGCGCTGTGGGCAAGCCTCATGGTAAGCTGAAAAATTCACACAGTGATGGTAAAGCTAGACCGGCATGCAGGCCTCAAGAGTGCATCTGTGTGTGTGTGTGTGTGTGTGTGTGTGTGTGTGTGTGTGTGAGAGAGAGAGAGAGAGAGAGAGAGAGAGGGAGAGACAGAGTGGGGAGGGGAGGGGGGGGCAGCAAGCAGGCAGGCAAGCGAACAGAAATAATGTGCGGCAAAAGCACATATCGAAGCAGGGTCTGCATTTCTTTTCAGAAACCACAGTACTGACAGGCACATCATTGTCCGTCGAAGCAGACAGTGCACACAGCTTTCATGTGATCCGGACAAATAAAGACATTGCACCTCTGGCATCTCTGTCTTACTTTCCGGTCAGCCTTCCAAGGACACATCGCACATCGTGCCCTCTTGCGCGACTTGCTGGCAGCTTGAGCAGATGTGCCTGGCTCAGATTCTACATCTACGGAAGGGGGTGCACACTTTTCCTTCTTTGAGAAGTATGGGTCCGCACGGCCCCACGATGGCTTCCGTGTGTAGTCTATAACCCGGTCTGGCGAAGGTTAAGAGGAAATAACTCTCAACATCACTGAATGGGCCTCACAAAAAAAGTTCGTCTCATAGGCTAGCTGCGGGAAGATTTGAACTGTCTTCGCCTGTCAGCGGAACAAAAAGGAATGAGGTCGTGGGATCCAGACTCTCTCTCTCTCT
>CM031615.1:25359314-25369314 GCA_018398815.1 Conus ventricosus
GACTGTGTAGCATGACGTGCCAAATCTGCTGCTATTTTCATTTTCTGTTTCTTTTCAGCATCTTTGGTGCGGATTTTCACATCAAGAGTCAGAGTTGATGATTTTTCAAGAGTAGGGAGCTTTGTTTTGATTTTCCTGTTGAAGAGTGCTTCTGCAGGACTAACTCCAGTTGTAGAATGAGGTGTTGCAACGGAAGTTTCGTAGAAACGTGAACAGTTCTTGCTTCCATGTTTTGTTTTCAACCTGTGCTGTTTGAATTGTTTTCTTGATGATAGACATAAAGCGTTCAACTTGACCATTTGCTTGTGGCCAAAGAGGGGTTATTTTGCGGTGTTTGAAACCTAGATAGTTGGCGAACTGAGTGAATTCATGACTGTTGAAAGGCGGGCCATTGTCAGACTTGACAATATCAGGAATGCCATGCCTTGCAAATATGCATCTAGTCTGGGAATCACAGTCTTGGCCTTTGTTGATGACAGGACTTCTCTTCTGGGTAGCGAGAGTAAGCATCAACTACTACGAGGATGTATTCGCCAGATGGGAATGGACCAGTAAAATCAATGCTCACTTCAGACCAAGGACTTCCAGGCAATTCTGTCATTTTGAGAGGTTCTGTGGAGTGATCAGGGATTGTTGCCAAACATGCTAGGCAGTGTTGATCTTGGCTTCCACTTGACGGTCCATATGAGGAAACCATATCTTCTCACGAAGAAGTCTCTTTGTTTAATGATACCTTGATGACCTTCGTGTGCTATATTTATAACTTGCAGCTGAAGGCTTCTAGGGATGACAATCTGTGTTCCTCTCAGGATCACTTGATGTTCTTCACTGACTGACAATTCATTGCAAACTATCTTGAAGATTTGGAAATCAGACGTATCAACTATGATGTCTGATGGGGTTTGCCATACACCTGTTTTGACAGCGTACCGAACAGCTTCTAGAGTCGGGTCTTCTTTTGTTGCTTTGGCAATTTCTTGCAATGTCATTGCTTTAGGAACTGTATGGTCAACGATGAAACTGATATATTCCTCAGCAATCTGTGATGCATGACTTGTCTTGACATTAAACTTTCTACTGGGTGTCGACTGAGGAAGTCTGCAGGATTCTTTTCACCTGGTTGATAACGAACAGTGAAATCGTACGACTGAAGGCGAAGATTCCAACATTCTATACGTGCTGATGGTCTTGATGTTGGGTTGCTGAAGATGTTCTCAAGAGGTTTGTGATCAGAGATGACAGTAAAAGGACGACCAAAGATATACAGATGAAAATGCTCGCAAGCCATACGACAGCAAGTGCTTCTCTTTCAGTCTGTGATTATCTGGACTCCACGTTTGTCAGTGCACGACTGGCGTAGCCAACGATGTGGGTTGTATTTTTGTCATCTCGTTGTGCAAGAAGTGCTCCAAGTCCAAATGGGCTGGCGTCAACGATGACTTCTACTGACAAGTCAGGATTGTAGTAAGCCATAACTTCATTGTTGGTCAGCCGTGATTTTAGTTCTTGAAGTGCAGCATCATGTTCTGTAGTCCACTTCCATTCTGCATCCTTGTGAGTGAGATCACGAAGTGGTTTGGTGACAGCTGCGTAGTTTGGAATGAGCGTGAGACATAGCTTGTCAGACCGAGAAAACTTCTCATATCCTTAACATTGGTAGGTGCTGGTATCTTGTGAATTGCTTCTATTTTCTTTGGGTCTGGTGAGATGCCATGTCGATGAAGACAAAACCATAGAATTCTATGTTATCCTTGTTGAACTCACATTTGCTTTTTATTCAGGGTGAGATTTTTTTTCTTTGAGAGTTGCAAAGACCTTTTTAAAGTCTCGTCATGCTCCTTCTGGTTCTTTCCATACATCAAAATGTCATCACTTGTGTTTAAGGATCCAAAAATGTCTGCCATATTTCAGCAATATGATTTTGAAAAATTTCAGCAGCGCTAGTGACGCCGAAGTTCAGGCGTTTTGTAACGACGTAAGCCAACCTGCGTAGAAAAAGTTGTCATGTTTTCTTGATTCATCATCAAGTTCCAGTTGGTGATAGCCACTGTTGAGATCCAACTTAGAGAAGACTGTTGCTTGATTAAGTTTCATCAGAATATCATCAATTGTTGGCATGATGTGTCTTGTGCGCTTTATTGCCTGATTTGGAAGACGCATGTCTACACATATCCGGATTTCATCTGGTTTCTTGGGTTTTGGAGCGACTACTATTGGTGATACCCATGGAGTTGGCCCATCAACTTTTTTAATGACGTCTAGTTTTTCAAGTCGTTCAAGTTCTGCTTCAACTTTCTTTCTCATATGGTAAGGAATGCGACGGTGAGGCTGTACAGTGGGCTGAACATCTGGATCAACATACAGTTTAACCTTAACGTCTTTAAGTTTGCCCATTCTGTTGAAGAGTTTGGGTGACTCCTCACACAGTTTGTCAGTGATGGTACATGATGAAGTGTTGATGCCATGAAAGCAAAGTTGATCAGCTGTAATTTTTGGGCAGTGTCAGCACAGATAAGTGTCCACTTTTTGCATGTGGTCCAGACTGAATGACAAAGACAAGTGGGAAACACTGTTATCTTTGTAAGAAATATGTGCCTGAAACTGTCCTAGCACAGTGAGTGGGTTGCGTGAGCCATACGCAAAAATCTTTGTTGATGTTGGCTTTAGATCATGGCATGTTGACAGGTTGTTGAATGTGGTTTCATCAATGACATTGATAGAAGCACCGGTATCGAGATAAAAAGGAACGGACTCACCCGATATCTTGAGGTTGACCTTGGGTGTAGACGATGAAACTGCACTAACACCAAACACATATTCTTCTTCTGAAGAAGCTGACTCTGGTTCAATGTTCTCTTGAATGTTTACCACACGCACATTTGCTGCTTGCTTGGGTCTGGAACGACACACTTTTGCAAAATGTCCTGGCTTTGAGCACAAACGACATTGTTGTCTCTGGCTGGGCAGTTGTCTCGAGGATGTCGATGACCACCACACCATCCACAAGGCTTGCTGCTTGGTTGATGTGACCTCTGGTTTTGTTGACGTGGACCTTGTTGTACACCACTTTTAACTTGATCTCTTTTTGGTTGGTTCCATTTTCTGCGAACAAAATTCACACTGGCTGTATCACTGGGAGTTGCTTCCACTCTGTTGCTTGAAGATCAGAAAGTTCAAGGGATCGTGCTAGTTTCAATAAATTGATTAAAGTCATATCCTCACGAAGACCACGTCTCCTGAGACGATGTGACAGACAACCTTGAAGAATCTGACTTTTGATCTCTCTGTCAGGATCTTGAAACTCGCAATGAGCAGCTAACATACGTAGACGAGTACAGAACGTCTCGATGTTTTCACTCGGCTCCTGTTTTGCTTGACGAAACTTGAACGTTTCAAAGTCAACATTTTTTTTGTGGCTCAAAATAATCTGACAGCGATTTGGTGAGCGTTTTGTAGCCATCTGCGTTGTCTTGGCCTATCTGGTCTTCACTAAATGTTGTGTAGATGTCGTACACTTCTTCTCTGTATCTGTATCTGTAGCTGTACGTCGCTTGACATCCAGTGATCTGGCTTTTGCGCGACGGATGGGGGTGCGCAGCGAAGGTTGTTAATGGCGCTTGGTGGTCAGCGCCCTCTTGAATAAATCAGTGGATGGCGATGTGGACCACCGAATTGTCCAAGTGGTTCCACGCTATTATGGTGCTGTGGAAGAAGGACTGCCTATACTGATCTGACTGGCAACGTGGTACAAAGAAACACCGATCGTTGTTCCTAATGTTTTTCAACAGGGTTGTGACTACATAGTCTGCTGTGTTACGTCTGGGTCTGATCATGCGGCCAGCTCTTTGAGGCGTCAAGAACTGATGAGGAGGTATTGCCGGCACCAGCCCCTCAACCACCCTTGTAGAAGAAGGTCAGGCGAGTTGTTCACGTCGTTCCTGAGGGTCGGGAGGTTGTGTCGTGTCAGGAGGCCCGTAACAAAGCCAGGGTGGTAGAGCGATAGTTGCTTGCGAGGAAGCGCACTGCAGTGCGCTGAATGCGTTCAATCTTATCGATATCCTGTCTCTGATACGGGTCCCAGACCAACGCCCCGTACTCAAGGAGGGGACGGACTAGGGCCAGGTAGGCGTTACGTTTGCAGGTTGATGGGCAGTGGTGGAGGTTTCTCCGGAGGAATCCAAGGGTGCTATTCGCTTTTTTGGTGATGCCGCTGATGTGGTTGCTCCATTTGAGGTTATCAGAGAATTGGATTCCTAGGTATGGGTTTGAGGATACTGATTTCAAGATAGTGTTATTGAGGGAATGCATGAAAGTGGAAGGTAGGTGAAGGGAGAGACTCATTGCGTAGCACTTGGTAGCGTTGAAGCGCATTCTCCATTTCTCTGCCCAGGCTTCAAGACACTTCAGATCCGCTTGTAGGGTGTGGTGGTCTTGGAATGTGTTGATCTCTCTGTAGATTAGACAGCCATCGGCAAAGAGCCTAACTTGAGAATTGACTGTCTGCGGGAGATCATTGATATGGCAGAGAAAGAGGAGCGGGCCCAGCACAGTACCTTGAGGGACACCCGAGTCGACAGTGGTAGGCTGAGACGTGGTGCCTTCAACTACGACTCGCATGCTGCGTTCCGTGAGGAAGCAGTGAAGCCAGGTGTGGAGGGGACCTGTGATGCCATAGTTCTCCAGCTGAGTGAAGCAGTAACGCTTTCTTTCGTCCATGGTCCGTAATGTTAATCGCTTTCAGCATCAGTTCGAACCGCGCTAACCATTTTTTCCATCCTGTGCCGACCCCGTCAGCATGAACAGAGAATTTTTCGAAGGTAGCGAGTGCAGTTGCCATAACTCGTCGCCAATGTAATAATGAATATCACTCAAAGATCACTCGAAAACAAGAAATTGTAGCAGAGCAGACGAACCTTTACTCAGCATCTGTTTTTCAACAACCGTTACCTACGACGCAACTTCCAAAACAAAATAGATGCGTAACTTCCTGTTTCCATAGATACATATTAAACACATACGACACTACACTAGTCACAAGTTATTTCTGTTTCACGTGCATCATATCTAAATAAAAGAGACAGAGGTGAAAAACACAGAGGAAGTTTGAGAGTCATCTTTCTCATTGAGCTTCTTCCTGTCTAAAATCCACATCATCTTCGATGTGAACAAGTTACGACGAGAGGTCAAAACGGAAGTGTTACCAATCATTTGTTCAGCTAATTATTTTTGTCCTAATGCACTTAAAAATCATCACGAAAACCTTGTCCAGAGAGACCTGATACGATCTTTGAATTTCTGATCTAAGATTTTACGGAGGAAAAAATTTTAACGAAATTCCCAGTGTGTTTTTGGTAGGTGTATTCTAAGAGTTGTGCGAGTGATTTTTTTTTCCTTTTTTTAAAAATGACTTCTGAGTTAACTTCAACTCAGTGACAGCCCTGATATAGCCCTTAGCGGTCGGCTGGGCTATAAGCAACATCAGCATTACCATCCTCTAACTGGCTGAAAAAACCGTCGACGTTGTATCTCTAAACGCCTCAAGAGCTGAGACGAGTTTCATAGATGTGAGAACTTCGAGTGATGAGCTTATGCTAGGGGCGACGGATGTAATATAAGGCAATGAAGGAGAGTCAAAAAAACAGGCGCAAGACAGATTAACAACAGGGCTACTTTTATCAAGCTTTTCTTCTTGCCGAAGGGTCAAGGTGTTGTATACACCACCAAGAGAACGATACTACTTTTCATGGACCAACCACAGAACATTGCAACTGTGAAATGTTTTTTCTTTTTCTCGCATGCGACAAAGCCCCGCAATAGTCTAGCGAACTTTCACCTTTTCTCCAGTCTCGCTCGCGGTTATGGTGCGGTATGAAACGCTGACAGTTAACCAAACAAGTGAGAATCCTTGGCACTCTGCCTTTGTGAAACGCGTCCATGGACATGAGGCAGTATGTCACCGTATCGAGGGCAGGCTTGAGTAGATGTACACCACAACGTGCGCGTGATTTGTGCAAGTCTGGTGCTATGGTTCATGAACTGCAGGGAGTCCAGGGGTGAGGTGAGGCAAGGTAAGGTAATGTTGCTTATAGCCCAGCCGACCGCAAAGTGCCATATCAGGGCTGTCACCGCGTTCAAGTCAACTCAAGTCATTTGAAAAAGAATCACACATCTCTTTAAAATACACCTTCTAAAAACGCACCAGAAACTTCGTTAAAAATCTTTCAACCGTAAAATCTTAGATCAGATGAAAAATGTTAATCTCTTCCAGAAACTCAATGATCACGTCAGGTGGGGCATCTCTGAACAGGGTTTTCATGGACTCTGCTGTAAAGTGTTTATGTCACACATCGTGCAAGTCCCAACACTCTAAAAGAATATGTCTTACTGTGAGTGAATGCACCACGGAGCTTCTTCACCTTTTTAAAGATGTTGTTGTTGTTGTCGTACCCTGGCTAAAAGACTCCAGGGATCATCCGAACAGCCGAAGTATTTGAACACTATGGCACAAATGCATCAGCTGGGGATGAGAACATTACGTGTGTGACCGTTTTTGATTACCCCGCCACATGGGCAGCCACACTCCGACTTCGGGGGATTTGGGAGACTGATAATGTTATGCTAGGAGCTTGTCACGACTGAAGACAATCCCCACATAACTATGCAGAGCATAACAACATTTTGATGTAGCCTTGGTGTTCTGGCCTATGTCAATTGGTCTGACACAGCCTTAAGCCAAGGCGACCTTTTTAAAGATAAGAATAGGTGTAAAACGAGTGGCCTGTATGCAAACGGCACAAGACTGTTTCGTCCTGGGGAAATAAAGAAACATAATCTAGTTTTGTTGTTGGATTCTTTCCTTTTCTTTTCTTTTTTAAATCCAAATCTCCCACAATAATAGATTTTGTGCATAATAACCATATCAAGAAAATATTAAAAATGCACGTGTGAACGAACAAGCTCGCGCTCGCGCGTGTAGTGTAGTAGTGTAGTGTAGTGTGGTGTAGTGTGTACGGATGCTTGCGTATGTATATTGGAAATTTGTTGATTATACAAGCATACCCATGGGTAAAGAGCCGTTTAAACTAAGTAGCCTATGTCTGCCTGTAAATCCAGGTTCATATTTCTTCTTAAACACTTAGTGACACGTGGTAACAAAGTTTCAATGAATCAGATGTTAAAGAATATAGAAAAAAAGGTTATGCAGCTGAAGCAAAATAAATGAATAAATAGATAAACGAATGAATACATAAATAAACAACTAAACATTTTTTAAATACAAGAAAAGACCAAAAACGAGAATCCAGATAAAGTCGATCCACGTGACAAATGAAAAGAAAAAAAAGTACAGTAAGAACAAAAGAATCGCACAATATCAGAACTGATTAGAGGAGAAAGAGAGAGAGAGAGAAAGAGAGAGAGAGAGAGAGAGAGGGGAGGGGGGGAGAGGGAGAGAGAGAGGAGGGGAGAGAGAGGGGGGGAGAGAGAGAGAGAGAGAGAGAGAGAGAGAGAGAGATATTTCGAGGGTAATACATTAGCATGTCCATTTTCATTTTTCGCTATCTGCACACCCCGTGCCCCCAACCAGTGCTCTCCCCCTCCTCCCCTCGACGACAGAGAGAGAGAGAGAGAGAGAGAGAGAGAGAGAGAGAGAGAGAGAGAGAGAGAGAGAGAGAGAGAGAGGATGGTGGAGGAGAGTGTGAGGGAGACAAAAAGAAAAAAGAAAAAAAAGCGGAGAAAGGAGGGATGTACGGGGAGAAAGGGAGGGGGAAAGAATGTGTGTACGTGTGACAGAGATAGGAGAGAGGAGGGAAAGTTAGAGAAAGAAAGAACAGAAAGCCAGGCATTGACTGAAAGAAAGAGGAAGAGAATTAGAAAGAGATAGAGAACATAATTGAAAACACACACACACACACACACACACACACACACACACACACACACACACACACACACACACACAGTAGAAGCCTTTCCTCTTTCTCACCCATGTGCTGTTGCCCGTCTGGCTCCGACTGAATATCCCCATACACTTTCGGGGGCTGCTGACCAAAAGAAGAGTAGAAGATGAAGAGCAGAAGACAGATCAAAGCGGAAGAACTCGTTGACCACGCCATGGCCAACGAACCACCACCTGTCGCCGGACCGTCCGTCGGGGCAACTGACGTTTTGCCAGCTCGTTCCAGCTTCCCAGTGGCGTCACGCAATTGATGAGGAAGTAAAATGAGGTGCCGCGAATACTTCACAATTAAGTACATGTACACGACTGTGATTGACAGATACTGTACATGTACACGGCTGTGATTGACAGATACTGAGCGCGCGCCAGTATGTCGAGGGGGTGGGGTGAGGTGGTGAGGGGTTAGGGAGAGGAATTGGGTGGTGTGTTTATATACATATATATATATATATATATATAATATAATATATATATATATATATATTATATATAATAAGCAACATGAAGATAACCACGCTACTGTTTTAATGATTACTGATATCATGATAGAGAGTACGAATGACACTACATTATTAAATCAGAATGCTGGGGCGCGAAGGTAACTACGAAAGACAGGCAAAGTCGTGAGCATGGTTTAAAACTGAGTGCGAGAAGAAACCGTAAGGATTCTTTCAAGGCGGAAAACCGGTATTCTTCGTTGCTTAATAAACAGTCTTTCAGGGATCACAAACGAACATGGATATAAAAAAAATAATAATAAAATAAGGAAGATGTAAAGGAGTATTCTAAAAAAAAAAGTATGTCACAGACTTTGTTGAAATGAAAGAGAGATTTAGAAAGCGAAGGCTCCAAAGCCTACTGGAAAGTTATTCATGGCACAGAGTCAGAGAAAACAGTGTCCCGGATGTCATGTCAATGTTTCTTAATGCATTGAAAAGTTTTGTTCAGATGACGAAATTTCAGGGAATTAAAACCTTTACCTCGTAGAGTAACAAATTTAAGTTTTGCCATTTTGAATAATTACACTCCCACCCCACTTCCCTTTACTGAAAATGTAACGAAGACAGCAGTTAGAAACTTTATAACCAAACAAAGCTCGTAGATTTGACCAAACAACAAACGAATTTTTGAAAGCGTCTTCTGATAAAATGTGTATGCTTTACATAAAATTGTTTAATATCATCCTTCATACTGTAAAACGCTAAGAGACTGGGTTACTGGCATTATTCAACCAATTTGTGAATAGAAGGAAATTGAAACCGATCTAGCTATTACCATGGCATAACTACATACCCTTTTTCGTTTCAGCGAAATTGTTCACAAGTGTCCTTAATAATTGAACTATAGATTTCCTTCATGAGAATGCCACCATTAGCCCTGAACAGGCTGGTTTTAGGGCAAATCACTCTACTGCGGACGGTAAGTTTACATTCAGTTGTGTTGTTGATTTTTCTCACAAAGAGGACTGTATCGTTTAGATTTTAGATTTTGAGAAAGCTTCTGATAATATTGATATATATTTTGCGGCAAAAACATTTTAAGAGTGGCATTCATGGTAAAATACTTTATGTCATTAGAGATATGTACGCTAATGACAAGTCATGTGTTAAGGTTGGTAATCAGTTGTATCCTGATCATTTCCAGCGCCTTGCTGGAGTCCACACACCCCTCCCCCATTCACATCTGTCTGTCTGTCTGCCTGTCTGTCTCTCTGTTTGTCTGTATGTCTCTCTGTCTGTCTGTCTGCCTGTCTCTCTCTCCCTCTCTCTCTCTCCCTCTCCCTCCCCCTCCTTCTCTCTCTCCCCCCTTTCCCAAACTCCGCCTTCGGCAAATCTATTTTCTTTGGAAAAAAAAGGCTCTTGTCACAAGTGTATTGCGTATTGGTTCCTGCCAGTATTCTATTCGCGCTCACATGAAATGATCAATACTAATGAAAAGAAAAAGAAACACCCGAAGGTGCTGGGGAGGACCCAGAGAAGCACTGTCTTCACCTGCCTTTAGAGCAGTCCTGTACCACCCTTGGAGGCCTGCGCTGTGTTGACG
>CM031615.1:25371814-25374314 GCA_018398815.1 Conus ventricosus
ACTGAATCGGGTCCTCCTCTTTCTTCCTGATGAATTCTAATATTCTAATATCGACAACTGGTGCCCAGCATTTAGTTCTGGTTCTGGATGAACTGGTGTCCACTCTGTGCCGTTGTTCAACTGACTGTGGGCGTCTGTATGCTTCGCCTCCTACCCCGGAACAGGCGTGTCTTCAGGGCTGCTGGGCGGCCTTCTTCGTGCTCAGTTGGTGATGGTCCTGTGCTGCGAGAGGCTGCCTCACAGAGGGAGCATGACGGACCTCACTGGAACGCCGTACGATTCCCGTCTATAGTCCTCAGAGAGTAAGGCCGACAGGGCGATTTTTCACCGCTCAAAGAGTAAGGCCGAGACGGCGATTTTTCAGCCCTCAAAGAGTAAGGCAGGCTGTGCTCCATCGCTGACCGCCCCACTTCTCTAAGAGCCGTTCCCGGCGACATAGCCGAGACCCGCCGTCGCCCACAATAGCTGGAAGGCTGACAGCCCCGCCCAACGTTGGCCTGTTACATCAACGCCCTTCGAGAAAGATCTGCCACCTCTTCCTCGGCACTTATTGTTATGCCACCCTGCAATGAGTGCGTGTTATGAGAGAAATGGCGGCAACGCAGGTCGGAAATACGTTCTCAGCGATTTCCGGCACCCATGCCCGAGTGTGAGTTACGCGACAACTATCGATCCCACAAGAACTGTGACGTGATACCTACATCCTGATCCGGGCTACGTCAATATTGTTTTTTTCCTTTTTTTTTCTTAAAGAAAAGAAATTCCATTACAACGAAGTTTTTGTTCTTTCCGTAAAGAAACATTTTACATAGTCCAAGCCAACGATCGTGTGAGCTCACAGCATATAGGCCTACAACAAACACACACACACACACACACACACACGCGCGCGCGCGCGCACGCGCGCACGTACACAAACGCACACGTACGCATGCACGCACGCGCGCGCTCACAACACACACACGCGCACACGCACACACCTTCCTTTCCTCTTCGTTATTTCCCCATGATTTCTAATCTTGCCTCATTATCCCTCAGCCCCTCGTCCTCTTTCTGCCCTGTGGTGTGTGTGTGTGTGTGTGTGTGTGTGTGTGTGAGTGTGAGTGTGTGTGTTGTGAATTAACGTATCTGTAGGGATGGTAACAGTCTATGAATTTCAGTTCTAACAGTGTTTCTAGTGGTAAAGATATTCATTGAAATGTCAACAAAGCTGACAAAGCGATGCAATAGTCAAATGTCATTAATCTTATTCATTACCATCTTCATATTGCACAAGTATTATCAGTGTCATTAATAAACAGAAGACTTCTGTTTAGGTATCTACTAAACCTCGAAAAGGATATAATGATGACGACGACGACGACGACAACAATAACAACATTAACAACAACAATGGATGTTTGTCTGCGCTTACCTCCAGATCCCTGCTCACACCGCTTATAAAGGTAAAGAATCTAATAATTAATTAAATCAGCTGGTCTGTGAATGAATAGATAAATAAATGAAATGATATCAACTATGATAATAATTACATATATGGGTCACAAAACGGACTTTTATTCCAGAATGCTTGTACAAATACACGGACAAGTGAAACACAACTGCACCCCGAAATATTTCCAACTTCTCTCTCTCTCTTAACACACACACACACACACACACACACACACACACACACACACACACACAACACACACACACACTTCTTCAATCTAAGACATAAGAGCAAGCTTTGTTTATAATTTAATATTTCTTGCAGTTATTGCAACACCAAGCTGCTCTGTAAGTTGCTGGAACGGTGCGGTACTTATCCTTGGAATTTATTAGTTTGTGTATTTTAGTCCCTTGCGGATTCATTCCAAGAACTGGCCCTCAGCACTTGTGTCTTAGAAGATATCTTTTTATATTTTCTACTTTTCACAAGAAAATGTAGCTTGTTTTGCTCTTTTATGATTTTCTTTTGCTTCTTAGATGGCACCTTTGGTTGGTTTTTTGAAAACTCAACAAACATACTACGGTATTGCACACCAACCTTTTCTGGATTGCATTCTTCTTAAAAGTGAAAAGGCAGAGGAGTCAAATTACCACTTTTCGCGGTCACTGAGGAGAAACAACCAAGTTTCGAAATATCGGTATATGACCAGAAGTTATATGTTAGTGAGTTTCCCTCCCTATTGGAGGATGTCTCCCCCTTGGAGAATATAAGCTTGCTGAAGGCTCATTTTGAGAAGCATTTATTTTATTTTTCCCCATTCACAGTTAGGCAGAATCATCTACCACTGCAGATATGAATGCGTATCTCCCCCTATTTCTTCAATCTAAGTCATAAGAGCAAGCTTTGTTTATACTTCAATATTTCTTGCAGTTATTGCAACACCAAGCTGCTTTGTAAGTTGCTGGAACGGTGCGGTACTTATCCTTGGAATTTATTAGTTTGTTATATATATATATGTATATATATATATACGCGCGCGCGAGCACCCCTCGCCCCCCCCCCCCC
>CM031615.1:25377480-25387480 GCA_018398815.1 Conus ventricosus
TTTCAACAAAGTGGATCACACTGAACGGTTTACAGGGGTGCGCCACCAGTCACTTGAGCGTCCAGATCTTTCCGAATTTTCTCAACCTTGGAACAAAAGAAGTCTGAAAAACATATTTGGCAATGCAGACAATGGATAGATAGTGGGAAGCTGATTACTTTTAGTCCTAGCACACAGAGTGTTGGTGATGTGATACAGTTCTTTGCTAGACTTGCCTCCGAAATACTGGTGATGTAGAATAAAGTCTTGGTTTTGTGAACAAGGAAAGTCACAAAATTCTTGGCTTTCTGATAGATCTGCTTGTGAACGGTGAGGTCCTGTCAGTCTCCACTGCTGCTCTGCACATCTCCGCTCGTGTTTTTGCCTGAAGCAGTTCATCGCAAGGACACCAAACCACGGGGACGCCACCTTCCTCTCCATCACCCTGCGTCAAGACACGGGGCATGCTTGTCCAGAACGTCCCGGAGGGCAGTGTTGTACTGGTCAGCGGTGCAGTTCTCAATGCTGCCCAGATCCACCTGCAGATCGTCTCTCAGCGCTGCTCTGTCAATGGCACGGGTGTTGCGGACGTTGCGGAACACCGGGGCAGGGGAAGGGGAGATCATGTCGAAGGCAGACACCACACTAAAGTGGTCAGACTCCAAGGCGCACGTAGCCTCGGATGATCGGTGAACTCCATCAGAAGGCCACACAATCACCAGATCTAGAGTGTGACCCCCCTTGTGATAGGGCCAGACACAGTCTGACTTAAATCATACATCGACAGGAGCTCTAAAAACCTGGCATGCACTTCTGTCACGAAGGTCATTCACATGAAAGTTGAAGTCCCCAATAAACACAAGTGACCACGGAGGGTGTTACAGTGATCAAGAAGCTCTGGAAGCTGGTCAAAAACCATCGCATCTGTCAACGTATACTTGCTGGCAGACGTGGGCCCAGGGCGATACACACACATAAAGTGCAAATCACTATGCTGTGATGTCAGTGACACTTGTAGCAGTTCAAAAGCGGCATGATTGAAAGTAAATTTGTCTATGAATGTAAGATGGGGAGCAGTTGTCTCTATAGATGACAGCGATACCACCGCCACCGCGCTTGCCGTAGGTACGGGGGAGGGACTTGATGGAGTAACCACCAGTAGGTGTGAGATCGGCACAGAGTGCCTCGTCACCCCGTGGTCTAAGCCACGTCTCCACAACAAACAACATATCGAGGTCATTATCAACAATGAAAGTGTTCATCTCAGTTCTCTTTTCTTTGCATGTGGGACCGACAGACTGTGCATTATAAGAATGCGATTTTGAGTCCATTCGGCGTGCGATCAGGAGAAGAGGGTGTGAGCGGAATGGCGATCAGATTGTTCGAATTCACAGTGGGCTTGGCGTGTTGTTTACATGTTGGGGGGTTGGGGTGTGATCAGGAGTGAGACAAAGGTAGGTTTGATCACGACTGGAGATGATCACTGGAATTGGCCTACCTCTCTGGAATCTCCGACGCCCCCCACGAAACGGTCGACTTTCTTCTTTCTCGAACACGGAAACCGACTGTGCAGACTAAAACACCTAAGTGTGTCACACACAGTTGGGGCAAGTTCAGTGTGCACTTTCCTCAGTGACAGAAGCTGGTCTCTGCTGTATGTAACCGAGCGGGCAGCGATGACACTAAAAACACCTGGCTGCATAGCATGGTCAGCACGTGCCGACTGCAAGCTGAATGGCCGCTCGCTAAAACAGGGTCAATTGGTAGAAGAAAAACAAAAATGTCAGGTATAAGAACCGGGTCATAAATCCGTTGTCCATCGTCAAAAAGTGCCAAAAAAGACACCAAATGACGGGCTTTGTCATGACGAAAACAATGATGCTATTCAATCACACAGCAGCACTCTAAATCTCTCACAAACACAGAATTGGTAACAGAGCAGTTCCCTTGAGCACACAAGGCGAAGGGACGTAAGTCTCTCTCTCTATTATATATATGTATGTGTGTGTGTGTGTGTGTGTGTGTGTGCAAGAGAGAGAGAGAGAGAGAAGTTGGAAATATTTCGGGGTGCAGTTGTGTTTCACTTGTCCGTGTATTTTGTACAACCATTCTGGAATAAAAGTCCGTTTTGTGACCCATATATGTAATTATTATCATAGCTGATATCATTTCATTTATTTATCTATTCATTCACAGACCAGCTGATTTAATTAATTTTTAGATTCTTTACCTTTATAAGCGGTGTGTGTGAGCAGGGATCTGGAGGTAAGCGCAGACAAACATCCATTGTTGTTGTTAATGTTGTTATTGTTGTCGTCGTCGTCATCATTATATCCTTTTCGAGGTTTAGTAGATACCTAAACAGAAGTCTTCTGTTTATTAATGACACTGATAATACTTGTGCAATATGAAGATGGTAATGAATAAGATTAATGACATTTGACTATTGCATCGCTTTGTCAGCTTTGTTGACATTTCAATGAATATCTTTACCACTAGAAACACTGTTAGAACTGAAATTCATAGACTGTTACCATCCCTACAGATACGTTAATTCACAACACACACACTCACACACACACACATTCACACACACACACACACACACACACACACACACACACACACACACACACACACACACACACACATCACGCATGCACGCATTTACGCATGCACACACATACGCACATACACACAAACACACATACATGCATGCGCGCGCGCTCTCTCTCTCACACACACCACACACACACACACACAACACACACCACACACACACACACAGGGCAGAAAGAGGACGAGGGGCTGAGGGATAATGAGGCAAGATTAGAAACATGGGGAAATAACGAAGAGGAAAGGAAGGTGTGTGCGTCGTGCGCGTGTGTGTGTGTGGAGCGCGCGCGTGCGTGCATGCGTACGTGTGCGTATGTGTGCTTGTGTACGTGCGCGCGAGCGAGCGCGCGTGTGTGTGTGTGTGTGTTTGTTGTGGCCTATATGCTGTGAGCTCACACGATCGTTGGCTTGGACTATGTAAAATGTTTCTTTACGGAAAGAACAAAAACTTCGTTGTAATGGAATTTATTTTCTTTATGAAAAAAAAAGGGGAAAAAAATATTGACGTAGCCCGGATCAGGATGTAGGTATCACGTCACAGTTCTTGTGGGATCGATAGTTGTCGCGTAACTCACACTCGGGCATGCGCGCCGGAAATCGTCTGAGAACGTATATTTCCGACCTGCGTTGCCGCCATTTCTCTCATAACACACACTCATTGCAGGGTGGCATAACAATAAGTGCCGAGGAAGAGGTGGCAGATCTTTCTCGAAGGGCGTTGATGTAACAGGCCAACGTTGGGCGGGGCTGTCAGCCTTCCAGCTTTTTTGGGCGACGGCGGGTCTCGGCTATGTCGCCGGGGACGGCTCTTAGAGAAGTGGGGGTCGCGGTCAGCGGTGGAGCGCAGCCTGCCTTACTCTTTGAGGGCTGAAAAAAATCGCCGTCTCGGCCTTACTCTTTAAGCGGTGAAAAATCGCGCTGTCGGCCTTACTCTCTGAGGACTATAGACGGGAATCGTACGGCGTTCCGTGAGGTCCGTCATGCTCCCTCTGTGAGGCAGCCTCTCGCAGACAGGACCATCACCAACTGAGCACGAAGAAGGCCGCCCAGCAGCCCTGAAGACACGCCTGTTCCGGGGGTAGGAGGCGAAGCATACAGACGCCCACAGTCAGTTGAACAACGGCACAGAGTGGACACCAGTTCATCCAACCAGAACTAAATGCTGGGCACCAGTCATCAAGAAAAAGAGGAGGGCCCGATTCAGTCTGGGACAACAAACCAGTGCAAGAAGGACATTCTCCATCCGAAACCAAGCCTAAGACTCCTGCCAAAAACCAGGCATTCCTACCACCATGTCCTTAAGAGCCTCGGGTCAACAGGACATTCAACTCTCCTCTCCTCTCTCTCTCTCTCTCTCTCTCTCTTTTCTCTCTCTCTCTCTCTCTCTCAAAATGACAATAATAAATGAAAATCTGCCAGCTATTCAAACAAAAAAGGGTTTACATACTTCCTTACACGAGCCTCTTCTGGGACATGAAATACAGAAACATGAACAGCTAGAAAACGCATCAAATATTAGAATTCATAACGCGCTTGGCTCAGACTGCCAGTTTCGTCAGCATCTCAAAACGCCAGCAAGAATAACCGCCAGACTCTGTGCAGATTCATTTACTAATTAAGGTTTAACGTCCAAACTCATCGAGATGCTCCAGCAGACGGAGGGTGGGGGTGGGGATGGGAAGGGGGGGGGGAGATAAATATCCGGAAGAACTGGAACGGGGACGAGCCGAAAGCGACACTAAAACACCATGATATCGAAGGGGCTCTGCCCTTGACCCGCCAGGGGGCTCCGGCCCCTGGACCCCACCTTCAGGATTTTCAATTTTCCAGGTTTCACCCATGTATCCCTGCAACGAAACACGTTCAGTGGCGGCGATTTTAACTAAGGGCGCCTGCTGTATTCCATAGTGTCCTTTGATTGCGAACTCTCTCTGCCACGGCTAATAATGACAAATACAAGCGTGTTAGAACTTGGAACAGACTGTTTAGATCCGTACTGCGATTAAACGGACAGGAATTGAACCTACACACACACACAACCACACACGCACACGGCACACACACACACGATGCAGAGAGAGAGAGAGAGAGAGGAGAGAAGAGAGACGAAGGAGAGAGAGAGAGAGAGAGAGAGAGAGAGAGAGAGTAAGGAGAAACAGGAAGAGTCAAAGAGAGTGCCACTGTTTTTCTGACTCTACTGGCCAGTGTCGGTGCCTTTGATCTTCTGAGAAAGTCGCTCCATTGTTTCCCCTCTCGTTGCACTCTCAGCAACTAGTGTTCATTTTTGTGTAATCTGGCACTGAACAGGTAGCGAGAGTTTAACCATTGGAGAGTGGACACTAACTGCCCGTTCTATAGAATGATTAGCTAAAATGACCCCATTCTGGCATTGTGTTTTCCAATCATCTAAACGGCATGACTCTCTCTCTCTCCTCTCTCTCTCTCTCTCTCTCTCTTCTCTCTCTCTCTCTCTCTCTCTCTTGTGTGTGTGTGTGTGCGTGTGTGCGTGTGTGTGTGTGTGTTGTGTGTGTGTGTGTGTGTGTGTGTGTGTGTGTGTGTGTGTGTGTGTGTGAGTTCTTTATTTTAACGTCTATTCACTATAAGTGTCATTAGACGAAAAACAAACAAAAAACACGCATGATTGTGTGTTGTGTGTGTGTCTGTGTGTGTGTGTGTTGTGTGTGCGTGCGTGCGTGCGTGCGTGCGTGCGTGCGTGTGTGTAGCGCACACAATCGAGTTTTATCCACTTAATGGATGCTGCTCTGAGAGTACTGCTAAACTTTTCTGACCGACACTGCAGGTGTCTGTATCTTTCCGGCCTGGTTGATTGCCGGATATAGTCACCACGTGGAAATTAACTCCACGTGAAGTGACCAGGGTAACTTGAAGCATGCGCGTTCTACAACTGGAATTGGAACACGTCGGAGGGGGTGGAGTAGAGGAGGTAAACGTGGAAATGATAGGAAGATAACAAGATTAGTATTGATCATTTCATGTGAGCGCGAAATTAGAATACTGGCAGGAACCTATACGCAATACACTTGTGACAAGAGCGCTTTTTTTTTCCAAGAAATAGATTTCCCGAAGGCGGAGTTTGGAGAGGGGGAGAGAGAGGGAGGGAGGGGAGGGAGAGGAGGGGAGGGAGAGGAGAGAGAGAGAGACAGAACAGACAGACAGACAGAGAGACATACAGACAAACAGAGAGACAGACAGGCAGACAGACAGACAGATGTGAATGGGGGAGGGGTGTGTGGACTCCAGCAAGGCACTGGAAATGATCAGGGTACAAGTGATTACCAACCTTATCACATGACTTGTCATTAGCGTAAATATCTCTAATGACATTAAGCATTTCACCATGAATGCCACTCTTAAAATGTTTTTGCCACAAAATATATATATCAATATTATCAGAAGCTTTCTCAAAATCTAAAATATAAACGATACAGTCCTCTTTGTGAGAAAAATCAACAACACAACTGAATGTAAACTTACCGTCCGCAGTAGAGTGATTTGCCCTAAAACCAGCCTGTTCAGGGCTAATGGTGGCATTTTCATGAAGGAAATCTATAGTTCAATTATTAAGGACACTTGTGAACAATTTCGCTGAAACGAAAAAGGGTATGTAGTTATGCCATGGTAATAGCTAGGTCGGTTTCAATTCCCTTCTATTCACAAATTGGTTGAATAATGCCAGTAACCCAGTCTCTTGGTGTTTTACAATATGAAGGATGATATTAAACAATTTTATGTAAAGCATACACATTTTATCAGAAGACGCTTTCAAAAATTCGTTTGGTTGTTTGGTCAAATCTACTAGCTTTGTTTGGGTATAAAGTTTCTAACTGCTGTCTTCGTTACATTTTCAGTAAGGGAGTGGGATGGGAGTGTAATTATTTAAAATGGCAAAACTTACATTTGTTACTCTGCGAGGTAAAGGTTTTAATTCCCTGGAATTGCGTCATCTGAACATAACTTTTCAATGCACTAAGAAACATTGACATGACATCCGGGACACTGTTTTCTTGAGTCTGTGCCACGAACAAACTTTCCAGCAGGCTTTGGAGCCTTCGCTTTCTAAATCTCTCTTTCATTTCAACAAAATTTGCGACTTACTTTTTGAATACTCCTTTGCTTCTTCGTTATTTTTTTTTTTTTTAATATCCATGTTCGTTTGTGACCCCTGAAAGACTGCTTATTAAGCAACCAAGAATGCCGGTTTTCCGCCTTGAAAGAATCCTTACGGTTTCTTCTCGCACTCAGTTTTAAAACCATGCTCACGACTTTGCCTGAAGTTACCTTCGCGCCCAGCATTCTGATTAAATAATGTAGTGTCATTCGTACTCTGTATCGTGATTCAGTAATCTTTAAAACAGTTAGCGTGGTTATCTTCATGTTGCATGGAATCACTGTCAGGAGACTGCCTGGCTTAAGGCTGTGTCAGGCTAATTGACATAGGCTAGAACACCAAGGCTACATCAAATGTTGTTATGCTCTGCATAGTTATGCGGGGACTGTCTTCAGTTCTGACAAGCTCCTAGCATAACATTATCAGTCTCTAAAATCCCCCGAAGTCAGAGTGTGGCTGCCCATGTGGCGGGGTAATTCAAAAACGGTCACACCACGTAATGTTCTCTTCCCAGCTGATGCATTTGTACCATAGTGTTCAGTACTTCGGCTGTTTGGATGATCCCTGGAGTCTTTTAGCCAGGGTACGACAACAACAACAACAACAACAACAACTGTCAGGAGCGTGGAACAACTTGTCAAGTAATCGTTCTGTCTCTCCTATTTTAAAGTATTTCAATCTGCAATAAAGGCGGACTCTTTATCTTTATACCATTAGGTATGCTTATTTCAATTTCCACATTCAACATCAACAAAGTTGCTTACGTCAATCATTTTGATGATTTTGCCGGCATATACCTTTCATACTAATCTCTATATTCATCCGAGCAATGCACATCAGAGTACAATTAACAAATTTCAAGGCATGGAAATCGCTTACAAAAATGTGAAGGTCTGCAGATACAACAGTATAATCAACGACACTACGGTCTTATATACCAGGTTCAGAGCTGAAACATTCATTCACAGTTACAGCATGCACAGTCTACAACACTGTGTAAGTTTATATCCACGATTAATAAAACGCAACAACACATCAAACCTGTGCTCTATTAAGCCCTTATGATCAGACTCTCCATCTTCAGATGTCAAGTCAAACAGAGAACTGTCAACAATTACTGTGTTATTTAGTGACTTAGCCTTGGCGTTAACAAATGTGACTATGCGTGACGAAAAGCAATGAAACTTCAATCTCTCTAAAGACGTTTTCATTTGGGTATGAGGAACCTTCAGGTGGAATAGATGCAAACGCAAACAGTACACCATTTTGATGAAATGACAGCTCAGTCTGAAAAATAAGACATTGTTACATAATTCTTCTTTTTTTTTTTAATAAACAATATTGGTCATGATGAGCTGCCAATTTCGTGTTTATTGATTTTGTTCACAGTTACAAGTTTGGCAAAATTCTCTTTTATCACAGCAAAAGCCCACCCAATTTACATTTTAAATTAGCACGGTTTTTAAAGAATGTTATGTAGCCATGTATGCAGCAATCTTCATCTGCATCTGATGACTTACTATCAGGAATAGCAAAAATAATGTACTGTTTAATCGGTGAGAAAAAGTAAGGATATTTGATTTGGATAGGATACAGTGCACATGTAGAGAGGAGAAACACCACACGCACGCACGCACGCACGCACGCACGAACGCATGCACGCACGCACGGCACGCACGCACGCACACACGCACACACACACGCATGCACGCACACACGCACGCAACGTACACACGCTTTGTATTTAGCATTTTCATCCCGTCTGAGGTATTGAGGATATCATATTAACAAATCAGGATAGCAAGAACTAAAATAGAATACCTTTTGTGTGTAGTAAATGTAGGCTACATACACACGTAAAAAAAAAGACGTTTTTGTGGGAGCATTTATTACAACATTACAGTTTTCAAGAAATTTTGCACACACACATCTCCCTCCAGACATCAAATTACAGAAATAAACAGATTTCTTATTGCAATCATAAGGCGGTGAACTCTATTGTCGCCACATAAGATATTATATTTTGGGTTCTCTATCATGAAATAATGCTCATTATCAATGAGTTTTTACTGCAGTCTTTGCAAAGCCGTTCATCTCTTTTAATGCTATATTTTCTTTCCATCTCAATGGGGAGTTCGTGACCATTACATCGGAATTGTTAAGTTTGACAACTTGTGTGTCGGGAAGAATGTTGATATAATGTGTTCAAAATTAAATAAATGTTATACTGTCTCAAATAGTAAGATTTACCAAGTATTTCATACAACATCCCACCATAACAGTTTGTGATTGTGTTGAAATGGTTCTTGGAGTGGTGTGTGTGTGTGTGTGTGTGTGTGTGTGTGTGTGTGTGCGTGCGTGCGTGCGTGCGTGCATGCGTGCGTGCGTGCGTGCGTGCGTGCGTGCGTGCGCGCGCGCGTGTGGTGTTTCTTCGTATAGCCAGTGAGTCATAGTACTTTTATTTGATTTGAATATATGTTGTTGTTGTTTTCAATTTCAGTCGTAAAGTTCCTAAACCATCCATTCTCATACCCCCTGATATCACAACCATAAAGTAAAACAGAATGACAAAGCAAAGACTGCCTTTTGTGCTTGATCATAAACATATAGTTTCTTTGCTAAAAAATCCCATTTTGATTAAAAATCGCCCTTAACGAGCTAGCAATGTCAAGAACATTTTCACCATAGTTTTACACATCCTCTGGATTGCCCAGTGAACATCAGTACTTTGGTCTTACCAGAATTTCCTTCCAGTTTTCAACTTACACTAAGCTTTAAAGTTTTATTTAATCGTTTCCTTCTCCTTCCTGGCTCCTAAAACTTGGAATTCTCTTCCACACGACATCAGGCACTGTGACTCTTTTCCAGTCTTTAAAACGAAACTAAAAACTCATCTTTTTACAGTCTATTTCGGCTGATAATTCAAAAGTCCCGGTCATACACAGATGTCAGTTTGTGTGAGTGTGTGTGTGCGAGGTGTGCGTGAGTGGTTGTGCGTGTCTGCTTTCTCGTGTGTGCTGTGCGTATCTGCTTCCCCGTGCCTGAGTATGCGGTTTGTGTGTGTGTATGTGTGTGTGTGTGGTGTGTGTGTGTGTGTGTGTGTGTGTGTGTGTTGTGTGTGTGTGTGCGTGCGTGTGTGTGTGTATGTGCGTGCGCGCGTGTGCGGGGGTGCGTGCGTGCGTGTTTTCGTTAGTCCTTGTATTGTAAAGCGCTTTAGAGCTAATTTAGGATTTGCGCTATAGAATATTCATTATTATTATTATTATTATTATTATA
>CM031615.1:25392757-25402757 GCA_018398815.1 Conus ventricosus
GCTTTAATATAAAAAGGAAAAGCAAGTAAAAGTGAACTGAATTTGAAAGGTGTGAATGTGCAAATCTAAGACATTGCAGTAAAATGGAGACGTTCTGTTTTTTTTTAAGTTGAATCTTGAATTTCCAGTTATGAAGAAAAACACTGAACTTTAAATTTCAGAGTGATGTGCTAGAGACTGCTAGAGACTTATGTTTTTCACAGACAGTTGTTTTTGAAAGTCGCTTGGGGAAAGAAATCAAAGTGAACACAAAAGAAATTAAAAGTAACAGTGGTTGATCTTTTGGACAATGAACACTTTAAAGTATTCTGAAGATGAACCACTGTAAAAATTTAATGCATGTTAAAAGATTTATCCTTTTAAAGAAAGGGGGAAGATGTCAAGGGAAGTCACCCATGTAACTATGTAAATGTAACTAGGCGAAGAGTAGCTTCCCTTGCTTAGCAACGTAACGAGTAAAATAGTAAACAGTCCGAACGATCTTTGCTGTGCTCTGAATTCATTGTGGATGAATGCATAGATCTGCCTTGTCTATCGCCCACAGGCTTAACTTGAGTGGCGGCAGCAGTCATATCCAAGGCAGAGGCGGCTCAACCCAAGGCGGGGGGAAGCAGCAGGAGGCCAACTGTTCACGTTGTGGTCGTCAGCACTACAGACAAGTGTGCCCAGCACAAGGTAAGAAGTGCAAGAAGTGTGGACGCAACAACCATTTCGCAGCAGTATGCAGAACCAAGATAGTCAGCGCCATAGATGAACCACAAATGAAGGTGCCACCAAGGGGTATCACATGGGGGGACACTCAGAAGACAAGGAGGCTCGAGCAAGCCGTGAGGAAGAGAGAAGGGAGGAACATTTTATAGGAACGTTGTGCTCAAAAGGCAGAAATGAACCACCGTGGATGACGACACTCAAGTTCGGAGGCTGTGACGTTCCATTCAAGATTGATACCGGAGCGGATGTGTCTGTTATCTCATCAGAGCAGTACAGAAAGCTGAAGCCTTGCCCACCACTTAGCAAAACCAGCGCAATCCCTGCGTAGTCCAGGAGGTATCCTAAAGTGTGAGGGACAATTTGTGGCAATTAGCAAAGTCCACGACCAGCTTCACTCACTTCAACTCTTCGTCGTACAGTCAAAGACAGACAACCTTCTCAGCAGAGAAGCAGCGGCAAGAATGGACTTAGTCAAGAGGATTGAGGCCGTGAAGATGCCCTTCGGCGAGCTGATGATAAACCGGTCCAGTGTCCACCAGTGAAGATCGTTCTGAAAGAAGGAACAGAAGCCTACAGTGTTCACTCAGCAAGAAGAATCCCAATACCCCTGTTAGACAAAGTCAAAGATGAACTCTCAAAGATGCAGAAGACAGGGATTATAGAAGAAGTGACAGAGCCGACAGACTGGTGTTCACCGATTGTGCCAGTCATGAAGAAGTCAGGATCAGTGAGAATCTGCACAGATTACAAGCATCTGAATGCAGCAGTCAAGCGTGAGCGCTACACACTTCCAACGTTGGAAGATATCCTACACAAGCTGTCTGGATCGACAGTTTTCAGCAAGTTAGACGCCACATCAGGGTTCTACCAGATTCCGCTTGACCCAGAGTCCGCAAAGCTTACTACCTTCATTACCCCATGCGGTAGATTCTACTATAAGCGGTTGCCTTTTGGCATAACGTCAGCACCAGAGATTTTTCAAAGAACTATGGAAAACATACTGAAGGATGAGCCCAACGTCATTTGTTTCTACGATGACATACTGGTCCACAGTGTGGATGAACAAGCACATGAGCGACATCTTGACAGAGTGACAAAGAAACTGGCCAGCGACAATCTGAAGCTGAATCCGGAGAAGTGCGAACTCAGGAAGCATGAGATCGAGTTCTTGGGTCATCGAATCAGCAAGAACGGCATCTCTCCAGATCCAGCCAAAGTGGAAGCCATCACGACCATGCCTGATCCAACCAATGTGCCTGAGTTGAGGAGGATGCTTGGCATGATCAACTTCCTTGGTCGCTATCTGTCCAACCTGTCCACTGTACTCCGGCCAGTGACGCAACTTCTGGAGAAGGACCATGTATGGACGTGGGGACCAGCACAGATCCAGGCCATGGTGACTGTGAAGAAGATGCTTACCTCATCGCCAACGCTAGCATTCTACGATCCGAGGAAGCCAACAGTCGTCAGCGCAGATGCGAGCAGTTATGGGATCGGAGAGTGTTGCTGCAGGAACACCCCGAAGGCATGAAAGCTGTCGCATATTGTTCACGAACCTTGACAACCACTGAATGCAGATATGCCCAGATCGAGAAAAGACACTGGCAGCAGTCTGGTCATGTGAGAAGTTCAGCAGATACTGATAGGTCTAGAAAATGTGAAGCTTCAGACAGATCACAAGCCCCTCGTGCCCATCATCAACTACAAAGACCTTCAAGATACTCCCGTACGATGTCAGAGGATGCTGATGCGTCTCATGAGGTTCAGCGTCAAGGCAGAGTATGTGCCGGGGAAGAAGCTTGTCGTCGCAGATGCTCTCTCCCGCAGCCCTCAGACCATCGCTGAACAGCAAGATGAGGTCATAACACTCACTGGAGATGTGGAAGCCTACCTACACAGTGTGGACATTTCTTGGTCGTGTGCAGCGTCAGACAAACGCATGCAAGAAATCGTAGAAGAGACGAAGAAAGACAGACTGATCCAAGAAGCACTCCGCTATGCGCGTCAAGGATGGCCGCAATACATCACCGACGTTGAAGATGGATTGCGAGACTACTACGCAGTGCGCAGTGAACTCAGCGAGAATCAGGGTCTTCTCACAAGAGGAAAGCGCATCGTGGTCCCAGCTTCGCTACAGGGCGACATCCTGCGCAGAATCCACGAGGGTCATCAAGGGATCACGAAGTGCCGTGAGAGGGCGAAGGAAGCAGTTTGGTGGCCGGGAATCAATGCTAGAATGAAGAAAGTGGTTGAAGAATGCAAGCATTGTCAGGAGAAGAGGTCATCGCAGACCAACGAACCATTGATTCCAACAGAGCTACCTCAGAGAGCATTCCAGAAGTGTGGCGTAGATCTATGTGAACTCAAGGGACAGTCATATTCGTTCTTGTGGATTACTACTCTCGGTATATAGAACTGGCTCACCTCTTGACGATCACCACAGTGGAGGTCATCAAGAACCTGAAAGACATGTTTGCACGACAGGGTATCCCTGAGATACTTGTCTCTGACAACGGGAAGCAGTTCACATCCAGAGAGTTCCAGATCTTTGCTAAGGAGTGGGGATTCAAACACGTCACTACAAGTCCCCATTACCCACAGGCAAACGGTGAGGCGGAACGAGCATGCAGACGGCAAAGAAGATATTGTCGCAAAATGATCCAGCACTGGCTCTTCTCATCTACAGAGACACACCTATTGAGCCACAGGCTACAGCCCAGCACAGCTCGCATCAGGAAGGCGTCTGAGAAACAACACTCCCAACACTGTCAGAAAACCTCGAGCCTAGAGTCTGCGAGAAATCAACAGTAGCAGCCAGTGATGCAAAGGCCAAGAAGAAGAACAAACAGAATTTTGATAGGCGTCATGGAGTACGGCCCTAGATACACTTCTTCCTGGCGACATCGTGATGCAGAAGCTGGACGGGGAGAAGAGTTGGAGAGGCCCGCAGTGGTGCAGCAGCAAGTCGCACCAAGATCCTACGTGGTGGAAACGCCACGTGGCAAGTACCGGCGCAACAGGCGTCACCTCAGGCGTTTACACGGTCTACAGCCTGAGAAGTCCACTCCCTACCCCATTCCTGTCCAAACTGACCTTTCCCTACGCAAAGCCCACATCCCTGTATCCAGTGACCAGAAGAGCGGTGCAAGTCACAAAGCACCCAGTCCAGTCCAGAGCGGCTCTTACGTTCACCAAGAGCCAGGCTCAGGCCCGTGTCCAGGTCCAGTATCCAGTGACGTCTCCAGCGGCAGTGGTGTCAGCCCAGGTGGTGGAGGGTCTGCCAGAAGTTCACCTCCACAGAACGCCGACCGGGACGCCAGAGTGTCCACCAGCAGTCCATCTCCTCAGGGCACCATCAACAGCAGCCCGACACCGGTGACTACCCGCAGCGGCAGAGTCATCACCATGCCAGCCCGCTTCAAGGAGTGAAGCTACCTCCCAGGCAGGGGAGTGAACTTTATTATTTATTAATTCGTTAAGTTCGTTCCTTGCAAACAAACAGAATCAAAGCTTGATTCATGAACTTTAAGTTAAAGAAAGCAAAGTTGCTTATCTCCTTCCTCGGTTATGTGTGGACTCTAAAAAGTAATTACAAGCCACTTCGCAAAGGCTGAATTTGTCCATCTCAAAGGAAGGGAGATGTCGCGTGTCGCGTAGTGATTGTGTGTTAGATTAAGTCCCCTGTTGTGAATGAGCATCCGGGCTCTTAAACACGACGGGTTTTGGGGGTCGCCATCTTGTTCATGTCATCTACCAGAAGCGGCGATCAAATCCTGTTCGTACTTCCTCATATGTTGTGGGTCTGTTCAAGGTATGACGGTTTTGCATTAGTGGCACAATAGCGCTACACCGGGGTAACATAACGCTCGCATCTTGATCAGCTCGTCGGAGTCACCAACACGCCATCACTCGTCTCCATCTAATAATACTACAGTCTTAGCCCCCAAGTTGATCTCCACTCAATTGTCTGATGTCTGGCACTACTCTCACGATTCCGATTCTTGGACCCGACCAAGCGGTTCGACAGCTAAACGGCTCTGGTAATCTTTTACTTTAGAATACTAAACTCAGGGGTCTTTTACTTTAGAATACTAAACTCAGGGGGCTATTTAGACGAAACAAAGGGTGTCTTAAGCTCACCTGTATTTGTCGCAGTTTCATGGGAAAGGAGTGGTCGTACAGCTTAGCTGAGGGTTCCATTCAACTCAGCGCATCGAGGTGAGCCTAAGACACCCTTTGTTTTCGTCTAAATAGCCCCCTGAGTTTAGTATTCTAAAGTAAGTTTAGTATTCTAAAGTAAAAGATTACCGCTCTCTTTTTCCGAATTCTGTCTTTAACATCCAGTTCTTCCAGTTCTTCAGTGTACCACACAGCTTCGAATAGACCTAACTCCATCCGTAAATAATGGCGCCTTGTCCGTTTAAGAGGAAATAACTCTCAACATCACTGAATGGGCCTCACAAAAAAAGTTCGTCTCATAGGCTAGCTGCGGGAAGATTTGAACTGTCTTCGCCTGTCAGCGGAACAAAAAGGAATGAGGCCGTGGGATTCAGACACTCTCTCTCTCTCTCTCTCTCTCTCTCCTCTCTCTCTCTCTCTCTCTCTCTCTCTCCTCTCTCTCTCTCTCTCTAATGACCTACCCCTACATGTGAGATCTACATGCGACCTCTTTGCAGATGACACCACAATTCACACCAGCCATAATGATCCTTCCAGTCTTTCAAAACATTTGCAAGAGAGTACCAACGACCTTGTAAAATGGACCGAACTAAATCATATGTCACTTCACCCTCAAAAAACAAAACTCATGTACATTACAACTAGGCAAAAACGACAAAAGCTCCCCAATGATTTCCCTCCTATACACCTCAATAATGTACTTGTGGAACAAGTCACTCATCATAAAGTATTAGGACTAATAATTGACAATAGTCTCAGCTGGAATCCCCACATAACGTTACTATGCAAAAAGCTCTCCCAGAAAGTCTATCAGCTCACCAAAATCAAACACTTTCTTGACCTTCATTCACGAAAACTTTTTTTCCATGCTCATATTCAGTCTCATGTTGATTATGCATCGACTGTATGGGATTCTGCAAGTGCAAACACACTAAAACCATTGTTCAGCCTACATAAACGAGCGCTCAAACTAATCCTTCTGAAGAAAACTAGCCTCGAAAGCTCTGATTGTAAACATCTTCACATTCTTCCATTCAGCCAGAGACTCAAATACAACAAAGGGCTAATGATGCACAAGATTCTGACCGGGAATGCTCCAACAACTTTAATGAGACGATTCTCAAAAGTCTCGTCGAGAAACTCCCACAAACTCCATATCCCAATCCCCAGAACTGACCTATTTAAATCAAGTCTAACGTACTCGGGAACCTCTTTGTGGAACTCCCTTCCAGAATACATCAAACAAATCCATTGTACCACAACTTTCAAAAACACTTACCTTACCCATCTTCTGCGGTAAAAATAATTTTAAAAAACATAAATAAAAATAAAATTAAAAAAACATAAGTAATACCAAGTAATCTCAAAAGCATAAATCATCCCATTTTCATGTACTTAACCAATTTGCCTTTTCTAATTTTTTTTCTTCTTCTTTTTTTTTCATGTAAAACATTGAAAGAGTGAATTATGACGAACATGAACTTTGAACATCCCTCTATCGATTGGGATGCGACAGACTTGTTCCAGGAGTTTACTCGCTTCAAAGATCACGTTGGCTTCGTGTTCGATGGCCCGCTGGCAACGTTGACTGACAAACAAAAAGCTGGATGGATCGGAACTTGGATCGGTGCCCAAGGTAGGCAAATCTACCGCACTCTACAGTGGGCTGATGGTGAAAAAGACAATCCTAATGCAGTTTTAACCAAGTTTGAAACCTATGTTCGTCCAAGAAAGAACAAACGTGTGGCAAGACACAGACTAAAGCAAAGAAAGCAGGACCAAGGTGAGTCCTTCGACAACTTTGGAAAGGATCTGAAACTTATCATGATGGACTGTGACTTTAGAGACAATGATGATATAATGGTAGACTACATTATTGACGGTGTACATGAAAAGAAACTACAGGCGAGACTGCTTGAGAAAGGAGAAGCTCTAACTCTTGTCCAAGCCATAGAAATTGGTCAACAATTTGAGCTATCACAGAAACAACTCCGCATTGTTCGTGATGAGTCAGAAGTAGATGTAAATGTCGTCTGTTGCGTCGATACACACCTCCTTCAGACTGGACTAGAGCATGAGCACTGAATCAGTGACTGAGAAGCTAAAAAATCAATTTGGCCGTCACGGGATTCCATCCACCTTGAGAAGTGACTGTGGGACACAGTTCACCAGTCAACAGTTTTCAAACTTCTGCAAAAGCTACGGAATCTGTCACAAAACATCCAGCCCTCGCTTTCAAAGTTCCAACGGGGAAGCTGAACGAGCAGTTCAAACTGTCAAGCGACTGTGGGCAAAGAATGAAGACAAATACCTAGCATTGCTGGATTATAGAACCACACCATTGGATGGCATCAATCTTTCTCCGGCACAGCTCTTGATGGGACGGCGACCAAGGAACAAACTTCCAACCCCAGAAGTATCCTTTCCCCTGCATACGACAGCAAAGACATCAAGCAGCGCATGAGGATTGAAAAGACCAAGCAGAAATTCTACCACGACAAACACACTACTTCAGAACATTCTACTCTTCGCCCTGGGGATCAAGTTCGCATGGCTCCACTCCCAGGCACCAAGAAATGGAAACCAGCTGTGGTGGTAGAACACCATACATCGCCAAGATCCTATCTAGTCCAGTCTGAAGGAGGTGTGTATCGACGCAACAGACGACATTTACACCGTTCAACGCTGAGAGCAAACGATGGACCTCCAGCTCTACCAGAACTGTCAGCTGTACCTGAAGTCGGTTCAGCGCCAGAGGCACCTAGAGGGACGTCAAACTTACCTGAGCACCCTCATCAACAATTGACGCCAGATCGTCACCGTGACACTACTTACCGAACACGCTCTGGGCGTGAAGTTCGCCCACCTCAACGACTTGACCTGTGACACTGAGTTCTGAACTCATCGTGTCTGATTTCATCGCAAGAAATCCTGCTGTTCATTGTTGATGTGTGTACTCTATTCATTGTTTAATTTTTTGTGTTCACTCAAGTATCATGAACACGGGGTAGGGTTTCTAGTCAACAAGAACACAATCAATAGTGTAATGGCCCGGTCTCAAGTCGAATCATGACCTTACGTTTGAGGGCAAAACCATTCAACATCACCATCCTACAGGGTTATGCCCCACATTCGGCTAAAAGCGACGAAGAAGTCGAAGAATTCTATGGCCAGGTACAGGAAGCGCTCGACGAAATACCCAAAAAAGATATCATAGTGGTACAAGGTGACTGGAATGCTAAGATCGGAAAAGACTTGTGCAAAGACTGGAAAGACACATGTGGACCCTATTGTAACACTCTAACAAATGAGAGAGGACTGAGACTCCTGGAATTTGCAAAGTCAAACAACCTGAAGATAACGAACACCTTCGGTCCACACAAGATGTCCAGGAGAATAACATGGCATAGTCCTGGAGGATTGTATCACAATCAAATCGATTACATCATGGTAAAACAACGCTTCCAATCGAGTGTCAACATTGCCAGAACCAGAAGCTTCCCTGGAGCAGACATTGGAAGCGACCACGAAATGGTCCTCATGACATTCGCACTCCGCCTCAAAAACAACAAAAAGAAAGGAAACATCAGGTTAAAGTTCAATCTGGAGAAGCTAAAAGACCCTAACATAAAGGAAACATTTCAAGCAAATATCGGAGGAAAATTCGCACCTCTACTTGTCCTGGCAAACGAAGACATCAACATAGAATCCTTCACCGACTCCTTCAACAAAGCTGTCACAGAAACAGCAGCAGAAGTGCTTGGTAAACATCGGCCGAAGAAGAATCCATGGGTCACCGACGAAATTCTGGAACTTTGTGACAAACGTCGGGAATTGAAAAACAAAAAGAACAACCCAGAAGGAAAAAGAGAGTACAATGATGTTAACAAGAAGGTTAAAACTGAGATGAAGGCAGCAATGGAAACTTGGATTGACAACCAATGCCAAGAGATTGATAATAATCTGAAAAACAACAACAGCAAAGCAGCCTACAAAATTGTCAAGGACCTAACGGGAAAGAAACAAGCCAAGACAACAACGATCCATGACAAAAACGGTAAATGTCTCAACGATGATGAAAAGATACTACAACGATGGACAGAATACTGTTCTGAGCTTTACTCGCACAACGCTGAGGGAAATTCATCAATCCTTGTCGCGCCGGAACCAACAAATAACAGCAAGGATAATATAACACGTGATGAAATCATTAGAGCCTTATCATCAATGAAAGCAGGAAAATCGCCCGGTGTTGACAACATACCGGCAGAATTGATCAAGGCAGGAGGTGATCCAATGGTGGACATGTTACTTGCAATATGCAACAGAATCTGGGAAACCGGGGAATGGCCTACTCCCTGGACGCAGTCACTTATCATCACGCTACCAAAGAAAGGCAACCTACAGCAATGCCAAAATTATCGCACGATTAGCCTCATCAGCCACCCAAGCAAAGTTATGCTGAAAGTAATCCTGAATAGACTGAACCCACAAGCAGAAAAGATCATCGCTGAAGAACAAGCGGGGTTCAGGCCAGGACGAAGTACCATAGAGCAGATATTCAACCTAAGAATACTGTGTGAGAAGTACAACCAACACCAACAACATCTGTACCACGTATTCATAGACTTCAAGAAGGCCTTCGACCGAGTGTGGCACGAAGCATTATGGGCAACAATGAAACTCTTCAACATCAATGCCAACCTCATCAGAACTATTGAAAGCCTCTACAATAAAGCCACCAGTGCCGTTTTCTTCGGTAACAACATAGGCGAGTGGTTCCGAACCACCGTTGGAGTGCGACAGGGCTGTCTACTCTCCCCCACACTTTTCAATGTCTTCCTTGAGAGAATTATGACCGATGCGCTAGAAGACCATGAAGGAACTGTAAACATTGGAGGGAGAACCATCACCAACCTCCGTTTTGCGACGACATAGATGGACTAGCTGGAAACGAACAAGAGCTAGTGCACCTGATCAACAGACTCAACAACACCTCTGCTGATTATGGCATGGAAATAAGTGCGGAAAAGACAAAGGTCATGACTAACAACCCAATCGGCTTTACCCAAGACATAACCATCAACAACAAAAAGCTTGAGCCAGTCAA
>CM031615.1:25405110-25427453 GCA_018398815.1 Conus ventricosus
TAAAACCCATAAACACACACATCTTGAACACAGAAATGAACATGACAAAAAATGTGCAATTTAACTCTATAAAAAGGTTTCAAACACCAGACCCTCAAGACAAGCTTCATCATTATCACAAGTTTATTTCTCCAACAGTGTCAAAAGCGGACTTTATTCCACTGTCACTTGAAAAGCAGTCTGCCATTTTTTTTTTTTTTAAACATTTTAATTTGTTTTTATTGTTATTCCTCATACAAAGAGAAAAAGAAAAAAAAAGACAGACTCACACTCATACACATATAAAGAAGACAGACACTCATTACTAAAAGTCAGGTATAAAGCAAGAAACAGACAAACAGAAAAACACACACACACACACACATACACACATGAAAAAAGAAAAAGAGAGAGAGAGAGAGAGAGAGAGAGAGAGAGAGAGAGAGAGATAATTTCAGCATAACATTGTCTATTATAAATTTGTTTAAAAACAGGGTTTACTTTTGACAATGCTATAAGAAATTAAAAATTTGTATGCACATATTTTTCTAATACTATACCCAAAACAGATTTTAAACATGTTGAAAAAAAAAAGAGAAAAAAAAAAATATTATGTATATATATAAACATAATATTGAAAGAAAATCGCATGTACCACAAATAATATGGGGGAGAAAAAAACAAAAACAGAGGGACAGACAACGAACAAAAGGGAACAGAATGGTTGGGGGTCACAGCAAGTGAAGTAATACATTTTTATTATCATAAGGTACATTATTTTTTAATGCCAAAAAACAAAAATTTCAGCAGCAAAAGGGTACACGGATATCCTCAAAAAGGATCAAAACAAAAACAAAACAAAAAAAAAAGGAAAAAGAGACATGATTACCCTAGAATTGTTTGTTATATTATACATCATACCTTTTTAATTTTGATACAAAAAAATTTTTTCCTGAGACAGAGCTAAAGCAGCTAGGTTTTAAAAACCCAAAGTTTCAAAAAAAAACCCATCGGGCATAAAAAATCCACATGGTTCAGTTAGGTATAGTTATTTTTTAAATTTTTTTAATCTAAGGTCAACATTTTCAAAAAAACTGTACATGGGGAAGACGCCTTCAACTTACATTTATTAGGGAAATATTTTGCAAAAGAATAATGAATAAAAATTAATAAATTTGGGATTGTTCTGTCGAAACCTAAAAGTATGAAAAACTCTGTTACGTATATTTTGGCATGAGTGCTTTTCTTTTTTAAACCAAAATCAATTCACCTACTCCAAAAACATTTGACATGATACATTTCCAAAACAATGGTCAAAAATTTTTAAAATAACCGAAAAAACTGCTTTTTCCATTACAGTAACCCGTTTTTCTTTCAAAATAACATTTGTGCCCAAAACCTTGAATTATTCTTGCTGAAACCATTTAAATTTTACATGAATCTTTGTGCATAAAAAAAGCATAAATTCCAGTCATGACTTGTGAAGTTTTGAGCCCCTTTGTCACAGCCGAGCTCCAACTGTTTATAAATCGTATATCTAAAAATTTTTTGAATTTATAAGTGGGCAAAAAATATCTATAACAGAATGGAGAAAAATACATTTTTGTTTTTGAGGGGGGTAATGTGAATTTTTTATAAATTAAATTATTGCTAACATACCCTGTATAAGTTAGAAAACAATGTTAAATATTTTTTTTTAAAATTTGCCCGGGGGAAAAAAACTGCCATTACATAAAAAAAGTGCAGATAATAGACACTTTTTTTTTGAAGCTTTTTAGAGACAATGTGTTTTTTCCCAACTTGAATCTTTTGGTTGAAGCAAACTGTTCAAAAGTATTCAGGGGATTTTTTGGCAGACACTTGTAAAAAAAAAATTTTTGAAAGCTTCAAGGACATCTCCCCAAACGGATTAATTTTGTAAATTTTGGAAAATCTTGGACCTGTTTACCATTGATGCCAATGGGGAAAAATTACTGAAAGAATTTTTTTTCCCATTTGGGTTTGACCTCAGTCCTAGGGATCCGGGATTTTTTTAAAAAGATACGTGGGTTTTTTACTCGGGAAGGCAAACCCTCCATTCCGTTCTTTTATGCACGTTTTTTCGATGATTTTTTCCTGGTTTTTTATTCCCACAAATTTAGCATATTTCTGACATTTTTAAAAGAAAACACGTGGGTTGGTAAAACACCAAAATGAGTCAACTTTAAAAGGATGATGGATTTCGTTTGCACTCACCAGGGGCGAAATCGGCATTTTACCCTTTTTTTGAAAAAATTTATTTCATCTGCTAGTTTTTTTGCGAGTTTATTTCTATGAATCTTTCAAGTCTTTTTAAAAACCAATACCAAGTATTCAAAATTTTTGGGGATTCCATACAATTTCAATGGCCATGTAGGTTTTGACTATTTTTTACCTTTCCAAAGCCAAACTGCGCCGTTTTTACCTAAATTCAATAAAACCCTGAGACACAGAAAATCTTAAAAAAACTTAAATACAAGTTTAAAAGGGATTTTTTTCCCCCGCTAGAAAAAACTGGGTTATCAGCTATTGAGATACTTAAATTCTGTTTCATTCATTCTGTTCCTGAATATCTTGTTTTTTCCCTCCCCATAATGGCAAATATTTCGACACAAATTATGAACAATAGGTAAAAATGGTCTCCTTGTCAATATCCTTTTTTAATATCGAACCAATGTGAAACCTGCCTTCACAATAACACAAGATTTGAATTTTGTAGAATGTGCTTTCCATCACAAATTTTTTTTTGGAAACAAATGCCTTTGGGCTTAGACATAAATTCTCAATTAACCAAATAAAGGGGCTTTTGCTTGTTTAAAACAAACCGGGCAGCATTTTCATCAAATAGGTTAGTGTCAATTCAGTCTTTTTTTTTCGCCGATGAACTATTTTTAAACCGTCTGATTTTCTTTTATGATTTTAGCAACCAGATTTTATTCTTTTGGCAATGAAAAGGGGATCCTTCTTAAAACGCATTTAACAGAAAAAAGGGTCTCCAGTTTTTTATGTACTGTCTGGTTTTATCCCCCTTTTTTGGTATACAGTAATGATTCCCTCTCTTTGTACCATGACAGTTCTCCTTTCTTGAAATTTGCATTTAATGCTTAACGATAAATCCCCAAATTGTTTAAAAAGACTTTAAAAATTCGTAGTAAAGCCATCGAACCGGGTTTTTATTTTTTTTCATTGCTTTAAACAAAAATTGTCACTTCCCCAATGTAATAAACCTTCAAAGTCCCTGCTTCTTTCTTTTAAAGGGGGGATGTCTTTCACCAAATTTTATATCACAATTTTCTACAGCATTTTTTGTGTATAATGTTTTATAAAAACTAATACTTTTTTGATAGTCTTTTTGATTTGATAAAACAGTCCTTTTTATCATTAGACCCATTTTTTAGTGTAATCCGTTTTTCAAGATTACAAAAAAACTACAAACTTTCCCCCACTGCACCCATCTACGGGGGATCGTAACAAAAGTCCTTCTACGTTTTCCTTGATATCCGCAGTTGTTCTTTTTTCTCTTTAATGATTTTAATTCATTTTCATTTTCATTTCCTTTTTTTCTAACTTAATAACGCTTTTTTAAATTTGTTTTTCCTCTTCATTTCTTTCTTTTTTTGCAGAGCAAAGCAATCGCGCCCTTATTTTCTTTAAACAGGAAATCAAAAAATAGATCATCAAAAAGGAGAATTGAAATTTTTCGTCTTTTTCTTTAAATTTTTTTCTGACTTAAGAGATTCTTTTTAAAACCTTTTTTCGATCACGGTTTTAATTTCATCTAAATAGACTTATCTTTCAATAAGAAATTAAATTTCCAAAAAGTTTTCGTTTTATGCTTCAAAAATTTTATTTTAATAACACAGCAGAGTGATCTGTTAAAACCCGGATTCAATGCTACATCATCATATAAGAAACAACTTTCTGATGTCAAAAAGAAAATCTACCTGGCCTTTAAAATGGATTAGTTCTTCTCCATTAAAACGGCACACCGGGGTTTTAGTTCCCCCCAAAAATTCATTCGGTCTAGTTTTTCGATCGTTTTTAAACACCTTTTTTGCGGGGGTTTTATTTATTGTTGTAATTATGATAATCCGGGAAGGGTAAAGGCCCAAATTAAAAACCCCCCCTATTAAAAATTTTCTATCCCAAGTCCAAAAATTTTTTTTTTGGAACAATTGAAAATTTCGCGTCTCCCTATTTGGCCCATATTATTAACAAAAAGGGTTTATTCCTAGTATCTGGTATCAGGGAAAAAAGTTTCCAAATCTCAACAATTGCTTAACCTTAAATTCAAATTGTTTTAAAACAAATCGTGACTCCCTTGCTTTGGAAGAGAAACTTGAAAAATACGCCTATACCCATCAACGGTAACTGTTCCATCTTTTTTTCAAAATGAGTGTCTTGCAGGAATACATAAAATATTTTTTACACTTTAGAAAATGGAAGTACACTTTTTTTTCAAACTATTGGGCCCTACAGTTAATTTGAAGATAGACCCACTGTCCATTTCTTTTTTACGAGAGGGCTTGAAAAAGACAAAACATGTGTAAATAATCGAACCCAAAAGGGGTCCCAAGCTCAATAAAACTGACACAAAAATGAGCCCACCCAACCATAAAACTGAAAAATTTTTCAATCTTTTTGAACCACAAACCATATACATAACAAACGGAAAACAATATCAAAAAAAAAAAAAGCGAAAAACCATTTCACTAAAATCATCAACAAACAACAACAACAACAAAAAACAAAAAAAACCCCCCAAAATAAGATGTTTTTTTCCCTTGCCCACCGCAAACAAGCGAAGGGGGCAGCAAAAAGGGGAAAAAAGAAAAAACCTTTCTGTCGCATTATAAGGAATTTGAAACATTGCCGTCGGGCCTCACGCGTGACCAAGGGCGAGGGGGCAAAAAAAAAAGAAAAAAGGGGCGGGGGGGGACGGGAGGGGGGGGTTTGGCAGGGCACCGTGTTTTTACCGTTATACTAAGGATCTGAACCCCCTACAGTAAAAACGTGTGGAGAGTGCAGGGGGTGGGGGGAGGGGAAAACCACCACTGTGATTCTGAAAATTGGTGTCCCCAAAAATTTCACTCGTACAGTGTCACAGGGAGTATGAGCAAACGAAAAAAGGTTCTCCTCCCCCGCCCCGCCCGCCCCCCCCCCCCCCCCCCCCTCCATTCGGGAATTTTTAGACTGGCAAAAAAAAAAAAAAAAAAAAAAAAAGGAGGGGGGGGGGGGGGGGGGGGGGGGGGGGGGGGGGGGGGGGGGAGCCCGGAGGGGGGGACACCATTTACACGCATCGCAATCACAACTGAAAATTCCACAACCCTTCGGAAGATAAAAACAACCTTTCATACACGTACCCCGCCCCCTCCCCCCCCCCCCCCCCCCCCCCCCCCCCCCCCCAAAGCTCCCATCAAACACGCGTAAATTATCTCGCTTGAAATTTCCTTCCAATAAACAACAAAAACAACAAACATTTTTTCTCCCCATTGCAAAAGAGAAAAGAAAAAAAAGAAAAGGAGAAAAAGGGGAGGGAGAGAGAGGGAAGGAAGAAGGGGGGAGACAGAAGCATACATGGGGGTAGGGGCCCGGGGGAAAGCACGTAATAAGGCGGAAAAAAAAAGAAAAACAGTGAAATACAGACCCAAAAAGGGGGGGGGGGGACAAATTTTTAACCCTTCGTGAACTAAATAAAAAAACCCCCTAAAAAAATAAGTTTGTTCTACCCCAAAATTTTCAAAAGAAATTAAGTTTTTTTTTTTCCGCGGGAAATGTTCGAAATCAATCGAAGCCCTTTTTTTTTCCTTTCCCCCCCCTTTCAAGACCTGGGAAGTTGGAAGCGGGACCCCAGTGGGGGTTTTCAACCCAAAACAAAAGTTTTGGGTTTTTTTCGCCCCCCGGTCCTAAAGGTTGGGCCGGACCCCGGGGGGAAATGGGAAACCCGTGATTTTCACCCTTAAGGGAGTTCAGACCAAACTAAACCTGCATCCTTTATCCCCCTTTTGGGGGGTATTTTTATAAAAAAAAAGCCCTTCTGTGCTCAGCCCGGTCCTTTGGGACCTTAATCATCCCATCCACGTCCTGTCCTTGTGGCCCTCAGCCCCCCATGGGATCATTTCTGCCCTTCCACGTTGGCCTTGGGGTTGGGGGGTTTTGGGAGAGGGGGGGGGGGGGAGGAGGGGGGGGGGGGGGAGAGCTCACTCACCCGGCCCCGCGACAAGAAATTTATTGTCTTAGTAGGGGTTTAGTAGGGGTGTCCTGCGTATGTTAGATCAGAACAGGCGCCCTGAACCCCACCGAAGTGACCGGAGCAGGGGCATGTCTCCTCCGGTGGGTTCCCTTACGATTGACTTTGATGCTCCTGGGGATTGCCGGTGCCGGGCTGGGGCAGGGCCGACCGGCTGTGGCTGTGGACGGGGGTCGAATGGCGGCGGGGGTGCACTCCCAGAGAGGGGGACACAAAAAAAACAAAAACAACAAAAAAAACTGTGGGAGAGTCCCCGGGGTCGGGGGCAGAGGAAAACCGACCACGTAGTTCGCAAATTGGTCACCTTAATTTTACTCTGTCACGTGTCACGGGGAATACAGCAAAAAAAAAACGTTTCCCCTCCCCCCCCCCCCGCCCGCCCCCCCCCCCCCTTTCCCATTCAGGATATTTTTAGACTGGGCAAAAAAACCAAAAAAAAAAGCGGGAGAGGGGGGGGGGGGGGGGGGGGAGGCACGGAGGGGGGGACACCATTGTGACACGCATCGACTCACAACAAAAATTCCACAATCCCTTGGGAAGATACAAACAACATCTTTCATGACCGGGTCTGCAGCCCTCCTCTCTCTTTTCCCCCCCCCCCCCCCCCCCCCCCCCCCCCCGAAGCCCCCAACCAACACAGGCGCAAAAAAATCTCGCTGAAATTTCCCCCCCAAAAAAAAAAAAAAAAAAAAAATTTTTCTCCCTTCAAACTTAGACACTACAAAAAATCACATTAGAAAATGAGAGAAAAAAGAGAAGGGGGGGGTGGGGGGGGAGGGGGGGGGGGGGGGGGCGGTTTGGGGGGGGGGGGGGGGGGAAAAGGGGGGACGGGGGGGGGGGGGGGGGGGGGGGGGGGGGGGGGGGGGGGGGGGGGGGGGGGGGGGGGGGGGGGGGGAAAAACTTGTACCTCGCGGCACACTCAAGAAGCCAATCAACAGTTCCCCAGAAATAAGCTTTGTTTCTCCCCAAAAAGGTTTCATAATTAACTTTTTTTTTTCTTTTCTGTTCTGTAAAAGTTTCAGTAAATACAACTCTGAAATGTCAATTTTCATTCCCCTTCCTTCCCCCCTCCCTTTCTTTTTAACAAGTAAAGGCCTCCATTCAAACAAAAAACATGGCACGCCTGTATTCTATTCCCAAAAGAGGGGGGGGGGGGGGGGTCATTCTGTGCATTGAAAGCATCATGAAAACTTTAAAAAGAAGCAGAGAGAGAAGAGAGAGGGGAGGGGGGGGGGGGGGCGGGAACAAAGACAAAGAGCAGACATACGAGAGAAAAAAGAGATAAATAAGGTGGGGACGGAGAGGGGGAGAAGGGAGGAGAGGAGGGGGAGAGAGAGGAGGGAGGAGTAAACGCAGGGTGAAGACACCCCTTTGCCACATCACATTTCAGAGGGCAAACCCCTAAACCTTTCAGAAGGTGATGCGTCCATTTACAAATACTTTCAAGACACTGATCCACTAATTTTTCCCCCTTTTTTGAAGTCTATCGAAACACACGGAATGAACCACCCGATTCCCCCTTCCTATAAACAAAAATTCAGTTTTACCCTTCAAACATGATTGTTCATCCAGCAGGATTTAAAACCCTGAGAGAGAGAGAGAAGAGAGAGAAGAGAGGAGAAGGAGAGGAACAGACGACAGACAGACAGACAGAAAACGGAAAGACAACGAATCAAAAACAGAAAGGGAGGGAACAAGTGATCTTAAAAAAGAGAGGGAAGAGGAGAGAAGGAGAGGGAGGAGAGGAAGAGAGAGAGGAGAGCATGCTGATTTTTATCAAATTCTTATGACAACAACGAAACCCTTGGAAATGGTTAAAAAATTCTGCAGAAAAGGTTTTTTTGTAATAAATGGATGCTTCCTTTCTCTCCGCCCCCCCCCCCCCCCCCCCCCCCCCCCCCCCCCCCCTCCGTTTTGAAATGCTTCCAATATAAAAAAAATATCTGTTTTAATTCTAAAGATCTGTCTCCCCCATTTGCATGAAAATCACGTAGCATTTAAATTTACAATTTTACAAAAAATGGGAGCAATCAAATATTCTGTGTAGTAAGAGGGGGGAGAAAGAGAGAGAGGAAAAGAGAGGAGAAGAGAGAGAGAGAGAGAGAGAGGAAGAGGAGCACGTTGTATTTCAAACTTTATGTTTCAAAAATGACAAACAAAAATTTCCCCAAGGAAATGGTCACTCTACACATAACAATTTCTCATAAAAATAGCTGCCCTCCTAACCCCCCCCCCCCCCCAAACCCCACACACACACCACCCACACCAACACACACCTTATATAAAAAAAGGGAAAGAAAAAAAATCCCAAATTTAAAACACAGCATCTGTTCCTTAAATATTTCCCCATCCCCCATGAAAAAATCTGTGACACTGGGAAAAAACCCGCATTGAACATTTCCCCGCAGTAAAAGAGGGCAGGAAGAAAAACGAAGGAGAGGGGGGGGAGGGAGGGGAGAGAGGAGCGGAGCAAGAAGAGGAGAGAGAGAGACAAGACAAGACAAGACAAGACAAGACAAGACAAAAAATTTTATTTTCGAGGGTAATGAAAGCACTGTGTGCTTTTTTTTATCCCTCCTCGCCCGGTAGGGTCAAAAAATAAAAATAAAGGCAACAAAAGGAAACATGCAAAAGTGCTAGAAAAAAATACAATGGGGGTTAAAATTTTTAAAAAAGGGAAAAAGAAAGGGGAAAAAAAAAAAAAAAAAGAGAGAGAGAGAGAGAGAGAGAGAAAAGAGAGAAGAGAGAGGAGGAAAAGGGGGAACGCAGGGCGAAGGGGGTGGGGGTAAGTCTGCAGAGGAAGAGAGGAGAGAGGGGGGGAGAGAGAGAGGAGAGAGAGGAAGGGGGGGGGAGGGGGGGAAGAGGGAGAGAGAGAGGGGAAGGGGGGGGGTGGGGGAGAAAGGCTAGAGTGGGTGCGATAAAGAGCTGTTTGCAATCTACTCAAAAAAATTTCCAAAAAGGTACAAAAAAAAACATTTTTTAAAAACCGGGGGGGGGGGGGGGGGGGGAAAGAAAAAAAGCACAAATGGAGGGGGGAAATGCATAATGTGCCCGGCCCCACGGGAAAGGGAAAGGGGTTCATTGGTTTAAAAAACAAGTCATTTCCGCAAACGGAGAGAGAGAGAGAGAGAGAGAGGAGAAGGGGAGAGAGGAGAGAGAGGAGAGAGAGAGAGGAAAAGTCCCCTAAGAAAACCCCAGCATTTCGCAGAAAACAAGAGGGAGGAGGTATAGGAAAAACACCGCCAAAAACACCACACACACACACACACACAACACCCACCACACATTACTCATATAAGACGTACTTTCAAACAAAATAACATACAGTGCTTCAAGTACAAAAACACTTTCTAAATAGTCAGGTCATACAAAGGCAAAAAGGGGGGGTGGGATTGGTGGGGGTTTATGGCGGAGTTGTAATCTGGCACTAAATGGGTTTAATAGGGTTTAAAGGGTTTAATGCTTGGGGCCCGTTTGGGTTTATTCGGGGCGAGTTCCCCGACAGGAAACCAATATGTTAGTAAAAAATAAGAAATGTTGCTTATAGCCCAGCCACCGACCTAATATGTTAAACTGGTTTTTAAAAAGTCAATTCTAGGGAAAAGGGACATGAAGTTTGGGGAGACCTGAGGAATTTTTTTGAGAAAACTGTGAACTAATGTTGGGGGCCCCCCAAAACAAACTTGTGCATTATGATCCCTTTTTTGTATTCTAATCTCAACTTAATGGAGAACTTGAATCTTTTTATAGTCCCAATCCGAAGACACTGCCTTTTTAGGAGGGTAAAATTTTAGTGCTCCTTTTGAGGTTTAACAAAGTTTGGGTGTTAGCGCTAGCCAGTCCCAAGAGTAATCCTAGTTATGTAGATTGAAAATGAGACTGGAAAAAAAAGCTTGCGTAAACAGGTCGAGGAAGCTTGATTTGGAGAGTTATAAACTTTCTGTGAAACTTTTTTTATTGAGGTATGTGAGCTTGCCAAAATCAAATTTTATCAATTGTTATTCCCAGCACTTTGAGGGATGTAATGTTCAACGGGTTCTTTTAAGGTTTCGGGAAACTTAAAGTGAGATTTCTCTTTTTTTCCGGTTGGATAAATGGATTTTGTTTTTTTGGGGGGAAAAGACATGGATTTAGTTTATTTCCCTTTTACGAGATCATTCGCACTTTTGTAAAGTTTGGCAAGAACATAACATCAAAAGATTGTGTGGGTTGTTGTGTCATCAGCAAAATTCCGGGGGGATGTGAATGTAGAGGGGGATCATTTATGAATTGTGAAAATAAAAGGGGCCCCAAAATAGAGCCTTGGGGACGCCATAGAAAGTTTGAAAGAAGAAAGGTTGTATTAATTTTCACACATTGTGCCTTTTTGTGAGATATGATAAAAAGCGTAAGAGTTCCTGGGATAAAACCATACAATTTTTAATTTTTTAAAAAGATTTGGGCTATCACATCAAACTTTTTTTAAATCAAAAATAGGGCACCACAATATTTGTTGTTTTTAAGTGTTTTTGCCGTCATCAAACCCGGTTGATTATGCTGTATGGCGAAGGGGTGGAACCGGACTGTCTTGGTGAAACAAGTGGTAAAATTTAAAGGTGGGTAATGTGTGTTTGTTAGTGTTTTTCCAAGGTTTTTGGGAAAAAAATGGGGAAAGATTTAGATTTGGGCGTAGTTTGTAGGGTTGAGCTGTCACCTGCTTTAGATAGGAAAAGACTTTTGCTTCTTTGAAATATTTGGGGAAAAGATTTTTGATACATGATTGAAGCGTTTGTCAAAGTATCTGTAAAGCTGGAGCGATATTTGAAATTTTGCCTCTAGGCCATCCCCCCCCCGCAGGTATTTTTAGTTTTAGGTGTGTTGGGAGTGATGACTTCTAATATGTTTGGTGGAATATAAATTAACGTGTGTTTTTATCATGGGAATATTTTTTCGTTTTGAAGGGGTTTTTCTTGAAGAAACAGCCCTGACAACTTATTGGCTATAGTGCAAAAATGGGGGTTTTTGTTCACAAGATTTTTTTAATTTAATTATTTTTAAGAAGATTGATTGTTTTTAAGCTCGTTAATACTCTCCATACCCAAATTTTGGTTCTGATTTAGAAATTAGTTCTCGTAGTATTCGTTTTTTTTTGCGCTTCTGGATTTTTGCATTTTCATTTGTAGATTTTCCCCTTCATACCATTTGTTTAAGAATTCTAAAAAACCGCCTCCCCGTAACTCTTTAGTGTACCCTGCCCGGGTTTGGGGTTTTGTCGACTCTAATCGTTTTTTTGAGGGGGGTGTTTATCATAAATTTTTGTAAAGTTCTGATCCAAAATTCCCCACAACACTGGATCATTAGTTAAACGAGAGAGATTTGAGCTAAACAAGTCATGTGAAAATCTGGGGTTTTAAAATAGTAAAAAACGGTAGGGGTTTTTCTTGTGTCCCGTTTTGGGGTTTTTAATATTTTTTTTGACCATGTGACACACACGGGTAATGATCACTACAGTTTAGAACAGGGGCACAGGCTTCTGCTATGTGAGTTTTTTTCGAAACATAATATTCGATAAAATGTCAGAGTTTGGTGTGACTCTCGTTGGGGATTTATGGTTGATGCAGGTTAAAAAGATTGAATGCTTGCGTCCATTTATTTTTTGCTTTCAAAGGTCTTTTTAAAGTTCGAGAAAATAATTTCCCTTTGGGTTCATAGACTGCATCCATACGAATAAATTTTTTCCGACCCCCTTTTCCTTCCGATGGTTCCGAGCAAAAACCAAAACCAAAAGGAAGGGTTTCTTTTCAGCTTAATTCTATCCAGACCCCTTCTACACCGTTACTTCTAGGGAAAGCGTTTGAACTGGGTTTTGCTGATGAAGTTTAAAAGACCCTCTCTTCTTTGTCGGTCTTTCCGGGTTACGTTTTCCCGAATAGGACACATTGTCGGGAATTGTGAGTTAATCTGGATTCAAGGGGCCCCAAAATTGGAAAAGGTTACCATGGTTTAATCAGGGTTGATAATCTGAGTCTTGTTAACGCATGTTTTGGTATTTAAGTGAAGATTCGAAGTCCTTCTTTGCAGGGGCCCTTTTAGACTGGTTCTTGCTCATTTGTATTGTGCACTGATGTTGATAGTAGAGACATTTTTGCACGTTAACTGACGTTGGGGGGTTTTTTATATCAAAAACACAATAAAATCAATAAAAAGGGGGGGAAAAAGGGTTTTGGGTTTTTACACTGGACAACTTTGGGAAAACCAAAAAAGTATGAGAAAAAGAAAATCTTTACAGTATTAGTATAAGGCTCCTCGATCAAGGTATGATGGAACACTTTTTTTGCATTGCCACATTCAAAGAAGGAGAGAGAGACAGGAGAAAAGAAGTGAAGAAAGATAGAGGGTTTTTTGGGGACGCACACTTAAAATGAAAAATCATAATTCAAACAAAAAAAAAACAACACACCCAAAAATTTTTTGGAAAGTCCACCAAAGGGTTTTTTGAAAAACTGGGAAATAATGGTATTTATTACTCAACGTAGCCACAGACAGGGTGACAGGGAGCCAACAGGCAAACGGGGTTGATTTTATGTACACATCTCATATGGCAATTGATACTTCCCCCCCAACAAAAGGTCTTGGCCCTTCAAAAAAAAGGGAAATTTAGTGAAAAAATAGTCGCCCCCCCCCCCCCCCCCCCCCCCCGCATTTTTCTCGAGAAAACACTTCCCCCAAAAAAGCTTCCCAAAAAAACAAACAAAAATTTGTTGCATTTAGCCACATATAACATGTACAATCACCTTTTGGGAATGCAAGGGACATTTAACAGAGATCATACACATATACATATACACATTTTCTTTCCTTCCCATGTACAAAACCCTTCCGGGAATGTGGAAGAAAGATGGCAAGGGGAGAAAGGGAAAGGGGGCGCCCGGGGGAGGGGGAATGACAACACACACACACCACAACCCCAAAACCACGCACACGCACTTGCACACACAACACCCCCCACACACCCCCACAGCACACACACTGACCACCACAAACCCCAACCCACAACACATCGCACAACACACGCACACGCAACACACGCACAAAAACACACCCGCGCGTGCATGGGGCCCCACACACCACCCCCGCACCAACAACATACACACCACGCACCACGCACACACCCCCCCCCCCCCCCCCCCCCACACACACACACACACAACAACCACACATACGCGAGCCCGCACACATGCGCTGCACACGGGAACCACCACACACCACAAACCCCCCTCAACCATCCGTGCTTGTACACGACGGCACGTACACCACCACACACACCCCACACCCACCATATACACACATCAATTGTGATCGTACATTCTATAAGTAAAATAGCAAATTTAAAGTACATGAACACCAAAAAAAATAATTTAAAAAAAGAAGTAGCTTGGGAGGTAAATGAAGAAGAGAAGAGAGAAAAAAAGGCAACGATTCAATCATATTTGGGGAAGGAGAATAACATAACAAAGGGGGGAAAGGTGAGGGCCCGGGAAAAAAGTTACACCTAATTGAAGAGGAGGGGGGAGAAAAGGATATCCTGCAAAACATTCCCTTTTCCCTTTTCCTCCCCCCCCCCCCCCCCCTTTTTCCTTTTTTTCCTCTACTCTTCCCCCTTCTCTCCCCCCCTTTTCTAGGAAAGACTAAAACATACCGATATAGCTGAGTCGAGCTAACATTCGTAAATACACACGGACTTCGTTAAAATAAAACAAATGTATTTGTAATGGAACAAAAGTTAGTCGCCAAACGGGCTGCCCCCCAAATGCCTTTTTTAATTCAAAAACGAGGTCGTGTAGTCGCTACAATATCATTACAAAAATTTTCCTTTTACCTGGACAATTACCAAAGGTAAATAAATCTTATTTTGTTAGAGTCTTCTCAACAACCCGGGGGAAAAGTACACGCTGGCACCACGTCAATGCGTTCAAGAGCCGTCTGGATAACATTTGGGGGACCTCCGGGCTGCACAACCCCCTTTATAATATTTGTTTTTCCCAGTATGCCAGCATGGGTTTCGTAAAAAAAAGGGCTTTCATATCACAACACTTGATTTATGGAAGATTTTGTTAAAATGCTAGAAATAAGTCTCTGTTGATATAATTTACCCCTTTATTTCCTAAAACTTTGAACGGTTCCCCATAAGATTATTTAAAAAAAAAGGAAGCAAACGGTATAGTAGGGAAGTTGCAAACTGGATTAGGATTTTTTCAAATGAAAACAAAGGTAAAAGGGGGGTAACTGTTGTCGACAGGAAAGATGTTATTGGGGGATTCCCCAAGGGGCATTTTAGGACCTTTACGTTACATTTTTATAAATGACTTCCCCGGGGGGTAAATAGTTTTTGAAATTTTTGCTGATGAACAAAAAATTTTGACAAATCAGATAACTTAAAATCTCAAGAAAATTTAAATTGCCCCCAAAAATGGTCAGACAAGTGGGGTTATATTTAAAGTTTAAAAATGTAAATTTTTTCTGTTGGCAAAAAAAAAATCCCGGGCATGAATCCAAAGAAAAATGTGAAATAGGCTTCAAAATTAGAAAAAATCTGGGGGAAACTTTATAAAGTTTTACTTTTGATTTCATTTTCAAAAATTTTTTTAAAGCAAACCCCAAAAATTGGAAATAAAAAAGCCTTTTTATAAATAAAAAACGTTTTTAAAGTTTAAAGTTTTTAACCCCATTTAATTTGGCAATAAATTTTCCCCAACACTTGAAAAAAAAGTCAATAGAATTGAAAGAGTACAGAGAAGAGCTACTAAAATCTTGCAAGAATGTACAAACATGTCTTATACAGATAGATTAAATTACTTAAATTTGCACTCTTTAAAAGGTAGACGTATTAGAGGGGATTTGATTGAAGTGTTCAAAATATTTCACCAGCAAACGGACATACAGTGGGACTACTTTTTGAGGCTGTTAAAACAGATAGAACAAGAAATTCGGAAGGCAAAATTTTTGTTAAGCAGTTTCATACTAACATGGGGAGATTCAAGTTTCAGTAACAGAGTTATTACTAACTGGAACAGTTTGACAACTGCACTTAAATTTGCTAAAAATACTAATGTTTTTAAGAATTTGCTGGATGAAGACTTGAAATTTAAAGTACAGTTTAGAAGCTTTGATGAATAAGAAGGAAAATGTATATTGCATGCATTTTTCAACCCTGTCATAAAAGTAAAATAACACGGGGGACATTGAAAGGCTTAACGGCCTATGTATTGATTACGTCCCTATACTACTACTACTACTACTACTACTTGCCAGACCAACTGATTTGGTTAACTTGCGCTCGCCACGCATGCAACCAAGCATGCAACCAAGTTAGTGACACCTTGTTTTTTTAGATCGCGAACAGGACTCATGAGAGGCCTAAATCGTTGTTACAGTCAAGTCAAGTCAAGCTATGTTATCGTTAAAGTTCATGTCAGGTTATAATCTTGAAATCGAGCAGGCATCTTCACAGCTCGCCTTGACTTGACTTGACTTGACTTGACCTTGATTCAACGTTTGAGGCCCTTTTGGGCCTGTTCGTTGGTCCTAGCTTACTGGCTTAAGTTTTCACATGCGTGGGAATACATGTCCCTAACTTAAGTCAGACACTCTGGCTCGTAAAACTATCTTTAGTTGTTTCCAGTGTTGGTCCAAATGTCTTGAAAGCATTCAGTGAAGGGGCTGAGACCACCGTGTCTGGCAAACTGTACCAGCTGGAGACCACTCTGCGGGAAAAAAATTTGATCTGTATTTATTCTTGTCTCTGCTTCTGCAGTTTCAAAGAATTCCCCTAAGGTCAGTGGTAGTAGCTAATTTGAAGACAGGAGCACTTACTTTGTAGTAGCCGTTCAGATATTTAAAGACTTCAATAATATCGCCTCTGAGACGCTGTGTTCTAAGCTTGTAGTTTTAGTACCTTTAGTCTCTCTGAGTAAGGCCTGTCTTTCAAATGACTGAGGAGTCTGGTTGCTCGGCGCTGCACATCTTCTATTTCCTGCAAAGCGTTTTCTGTATGGCTGCCAGACACAATGCCCATACTCTAACAGTGGACGTACAAGACTTTTGAACAACTGCGAAGTCTGTTCTGAAAGATAATCAAAGGACACTCCGAATCACCCCACTATCTTGTTGGCTTTGGCTGTGACTTGTGCCACATGATCTTTAAATTGAGGTTTTCATCTATTGTTACTCCCAGATCTCTTTCCAGTTTGCTCTTCGGCCAGTGTTGTTTGTACTCCGCTCTCCTTCTCAGTTTTTCCTTTCATGGTGTATGATGCTGCTGATTTTTTATTGCCTAGTTTCAGAACACTGCATTTTTGGGATGGAACTTTAGTGCCATTTGTCTGACCATATTGGAGTTCATCCAGATCAGCTTGCAGTTCCTTTGCTCCCATCTCAGTATCTGTTCTTGTAAATACCTTAGTACATCTGCAAACATCTTTACAGAAGTCTTGACTTTTCGTGGTAGGTCATTTATAAACATGACGAAGAGGAGTGGTCCAAGAACGCTACCTTGAGGAATGCCACTTGTCACTCGGCTTCTTGTGATTTCACACCATTGACTACAACATTCTGCTTCTGTCGTTAAGAAATCTTGATCCAGTTCAAGGCTTTTTCATGTATTCCAAATGCTGATAACTTTGCTAGAGTCTACGGTGTGGTACAGAGTCGAAGGCTTTCTGGTAATCCATGTATATGATATCAACACTACCTCCCTCATCAATAATGTCTGTCCAGGCATCCATGACTTCCAACAATTGTGTAATACACGACCTTCCTGGAACAAAACCATGTTGGTCTTGACTAATCAGTGAGTTTTCTGTAAATGATCCATTACTTGCTGTCGAACGATCTTCTCCATTACCTACAGAACGGGTAGTCAGGGTACTGGTAAGTGGTGTTGATAGTGTCCATTGCTAGTTGTCTCTGGAACTTCCAGTGGAAGCTGTCTGGACTCAGGTTGCGCTGAACTGGCGTTGGCAGCTGATGCTGGTCTTCCAACAGGTGTAGGCATGCTGGCAGCTTCCAGACCTGAAGGCGGAGCGAAGCATCCCTTTGTGCCCACGTCTCTTTGTGCCCACGTCTCTATAAAGTGGTTAGGGTTAGGTTAGGGATAAGGGTTAGGGATAGGGTTAGGGATAGGGTTAGGGTTAGGATAGGGTTAGGGTTAGGGTTAGACGTGGGCACAAAAAGACGTGGGCACAAAGAGACGTGGCTCAAAGATACGTCTGTGGCACAAAGAGACGTGGGCACAAAGATACGTTCCCAGCGGAGAGAGGGTTTGGAATGAGACAGACTGGCATGGGACATGATGGGACCAACTGGCGAACTGAGGTGTAGCTGGAGGAGCAGGACCAAAGTTTCTGTTGTTGTGACACCTCAGTGGTTTCAAATGTCTTGGTTTCTTCGCAGAAGACCAGATGACGTTTGGATGATGTAGGATCTTGGATCACAACGTCTCTGAACTGTTGCTGGATCACTCCACTCCTTCGGTTGTCGAGTTTCTGTAGGACGACTTCTCCGGTCTGAGTTCTGGCAAAGAACGAACTCCATGGCGTTGATCAAAGTAGCGCTGTTTGCTTTCTTCTGTTTCTGTCTCTGTCATGGATTTCTTCCTTTTTCTCAAGCTTGGGTTCTAGTTTTCTGGAAGGGTAGGAAGACGAGTACGGAGACGTCGACCCATGCAAGTTCCGATGGACTGAATCCTGTTGCTGTTGATGGTGTCGATCTGTAAATGAGTAGAGCCAGGAAAGGGTCATCCTGTGAAAGGATCTTCTAGCTTCATGAACAGCACGTTCCACTCCCATTTGCCGTGGGAATACGGCGAGCTGGTAGTATGTCTGAATCCCCACTGCTTACTGAATGCTTGAAATTCGTAAGCAGTGAACTGACGGCCATTGTCAGTGATGAGTAGTTCGGGAATACCGTGATGAGCAAATATGTTCTTCAGTTTCCCGATGACAACTTCTGTTGTGATGCGAGGAGATGGCTGATTTCCAAGTATCTGGAGTAGTAATCAACCACAACCAGATAGGCCTACTGCTGGCCCTTGTGTTTCACATAAGTCTGCTGCGACTTGCTGAAATGGGCGATCCGGTAGGTCTGTTGGATGAGGGGCTCCTTTCTTTTGTGACGGCTGCTTTTCTTCACAGAATTTGCAGTTTCGGACTGTCCAGCGATAGCAGATGAAAGTCCAGGCCACCACACAGAGTTGGCTGCACGTTCACGGCATCTAGTTATGCCAGTGTGTCCTTCATGGATCCTGCTGAGAACGTCTTCTCGCATTTTCTCAGGGATCACTATGCGTTGCCCTTTTATGAGAAGTCCTTGGTTCACACTAAGCTCATTTCTAACAGAGAAGAATTCTCTGACGCTGGATCCACTTGACTGATATAGTTGGGCCATCCTGTCAAGGGTGTAAGTCAGTGCAGTACTCATGACTTGTCTTGAGCAGTTTCTTTGCAATTTCTTGTAGTTTTTTATCCGAAGCGGGCCAGGTCTCTTTGATCATGTTGATGTGGGCCCTGATGTCCTCTTCACATGATGAGACAGTGTCAACTTGCTGAACTAAAGCTTCGTTTTGTGGACTCCTAGAAAGGGTGTCGGCTACAACAAGCTTTTTTCCTGGGTGAATTCTGCTTTCACATTGAATTTCATGAATCTCATCAACATTCGCTGGCAGCGAAGAGGTGTTTCGTTCAGATCCTTTGTGTTGATCAGGGGTATGAGCGGTTTGTGATCAGTCTCTAATATAAATGACTCAAGCCCTATCAGGTATCTCTCGAACTTTTCACAAGCCCACACTGCTCCCAGACACTCTTTTTCGATTTGAGCGTATCCACACTCAGCAGTGTTGAGAGTTCTGGAACAGTATGCCACTGGTTCTTCACTCCATCATGATCTTGAAGCAGCACTCCGCCAATGCCGTAGCTGCTAGCATCTGTGCTCACAGTGGTTTTCCTGTTGAGATCAAAGAACGCCAGTATAGGAGTTGAAGATAGAGCTTCCTTGATCTCATTGAATGCGTTGATTGAGGTTCTTCCCATATCCACTTTGTCTTTTTCTAACAATTCTGTTACAGGACGCAGAATGGATACATGTTTGGGAGAAAACGACCAAGAAAGTTCATCATGCCAAGAACACGTTCAGTTCTGTCACGTTCTGGGTCAGGCATGTTTCTGATTGCCTTCACTTTTCATCATCGGGCGTATGCCATCAGCACTGATGCAATGTCCAAGAAAGGTGATTTCTGTCTTGTTGAGCTCTGGGGTGCTATTGGATTCTTTTTGCACCCATGGTGGTGAGAACACCACAGTATTATGGACTGTGGTGTGTCTCTATTTGACGCCGGGAGCGCAGACACAACCAGCCGTGTCTCCCTGATGAGTCCCGATCCAGCGGGCGAAAGCCTCGGAGCAGGCAATACAAATATACTGCCTTCAAAAGGGATTGCGATAGTTCCCTTATGCAGCTAGAGAAGAGTTTTCATATCTGTAACATTTTTTTTTTTTTTTTTTTTTTAAATAATTTCATTTTCCCAGTTTCTCCATCTTCAAACTCCCCTCCCCTCTCTCCTCCCTCAAGTTCAAATCTTTGCCAACAGTTCAGTTGTTGGCCTGCGCTTGTTTTTTCCCCCACTATAGATTGTTTCGTCTATGTATTTGTCTGACTTTATCAAGTTTGGAGGGCTGTGCCAGTCTTGAATGAAAGTTACTCTGTGTTAGGTTTCCTTATGGGAGCAAAACATACCCCACTTGTTACTTTAACTAAATAAGTTAATCAAGTGCACAGCTGTCAAAAAGACGTCCGACACATCCAGTTAACAGTGTTCACCCTTGAATGCAGTTGTGGAAGAGAGAGCACTTTAAAAATAGTAGACCAGCAGATCTAGATGACACTAGAAAAAAAACTGCGTCATTCTCGCAGATATCTTTTAAAATATATTAGCTGCTTTATGAGGAAGAAAAGAAAAGAAAAGAATTGACTAAACCTGAGCAAATAAATCTTAAATAAATGTTAGCGAACCGCCCAGAGAACGTGGACAAACGAGTCACAAGTCTTGTGACTCGTTTGTCCACGTTCTCTGGGCGGTTCGCTAACATTTATTTAAGATTTGTTTAGATTTCCGCCTGCAGTCGTCTCGCTTTGCAACCTGAGCAAATAGATGTACTCAATATATTATGCTGAGTAGAAAAGCAAAGAACAGAAATTGACTAAACCCCGAGCAAATAGATGATGTCTCAATCTGTTCTGCTGCTGATGTTCACAATAACAGAACATTGAAATGACACCTCAGGTTTATAACCTACCAAATCTTTGGCCCCCCAAAAAAAAGGAATAAAGACCTTGGATGTATGATAGATTTATACTGCTGACAGAAAGCAGTCCTGTACATTGTTACATGTGTAAACAAAAACATTTATTGTGTCACGCTACTATGTGTGTGTGTGTGTGTGTGTGTGTGTGTGTGGTGGTGTGTGTGTGTGTGTGTGTGTGCATGCACGCTCGTTGTGTGTGTGGTGTGTGGTGAGTGAGTGAGTGAGTGAGAGAGTGTATGCATGTGCGTGTATGTGTGTAAGTATGGTTGAGAGACAGAGACAGACAGAGAGAGAGAAATGGCAGTATTGAGCATTGATTCAGGACATGAACATCATGATGTGGCGCCATGCTGTGTGATTGCAGACTTACACCATACAGGTGACCGTAGGCAGCTACACATGGACTGTCAAACACCGCTACAGTGAGTTCCATGATCTTCATGAAAGGTACAGCTGCATGCAGCATAAAAACAAGCGAAAATAAGACTAATGTTTGTGGATGGTTTTAATTGAGTTTATGCTTTTTTTTCCCCGGCTTCTTTTCTATCAGCTGTCTTCTGTTTTCTTTCTTGTTGTCTCTCTGTCTCTGTCTCTGTCTGTCTCTCTCCCTCTCTCTCTCTCTCTCTCTGTACTCTCACTCTCACTGTCTTCCTGCTTTCGTCTGTCTGTCTGCCTGTCTTGCTGGCTGGCTGGCTGGCTATCAGTCAGTCCTGTCTGCCTCTGTCAGTTTGTCTGCCTGTCTTGTTTGTCTGTCATTCTCTGTCGGTCTGTCACTGTCTCTGTCTTTCTCTCTGTCTCTGTCTCCCTCTCTGTCTGTCTCCCTCTAGAGCTCTCTCTCTTCTCCCCCCCCCCCCCCCCCCCCCCCAGCTGTGTGTATCTTGATCCAACTAACAGTTACTGACTACAACGCAAGCAAGTATGCCTGGGCACCATTGTTATGAGAAGACGTTGAAGAAGATTGGGGCATGTCTTGTAGAAAGAGCAGGACATCACCTGCCCTTCACTGGGCACCAGAAGGACAACACCTGGAGAGAAAGACACCTGTAGGCATACCTGGCGAAGAATATCAGAGGGAGAACTCAAGGCCCTGAACCTCACCTGGGTACCATCCAGAACGACCAAACAAAAGGAGTGTGTGAACATCTGTCGCCGTCTACACGCCACATGCATAATGGGCAATAATTAAGCGAGCGTCCCAATGCGTCTGGGCTTTGTGAGTACTCACAAAGCCATCCTGTATGAAAATGAAACGGACATCCTATTCTCTATATCGCTTGGGCAGCTGGTGGCGGCTTTAAGCTGGACAAGACGCTGCTGCCCCCAAGAAACTGTTTGGCAACCAGATGGAGCTTTTGTAAGAGGCAGCAGATCTGCAGGTCTACCTGCAGACTGTCCTCCACTACTTGGCCCATCACCCCCTCCTGCCCTCACCTTCTTCCTGGACTTCCACCTGTATGTAAGTATCTATCAAGCGGGCTGAAATGGAAGTAGAACGCCTGAATTTCTTTTCCTGGTTCGCCAGATTCGGGCAATTTAACCTTCTGAGAGATGCATTATTTTGTTGAAGTGGAAGGAAGGTGGTAAGGCTGGTAGGTAAGAGGAGTGGATGATGGAGTACTGGAAGGAAAAAGGATAAGTTGGTGGATCCCACTCAGGCCTGGAACATGTAGTGGAGCCCAGTCAGTTACAAACGTGATTTCTTTATTACATAAAAAAGCTAGAGGTTTTTTTTTTCTCCACAGGTGTAATTTCTTTTAATT
>CM031615.1:25428453-25438960 GCA_018398815.1 Conus ventricosus
TGTTTTGAGAAAAGACAGAGCTGACCTGTGCACAGGGATTCCTGATGAAGGCTGAAAAGCCGAAAATTTGAAAATGAAATAAAGTGGAAGAAACAGGCAGGGGCATGTGGATTTCTTTACGTGTTATCATTATATTCCTACATGGAACTATCCTTGCCCTTTCTACTGCTAGGTGCGGAGTCAGACATATAACAGGGTTTTCTGAAAACTATATATATATATATGTATATATCTAAGACATAAGAGCAAGCTTTGTTTATAACTGAATATTTCTTGCAGTCATTGCAACACCAAGCTGCTCTGTAAGTTGCTGGAATGGTGCTCGGTACTTATCCTTGGAATTTATTAGTTTATTGTATATATCTATCTATCTATATATATCTATATATACATATACACACATATATATATTCAATTAAAAACAAAGCTTGCTCTTATGTCTTATATTGAAGAAGTAGGAGGAGATAAACATTCATATCTGCAGTGGTAGATAATTCTACCTAACTAACAGTATGTGCTTGAGTGGGTGAACAGGGAGTAATAAAGTTGCTGGAATGGTGCTCGGTTACTTATCCTTGGAATTTTATTGTAATTTAGTCCCTTGCGCATTCATTCCAAGAACTGGCCCTCAGCACTTGTGTCTTAAGAGGTTATCTTTTTATATTTTATACTTTTTACAAGAAAATGTAGCTTGTTTTGCTCTTTCATGATTTTCTTTTGCTTCTTAGGTGGCACTTTTGGTTGTTTTTTTTTAAAACTCAACAAACATACGACGGTATTGCACACCAGCCTTTTTCTGGGATAACATTCTTCTTATAACCAAAAAAGGCAGAGGAGTGAAGTTAACCGACTTTGGCACATCCTGCTGGTCGGTGGCAGAGACCAGCAGAAGGCACCCAGGTGGCAGATGGGTGTAGGGCGGCACAGATTTCCTTCCTCGCACTACGAGTGACGACGGGACTAGCCTGTGTCGCCGGGGGAGGCTCTCGAGGCGGCGTGACACTTGGCGACGAGGCGCTGCCACTCTGCGAACTACCCAGTGGCCTGCACATCTAGCAGGGCTCTCCCTTTGGGGGGGGGGGGAGGGTGGGTACGTTCCTCATTGGGCGCAGAGTGGGCATGGACCTATACGTGCAGCGGCTCGGCGACTTGTGCCTCGTACGTCTCCCGAGTCGGCCTCACGCGGCACAGGACCGTCGCCACTCAGCATGAAGATGGCCGCCCGGTGGCCCTGACGATGGCCTTGGAAACATCAACCGCAGCCGAACTACCTTCAGACGACCGCTCGGCGGTCCCAATGACTACCAACATATAAAGTAAAAATAAATGTCCCAATATGTCCTGTTTGTGCAGGCCGGAGGACGTTAAACAGAATCATCCGAGTGAAGTTACCACTTTTCTGCGGTCATTGAGGAGAAACAATCAGCTTTCGAAATATTGTTATCTGGCAGGAGTTATATGTTAGTGAGTCTCCTCCCCACTGGAGATTGTCTCCCCCTTGGAGACTATAAGCTTGCTGAAGGCTCATTTGAGAGCATTTATTACTCCCCATTCACCCACTCAAGCACATACTGTTAGTTAGGTAGAATTATCTACCACTGCAGATATGAATGTTTATCTCCCCTACTTCTTCAATCTAAGACATAAGAGCAAGTTTTGTTTATAATTGAATATTTCTTGCAGTCATTTCAACACCAAGCTGCTAAGTTGCTGGAATGGTGCTCGGTTACTTATCCTTGGAATTTATTAGTTTATTTTATATATATATATATATATATAATATATATATATATATATATATATATATATATATATATTATATATATTGTGTATGTGTGTGTATATATAACCTCTTAGCAATGGGGAATGATTTTTAACTGTACAATTTAGTTTGTGGAGGAATACAAGTTTAGGCTAACATTAGTAACAATTTCTCTGTCATTACCTTAAGGACTTGGCAAAGACAAAAAAAAAAAAGAGAGAGAGAGAGATAGAGAGAGGCACGGTGTGTGTGTGTGTGTGTGTATGTGTGTGTCGCGAGCTGCTTTAAAAGTGGGTGAAAAAATAACACTCATTTGTATTTATTGTCCGGTATTTTTGGTCCTTTTGAGGACCTTCTTCAGTGACAGGAGGGCTGCAGACAAAGATCCATTGTTACCATTTCTGCTCATTAAAATTTGTTATTAATTAAAATGTGAGGGAGGAGTGTTAAAAAGAATGTGAACCAGATGGGGAGTGGCTGTGAGTAGTTTGGGAGAAGCAGAATCTTTTGAGAGAGAAAGAGACAGACAGACAGAGGAATAGAGAGACAGAGGGAGACAGAGAAGAAAGACGGAGAAAGTAAACAGAGTGAGACAGAGACAAAGAGACAGAGACACTTCAGTGAGAGAGGAGAGAGAGAGAACGAGGAGGGAGAGAGAGAAGACAGAGAGAGAGACAGAGACAAAGAAAGAGAGACAGACAGACAGACAGAGAAACTGAGAGAGAGACAGAGAGGAAGAGAGAGAGAGGAATAGAGAGAGAGAGAGGAATAGAGAGAGACAGAGGAATAGAGAGACAGAGACAGTGACAGAGGAAGGGAGACAGAGAAAGACAGAGAAAGCAAAACAGAGAGAGAGACTGAGAGACAGATACTGAGATAGACAAAACAGACAGAGACAAAGAGACGGAGACACCCAGTGAGAGAGAGAATGGGAATGAGAGAGAGAGAGAGAGAGAGAGAGAGAGAGAGAGAGAGAGAGAGAGAGAGAGAGAGGAGAGAGAGAGAGAGGGAGAGAGAGAAGTCGAGAGAAAAAAAAGAGAAAATAGACCTAAAAAAATTAGGATTAGAGGTAAACAAGAAGACAGAGAAGCACTGTATACAGATGAGAGGATGGTGGGTGGAGTAGGGAGGGCCCATAGGTATATTGATCATATAAATAAACTTGATCAAACACTTATTTCTAAAGTACAATACCTGAGCCCCAAGTTTGATCTAAACTCAATCGTGGATCAACCTTAATGACTGCATCATTTCATTAACACTTTCACTAACAAAAAATTCAATGAATAAGGCTGATATTACAACATGGAAACACACACACAGACACACACACACTCACACTCACACACATCACACAACATAATGAATAGAATGCTATCTCCTTTATCGTTGGTCGTGAAGGGGGGGGGGGGGGGGGGGGGGGGGGGGAGGGAGAGAGAGGAGAGAGGAGAGAGAGAGAGAGAGAGAGAGGAGAGAGAGATTTTGTGTATAGGTGTGAATATGTTGCCCCTCCCCCTCCCCTCCCCCAGTTAGTACGTAAACCCATCCCCTTCTTCCCTCCACCCTCATAGCATCAACACCTTAAAGTAACATGTACCAACCCACCACTTCAATCTCAGCCAATATCCTCCCACAACACACACACATACTACCTTATCTCCCACTATTCACCTCACACATAACTTATAGCTATCTGATTTATGCATTTATTATCATTATTTTATTTTTATTTTTTTTAATTTTTTTATTTTTAAATTTTATTTTTTATTTTTTTTATTTATTTATTTATTTTAAATGTTTCCTTTATTTATTTATTTGATTATTATAAAAATGTATTTTCTAAATATGTTTCTGTATCATGCTTTCGTTACCTTAACCTTCACTATCGTTGTTTAGCAGTATACATTCAGTAATGCTATTGCTTGTATTGATACTACCACTAGCATTGACATCACAATCGCCTTCGCCTCTGGGACTGTTGCCACGGCAACCCTGCTGCTTAAGAATCCTCTAACCCACTCTCCTTTCTCCCATACCCATACTTATTGACACCAAGATTGATCCTGTCTTCCCCCCCCCCCCCCCCCCCCCCCCCCAATATTTTGACCATTATTAGTATTCCTATCAGTAATATTATTATCATCATTACGACTTTGACTCACTCACTATTTCCCTTCCAACAGCCTCGTTCTCATTCAACGCCTTCTTCCTTGCGCTGAACCCTAAGCGATCTGAAGCGATCAAAGCTAAGTGAATTTTCGTTGTTTTATTCGTTTATATATCACCTATAAGACCTAAGAGGTCGAAACGCGTTGTTTTATCTTGTGACTCGTTTGTCCACGTTCTCTGGGCGGTTCGCTAACATTTATTTAAGATTTGTTTAGATTTCCGCCTGCAGTCGTCTCGCTTTGCAACTAGATAAAAATTCTCTAAATCATCATATTATCATCACTACAGTCAACATTTATTTCAAAGTTTCCAAGGAATCAATCAAAATTGTGAATTAATTATTTTTAAAGCTATTTCCATAGTCCCACATTTGCATGCACAGATGTTCCGCGCGTGGCCAACTAGACCACTTTGTCTCATCAGTCAAATGTGTTTTCTAACACTTCTGATGATGGTAGTCCTTCGGATCCGAAGATGACGTTAGCGTTTCTGCAGCTCATCGATGTACGCGGAGGTGGCTCTGCAGCCCCAATCTGGAGGCGCAGAGTCTGGAACAGTGGGGGCACTGGAAGTCCGTTGTCGTGATCACTGCTGCTGCTGCTCTCTGGCGTTGATCCCTGGCGGCAGTCAGCTTTTGGCGTCGAGTACTTTCGAAGTTGGTAGCGGCTTTGTGAATTGTGGCCCGCCACAGAGGTCGGTCACTGGCGCACTCCTCTAGTTCTTTTGGTTTGAGTTCGCACCACTGGAGATTTGATTTGACCGAGTCCTTATACCGTTTCTTTGGACGTCCTTGGTTTCTCTTGCCGTGCAGAAGCTCTCCATACAGCAGTCGCCTTGGCATACGGTGCTCTTCCATACGGATGACATGCCCCACCCATCGAAGCTGGGCCTTGATGAGCATGGCTCGATACTTGTAGTGTGAGCACGGTCCAGGACCTCGAGGTTGGAAACACGATCCTGCCAATGGATTCCGAGTATGGAGCGAAGAGCTCGCATGTGGAAGTTCTCCAGCTTCTTGACGTGTCTGCGGTACAGTGTCCAAGATTCGCACCCATAGAGGAGAGAGGGCAAGACCACTGCGTTGTAAACTCTCAGTTTTGTAGTCAGCCGAATGTTGTGTTGACTAAGCACTCTGTTGCGGAGTCTTCCCAGCGCCTGGCTTGCTTTGCTGATTCGGGCATCAACTTCCCTGTCCAGGGAGCCATCACAGGAGATGGTACTTCCTAGATATCTGAAATGTTCAACGTCCGCAAGCTGGGAGTCGTCAATGACGATGGTGGGTGCCGAGGGGTTGGTGTTTGGTGCGGGTTGGTGAAGCACCTCAGTCTTGCCGAGGCTGATTGTCAGGCCGAAGAGCTTTGAAGCATCGGAGAAGTGGTCAAGCATCGTTTGCAGATCGGATTCTGCATGGGCCACCAGTGCGCAGTCATCGGCAAAGAGGACTTCTTGAAGGAGATCTTTGATGCTCTTTGTCTTGGCAGTGAGGCGACGAAGGTCAAAGAGGGAGCCGTCCAGACGATAGCGAAGTAGACTCCCTTCTCCAGGTCTTGGACAGCGTGGGACAGCATGCAGGTGAAGAAGACGTTGAGAGACGAGCGACACAGCCCTGCTTCACGCCATTGCTGATCTCGAAGGCTTCCGTCACGTTTCCACTGGAGAGGACCTGGCCGGTCATGCCATCATGGAAGAGCTTGATCATTTTCACAAACTTTGGCGGGCATCCAATGCGCTCGAGGACTGTCCAGAGAGCTTCCCTGTTGACCGTGTCAAAGGCCTTGGTCAGGTCAATGAAAACAGAGTATAGGGGCATGTTTGTTCGATACACTTCTCCTGAAGCTGTCTGACAGCAAAAATCATGTCGACAGTGCTTCTGCCGGGTCTGAAGCCGCACTGCGCCTCGGGGAGGTTCTGCTCGGAAACAGTGATGAGTCTGTTGAGGATGGCTCTGGCAAAGATCTTTCCAGCAATGGAGAGTAGCAAGATGCCTCTGTAGTTCCCACAGTCGGCTTTGCTTCCCTTGTTCTTGTAGAGGGAGACAATCAGGGCGTCACGGAAGTCATCTGGCATCTTCTCCTCCTCCCAGATACACCGCAGGACATCGTGAAAGGCTTTTAGGGCGTTGGGGCCTGCCGCCTTGTAGATCTCAGCAGGTATTCCGTCCTTTCCTGATGCTCTACCGGAGCTCGTCTGGAGGATTGCTTTCTGGATCTCTGCAATGGTGGGGGGTACTGCAAGTGTGTCTTGTATCGGCTGCTGAGGGATCTGGTTCAAGGCATCCGAGTCGACTGACGAGGGCCTGTTGAGCAGGTTGCTGAAGTGTTCTTGCCAGCGCTTGCTTAGTCCTTCTTGGTCCTTGATCAGGGTTGCGCCGTCGGAGGACAGTAGCGGGGAGCAGCCTGATGCTGAGGGTCCGAAGACTGTCTTCAACGAGCCAAAGAATTTCTTGGCGTTGTGAGAGTCGGTGTAGCCTTGGACTTCAGTCGCTTTGTCCTGCCACCACTGGTCCCGCATCAGACGTAGGTCGGTCTGCACTTCGGCCTGGAGAGTCTTGAATCTCTCGCGTTTGGAGACGGACGATGGGTCATTCTGCCACTCGATGTAAGACTTGTTCTTCGCATGGAGGGCTTCTTTGATCTTCTCATCGTTCTCGTCAAACCAGTCTTCATGGGCTCTGGTTTTTGCTCCGAGGACCTCTTTTGCAGTCTCAGCGACCATGTCCTTAAAAGAGGACCATTTTTCTGTTCCATCTTCAGGGGTCAGACCGTCTTGGAGCTTTTCTTCAAGTAATTGTTGGAACTGGGAGAGGCAGGTCGGGTCTTTCAGTCTGGCGACATTGTAGGAGGCCCTGACAGTCTTTGGTCGGTTTCTGTGTGGCGGTGGTATATGCAGGGTCATTACAGCCCTGACCAGCCTGTGGTCAGTCCAGCATTCAGCACCTCTCATGACGCGGGTCACCCGGACGTCCTTGATGTCGCTTGGCGTACGATGATGAAATCAATCATGTGCCAGTGTTTCGACCTCGGGTGCATCCAGGTGGTCTTGAACTTGTCCGCCAACCTGAACAAGGTGTTGGTGATGCAGAGGCTGTATTCCGCACACTTGCTGAGGAGGAGCAGGCCGTTGTCATTGACCTTGCCTACTCCGTGTCTGCTGAGAGCGCCTTCCCAGCTGCTATGGTCTCTTCCTACTCTGGCGTTGAAGTCCCCAAGGATGACGAGTTTGTCATTTTGAGGGGTTGACCTGATGGCCTGGTCAAGTTGTTCGTAGAACAGCTCTTTGGTGTCGTCTGGGCTCGTGAGCGTGGGTGCATACACACTGATGATTATGAGGTGTCTTGATTTGCTGAGGGGGATACGCAATTTCATGAGGCGTTCATTGATGCCAACCGGGAGCACAGGTATGCTTTTGAGCAGGGCACAGGTATGCTTTTGCATCCAGGTGGTCTTGAACTTGTCCGCCAACCTGAACAAGGTGTTGGTGATGCAGAGGCTGTATTCCGCACACTTGCTGAGGAGAGCAGGCCGTTGTCGTTGACCTTGCCTACTCCGTGTCTGCCGAGAGCGCCTTCCCAGCTGCTATCAGTCAAATTGTGTTTTCTAACACTTCTATTTGATTAATTATTTACTCGTCTAGATCTGGAAACTGAATGTGTCAAACATTGACAGATTTGTCCTGATTCCAGCTACTGACAGGTAGTAATATAATTCAACTGGACTCGTTCAGTCTTGTGAAACATCCATTTTGCGGCCAATTTGAGGAGAGAAGTGATTGTTCATTCTTTGTTTTCATTGTCTTGAATGTTGAGGTCAAAATGCATCATGTTTTGTCCTGTAATTTGTTTATCTCTTTAGTTCCACAGAACAGTAAATCTTCTTTTAAGTTTGCGAAACTTACATTTTTCTGATAAAAATCTGTTGAAGTCGCCCCTTACAAAGCACCGTAAAGTTAAACCTTATTTTCTAAAATAATTGTTTAGATCTTTTAACTGAATGTAGAATAATTAGAAAGCCGGCAATGAGCTCTTAGATTCGCCACATTCTGAAGTTTGATCTCTGAAGGAATTAAGGAGAAATCTTGTGCTAATCAACAGGCAGCTAGCACAAATCAGCTCAAATTTGTTCCCCCCCCCCCCCCCCCCCCCCCCCCCCCCCCACCCCCGGCAAATTCCTGAGTCACAGCTGCCTGCGTCTTTGCGGTCTGCTGGCCTTCTGTAACTTAGTGATAGGTGGGCTGCAGATAAACTTGACCATGGACTGACAGAGTCGCACCTCTCCATGCTGATGCATGCGATGAAGTGACTGTGTGCAGCGCTTCCTTCTCTGCTGTGTGACTCCGTCATTACGATGTACTGTCTTCTCCTTGCATAGCCTTCCTTTAATGTAAATAAAAGAAATTACACCTGTGGAGAAAAAAACAAACCTGCCTAGTCTTCTTTTATGTAAATAAAAGAAATCACGTTTGTAACTGACTGGGCTCCACTACATGTTCCAGGCCTGAGTGGGATCCACCAACTTCATCCTTTTTCCTTCCAGTACTCCATCATCCACTCCTCTTACCCTACCAGTCCTTACCACCTTCCTTCCACTTCAACAAAATAATGCATCTCTCAAGAAGGTTAAATTGCCCCGAATCTGGCGAACCAGGAAAAGAACATTTCAGGCCGTTCTACTTCCAGTTCAGCCCGCTTGATGGATACTTACATACAGGTGGAAGTCCAGGAAGAAGGTGAGGGCAGGAGGGGGGTGATGGGCCAAGTAGTGGAGGACAGTCTGCAGGTAGACCTGCAGATCCTGCTGCCTCTTCTTCACAAAAGCCTCCGTCTGGTTGCCAAACAGTTTCTTGGGGGGCAGCAGCGTCTTGTCCAGCTTAAAGCCGACCACCAGCTGCCCAAGCAGATACAGAGAATTAGGATGTCCGTTTCATTTTCATACAGGATGGCTTTGTGAGTACTCACACAAGCCAGACACATTTGGGACGCTCGCTTAATTATTGCCCATTATGCATGTGGCGTGTAGACAGCGACAGATGTTCACACACTCCTTGTTTGGTCGTTCTGGATGGTACCCAGGTGAGGTTCAGGGCCTTGAGTTCTCCCTCTGCTATTCTTCGCCAGGTATGCCTACAGGTGTCTTTCTCTCCAGGTGTTGTCCTTCTGGTGCCCAGTGAAGGGCAGGTGATGTCCTGCTCTTTCTACAAGACATGCCCCAATCTATCTTCAACGTCTTCTCATAACAATGGCGCCCAGGCATACTTGCTTGCGTTGTAGTCAGTAACTGTTAGTTGGATCAAGATACACATAGCTGAAGGGGGGGGGGGGGGGGGGGGTGGGGAGAGAGAGAGGGAGACAAACAGAGAGGAACAGAGAGAGAGAGACAGAGACAGACCGACAGAGAATGACAGACAAACAAGACAGGCAGACAAACTGACAGAGGCAGACAGACTGACCGATAGCCAGCCAGCCAGCCAGCAAGACAGGCAGACAGATAGACAGAAAGCAGGAAGACAGTGCGAGTGAGAGTACAGAGAGAGAGAGAGAGAGAGGGAGAGAGACAGACAGAGACAGAGACAGGGAGACAACAAGAAAAGAAACAGAAGAAGCTGATAGAAAAAGCCGGGAAAAAAAAGCATAAACTCTATTAAAACCATCCGCAAACAATAGTCTTATTTTCGCTTGTTTTTATGCTGCATGCAGCTGTACCTTTTCATGAAGATCATGGAACTCACTGTAGCAGTGTTTGACAGTCCATGTGTAGCTGCCTACGGTCACCTGTATGGTGTAAGTCTGCAATCACACAGCATGGCGCCACATTCACTGATGCTCATGTCCTGAATCAATGTCTCAATACTGTCCATTTTCTCTCTCTCTCTTCTCTGTCTCTCAACCATACTTACTACATATTACACGCACATGCATACGCTCTTCACTCACTCACTCACTCACACACTCACACACAACACACACGAGCGTGCATGCACACACACACACACACACACACACACACACACACACACACACACACACACACAAGTAGCGTGACACAATAAAATGTGTAAATGTACAGGACTGCTTTCTGTCAGCAGTATAAATCTATCATACATCCAAGGTCTTTATTCCTTTTTTTTTGGGCCAAAGATTTGGTAGGTTATAAATCTGAGGTGTCATTTCAATGTTCTGTTATTGTGAACATCAGCAGCAGAACAGATTGAGTACATCATCTATTTGCTCGGGTTTAGTCAATTTCTGTTCTTTGCTTTTCTACCTCAGCATAATATATTGAGTAAATCTATTTGCTCAGGTTGCAAAGCGAGACGACTGCAGGCGGAAATCTAAACAAATCTTAAATAAATGTTAGCGAACCGCCCAGAGAACGTGGACAAACGAGTCACAAGACTTGTGACTCGTTTGTCCACGTTCTCTGGGCGGTTCGCTAACATTTATTTAAGATTTATTTGCTCAGGTTTAGTCAATTCTTTTTCTTTTCTTTTCTTCCTCATAAAGCAGCTAACTTATTTTAAAAGTATCTGCGAGAATGACGCAGTTTTTTTTCTAGTTGTCATCTAGATCTGCTGGTCTAC
>CM031615.1:25439960-25452963 GCA_018398815.1 Conus ventricosus
GTTTCTGGCGGTTTCGCTAATTTATTTAGATTTGTTTAGATTTCCGCCTGCAGTCGTCTCGCTTTGCAACCTGAGCAAATAGATTTACTCAATATATTATGCTGAGTAGAAAAGAAAAGAACAGAAATTGACTAAACCCGAGCAAATAGATGATGTACTCAATCTGTTCTGCTGCTGATGTTCACAATAACAGAACATTGAAATGACACCTCAGATTTATAACCTACCAAATCTTTGGCCAAAAAAAAAAGGAATAAAGACCTTGGATGTATGATAGATTTATACTGCTGACAGAAAGCAGTCCTGTACATAACATTTTATTGTGTCACGCTACTTGTGTGTGTGTGTGTGTGTGTGTGTGTGTGTGTGTGTGTGTGTGTGTGTGCACACCTCGTGTGTGTGTGAGTGAGTGAGTCTGTGAGAGAGCGTATGCATGTGCGTGTATATATGTATGTAAGTATGGTTGAGAGACAGAGAGAGAGAGAGAGAGAATGGACAGTATTGAACATTGATTCAGGACATGAGCATCAGTGAATGTGGCGCCATGCTGTGTGATTGCAGACTTACACCATACAGGTGACCGTAGGCAGCTACACATGGACTGTCAAACACTGCTACAGTGAGTTCCATGATCTCATGAAAAGGTACAGCTGCATGCAGCATAAAACAAGCGAAAATAAGACTATTGTTTGCGGATGGTTTTAATAGGTTTATGCTTTTTTTTCCGGCTTTTTCGATCAGCTTCTTCTGTTTCTTTTCTTTTTGTCTCCCTGTCTCTGTCTCTGTCTGTCTCTCTCCCTCTCTCTCTCTCTCTCTGTACTCTCACTCGCACTGTCTCCTGCTTTCTGTCTATCTGTCTGCCTGTCTTGCTGGCTGGCTGGCTATCGGACAGTCTGTCTGCTCTGTCAGTTTGTGTGCCTGTCTTGTTTGTCTGTCATTCTCTGTCGGTCTGTCTCTGTCTCTCTCTCTCTGTCTCCCTCTCTGTTTGTCTCCCTCCCTCTCTCCCCCCCCCCCCCCCCCCCCCCCCTCCCCCTTCAGCTATGTGTATCTTGATCCAACTAACAGTTACTGACTACAACGCAGCAAGTATGCCTGGGCGCCATTGTTATGAGAAGACGTTGAAGATAGATTGGGCATGTCTTGTAGAAAGAGCAGGATATCACCTGCCCTTCACTGGGCACCAGAAGGACAACACCTGGAGAGAAAGACACCTGTAGGCATACCTGGCGAAGAATAGCAGAGGGAGAACTCAAGGCCCTGAACCTCACTGGAGTACCATCCAGAACGACCAAACAGAGGAGTGTGTGAACATCTGTCGCTGTCTACACGCCACATGCATAATGGGCAATAAGTAAGCGAGCGTCCCAAATGTGTCTGGCTTGTGTGAGTACTCACAAAGCCATCCTGTATGAAAATGAAACGGACATCCTAATTCTCTGTATCTGCTTGGGCAGCTGGTGGTCGGCTTTAAGCTGGACAAGACGCTGCTGCCCCCCAAGAAACTGTTTGGCAACCAGACGGAGGCTTTTGTGAAGAAGAGGCAGCAGGATCTGCAGGTCTACCTGCAGACTGTCCTCCACTACTTGGCCCATCACCCCCCTTCTGCCCTCACCTTCTTCCTGGACTTCCACCTGTATGTAAGTATCCATCAAGCGGGCTGAACTGGAAGTAGAACGGCCTGAAATGTTTTTTCCTGGTTCGCCAGATTCGGGCAATTTAACCTTCTTGAGAGATGCATTATTTTGTTGAAGTGGAAGGAAGGTGGTAAGGACTGGTAGGTAAGAGGAGTGGATGATGGAGTACTGGAAGGAAAAAGGATGAAGTTGGTGGATCCCACTCAGGCCTGGAACATGTAGTGGAGCCCAGTCAGTTACAAACGTGATTTCTTTTATTTACATAAAAGAAGACTAGGCAGGTTTGTTTTTTTTCTCCACAGGTGTAATTTCTTTTTTTTACATTAAAGGAAGGCTATGCAAGGAGAAGACAGTACATCGTAATGACGGAGTCACACAGCAGAGAAGGAAGCGCTGCACACAGTCACTTCATCGCATGCATCAGCATGGAGAGGTGCGACTCTGTCAGTCCATGGTCAAGTTTATCTGCAGCCCACCTAGCACTAAGTTACAGAAGGCCAGCAGACCGCAAAGACAGCAGGCAGCTGTGACTCAGGAATTTGCCTTGGGGGGGGGGGGGGGGGGGGGGGGGGGGGGGGGGGGGGGGGGGGGGGGGGAACAAATTTGAGCTGATTTGTGCTAGCTGCCTGTTGATTAGCACAAGATTTCTCCTTAATTCCTTCAGAGATCAAACTTCAGAATGTGGCGAATCTAAGAGCTCATTGCCGGCTTTCTAATTATTCTACATTCAGTTAAAAGATCTAAACAATTATTTTAGAAAATAAGGTTTAACTTTACGGTGCTTTGTAAGGGGCGACTTCAACAGATTTTTATCAGAAAAATGTAAGTTTCGCAAACTTAAAAGAAGATTTACTGTTCTGTGGAACTAAAGAGATAAACAAATTACAGGACAAAACATGATGCATTTTGACCTCAACATTCAAGACAATGAAAACAAAGAATGAACAATCACTTCTCTCCTCAAATTGGCCGCAAAATGGATGTTTTCACAAGACTGAACGAGTCCAGTTGAATTATATTACTACCTGTCAGTAGCTGGAATCAGGACAAATCTGTCAATGTTTGACACATTCAGTTTCCAGATCTAGACGAGTAAATAATTAATCAAATAGAAGTGTTAGAAAACACAATTTGACTGATAGCAGCTGGGAAGGCGCTCTCGGCAGACACGGAGTAGGCAAGGTCAACGACAACGGCCTGCTCCTCCTCAGCAAGTGTGCGGAATACAGCCTCTGCATCACCAACACCTTGTTCAGGTTGGCGGACAAGTTCAAGACCACCTGGATGCAAAAGCATACCTGTGCCCTGCTCAAAAGCATACCTGTGCTCCCGGTTGGCATCAATGAACGCCTCATGAAATTGCGTATCCCCCTCAGCAAATCAAGACACCTCATAATCATCAGTGTGTATGCACCCACGCTCACGAGCCCAGACGACACCAAAGAGCTGTTCTAACGAACAACTTGACCAGGCCATCAGGTCAACCCCTCAAAATGACAAACTCGTCATCCTTGGGGACTTCAACGCCAGAGTAGGAAGAGACCATAGCAGCTGGGAAGGCGCTCTCAGCAGACACGGAGTAGGCAAGGTCAATGACAACGGCCTGCTCCTCCTCAGCAAGTGTGCGGAATACAGCCTCTGCATCACCAACACCTTGTTCAGGTTGGCGGACAAGTTCAAGACCACCTGGATGCACCCGAGGTCGAAACACTGGCACATGATTGATTCATCATCGTACGCCAATGCGACATCAAGGACGTCCGGGTGACCCGCGTCATGAGAGGTGCTGAATGCTGGACTGACCACAGGCTGGTCAGGGCTGTAATGACCCTGCATATACCACCGCCACACAGAAACCGACCAAAGACTGTCAGGGCCTCCTACAATGTCGCCAGACTGAAAGACCCGACCTGCCTCTCCCAGTTCCAACAATTACTTGAAGAAAAGCTCCAAGACGGTCTGACCCCTGAAGATGGAACAGAAAAATGGTCCTCTTTTAAGGACATGGTCGCTGAGACTGCAAAAGAGGTCCTCGGAGCAAAAACCAGAGCCCATGAAGACTGGTTTGACGAGAACGATGAGAAGATCAAAGAAGCCCTCCATGCGAAGAACAAGTCTTACATCGAGTGGCAGAATGACCCATCGTCCGTCTCCAAACGCGAGAGATTCAAGACTCTCCAGGCCGAAGTGCAGACCGACCTACGTCTGATGCGGGACCAGTGGTGGCAGGACAAAGCGACTGAAGTCCAAGGCTACGCCGACTCTCACAACGCCAAGAAATTCTTTGGCTCGTTGAAGACAGTCTTCGGACCCTCAGCATCAGGCTGCTCCCCGCTACTGTCCTCCGACGGCGCAACCCTGATCAAGGACCAAGAAGGACTAAGCAAGCGCTGGCAAGAACACTTCAGCAACCTGCTCAACAGGCCCTCGTCAGTCGACTCGGATGCCTTGAACCAGATCCCTCAGCAGCCGATACAAGACACACTTGCAGTACCCCCCACCATTGCAGAGATCCAGAAAGCAATCCTCCAGACGAGCTCCGGTTAGAGCATCAGGAAAGGACGGAATACCTGCTGAGATCTACAAGGCGGCAGGCCCCAACGCCCTAAAAGCCTTTCACGATGTCCTGCGGTGTATCTGGGAGGAGGAGAAGATGCCAGATGACTTCCGTGACGCCCTGATTGTCTCCCTCTACAAGAACAAGGGAAGCAAAGCCGACTGTGGGAACTACAGAGGCATCTTGCTACTCTCCATTGCTGGAAAGATCTTTGCCAGAGCCATCCTCAACAGACTCATCACTGTTTCCGAGCAGAACCTCCCCGAGGCGCAGTGCGGCTTCAGACCCGGCAGAAGCACTGTCGACATGATTTTTGCTGTCAGACAGCTTCAGGAGAAGTGTATCGAACAAAACATGCCCCTATACTCTGTTTTCATTGACCTGACCAAGGCCTTTGACACGGTCAACAGGGAAGCTCTCTGGACAGTCCTCGAGTGCATTGGATGCCCGCCAAAGTTTGTGAAAATGATCAAGCTCTTCCATGATGGCATGACCGGCCAGGTCCTCTCCAGTGGAAACGTGACGGAAGCCTTCGAGATCAGCAATGGCGTGAAGCAGGGCTGTGTCTTAGCTCCAGTCCTCTTCAACGTCTTCTTCACCTGCATGCTGTCCCACGCTGTCCAAGACCTGGAGAAGGGTCTACTTCTGCTATCGTCTGGACGGCTCCCTCTTTGACCTTCGTCGCCTCACTGCCAAGACAAAGAGCATCAAAGATCTCCTTCAAGAAGTCCTCTTTGCCGATGACTGCGCACTGGTGGCCCATGCAGAATCCGATCTGCAAACGATGCTTGACCACTTCTCCGATGCTTCAAAGCTCTTCGGCCTGACAATCAGCCTCGGCAAGACTGAGGTGCTTCACCAACCCGCACCAAACACCAACCCCTCGGCACCCACCATCGTCATTGACGACTCCCAGCTTGCGGACGTTGAACATTTCAGATATCTAGGAAGTACCATCTCCTGTGATGGCTCCCTGGACAGGGAAGTTGATGCCCGAATCAGCAAAGCAAGCCAGGCGCTGGGAAGACTCCGCAACAGAGTGCTTAGTCAGCACAACATTCGGCTGACTACAAAACTGAGAGTTTACAACGCAGTGGTCTTGCCCTCTCTCCTCTATGGGTGCGAATCTTGGACACTGTACCGCAGACACGTCAAGAAGCTGGAGAACTTCCACATGCGAGCTCTTCGCTCCATACTCGGAATCCATTGGCAGGATCGTGTTTCCAACCTCGAGGTCCTGGACCGTGCTCACACTACAAGTATCGAGCCCATGCTCATCAAGGCCCAGCTTCGATGGGTGGGGCATGTCATCCGTATGGAAGAGCACCGTATGCCAAGGCGACTGCTGTATGGAGAGCTTCTGCACGGCAAGAGAAACCAAGGACGTCCAAAGAAACGGTATAAGGACTCGGTCAAATCAAATCTCCAGTGGTGCGAACTCAAACCAAAAGAACTAGAGGAGTGCGCCAGTGACCGACCTCTGTGGCGGGCCACAATTCACAAAGCCGCTACCAACTTCGAAAGTACTCGACGCCAAAAGCTGACTGCCGCCAGGGATCAACGCCAGAGAGCAGCAGCAGCAGTGATCACGACAACGGACTTCCAGTGCCCCCACTGTTCCAGACTCTGCGCCTCCAGATTGGGGCTGCAGAGCCACCTCCGCGTACATCGATGAGCTGCAGAAACGCTAACGTCATCTTCGGATCCGAAGGACTACCATCATCAGAAGTGTTAGAAAAACACAATTTGACTGATGAGACAAAGTGGTCTAGTTGGCCACCGCGGAACATCTGTGCATGCAAATGTGGGACTATGGAAATAGCTTTAAAAATAATTAATTCACAATTTTGATTGATTCCTTGGAAATTTGAAATAAATGTTGACTGTAGTGATGATAATATGATGATTTAGAGAATTTTTATCTAGTTGCAAAGCGAGACGACTGCAGGCGGAAATCTAAACAAATCTTAAATAAATGTTAGCGAACCGCCCAGAGAACGTGGACAAACGAGTCACAAGATAAAACAACGCGTTTCGACCTCTTAGGTCTTCATCAGGTGATATATAAACGAAATAAAACAACGAAAATTCACTTAGCTTTGATCGCTTCAGATCGCTTAGGGTTCAGCGCAAGGAAGAAGGCGTTGAATGAGAACGAGGCTGTTGGAAGGGAAATAGTGAGTGAGTCAAAGTCGTAATGATGATAATAATATTACTGATAGGAATACTAATAATGGTCAAAATATTGGGGGGGGGGGGGGGGGGGGGGGGGGAAGACAGGATCAATCTTGGTGTCAATAAGTATGGGTATGGGAGAAAGGAGAGTGGGTTAGAGGATTCTTAGGCAGCAGGGTTGCCGTGGCAACAGTCCCAGAGGCGAAGGCAGGCGATTGTGATGTCAATGCTAGTGGTAGTATCAATACAAGCAATAGCATTACTGAATGATACTGCTAACAACGATAGTGAAGGTTAAGGTAACGAAAGCATGATACAGAAACATATTTAGAAAATACATTTTATAATAATCAAATAAATAAATAAAGGAAACATTTAAAATAAATAAATAAATAAATAAAAAATAAAAATAATAAATTTAAAAAATATAAAAAAAAAAAAAATAAAAATAAAAATAATGATAATATAAATGCATAAATAAGATAGCTATAAGTTATGTGTGAGGTGAATAGTGGGAGATAAGGTAGTATGTGTGTGTGTTGTGGGAGGATATTGGCTGAGATTGAAGTGGTGGGTTGGTACATGTTACTTTAAGGTGTTGATGCTATGAGGGTGGAGGGAAGAAGGGGATGGGTTTACGTACTAACTGGGGAGGGGGAGGGGGAGGGGCAACATATTCACACCTATACACAAAATCTCTCTCTCTCTCTCTCTCTCTCTCTCTTCCCCCCCCCCCCCCCCCCCCCCCCCCCCCCCCCCCCCTTCACGACCAACGATAAAGGAGATAGCATTCTATTCATTATGTGTGTGTGTATGTGTGTGTGAGTGAGGTGGTGTGTGTGTTGTGTGTGTGTGTGTGTGTGTGTTCTATGTGTAATATCAGCCTTATTCATTGAATTTTTATGTTAGTGAAAGTGTTAATGAAATGATGCAGTCATTAAGGTTGATCCACGATTGAGTTTAGATCAAACTTGGGGCTCAGGTATTGTACTTTAGAAATAAGTGTTTGATCAAGTTTATTTATATGATCAATATACCTATGGGCCCTCCCTACTCCACCCCACCATCCTCTCATCTGTATACAGTGCTTCTCTGTCTTCTTGTTTACCTCTAATCCTAATTTTTTTAGGTCTATTTTCTCTTTCTTTTTCTCTCGACTTCTCTCTCTCCTCTCTCTCTCCTCTCTCTCTCTCTCTCTCTCTCTCTCTCTCTCTCTCTCTCCTCTCTCTCTCTCTCTCATTCCCATCTCTCTCTCACTGGGTGTCTCCGTCTCTTTGTCTCTGTCTGTTTTGTCTATCTCAGTACTGTCTCTCAGTCTCTCTCTCTGTTTTGCTTTCTCTGTCTTTCTCTGTCTCCCTTCCTCTGTCACTGTCTCTGTCTCTCTATTCCTCTGTCTCTCTCTATTCCTCTCTCTCTCTCTATTCCTCTCTCTCTCTTCCTCTCTGTCTCTCTCTCAGTTTCTCTGTCTGTCTGTCTGTCTCTCTTTCTTTGTCTCTGTCTCTCTCTCTGTCTCTCTCTCTCCCTCGTTCTCTCTCTCTCTCTCTCACTGAGTGTCTCTGTCTCTTTGTCTCTGTCTCACTCTGTTTTACTTTCTCCGTCTTTCTCTCTCTGTCTCCCTCTGTCTCTCTATTCCTCTGTCTGTCTGTCTCTTTCTCTCTCAAAAGATTCTGCTTCTCCCAAACTACTCACAGCCACTCCCCATCTGGTTTCACATTCTTTTTAACACCTCCTCCCTCACATTTTAATTAATAACAAATTTTAATGAGCAGAAATGGTAACAATGGATCTTTGTCTGCAGCCCTCCTGTCACTGAAGAAGGTCCTCAAAAAGGACCAAAAATACCGGACAATAAATACAAATGAGTGTTATTTTTTCACCCACTTTTAAAGCAGCTCGGCGACACACACATACACACACACACACACACACACCGGCCTCTCTCATCTCTCTCTCTCTCTTTTTTTTTTAGTCTTTGCCAAGTCCTTAAGTAATGACAGAGAAATTGTTACTAATGTTAGCCTAAACTTGTATTCCCCCACAACTAAATTGTACAGTTAAAAATCATTCCCCCATTGCTAAGAGGTTATATATACACACACATACACAATATATATATATATATATATATATATATATATATATTATATATATAATATATATATATATATAAAATAAACTAATAAATTCCAAGGATAAGTAACCGAGCACCATTCCAGCAACTTAGCAGCTTGGTGTTGAAATGACTGCAAGAAATATTCAATTATAAACAAAACTTGCTCTTATGTCTTAGATTGAAGAAGTAGGGGGAGATAAACATTCATATCTGCAGTGGTAGATAATTCTACCTAACTAACAGTATGTGCTTGAGTGGGTGAATGGGGAGTAATAAATGCTCTCAAAATGAGCCTTCAGCAAGCTTATAGTCTCCAAGGGGGAGACAATCTCCAGTGGGGAGGAGACTCACTAACATATAACTCCTGGCCAGATAACAATATTTCGAAAGCTGATTGTTTCTCCTCAATGACCGCAGAAAGTGGTAACTTCACTCGGATGATTCTGTTTAACGTCCTCCGGCCTGCACAAACAGGACATATTGGGACATTTATTTTTACTTTATATGTTGGTAGTCATTGGGACCGCCGAGCGGTCGTCTGAAGGTAGTTCGGCTGCGGTTGATGTTTCCAAGGCCATCGTCAGGGCCACCGGGCGGCCATCTTCATGCTGAGTGGCGACGGTCCTGTGCCGCGTGAGGCCGACTCGGGAGACGTACGAGGCACAAGTCGCCGAGCCGCTGCACGTATAGGTCCATGCCCACTCTGCGCCCAATGAGGAACGTACCCACCCTCCCCCCCCCCCAAAGGGAGAGCCCTGCTAGATGTGCAGGCCACTGGGTAGTTCGCAGAGTGGCAGCGCCTCGTCGCCAAGTGTCACGCCGCCTCGAGAGCCATCCCCCGGCGACACAGGCTAGTCCCGTCGTCACTCGTAGTGCGAGGAAGGAAATCTGTGCCGCCCTACACCCATCTGCCACCTGGGTGCCTTCTGCTGGTCTCTGCCACCGACCAGCAGGATGTGCCAAAGTCGGTATCACTTCACTCCTCTGCCTTTTTTGGTTATAAGAAGAATGTTATCCCAGAAAAAGGCTGGTGTGCAATACCGTCGTATGTTTGTTGAGTTTTAAAAAAAAACAACCAAAGTGCCACCTAAGAAGCAAAAGAAAATCATGAAAGAGCAAAACAAGCTACATTTTCTTGTAAAAAGTATAAAATATAAAAAGATAACCTCTTAAGACACAAGTGCTGAGGGCCAGTTCTTGGAATGAATGCGCAAGGGACTAAATTACAATAAAATTCCAAGGATAAGTAACCGAGCACCATTCCAGCAACTTTATTACTCCCTGTTCACCCACTCAAGCACATACTGTTAGTTAGGTAGAATTATCTACCACTGCAGATATGAATGTTTATCTCCTCCTACTTCTTCAATATAAGACATAAGAGCAAGCTTTGTTTTTAATTGAATATATATATGTGTGTATATGTATATATAGATATATATAGATAGATAGATATATACAATAAACTAATAAATTCCAAGGATAAGTACCGAGCACCATTCCAGCAACTTACAGAGCAGCTTGGTGTTGCAATGACTGCAAGAAATATTCAGTTATAAACAAAGCTTGCTCTTATGTCTTAGATATATACATATATATATATATAGTTTTCAGAAAACCCTGTTATATGTCTGACTCCGCACCTAGCAGTAGAAAGGGCAAGGATAGTTCCATGTAGGAATATAATGATAACACGTAAAGAAATCCACATGCCCCTGCCTGTTTCTTCCACTTTATTTCATTTTCAAATTTTCGGCTTTTCAGCCTTCATCAGGAATCCCTGTGCACAGGTCAGCTCTGTCTTTTCTCAAAACATATCACTGACGAAAGACAATAAGATGGGGCAAATCAAAAATACAGCTGAGTACATGTTCTTAGCTTGACTATATATATATATAATGTGTGTGTGTGTGTTTAAGACTGGTGTATACACAAGCATGGAATGTGTTGTATCATGACAGGAAATCCATGGAATCACGCAGGCTATGGCAGAGGACTTGTTTAACAGAGGTGAGTGATAAATGATTTTAAAGGCTTCTCTGCATGCAGTGCAGAGAACATAGGCAAATGACGGCATCAGCCAGCAAGACCACACACAGGATGAGAAGCAAAAACCTCATCAGGTTAAATACTCATACACTCACACCCACACATGCACACATGCATGCACACATGCACACACACACAGAAAGCATTGTTATGCAGGTAACTTGGACAAAGATGAAATAATCAAAAGGATAACAAGAAATCCACTAACAGAAACAGATGGTGCATGATCTAAAATTTGAAACTTACCCCTTTTTCCTCATCATTGAAAAGCTTAAACTGGACTCCATGCATGTTCCAAAAGTGTAATGAAAAAGATGTGTAAAAAAAAAAAAAATCTGTGTTTATGCTGCGAGAATCCAGAACAGTAAATTGTAAAACAAGCATTTGTAAGTTGTGTGTACGTTAGGACAAGGTTTTTTGTTTGGTGTCGAAAACTTTGAATGCTCCTATCTCAACAATATGGAGGCATGTTTGTGTGTGTGTGTGTGTGCACGCATGCATGCGCTCCCAAATTTAAGTGAGTAAACAAGAAAGTTGCTCATTGTATTATGTGGTCAAATCTGTTGCGATTGGTTTTCAGGGGAGATGATCCTGCAAAGCAAGGAAATGTACCAGGTGACTCCTTTGCAGTTATATTCCTTGACGGAACGCCTGAAGTTGCTGGAGCCTACCTGTGGTATGTATGGCAGATCATTTGAGAACTAGCCATTTGGAATGTATGGGAAACGGAGAGAACGGCAGACAGAGAGAGAGAGAAAAACGACAACCAAAAATGAAATTTAAGTTTTGTGTGGCCAGGGTAATGAGAAAAGTTGAATAATACAAGTGCTTGGTCTCCACCCAGGCCTTGAAGATGAAGAAAGAGACAGAGGCAAAGAGAGAGAGAGAGATTGAGAGAAAGGAGAAGAGAGAGGGAGAGATGAGGGAGAGGGGGAAAAAGAAATGGAGGGAAAGACAGAGGAAGGGAGAGTGAGAGTGAAGAAGAAAGAGAGAGGAGGGAGACACAGGGACCATGAAATAAATTGTCATCTTTCTGTAATGCGTGGAGTAATGTGTGTGTGTGTGTGTGTGTGTTTGCGTGTGTGTGAAATACTTTCAGTGTGTGTGGTTTCCAGTTTATTGTATTCCCAGTTTACCAATGCATAGTCACATGCTGTGGTGTTACTGGTGATACTCCATCAGTTAATCTCAGGATTCTCAAATGCAGATCATCTTAAAATGATAAGTCCACATTTCTGAATGAAGAAACCTTAGAGTGAAGAAATTAGAGAGAACAGACGGGGTTCCAGACCACACCATTCTTCTGGAAGATGCATGGAAATACTCCCAACACAAAATTCCGTCTAAATCAGTCAGGACTTTGCATTTACTTATCATAGTCACACACAGTGATGTGATGAAAGGAAAGGAAAGACTTTGAGTAGGTGTATGTGCATGCTTTTGCTGGTGATGTGAATGTGAGGAAAGAAAGGACATTGTGAGAAACACGATGAAGGAAATATAACAGACGTTGTGTGACAGCTGGCAGTCCCACATGACAGAGAGTGAGGGTCGTTTTCTGTGTATGCAGATAGTGGCGATACAAAAAAGGACCTGGGTCACATTCTGGATTTCATCACAAGGGCCAAGCATTTACAGGTTTTGCCTCTTGTTGTGTGTCTGTCAGTCCAGCTTTAATTTCACTGCTGTCTTTGTCTTTTTCTTCTACTACCATTTCTTTTTTCTTTAATTTGGTTTCACTCATCTGCTCCTGTGTCTGTGTCTGTCATTGTCACTGTTCACTCTTTCTGTACAAATTCATTTTTTATAATGTAATGTTTGCATGACAAATGGAATACTGTTGACAAACAAACTGTAATAGAGAACAGTAATATGCCGACTCTAAGCCACTTTCGCCCTCCACCGAGTTTTCGGGCGAAAGTGCCCTAGAATCGGCATATTACTGTTCTCTGACAAGTAAGACGTCAATAACCAAAAAAATAACGATTATCTACAAACAAACATACTGTGCAGGGTTATCCGTTTTTAATACTAATTTACTAAAGTTTTCAGAGAGTAGCGTAGGGAAAGTAGCCGGGACTGAACACGCCCCATAGAGTAACGTAGGGAAAAGCAGCCGTGACTGAACGCGCTTCATATACAAACGGTGTCTGTTCCCACGGCTGCCAACTCTGTCAGGGCCGTGTCAACGGCCCTGCTCTGCAGGGGGTGTAAGCTTTTAATTGCTAGTTGCTGGCCTACCTGCCCAGCACTTGGGGTGTCACAAAATATAGCTGCAGTTTTAGAAGACAGTGCGGATTCTAAGTTAGAAAAAGTTTTTGAATCACAAATACTTTTTCAACAGCTTTATAGATTAAATTGTGTGGAAGACATGGAATCAGCTACAACTTTATATATAACCACACACACACACACACACACACACACACACACACAGAAACATACACGTACGCACGCACCATGCACACAATGCAC
>CM031615.1:25453963-25468292 GCA_018398815.1 Conus ventricosus
AAAAGGAGTGAGAGTGAAGAAGAATAGGAAAGGAGAGATAGACCATGAAATAAATTGTCATCTTCTGTAATGTGATATTGTTGTGTGTGTGTGTGAAATACTTTCAGTTTTGGGTTTCCGGTTTAATGTATTCCAGTTTCCCAAATGCATAGTCACATGCTGTGGTGTTACTGGTGATACTCCGTCAGTTAATCTCAGGATTCTCAAATGCAGATTCATCTTAAAATGATAATCCACATTTCTAAATGAAGAAACCTTAGAGTGAAGAAATTAGAGAGAACAGACGGGGTTCCAGACCACACCATTTTCTGGAAGATGCATGGAAATACTCCCAACACAAAATTCCGTAAAAATTTCAGTCAGGACTTTGCATTTACTTATCATAGTCACACACAGTGATGTGATGAAAGGAAAGGAAAGACTTTGAGTAGGTGTATGTGCATGCTTTTGCTGGTGATGTGAATGTGAGGAAAGAAAGGACATTGTGAGAAACACGATGAAGGAAATATAACAGACGTTGTGTGACAGCTGCCAGTCCAGATGACAGAGAGTGAGGGTTGTTTTCTGTGTATGCAGATAGTGGCGATACAAAAAAGGACCTGGTCACATTCTGGATTTCATCACAAGGGCCAAGCATTTACAGGTTTTGCCTCTTGTTGTGTGTCTGTCAGTCCAGCTTTAATGTTCATTGCTGTCTTTGTCTTTTTCTTCTACTACCATTTCTTTTTTCTTTAATTTGGTTTCACACTCATCTGCTCCTGTGTCTGTGTCTGTCATTGTCACTGTTCACTCTTTCTGTACAAATTCATTTTTTATAATGTAATGTTTGCATGACAAATGGAATACTGTTGACAAACAAACTGTGAGTCCATATTGCACCATTTGTTGTATGAAAATGTGATGATGGATGTAGTTTGCTGTGCATGTGTCTGTGTGTGTAGTATGCTGTCACAACAATCATTGTAATCCTGACCTCATTCCAAAAATCCAGAATTAACCCAGATGTTGAGATACTCGTCAATTTTTAGCCCCTCCCCCCCATATTGTCACTTAAGTTTGACACAAATTCGGACATACCCATACAGCAGCCACTGCCTTCTGATCTTGGATTAGCCATTCAATGATGGCTGAGCTAACACTGTGTTAAGTCGCAGTCCTGTACTGTGTCATCACAGTCACATTGATACAAATGGGAGAAAAAAAGAAGAAAAAGACTTTTGTAGTTTGAATCTTTGAAAATGTCACAGTGACAGCCTCAGAAATCTCAAAATGTTATGTTTTAACACTCAGTCTTGCCAGACGATCAGTAGGGGAAAAAATTGCATTTTTTCCCCAGTGGGGTAGGGGGAAGGAGGGTTAAATTTGGGGAGGGGTTTATGGCTGATGACGGGTTTTACCTTCTACTTCTCTTTTTCTTTTTCTCCCTTTTTCTCCTTTCGTCCCTTTTTTCTCATTCTCTGTCATTGCCCTTTCCTTTCCCCCTTACACCCTCCCCACTTCCCCCCCCCCCCCCCCCAAAAAAAATTTTTTTTTTAATTTTTTTTGGAAATTTTCCCATTCGGGACCCGGGAAACCGAAAGTCTTTGTTGGTATGTGTTGTTATCCCACCCCCAAACAATGATTTTGTTTTTGGTTTTTGCAGCATCTCTTTTTTTTTTTTCGGGGCCGGGAAATAAAAAAAAAACCCACTGATTTGCGCTTTTTCCCTTTTTCCTCAATAAGTATTTTTGGGTTCTGTCTTCTCTCCCCTCTTTGTCTGTTGTCTCTTGTCTCTGTCTGTTGTTTTCCCCTTTTCCCCTTCTTTCCTCCCCTCCCCTTCTCTCTCTCTCTCTCTCTCCTCTCTCCCTCCCCTCCCCCCTATTTTCTTCCCCCTCCCTTCTCTCCTTTCCCCCCTGTGGCCCCCAAGTCACATTTTAAGTAAATTTTCAGTTCAGTTCAATTCGTAACATTTTTATCAACCCACATGGAAAACTCTTTTAAAACCCTTGTGCACCCACCAAAATTTTTTCCCTTTTTGTAAAAGTTGTTTTTTTGTTTTTTATGGTGGGTGAAGGGAAAAATAATTTGGTAAAATTTTAAAATTCCTGGGGTCTTTTATGTTTAAGTTCCCCCCCTTGGAGGAATTTAGCTGTTTGGGGGGTAACACCTTGTTTTCTGCTTCCGCAGGTGGGCCTTTATGTTTTTTTTCTGATAGTTTTTTGATCGAAATTGAGAAAGAAAGGCCCATCCCTCCCTGCTTGGGGGGTTTTGGGGTTTCCCAGTCAGACCTTCGGGACCTGTTCTGGATTACAAAAGGGGAGAGGCAGCCCAAGGCTGTCCATTAGCCGTCCCCAAAACCCCGCCCCCAAAAAGGGCCAAAAGGGAAAGGTTTTTGTCTTGGATTCAGAACCCAAAATCAAAACCCTGTGGGTTTTTACAGTTTTTTTTTTTTTTCCCGGGCCCATTCCCCTTTTGTGGGGTTTTTGAAGGGGGAAGGGTTTAAAGTTTTTTTTTTAAAATTCATCCTTTGTTACCTCCCCCCTCGGAGCCCCCAATGTGAGGCCAGGTAAAGGAAAGGGGGGTTTAATTTCTTAAACCCTCTTCCCCTTTCCGTTTCATTTTATTTTTTTAAAAGGATGGGGGAACTTTTTGATGAGCATTTTGAGGAAAAAAAAATCCCCCACTATGACCCAAAAAACACACCAACACCCCCCCATCAACACCCCCAAAAATTTTTCCCCTTTTTTTTTTTTACCACCCCTTTTTTTTTTGGGTTTTTTTTTTCCAAAATTCCCTTGTTATGTTTCCACACAAAGCAGTCTTGTTTTGGCCTTATTTGGATGGTTTTTTTTTCAATTTTTTCTTTATTTGTTGAACCCCCGGGGCTTTTTGGGCGGTCCTATTAACATTACCAAAGTAAAACTGCTGCAAGTGTTGGCTTGCTTTGGTAAAATTTTTGGGGGAATTCTTGCTGTTTATTTGCCCTGATGGGATGTCTTACACTTCCACCCCAAAATCAAAAAATCCCCTTTTTCCCTTTCTTTTAGGGCCATACCCGTTTAAAAAGGGTGACCTTTCGGGGTTTTTGCTAAGTCTTGCCATCCCCTTTTTTTTGTTGGTAGTTTTTCATTTTCTCTCGTTTAGCCACTTTCGGGGAAACCCCCGTTCAGGAATGCTGCAGTTTTCCCTTTTAATGGTTTTCGCCTTGAATTTTTTAAAACATTCAGGCCATTTTTTCCCAAACATCTTTGCCCCGTTCTCCTTTTCCATGCCATCTTGGTAAACCTTTGGCCTCATCTTCCATACACGAAAGTTCTGCAGGATGAGAAGGGGGATCTTCATCAGTCTAAATTGGGTTTCAAAAACTCTTTTTTCGGGGATGGCATTTTGGGGCAATTTTTCACTGGGGAACTCATTATCCCTTCCTTTTTTTTCCATTTTTTCAATACTTTCCCCAAAAAGTTTTAAACCCTTTTTTGGAAACGGCCGGGCCCTAGGGCAAAAACCCCGGGTGCCCCCTTCAAAAACGAGCCTTTCCCGGGGTGGGGCAACGCTCCTGCACTCCCTCCCCCCCCTTACGTCCCTCCTGAGGCACTTTTAAAAAAAATTTTTCCCCTGTTCTTTCGTTCCCCCGTCTAGGGGGGGGCCGGGTCCCATATTTTATTAGTCAGGGTTTTTGGGCCCACGGGCGGGGGAAAAGTTTCATGCAGTGGGGAATGACCATTGTGCCCCCAAAGAGTAGCCCCAAACCAAAGGGGTTCCCCGGGGGGTTGGCATTGGGAAGGCCAGTGTGGTTTTTCCTGTTTTCACCAACATATCAGGGCAGAAAAAGAAGGGACATTTTTGGTTTAAAAAAAGGGTTTCAGAAAAGGGGGTTTTCGGGTGGGGGGGGGAAAAGGGTTTGTACAAAAAAAAGAATTTTGAGCGGGTTTTTTTGCTCTGTTTTTGTTTTTTTAATTTTCTAAAACCCAAAACACGTGAAAGGTTTTTTTATTTTGTGAAAAGGGGTTTTTAATTTTTTAAAAAAAAAATGAATTCATTTGGGGTTACACATATTGAATACCCCCAAGCTTTCTCGGGAAATCGGGTTTAAAAGTAAGAGGGAATTTTTTTATGCCCCTTTTTTTCCCAAATTTGTGTTGTTATACCCAAAACAAACTTTAAACAAGATTGTGTTTTTTCCCGTTTTTTTTTTGGGTTTGTTTCCTTTAACTGTAGCTTTCCCCTTTTTTTCCCCCAAAATTTTATTTAATTCTTGATCATTCCCAAAATTTTGCTTTTTCCCCCTTTCCCCAATTGGTTTTTAAAACCCAATTGCTTGTTAGGGGTATATTGGAGACGTGAAAAAAAAACAAAAGTGCGTAAATCGCCGCCCCTGCAACGGTTTTGTAAAGCAGTGCGGTGCAGGGGTCTGAGGGAAAAGGGGACTTCCCTCTGCCGCACCCGTCTGGAAAAGTTTTTTAAACTGCAATGCTGGGGAAAAATTTCTAAAAAGTGTGTTGAAATAAAAAATTTAAGACTCCCTTTGGCATTTTTCCTCTCATTTTTTTTTGATCCCTTTTACTTTTGCAGCCTCCCCCAAAAATGTAGAGCGGGGGACCTGTGTTCATCTGAAAGAAAAAACCTTCACCACTGATGTGGTTTCCCCCCCGGGGTGCGGGACAAGCCTTTAAAGACACCCTTTGAAAATAAAATAAGTTTTAAAAACGGGGCCCCCTTGAAAGGGTGTTTTGCCCGGGTTACATTGTACCCCGCAATCTGCGGGACAGCCCCTTCCCGAAATCAGGGCAGTTTATTTGGAAAATTCCCCCGTGTTTGGGTCTTGTGTTTGAGTTGTTGGAGGAAAACTTGAAAAAGGGGAAAGCACCCCCCTTGGATTCTGGAGGAGGGGGTTTGGCCTCGGGGTTTGGGCCCTGGGACATGGTGGAGGGTCCCCGAGTAAACTTTTTTGGTGGTACTTTTTTGCTGGGGGGGAATGCTCATTTTAAAATTGGCGGGCTCAAAACCCGGGTTTGATGGGGGGGTTTTTGGGGTTTTATTCCCCCATTGGATTGTTTTGGAAAGGGGGGTTTTTTTCCCTTTGGGGGTGACACTGGCTCTGACACCATTTTCTGAAAAATCCTTAAAAATGGGACTATAACCCAAAGATTCCTTTTTGTAAAAAACAGGGAATAATATCTTGCCCCACACACTGAAATTCCTTAAACAATTTTCAAAAGGGAAAAGGCCAAGTTTGGCTTTTTGTTTTCCCCTTGGTGAACATGGCAGAACCCGGGCATGGGAAATTTGAAAAATTTAAAGGGGGGAAAAAAGCTGTGTGACGGATTTTGAAAATTGACGGGGAAAAATGTTTAAAGGGAAAAGTACCTGTAGGAAGCTTTCCATCTTCTTTCCCCAATTTTGGGGCACCCCTTTTGGGTTTTACTTTTGGAAGTGACTAGAGCTTTGGGTTTTTTTTTTAAAAAACTGAAAAATTTTAAGGGGGCTTTTTTTTGGGAATATTCTTTTTAAAATTTTTTAATTTTTATGTTTAATAAAAGGGGGTTGAAAGTAGTGTGGATTGGAAACGGTTTTGGGGGGGCTTTCCCTTTGGGGGTTTATACCAAAACAAGGGGTTTCCCGGGAGCCCAAAAAATTTCAAATTGCCCCAAAAGGTTTCCCCCTTTCCTGTATGCTTAAATTCCCCTTTTTGGGAAAAAAGGTGACAAAAAGTCCTTTTGACTTGTTTACTTGAAAAATTTAAATTTGGACATTTTGGGGGCCTGTCCGGGATACCGGTTTTTGTCTTTTTAAAAGTTTGGGGAAAGGAAAACTGTAAAAGCTTGTTCCCCTTTGGAATCAGAATTTGTGCGGGGGATTGTCGGTTTGAAATTAAAATTTTGTCCCGGTTGTATTCAGCCATAGTTCATTTCAGGTGTGCTGGTACTCCATGGGAATTTGCTGTCTCAGATCCAGATTGAAATCTGTCAAGGGAAAGTTTTACAATGCATAGACAGTGGTGTGTAATGAAATTGGTTCTTGTTTCTCAATGAGTTTCAAGGATTGAGTTTCAAGGTGTGGTTGATGTGATGCTGGATATGGACATACAAGTGAAGGTGATGTGGGGATTTTTTGGTGATGTGTATGTGGTTTGGATTTGCAATGTGGATGTAATTTTTTTCCATTTGCAGATCTGTGGCAGTGAAGAGCTGTGGGTTGTAGTACATCCAATGAACCAGCTGAAGTTTGACCTCAGTCTGTTCAAGTCCTTGCAGTCTTTGGAGGTAGCGTTGTGTGTGTGCTTGTGTGTGTGTGTGTGTGTGTGTGTGTGTGTGTGTGTGTGTGTGTGTGTGTGTGTGTTTGTGAGTGTGTGTGTGAGTGTGTGTGTGTGTGTGTGTGGTGAGAGAGAGAGAGTAAGTGTGTTGTGTGGTGTGTGGTTGTGTGGTGTGTGTGTGTGTGTGTGTGTGTGTGTGTGCTTGCAAGTCTTTGGAAGTAAGCGTGTGCGTGTGTGTGTGTTAGTGTGTGTGTATATGTGTGTGTGTTTTGGTGTGTCTGTGTGGATGTATGTCTTTGCTTTGCTTTTTTCTTTTGTTTTGTTTCGCTGATGACAGATGCAACGTTGTTCCTGCCTGGATTCCTGGCTATGTTGGTATTTTGAGGCAAGGAAAGAACTGTCTCACAAGAAGTGCCACAACAACAAAGATGTCTAAATCCTTCATTACCTGCTGAGATCTGAAACCCTAAATTATGCAGAGTAACTGTGACAATGGGGTTGGAACAACCAGATAACAAACTCATCCAAATCCTCAGCAACCACACACAGTTGCTTATATCTGTTCTTGGAACCCTCAGGAGACAGTCTTTGGCAGGGGACAAACAGGCCACACATTCTGTCCTCACTCATATGTTTTAAAAGACCAAGATGCATCACAGTGGATACCATGTAATGAGTCACTCACCATTAGCCCACCTTACTGTCTGCAAGGGTGTGCATGATTTGAGCGGAAGTTCTGTACACCAGACTTGCAAACAAATTGTTCAGTGATGTTCCTGCAGATGTAGTGTTTAATTGGGTTTTTTTTCTTCAAGAGATCAGTACCTTTTATCTCACTGACAATATATTCTCAAAATGAACTTTTAGCGCATGGTGGATTGGTGAATATGGACTAGTCTTTTGTGACAGAGTTCTATTTTGCTTCTGCGCCACACTGGCTGTTCTGTCCTTTGTTTTTCATTGTACTCGCTCCACACCCCTTTGTTCTTCCTCTCCTGCCACTTGCAAGCTGTCTCTGAATTGTTTTAATGAGTTTCATGATTTTGCTTTGACATTTTAGCTGCATTTTTTTGTTAATTTCGTTTAGTTTCAACCAGAATGTTACTTTCTTCGTTATCCTTTTTTTCATTTTTTTTTTTTACCAGATATTAATGAGGAAATAGTACAACAAGAGAGACATTGACATGTAAATGGCTTCTAATCTATGCACTGTCTGTCTGTCTTGTGTGTGTGTGTGTGGTGTGTGTGTGTGTGTGTGTGTGCGCAGCGCGCGCGCGCGCGCGCGTGCGTGCGTGCGTGCGTGCGTGTGTGTGTGTGAATTTTATTGGGGTTGTATTCAGTATTGTTTCTCCTGTATGTTTGTGTAATGTGTGTCTGTTGTTTAAATTCCTCATCTGTTAATTGACTTGGTAGTTGGCAAGTGTTCTGAATATACTCATGCAACAAGCTGTTTAATTTCATGGATCATGCTTATTGTAACTGAATTGTTATTGGTCTTTGAATAGAAGTTTGAGATGTGTGTCTGTGTGTGCATGTATTTATACGAATGTGCATATGCACATGTCTCTGTGTAGTAGGTGAACACATATATACATGCTCATGCATTTGCTTGTGTGTGCACAAGTGCTCATGTTGGAATATACACAAGTGCATGTATGTATGGGCCTGTAGATGTGTTTTAATTACACATACTATACCGTGGCTCACTAATGCAATAAGCGGCAGCAATTTGCTATCCCTGCCTCGTTAACATAAAGTCCGTACGGACAACAAAACCCTGAAAGGGCCTCGTGCCTTGCGCATGCTCAGAACCATCCTCTTTTTCTCGGCAGCCATTTTTCCCGTTAAGCCGCGTGTACACGAGCAGCTAAGTATTTTTGACTTTTCTCGCAATCGATCGATTGTTGTTGCTGTTCGTTGGTGTCCTTGCTTATGTTTTCACTTAAGGGAGAAACGTACGTGAAGCGATTGGGTGGTAAGGCGAGAATTAAGAAGGTTTCGTCTTTCGATTCCCGCATCTTGCCGGCAGGCCCTTGTCTCTAGCCCCGCCAAAACCCCTCCCCCTTCAGCGTCACTTTCTCCCGAGGGTTCACTTCAACTCAGCTGTGGTTCGGTTGTTGTGACAGCGAGCTCTTCTCGCAACCCACATTTTGTGGCGGTGATCGGCTCAGCTGCGGTTCTGCTGATCTCGCACCTTTGCCCATAACGGTGAGCGACTAGCTGCGGGTTCTGTCGCATCCGTTTGTGCATCCTGTGTCCAGTTCAGCTGCGGTTCTACTGCGCACAGTTCGATTCCATGGCAGAATCGAGATGCACAGGCCCTCTACGGAGGCGCGGGCAATGAAGTAGACTATTCGTCACCCTCCCCCTCTCGCTCGGTAGGCGATCCAAGGGAAGCAACTCCTGCTCAAGGGCTTGAATCTCGTTCGCCCCGGTTGTTTCCCTTCCCCCGCCTCATGTGGGGCAGACCACCAGGGTGTCGCCCTCTTTCTCGAGCACCCTCAGGGGACCGGCGCATTAGGCCCCCCACTTTCTGGGTTGGGCCAGCAGCCACACTCTCAGCCCCCTATCATGGGGTCAGGGCCCTTTGCCTTGGGCGCCATGGGCCCATGGCAATTATCCCCCGACCATGGGCTTTCCACAGCCCCCTGCTCCGGGGTTTCCCTGGTGGCCGGGTTTTATGCCCAGCCCTCCACCAGTGCAGGCCTCTCCTCCCAGGCCCCCTCGGCCCACCGGGGACTGATCCCTCTCCCGGAATGTCTGGGGAATCAGCCATCCCAGGCCACTCTGGGCTTTCGCCGCGCACCGCTTCGCCAAGGGCGGCCAACCATCGGTCTGTGGATCCGACCTGGTGGATTCTGAGTCAGAGGAAGAGGACCAGTCACCCGGTTCTTATTCCTTCCAGGACTCGGTGGCCTTTTGGCCTCCCTTGTCCGGAGGCGGTGTCATCCTCTCAGGAGGTCAGAGCCCCTGCCCTTCGGCAGCGGAACTCGCCCTGGGATCTCGCCCATTGGCAGCTAGGCCCTCCTCTCTGCTAAAGGAGTCGGTCATGGTGGCGACTGTATGAGGAGGGCCCAAATAAGGATCAGGGGCACGGAGGCACAGGACTCATGCCTGGTTCTGTCCCTGATTTTCCGAGTGCGCTGGCGTGTGGGAAGTTCTTAAGCCAGAGAGGCTTCCATTTGCCAAGAAGGCCTTCTTGGCAAATGATTACTATCCCAGAAGCCACTCTCCCCCTCTCCCAGGAGGACCTCCTCCTGGTCCAGGAGAGGTCAAAATCACACGCTAGGCAGGTTGTCCCTCTCAGAGCGCTGCCTTGCTGAGTGGGAAGAGTCTACGAGGAGGGGTTTGGAGGCTATCTCAGTTATGGATTCTTTTCTAGGGGGACTAGTGTCTGCCCTTAAGGATCCTGATTCAGATTCCTTCACCATCCGCCAGTCCGCGGACCCAGCTGCTGTGGTAGCCTGTATTCAGTCAATGGCTGAAGGGCTTAAGTATTCGGCTGGGGCCTTCGCCAGGCTCCATCTGAACTCAGTACTAGCGAGGAGAGATGCGGTCCTTTTGGCATCTCTGTGACCGTTCTCCCTCTGCCCGCGCTTCCCTCAGAGCCTTGCAGTCAAGTCAGGGTCTCTGTTCGGGAATCACGTACAGGCTACCATTAAGAGCCAGGCCGAGATTAGGCGTGACCTCGCCTTTCAATCAGGCCCCCCTCCCCCCCGCCCCGGTTCAAAACGCAAGGCGCCAGCGCCTTTCTCATCACCGGGTCCCTCTCAGCCCAAGGGACGTCGGTCATTTGGACCCCGGGGGACCCGAGGCAAGCATCCCAGCAGGGGTCGGCCTCAGGCTCGGCCGGCGGGTCCGAAAGCTCCCACGCCTCCTACGGCCCACCCCCATGACTTGCCCCCGACCTGGGTACTTCACCCCAGGGCGGTCCTGTGGGCAGTCTGTCCAGGCACCTCAGTGCCTGGGAGCGGTTCCGCAAGCCCTTGGGCTCTGCGGGTGATCAGGTCGGGGTTTCGTCTTCCTTGGGGTGCAGTGAAGGCTCCTCTCACTCCTTTCCTCCCCCCCCCCCTTTCGCTCCTCCTCGGGATCTGGCGGCCTCTTGGCCTTAGACCAGGAGGTCCTTTCGCTGTTAGCCAAGGGAGCCACAGAGGAAGTCCTCTTCCATTCCTCTCCGGGTTTTTATGGCCGCATTTTTGTGGTTCCCAAAGCTTCTGGAGGATGGAGGACCGGTTCTAGATTCTCTCGCCCTTGAACAGGTTTCTTATCGTCCTCCGTTTTCGGATGGAAACCCCATGTCAATCCGCGATGCCATGCATCCGGCGACCTGGGCGGTATCCATCGACTGAAAGATGCGTACTTCCATCTTCTTGATCCACCAAGGGACAGGAAGTACCTCCGCTTCGTGTGGAGAAGCCGCGTTTTTCAGTTCAGGGCTCTTCCCTTTGGACTAGCCTGGCCCCTTGGGTTTTCACGAAGGTGGCTCGGGAACTTTGCATGTTCGGGAGAAAGGAATTCGTCTGAAGGCCTATCTAGACGATTGGCTTCTTCTTGCCTCTCCAGCACTCTGTGCTCCCAGCAAGCCCTACAGGTTTTAAGCCTCTGTCAGCAGCTGGGATTTGTTCACAACGAGGGAGAAGTCCGATCTCATCCCGTCGCAGCAGTTTCGTTTCTGGGCATGTCCTTCCACACCACGACTGGCTGGTCTCTCCAACCCCAGCGTCTGGTTCGCCTCCTGCCCTTTTGGCCCACCTCCTTTCCTTGGATCAGGCGCCAGCCAGGTAAGCTGGCCTCTCTTCTGGGCCTGATGGAGTCCTTGGCCCCCTTAGTTACCCCTCGGACGACTGCACAAACGCGGTTTCAGCGCCTCTTTCGCAAGCGTTGGTCTCAGGCACTGCAGTCGTGGGATCTTCCGATCCCTCTCGGTCAGTGGTTCCAGTCATCGGTGGTCCAATGGCACTCCCAGTCCTGGCTAGCTCAGGGAGTCCCCATCTCTCCCCTCCTCCACGGAGGACCTGTTCACAGGACGGTCCCAGTCGGGTGGGGGTGCCCACGTCAGCTCTCTGACAGCCTCGGGCAATGGTCCCCGGAGATGGGGTCTGGCATATCATCGGCTTAGAGCTGGATAGCCGTGTTCCAAGCCCTCAAGGAGTTTCTTCCCTTCCTGAAATGGAACCATATTTCCTCAACACGACAACACGACTGTGGCGTGTTATATCAACAAGCAGGGGGGGGGGCGCGTTCTCACTCCTGTCCTGAGGGCGGAACAGCTTCTTCTTTGGTGCGAGACACAATCAATCCGGATCTCGGCCAAGCATGTTCCTGGGAAGATCAACATTCTCGCGGGACTCCCTCAGCAGGTCGCCATGGATAACAGGATAACAGGTAAGGATAACAATTTTATTTGTCCAAGAGATGGAAATTCATCAAGCATGGTTTCTTCCCTCAGAATGGACTCTCGTCACTCGGTCCTGGAACCTCTCTGGACTGTATGGTTCAAACCACAGGTAGACCTGTTCGCCACCGGTTCAACCACCGTCTCCAGCTGTATGTCTCTCCAGTTCCGGATCCGGCAGCGTGGGCTGTGGACGCCTGTCCATCCCTTGGTCCGGCCTGACGGGCTATGCCTTTCCCCGTCCCCATTCTGGGAAAAGTTCTCCGCAAGGCAAGGGAAGATGCAGCCACGCTTATTCTTGTGGCTCCACGCTGGCCGGCCCAAGCGTGGTTTCCGGAACTGTTACACCTGTCTCACGTGCCTCCGATTACCGCTCGCCCTTAAAGGCAAAGTCCCTGCTTCAGCCGCGGTCAGGCATTTCCAAAGGCAATCCAGACGTGCTGCATCGTCACGCCTGGCTACTGTGCGGGACGCGCTGTCTGCACGAGGCGCCTCCCAGCAGTAATCGGCCTTGTGGAACTTGCCACAGGTCAGGCACCCAAAGCGTCTATAGTGTCCACTGGAACGGCTGGCTCTCTTGGTGCTCAGCCACGCAGTATCACCTCATTCTCCTTCTCAATGCCAATTGGCGAACTACCTAGCCTTTCTTTCATCAGAGAGAAAACTTTCAGCCTCCTCCGTTAAGGTTCACAGAGCGGCTATTTCCACCACTATCCGCCAGTTAGGGGGCCCTCCCTTCGGGGACGACCCTCTTCTGCGGGATCTGGTCAGAGGAGCGGCCCTGCAGGAGGCCGATGCCCCGCCGTATCCCGGCGTGGGATCTTTTCTTAGTCCTCTCCTCCCTCAGGCTCCCCCTTACGAGCCCATCCGGGAGTGTTCTCTGAAATTCCTTTCCTTCAAAACAGCCTTTCTCGTTTCCCTGGCCTCAGGGAGGCGCTTGCAGCGAAGTCCACGCCTTTAGTGGCCTGCTGGGGACGTCGCCTCCGAACCGGATGGCTCGATATCTCTTCGCCTCCTCCCAGAATTTTTAGCGAAAAACAGTTGCCAGGTTCTTCTTCCCCGACTATCTCATTCTTCCTCTCACTTCTATTCTCGCCCCAGACTACGAAGACCGCACTCTCTGTCCGGTGCGCGCTCTGCGGGAGTATAGGAAACGCACGAAATCTTCTCGCTCCAAGCAGCGCCACCTGTTTCTCTCTTACAACGAAGGTTATAAGGAGGACATCAGGCGCTCTTCAATCTCTCGATGGCTGAGAGAAGTCATTAAAGCTGCGTACGCGAGACCTGAAGGGGATTTGGCTGTTTTCTCACCAAGACCTCATGAGATTAGGGCTTGGGGCGTCTTCGCTGGCAGTAGCTCATAATGCCAGCATTCAGAGTGTGTTAGATGCCGCATTATTGGCGGTCCCATGGCCCTTCATCCAATTCTACCTGCGCGACGTTGCTCGTCTGCGTGATGATGGGTCTAGGGGCATCGCTTCAGCTGTGGTGGCGCATACACTCCATCTCCGCCACACGCTCGGCTCTTCTCGCTCCTCAGGCGGTAACCAGGGTGAGCCCTCCTTCCATGGTAGTGCGATCTGCATTAGTGAGCACCGTATAGTATGTGTAATTAAAAGGAAATTTTTATTCTAAAATTACGTTTATCTAACATACTTACCGTGGCTCACGCAGAGACCCTCCCTACCTCCCCGCCTTCCTGGTTCCATCAGGAGTTCTCAGTCAGGGTTTAATATACCTCGAAAAGAGGATGGTTCTGAGCATGCGGAAGGCACAAGGCCCTTTCAGGGGTTTTGTTGTCCGTACGGACTTTATTGTATACGAGGCAGGGATAGCAAATTGCTGCCGCTTATTGCATTAGTGAGCCACGGTAAGTATGTTAGATTAAACGTAATTTTAGAATAAAATTTCCTGTGTGAGTGGTTACGTGTTTACAGATGTGCATGCAAGTTTTCATTCATGATTTTTAATGTTTTCACATAAATTCATCAATATGGAATTGTACATGATTCTGTACTATCACCTGAACTGTTTGACTCTGTGTTTTACCTGTGTATCTAACTTCACCTTCTTTCAGGTGCTGTCATGCAACTTTCAGATGCTTCAAGGACTTGAGCGATCAAACAGACCCTCCTTACCTTCAATGTTTACCGCACAGCTACAACTATTAAGGTTAAAATTTTGTTGTGAAATTTTTTTTTTATAACTTGTAAACAAAATTGAAAGATGAAAAATAGCATGAGGATGATATAGTATTTAAAGGTGAAGATGAAAAATGACATGGGGATGATAGAGCAATTAAAGGTGAAAGATGAAAAATAACATGGGGATGATAGAGTAGTTAAAAGTGAAAGATGGAAAATAACATGGGGATGATAGAGTATTTAAAGTGAAAGATGGAAAATAAATAGGGATGATAGAGTATTTAAAGTGAAAGATGGAAAATGACATGGGGTGATAGAGTATCAAAGGGGTTAATGAAAGCAGGAATGATTGGTATTTTTGAACCTCTCCCTTTGCACTTTGTTCCTCTCCTCAGCCAATCTCTGTCTAGTGTGTGTGTGTGTGTGTGTGTGTGTGTGTGTGTGTGTGTGTGTGTGTGTGTGTGTGTAGGAATTTTTTGATAGTGGAAAAAGTAAAGTAGCCAAATAGATGTGTGTGAAATTCAAAGATGGTGATACATTGTATGTATATGGTTGAAA